>OY740718.1:195821310-196463310 GCA_963513945.1 Hydrotaea diabolus | reverse complement strand
CGACCTCTAAAAAAACACCCTCTATAATTAATTACTCCAAATGCGACAATTTTGGTTATTAATTTACTCATTCAACCAAAAGTTTTGGGCCCATTTACCACGACTTGCAAACGTTGTTCCGGAGAAAGTCTATTTCTAATGAAATGGCAAAAACAAACTAAGCTGAAATAAAGTCAAAAAGACCAACTCCGAAAAAAGTGTGGCCAGTTTAAAATCCAGAGTCTAAAAAACATTCGCTTTGCAATCGTAAAAATTTACACTTTAATATTCAGCTGTGTATACACAAAATATTTGGATCCAGATACAACAGTTTTTTAATCTTTGATGTCACTTTAGCATCAGAATTCATTAGGGGACCCTACCTTTGATGCCTTTCTTTTCCCAGCCTTGTATAAACTGACGCCAGACGCCACCATAAGTTCGTCGCAAGAACTTGTATTAACTAGTGGTGGAACTTTATGGACTTGGTATTTAAAAATGCATTCTGTGAACTCCTTAGGCGGTCGTCCAGCAGTATTAAAACTTGTTGGGTCAATTAATAAAACATCACCATCCAACCAATCTGCATTATTTTCTTTGAGAAAAGCTAAGGTCCTGCTGCATTTTTCACAAAATTTGTTCACTGTGTAAAAATGTGCCAACTTGTTTTAGTTTGATTTCTTCAACATATGTTATGTTTGAAAGCTTACAACTATGCGAATATTGATTTCTAAACATAAAGGAAAACGCCAATGGGTACCGTAGAGTGTTGTTAATCAGTAACAAATTATACATCACTGGAAATTTAAATTTTAAAATTTGAATTAAAATCCGTTATATGGCCAATTTCGACCACTGTGCGATGGCCCTATTATTTCTGGCCTTACAGTGATTTTATGAAAAAGGGGATTGGCTCCCCCTACTTTTTCCAATACTTATTTTGTGGCATACCATGAACCAAACGGAACACCAAGATCATGTGATTTAACGCATGAATAAAAGGTGGCTATAGGAAGATGGATGTGTTTTACTGGTCCGGCGCTACGATCCTCTGTTGTGGCTAACGTACGGTGTATGCTTGCGCTCTACCCTTAACGGTTGTTGCGAACGTACTTGAGATGGAGGACGTCCAAGAAAGTACTATCTAGTACAAGGGTTAACCAAGTTAGTACCAGTTGTTGCTGCATGGTATCCATCATCTCCTACATCACCTAAACAGCGTTGGCTCCAAATTCGGTTGTAGTAACAAAACGTTTTTCTACGAGAACTTTAGAAAAATACGTTACAAGCTTTTTATGTATAGACGATTTTACCTGACAAAAACAGGTAAATTAGAGCTGAGAGGATCTTTAACTTTTCCAATGGTTGATGTGCGTCTGTAAGATATTAGCTATAAGTAATTATGCTATTTCGCATTTGATAGAGAAATTTTGGAGTTAGTGAAATCCAAAAGTTTGTGTTTATTGCAAGCTCACCTTGAGACTGGTTAGTTGGAAGAAGTTTGTTTTTAGTTATGCTCCTAAAAGGTAATCCTGTTTCATTATGTTCTCTTGTCTTAGCTTAACCATTCTACGCATATAAATACAGAGAAAAAATTTGTTGCTACAACCGAATTTTTTGCCAACCGAATGTTTTTTGTTGCACGTACTATACATGTAATAAAGCTTTTTTAATTTTAATATTTAACAATTTTAAAATCGAAATATAGTTTGTATGTATAAATGTAACGATTTCATGCTTTAAATTGGCAAAGTGGATGAAAAAAACATCAAATTTGGTTTTAAAGTGTCAAAAAATAAAATTAAAATAAGCTGATTATGATAAATTTTTTAAGTGAATTGAATGAAGGAAAGTGTAATTTTAAACCTAAATATTTCCAGCTACTTAAGTGCAATGTGAGACAAAATACATCAAATGAAGGCTTGGCTCCATGTGATAAAAATATATAATTTCATACACGTATAATAAAAGTATGTTTGGGATAACAACGAAGGGCATCAAACTGTTGTTGGGAATATGGTTGTGGTACAACAATATTATGATCCTCACAACAGAAGTATGATTCAAATGCAACCATACTATCCTCACAACCATAATATGATCCTCACACATAACCATACTACGATCCCCACAACCATAGTATGATTCATACTCAGCCATACTATGATCTCCACAGTCATATTATGGCTGTGAATTGAATGAAGGAAAGTGGAATTTTAAACCTAAATATTCGGCTACTTAAGGGCAATGTGAGACAAAATACATCAAATGAAGGCTTGGCTACATGCCCATATTATGAACCTCACAACCATATTATTTTCCACAAACAACCAAAGTTTGATCCTCACAACCAAAGTATGATTCACACGAAACCATGTTATGATCTCTACAACCATAGTATGATCACTCACAATTATACTATGATCCCTAAAATTATTTATTAGAATTCGGTTGTCAACAAGTTGTCAACAAAATATTTGAATTATGAAAATTATTTAAAAATACATTAAATACAAAATAATAGGAGCGATTTATTTAACAGTAGAAAAAATCAGCTAAACAATGTAAGCGTTTTTAATAAAAAATATTTCTGTTTAATAAAGCCAAAGCAGTTTGTTCGAAAAATGTTATTCTCAATATAAAAAGTATTATTGCCGTGAGCATATACTAACCATAGTTTTTCTCTGCGTGTAGCAGTCATATTTTGTAAGTTGTTTAAAAATAAGTCGTTAAGTTTCGCCTGGCTGAACCTTGTATACCCTTCGCCGTACCTACGCTAATAAAGAGCAAAAAATGGTACGATTTTGGGCCCTTTCGGCCCGCGCGCCTCTCCCTAATCGTTATTTGGAATAGTAGCCCGCGCGTGTTTTAGCCAACATGGCCTTTTTTGAAGTATTTAGTGCGTACCAGCTACCACCACACATTTTAATTATTTTCTGCCCCACAAAACATTATGATTTATTAAGCAAACACTCAAGGAAACTGTACTTTTTACAGATATACCTTTAGCCCCTTAAAGGGAAACTTTTTCCCTAGGGCCGTTATCGCCTATTTACAACTGCTAACAGCTTATGACCATGGAAGGCGTAAAAAAGATGGAGGGTATAAAAAGATACTGATTTGCCTCGTTCCCGTATCTAAGAACTATAATTATTATGCTGGTGAATCTTTTCCGAAAATAACCGGGGTATAGTCTCTTTATCTCTAAAAGAGAATCAGCCTATAGTTACAGCTAGCAGCATTTACTGTCTTCCACAATCATGTGTATTGATAAAAATGTATTTCGTGCACTTCGGGATTTTTTTGGTCAGCATGTGTCCACAACCGGGAAAATTGTGATCGAATTTTAGCAAACCGGGTCTGAAGAAAATGTTAAATCACCTGTGCATGTCAATGTCACATGTGGATGTCAACTCGTCTTCTTCAATACCACCCTTTACATATGTATATAATATCATAAAAATATTTGTCTTAATCTGATGTTGTTGTTAAAGGTCTGTTAAGTCAAAGGTGGATATGTTGCAAATGTACCCCGCCAGAAATTATGACTGCTGGTTCCAAGCTATTGCCAAAGTATTTGGTATTGAAAATGGGCCAGGTCGGTCAAGAGGTAAACCTTTTCTCCACACAGGGACTAAGTCAACCTCTGGAAAAAACCCAAACCCTGAACCTACTACAATGATGTTGATATTTGGAGCATTGATCAAAACTCATCCTGAAGGAAAAGTAGGCGGTGTCAGGTCCCCTAAAAATTCTCATTTATGGCCAAAGTAATGAACCGGTCATTACAATATTTTAACAGAATGAAACCAATAACCGCCCACAGAACCCTAAACTTAAGAAGACAAAATCTCACGAACCGACTGAGAAATGACGACAATATTTGAAACAAATCGCATTTATGGCCAAAGTAATGGGCCAATCGTTATAACATTGTAACAGAATGAAACCAATTACTAGGAAATTAATTTAAACTAAGCTATTGTAATATTGGACAATGAGGCGCGGCACCCCCTACACATCCCTGAACCTTAGAAGACAAATTTCATGAACTATTGGAGATATGACGATGATATTTGGAACAACTGATGTGTGCGTGATTGAAACAGATCCTGGACAAAATCAGGCAGGGCCACTCCCCCTTTTAAAAATCTAAATGGACCATTGTCATACAATTTTACCCTTAACTTTGCAAAGCTAATACCGATATGACAATAGTAGTTGGAATATATGATGATGGTAACGAAATAAACTCACCCTGATAGAGAAGACTCTTGTCAAAATATTCATGCTGGATTATAGTCCATTATGGTTTCTACTTATAAGCTTCGGCCTGGCCGACTTAATTTGTTCACTAGTGTTTTCCACTAATGAGCGCGACATCGTAAATTTCTTTTCAGTTTATATATTTTGCCTGTTTTGGTCTATATTTGGCAATTTGTCAGCTATTTTTAATAAGTATCTGTTGATTTGGTATTGTTTTCTTAAATTATTGTAATTTGTGTAATGATTTTTTTCTATTTCGACCCTATTTTCTATTCCTGTTATCTTGATAGTCCTTTTGATCCTGCTTTCCTGTTAATTTAGTATTTTTCGGTCTTATCCTGTTAATATTTTCTTTGACATCCTCTTCGCTTAATAGCGATTTTCTCTCATTTCAACCATAGTGATTTTCTCTTATTTTGATTTTATTTCGCTTTTTGCTACTTTGCCCGTTTTGCCCCATATTAGTACGAGTATTATTTTCTGTAACCCAATTTACGGGGACTTTCCACCCAGGGACCTCTTACTCCTGGACCTCTTTCGTATTGTTGTAATGTTGTTATAAGTGAAAGTTATTTTCAACTAAAAGATAATTAGTATTTCTAAGAATTATTAATATCTCCTCTTTAAAATAGTATTGTTTATTTTTTATTACCACTTCCTCTATGAAATAGTATTATTTACTATGAACTATAAACACCAAGTACATCTCTAAAATGGTTCAAGAACGCAACGGTTTCGAATAAATAACGGGTTTGCCAATAGGGACGCACCCTCAAACGCTTTTAAAGAAATTTCAGTGTCAAAACGTAAGTCAAAGTCAACATTTTCTTCATGGGAATGTTGGAAATAATTCAAAATTTCTTCCAAAATTCTGAGCTTACTCTAATTTTCTGCTGTAGTGATCGTCCCACCCGACCGTATGAGCGATGAAGCTTATTTCTGGCTGAGAAATACTGTCAATAAACAAAATATGCTTTTTTGGACAGCAACAAACCCACATGTGCTTCAAGGGACACGATGCAATTGCAAAAAATACTGTGTGGTGTGGTTTTTAAGCCGGAGGTGTGATTTGGACTTATTTTTTCGTTGATGAAAACAGCAATCATGTTACCGTTAATGGAAAGCGCTATCGTGCTATGTAAGAAAATTATTTTTGGCTAGAATTGGATGAACTTGATGTGATTTTAACAAGACGGTTCATGCGATTTAACGCCAATGGATTTCTTGGGGCCACATCAAGTCAACTACTTTAGACGAGCTCAGAGAAAACATCCAACGCGAAATTGCCCACGTTCCGGTCGAAATGTGTGCAAGAGTGGTGGAAAATAGATCGCTGTACACGGGCTCGTGGTGGTCATAAGACCGAATTCGAGTTTCAATCTTTAATGTAACATTTGCACTACACCTGGAATAAATTTGAACTCTATATCTTAAATATTCTGTTCTATTAATATAAGAGTATAAAATTGTTATGTGCTTTATGAAAAACCCTGTAGTATGGCCTGTTCAAATTTTGGTACACTCGTGTAGTTTTTGGTACAATTTCCTAATATCGCTGTTTGTCATGTGTGTGTGCTTTTTTTGTTTTAATATTTTTTCAGTGTATACTTTAATACTAACGAGGTACCAACTGTAACACATTACACTTTGCAACACAATTTCGGACTTTCACGGGGAATCATTTCTTCTAGAAATGAAAGCCTTAGGTGATTATAGTAAATTCCCAAAAGCACGGCCTTCAATTTTTAACTCTGCACTGCTAAACCACATAAAACAAGATGCAAATTAGTAAATATTCCTCCGTTTTACTAAATTTATGCGATAATATGTCTTAAGTGAAATCGTATGGAGTTTTAACTTCCTATCTCTATCATCGGAGTGAAGAATAGTTAAAAAATGTCCAACGAATTTTAGTTGGGGCGTTTCCTTTTTGAAATGGAATTGTATGTATGTATTTAAAAATGGTTGTTTTTGGGTTAAAATGTTCTACTAAATTACAACTACGAGGGCATATCAATAATTACATGACTTTTCGAATAAAAGACAGCCTTTTTTGCAAAAAAAAAATATTTTTTAACATGATCTCCTTTTAAATTAATACACTCAGTACAACATTTCTCCAAATTTTGTATGCGCTTCAAATAATAGGATTTTTTGAGGTCCATAAAAAGGCAATTGTTTGCTGAACAATTTTATCGTTGGAGCTGAAACTCTTTCCACCGAGTCATTTCTTTAGGTTTGGTAATAGGATGAGGTATCAGTTCATAACCCAATTTATGCAATTTGCCATTGAAACTGCACACTTGAATCCTTGTTAAATCAGTCCAATAAGTTGGCCGTCTATTGTTCTTCCCTTTTGAAGTTTATCGATTTAGATTATCCCGCGTTCATGCCAAAGAATTGTTGCCATCACCTTATTGGCCGACAAAGTCACCTTGGCCTTCTTGTGTTTCATCCACAGTTACATGTTTTATCCTTGTATCCTTACATACAGTTTTATTGAAACCAACTGATCATGTAAAATCGAAATCACACTATGAAATACGTATGTCATCAACAATCTCAAGCACTTTTACTTTTCGATCGGCATTTTTGGGTGTATTGAACTCAATTGGCCGTCCAGAAAGTTCAGCATCGTTTGTACTTGTGCAACTACAACGAAAGTTAGTAAACCACTTTTTTACCATTTAAATCGATGGTGCAGAGTCCCCATAGTATATATCAAGCTTTTCCTTGGTTTGATTGAAGGTATTTTCCGCAAAAAATAATGTTTAATGAGCGCTCGAAATTCACTTTTTTCCATTTATAACGAAATCCACAAGGTTGTATGTTTTGAGCAGCTGTTAAACACAAACTACTTATACGAGGGCTACCGCAAAACTAACTGGCCTGGCACATTTTCTGTTTTACTAGCAACTTTTTTTTTGTTTTTTAAAAGCAATCTTTTATAAGCCATCTGTCAAAATTTCCGAAATATTTAATGATTATTTTCTTTGTTACAGATGATTGAAGTAAACAAGTTTTATAATTTTTGAAAAATGGAATATAAAGAGTTTCGTGCGGTAATTAAACACTTTTATATGAAAGGTTATACGCCACAGTTAATCAAAGATGAATTGGATTCATGAAAAAGCTATCCGCAAGATATGTGCCGCGTTTGTTGACTTTGCCCCAAAAAATCGTCCGTTTGACCAATTCCGAGGAGCTTTTAGCGATTTATCAGCGTAATCCAATAGAGTTCTTGCGCCGATTCATAACTGTTGATGAAACATGGATCCATCACTTCATCCCAGAATGCAAAGAACAGTCAAAGCAATGGATAGAAGCTGGTAAAAGTGGTATCACCCAAGAAGGCGAAAACTGTTAAGTCGGCAGGAAAAGTAATGGCCACAGTATTTTGTGATGCAAGGGGTATACTATTTATTTTTTATCTTGAGAAAGGAAAAACTATAAATAGTGAATATTGGATCGGTTGAGTGAAGAAATCATGATAAAACGACCGCATTTAGGAAAAAAAAGTTCTTTTTCATGAAGATTATGCTCCTTCACATACTGAATTTTTAACTCAACAAAAACTGGCCGAATTACGATTTGAAATTGCTCCGCATCCACCATATAGTCCAGATTTAGCTCCATCTGATTATTTCTTGTTTCCAAATTTAAAAAAAAATTCTCGGTGGCAAAAATTGTTCGTCCAATAGCGAGGTTATTTCTGAAACTGAGGCATATTTTGAAGGTCTTGACAAATCTTATTTTTCGGATGGAATTAAAAAGCTTGAAAAACGTTTGATGAAGAGTATTGAGTTGGAAGGAGATTATGTTGTAAAATAAATAATAATAATTCCAAAAAAACGGTTCTTTTTATGTTAGGCCAGTTACTTTTGCGGTCGCCCTCGTAAGTGACGGAACTCTCTCTAAATATGACAATATTCTATTAACAGATGGTACTGATGGGAGCAGAGTTGAATTTTTTATAACTACGAGGGAAGTTGGAAAAATCACGGAATTAGTGATCTGCTTTCTAAAAAATTTAAAAATCGACAGAGAGGAACAACTTATTAAATCAAATATTTTCCACCCATGTCGTTATTTTCACCAAAAGTATAAACTTAGGAATGGTACTGACGGAAAGATCACTTTTTTATGTTGTGTTTTAAGTGATCCAGCTTTGCCTAAAATATATCACCTTTTATTTGTAGAGCGGTACATTTATTTTTGAGTCACTCTAATGTACATCAATATGTGTGTATATTTATAAAGTGGACTGATTAGTTTGGAGAATGACTTTTCAGAAACGTATAACGGATGAGAGTTAACATGCCGGCACTTTGGCATCGTTCGGTAGAAATCTTATCAAATAACACGCGTATTTGCTCAACGTTATTGAAGGTTCGCTGTGCGACAAAAAAATACTGCGAAGTGATAATTGGTATCTCTAAAATGCGTTGCCTTTATGTCGATAGTAAAGCAGTTTCTCCCTTTGAATGTAATGATAGGCGTTCTTTTAAGAGACAGCTACACACAACACAATTCGAACAATTCGAAATCTAGTTTCCATGTTAGTTAGTTTCATGACGCGCAAAATAGAAAGGGACCTAAGGGTAAAAACCAGTTTTGTTCAGGAGAGCCATTTTAATGATTTAAATACGTGTATCTATGGTGTACCATCACTTTCATAAAACGAGCATATCTCTGGGAGGGAACACTTTTGGGGCATGGGGTCGGTCTCATTCGATGCTCAGATGTTGTCCACATCAAAAAAAATGAAAATTGATTTTTTTACCCTTAGGTCCCTTTCTCTATGCGCTGTCACATATATACGTACCCTCCACCGAAGGGCGGATGGTATAATAAATGTGTTATTAGTTGGGACGCACTAAATAAATCAAAAATTGAGAATGCAAAAGCGAATAAATATTTTTTGATGATTGGTGAATACCAAAAATTAACACAACTTTCAAGGGAAATTAAAACAAAGGCTAGTGTTTGCGGTGTGCCAGATTCATCTATCTTCTATACTTTATGTACTTATAAGTACTCGTACATACAGTGAGTAAAAAAAAACATATCAAATTATAGTTTGAGATCTATTCTACAACTCCAAATAAAAACTATTGTTTATATGTGACATCGCATAGAGAAAGGGACCTGAGGGTACAAAAAAATAATTTTCACTTTTTTTTTGATGTGGACAAAATCTGAGCATCGAATGAGACCGATCCCATGCCCCAAAAGTGTTCCCTCCCAGAGATATGCGCGTTTTATGAAAGAGAGGGTACACCAAAGATACACGTATTTAAATCTTTAAAATGGCTCTCCTGAACAAAACTGGTTTTTACCCTTAGGCCCCTTTCTTTTTTGCGCGTCACATATTGTAAAGAAAATATTACAAAAACAAAAAAAAATTAACTTCACAAAGCAAAAAAATAAACTTTAAGTTTTCAAGTTAATCAAATTTTCGAATCGATAAACAATGGAGAAGCTTCAAATCGTTTAAACGGTACACATGCTGTTAAACACGGAGGCGCCATCTCAGGTCGTTTGTGAAAAAAAATTAAAAAAATACCACATTTATAATACAAAAAAATCTCTCAAGCAAATTGGGAATACAATACCTATAAAAGTGAATACAAATCTGATTCACTCGACTCCAAATATGTTTATAACAGTAAGAAATGCCAAACGCCAACATGGAAAATTCTAAAACGTCAAAAAAATCAATTTACTTAAAAACTTAAAGATTTCTTTTTTGCTTTGTGAAATTAATTTTTTTTGTTTTTGATATATTTTTTGTACAATATAAACAATATTTTTTTTGAAGTCGTAGAATAGATCTCAAGCTCTAATTTGATATATAACAAATATATATTGCATTATATTTTTCATGTTATTTTTACATCTTTCAGATTGTGGCTAGTGAACAATTTTTTTTTCTCACTGTATATAAAAAGGAGTTTGTGTTTATGGGTTTGCATTTTTAGTACCGTAAACCGTAATATGTAATGGCGGGTGCCACGCCCCTTTTAAAAGATCAGTATGTTGCTGTATGCCCTACGGTGCAAATGGGGTACAAACATATTTGATAAATTAAATGGACGTGACACAACCCACATACCCAACAACTTCAAACGGCTGTATCGCATAGACTATTAGAGGTGAATAGATGATATTTGGTACATAAGTACACTCCTGGTATGATGCACAGTTGTGTTTTAGGAAAATGGTCGCTGCCACTGCCCTTTTCAAAGAGACCTTTATAACAGCCATAATAATAGTCTGATCGTCCTTTAATGTCCGCAGTATGTTGATGTATGCTCTGCGAATTTTTCATATATCAAGTGGGCACCGTCCACTCACCTCAAAATTTTTAAGAAGCTGTTTGGAATTAAGTACATTGCCTCACCCACGTCTCACAGACTATAAGGGGTAGGAGGGGTTGCTACATATACTACTGACACCACCAATGCAAAAAGTGGGCGATTGTAGCGGTTTTTATTTCTGATATCTATATATATAAAATTGGATGAATGTGATTATGTTTGTTTGGGACCTATAGACCCATAAACCGCTTATCCGATTTTGATGAAATTTTAAAGGAAGCTTAAGCTTACCAAGACGGTTGTTCCTGTCAAGTTTTTGTCAGTTTTGTCGACGAAGATCGCGGAGCCCGCACAAAAGTGCATTGAGAAATCCCACTCTAGAGGTTAAGGGACCTCTAAAACAAATAACTCAAACGGTAAGTCCCTTTCGGCTGACTTTTAATTTTCGCATTCGTTAATATTTAGTGTTTTGAAGTAAGTTAGTGTTAGTGAGCGCATACTTTTCGAAACAACTTTCTATCGTATACGCAAAACTGCACAGAAGAATTGCACTTTAGGCGTTCCTGAAGCAGGAACTTTTTAATACATTCAACAGCTAATGTCGGTACTCTTCTAATGGCTTCCTTAAAATAAGTCAATGTCTATAGTATTTTGAGCCAGTTCAAAACTTTTAAGCCATTTGGCAATATCAAAATATACATGTGCACAAAAGTTTACGTTCCGTTTTTTCCATTTATCGCTCTCTTGTCAGCTCAAAATATTATTTAACATTGGAAAAACTATTCCAAATGTTCGTTTTTCAGTTGGAAAATACAGCTATGAATTGTTTAAAGATTTACAATACAAAATAATTCATTCAAAATCGCGTTTTAAAAAATCAATCCTTTCTCATCAAATATGTTCCCGAAAAGCCTCCTAATCGTTCACGTTGCGTCTGTTACAGAAGCCACGGCAGTTAACAAAAATGCAAGAAAGCTCTTTGCATAGACAAAGGGTGCTTCTCAAAATGTCACTCATAAGTGGCCCCTTTTATGGCATTAAAATAAAAATATTTCAACTATTTTTTTGTTTATTTACTTCTTAGTACAGACTCAAAAATAAAGAAATTAATATGAAACGTACTTTGAATTAAAAATTATTGATTAAAAGATAGTCTTTATTTTGCTTAGTCGAAAACTATTAAAAATTTCACGAAGCCAAGTAATTTTTTCAACAATTTATATTTTCCCAATACCCAGTCAGAATGATATTTAGGTTTTGTCACACTGATACAGATCGAGTATTAAAGAGGCAACAAATATGTTTATATCCAACCAACGCTTCCCCTGCAGCCAAATCTGTTTGCAGGATTTATTCTCATTTCCCCTTAGTTCTGCAATCTCCTGCGCACAAAAAGCACACATTGACGTTATTCATCTCTTCACACTATGCAGCTGCAAAGGCCGTAGACGGACGTGAATGCTTTATCGGTTATGGGTGACCAACTGTGGTATGCGTACCACAGTATTTCGAAGAAATTAAGGGCCGGCAAGGATTCCATGAGAGCTCAATTGTGTAGAGATTTTAAAACATGTTTTCACTTTGTTCAGGATTACAATTAACAGCTCCAAGGCTCGAGTATCGGGTATGTATATTTTCCCCTGCGTATTCATTGTTTTGCAGGCGAGATGGTTCCATTTTAGTCTGCAGAGAGTATTTTTTCTACCACCACATTAGGGATTGGGACATGTGTCGCTGTATGATTTTAAAGATAAATCGATGCCAACATTGGCAATGGATGTCCACGGCAAAGAAGAAACATTGTGCACGACCCGTGCGCACTGTGGTTTCAAACAAATCAAGCAGAAGTAGTTTTGAAGGTACGAGTATCTTTAAACAATTAAAGATGTTCCTTTCTTATTTTTGTGTGCAAATTCAAAGTTATTTTTTTGAGTTTGTAAACACAACTTTTATTTAGTTCATTTAAACCGAATTGTAGTGTGCTCGTTTGCGCCTTTGGATAAAATGGTTTATACACTGGACATTTATTTCGTTTCTAGCTTTTAAATCGCTACAAAGCACAATTAATTGACGCAATTAACATGCAATAGCTCAGTTAAACAAGATGAATTTTCAAAGTATTTGGATTGCCCTTTGCAGTTGGATTTACCAATAAAACATGTTTCACCTAATAAAGTACAAAGCGAAATTAAAATTCTCAGTAGAAAGAAGTCGCCAGGATACTCGTAAGTGCATTTTATTCCTTACTCTGATCTACAATTCCATATTAATGCTTGGTCACTTCCCTCCACAATGGAAATACGCAGAGATCATTATGATTCCAAAAGCTAACAAGCCACACCTTACCATCTACAGGCCAATTAGTCTACGAGTATTTGTAGCATTCTCCATAATATTTGGAAAGATATTTCTGCGAAGTTTGTGCCATTACTGGAGAATCGTAGCATCATTGCTAATCATCAGTTTGTTTAGACCTAACCACGGTACACTGGAACAGATACATCGTATTGTACTTTAAATGTAGCAACTGATGCTTTTGAAAACAAAAAGTATTGCTCAGCGATATTTCACGATGTGCAACAAGCATTCGATAGGGAATGCCTGGGTGCCTACTATTTAAACTTAAATAATGTCTATTTGCCCCTTACTTCATTTTCTTTAAAAGTTTTCTACACCAGCGACACTTTTACTTCAAAGTAAACAAAGAAACATCGGAACTATAAGAGATTAGAGCTGGTAAGGTCCTCAGGGTAGTGTCTTGGATCTTTACTGTACTGTATTTACTTGCTTCAAGTGAGTGCTACTGGGACCAAGGTCAAGCTGAAACTTAATAATAACTTGCGAATTTACAAACCTATTCTAAAACCGATCTGGTATTACCGTATACAGTTATGGGGAACCACCAGCAAATTAAATGTGGACATACTCTAACGATTCCAATCTAACACATCAAGACTCATTACTCCCGCGCCCTGGTTTGTTAGAAATACAACAGTTAAGCGACCCTTTGCGATTATTTCTGTGAAGGAAGAAATACAAAATAGCAGCGATAAGTATGCGCAACGAATCAGCAATCACATAAATCCGGAAGCTATCTGCCTACTAGATAACAGCAATGAAACAAGAAGACTAAAATTATCACACATATTAGATTTGCCATTTCGAAATTGATATAGTCTGTAAATATGTACATTATAAGTATTACGAGGGCGACCGCAAAACTAACTGGCCTGGCACATTTTCTGTTTTACTAGCAACTTTTTTGTTTTGTTTTTTGTCTAAATTTCCGAAATATTTAATGATTATTTTCTTTGTTACAGGTGATTGAAGTAATCAAGTTTTATAATTTTTGAAAAATGGAAAATAAAGAGTTTCGTGCGGTTATTAAACACTTTTATATGAAAGGTTATACGCCACAGTTAATCAAAGATGAATTGGATTCTGTTCAAGGTGATAATGCACCATCATACTCCACCGTGAAATCCTGGGTTCAACAATTTAAAATGGGTCGTTCAAGTACGGAAGACCAAAAACTGCTACTACTTTCGAAAACATTAGAAAAATATTTAATAAAGTGACTAAAGATATACGAATAAAGCTCAGAGAACTTGCTGATATTGTTAAAATACACGAAAAATGTAGAGTTCATCATGGAGTATTTTACATGATGAACTCTACATGAAAAAGCTATCCGCAAGATATGTGCCGCGTTTGTAGACTTTGCCCCAAAAAATCGTCCGTTGGACCATTTCCGAGGAGCTTTTAGCGATTTATCAGCGTAATCCAATAGAGTTCTTGCGCCGATTCATAACTGTTGATGAAACATGGATCCATCACTACATCCCAGAATGCAAAGAACAGTCAAAACAATGGATAGAAGCTGGTAAAAGTGGTCCCAAGAAGGCAAAAACTGTTAAGTCAGCAGGAAAAGTAATGGCCACAGTATTTTGTGATGCAAGGGGTATAATATTTATTTTTTATCTTGAGAAAGGAAAAACTATAAATAGTAAATATTATTGTACATTATTGGAAGAGTTGAGAAGTTGGTTGAGTGAAGAAATCAAGATAAAATGACCGCATTTAGAAAAAAAAAGTTCTTTTTCATCAAGATAATGCTCCTTCACACACTGCATTTTTAACTCAGCAAAAACTGGCCGAATTACGATTTGAAATTGCTCCGCATCCACCATATAGTCCAAAATTAGCTCCGTAAGATTATTTCTTGTTTCCAAATTTAAAAAAATTTCTCGGTGGCAAAAATTGTTCGTCCAATAGCGAGGTTATTTCTGAAACTGAGGAATATTTTGAAGGTCTTGAAAAATCTTATTTTTCGGATGGAATTAAAAAACTTGAAAACGTTTGATGAACTGTATTGAGTTGGATGGAGATTATGTTGAAAAATAAATAATAATAATTCCAAAAAAACTGTCCTTTTTATGTTAGGCCAGTTACTTTTGCGGCCGCCCTCGTATATAAAAATAGCTGTAAATATATAAATTACTAAATAAGTTAAGTGATTGAATAATTATATGGTAATACACAAGAACAAAAAAAGTATGGTTTGGGTGACAATATTCGAAGAGCATCATATTATTGTTTGGAATATGGTTGTGTCATAACAATATTATTATCCTCATAACAATAGTATGAATCACATTCAATCATAATATGATCCCCACAACCATATTATGATCCTCACAACCATAGTATGTTTAACAAACATTAATATAACTATATAATTATTGCCGCAATCATACTATTTTCAAAATCAAACTCAAAAAACAATACGAGTACTATGGCTGCGACGAACGTACTTTTATTGCAGATATTATATATGAATGTGCATTATATGTGCATATACTCGTATTATATAGGGTGATCCATCTAGAGTTATTATGTACTTATATTTTAGATCGAGACGTAAAGTATTCTTCGAATTAAAATTGATACTCGGCACGAGTAGAAGATATGGTAAAAGATATGGTTGCTATATGGTTCTCTGCAATAAAAGTAAGGTCGTCTCAACCATAGTATTGTTTTTTGAATTTAATTTTGACAATAGTATGATTCCGGCAATATTAATATTGTTAAAATGTAACAAAAGAATCGTTGCCAAATTTTAAAATGAAAATATGGTTGTAGCAAAAATATAAATATGGTTGTAGCAAAAATATAAATATGGTTGGTAGGAAAAAAGTATTGTTTTCATGGATTTTATGTTGACAATAATATGATTACGGCAATCATACCGGCAAAACCGTATTTTTTTTAATGCGAAAATGTTATTTTTAAAAAAATTAAGTTTACATATAAAAAGTACTTTAATTGCAAAAGATTCCTAACAAGCACATTGTTCTGAAAACTATATACAAATTAAGAAAAATTACAATCATACAGTATAGTAGCCCTAATGTTATTACTGTTGACATAAAACCCAAAAGGAAGGTTCTTCGAAAAATATATGGGACAGTTTTGTTTTAGCGCCGAATATCTACGACGAATGGACGGTGAGCGATGTATAAGTATACCAACATTGACGTAGTCGGGCGCATTAGACTACAAAGATTGAGCTGATTGATCCTCACAACCATAGTATGATGCAAATACAACCATATTATGATCCCCACTACCCCTATGATCGCAACATCATAGTATGATTCGCACACTACCATGTTATTAATTCCGATTAATTCCCATTGGCGCCCATTTGAATAATTTGTGTATTCGTGTCTTTTTATTCTACGATAATCGTCAATGGAATAATAAGTTCTTTAATGTATTAAAAACATTTTTTTTTAAATTTTTACTGTATACAGAGTCCGAAGTGCGAATCCAACCAAGAAAAAGTGTAAACAGTTAATTGTATATGTTTTTTTAGCGAAGCTCCGGTACCGAGTTGATGAACAAAATTCTTGATACTCTTTACATTACACGCTTTGGTTCGTTTTGATAAAAATCCAACTTAGTCAAATGGGGCTTTGTTTAAAAGGCATTTATGTATTTAGTTCTTAAAACATATCCTACGCAACATTTTGATGTATACTATGTATACTATACTATGAAAAAGAATCACTATTTGGTTGACAGATGTCCGACCGTCTGGACCTACGGATCTAGAAGCCAAAAATTGTGTCCGATCAAGCCCAAATTTTGCATGACAAGTTATTTCAGAATTCAGATTAAGAAGCCACATTTTACATCCGAAATATAATGTAACAAGCAAACTACACCCATGCCCGCTGACATTGGACCATGTTTTTGAATAGCCCCCACACAAAGGAACCTTCCGACTTGAGGTCCTGCAGATCAAAAAGCCACAAATTGAATTTTGTATGGTGCGTTATGAGTAACAAAAAAATAGCTTTAAGATATCGACCCTTAGTTTCTATGTACTGGACGAACCAACATTCCGATTTTCTGCTGAAATCATTCAACGATAACGAATCTGTTCTCTGAGTTTACTTACTTATTCATTTACGAAAAGCATGAGCATTCCCTTTTGTAAGGGCGATTTTACACGTCACCTTTGCTCTTAAGCCTAGTACTTAGTTCGGTGTTTCCTGCGAAAGTTTGTCTAACTTCATATAAAAAAAATTACTTGAAGTCGCAACTGAAAAGCTGAAAGAGGCAGTACAGAGTTTAACGTCATTAAAATTAAAAAAATGAGTCTGTTGATCAAAATCAAGTAAGCAATATAAGATATCATTTGTAGAGGAACAGGAATTCGTAACGGTATTTTATTGCTTTCGCCTACACGATTTTCATGTAAATAATTTTTAGTTATCCCGACCTTTGTTAACGCGTAAAGCGATACTTTGTTCCTTCAAAATTTAATGACATTCCGACATGATTTCGGTCGATCTACTGGTGGAAAAAAAAGCTATTACCCATACAACCATAGTATGATTCACTCAACCATACTATGATCTCCAAAATTATTGTTTAGGATTGGGTAATGTTGTTATGCAAAAACGGTATGATTGCCCTAATAAGTTTTAAACAACAATACTTTTGTTGCATCAACCATGTTTATAAGTATAAGTATATGGTTGCTATAACCATATTTTCATTTCTAAATTTGGCAATAATACTACTGTCAAAATTAAATTCAGATAATAATACTATGGTTGCGACGAACATACTTTTATTGCGAAGAACATATTATTATTGCCGTTACCATATAATTACCATATTTTTCACTGCGTGCAGCAACGAGTCATTTAACTTGTACCTATCCTCTGCAACTGGTAAGCGCGGTCATATACACAGGGTGAAATAACTTTTTTATTTAATAAGTACACGCAGAAAAAAAGTATGGTTGTGGTGACAATAGTCGAAGAGGATAATACTATTGTTGGGTATATGGTTGTGGTACAACAATATTATGATCCTCACAACAATAGTATGATTCAATACAACCATACTATGATCCTCACAACAATAGTATGATTCACACATAACCATACTATGATCCCCACAACCATATTATGATTCACACACAACCATACTATGATCTCCATAACCATAGTATGATCCTCATAACCATAGTATGTTTCATATACCACCATAGTATGATCCTCACAGCCATAGTATGATTCACACGCAACCATGTTATAATCCCTACAACCATAGTATGATCACACACAATTATACTATGATCCCGAATATAATTTTTTAGAATTTGTTTAAGTTGTCGACAATAGATTTGATCCCCAATATTTTTTATTAGAATTGGTTTAAGTTGGCAACAATAGATTTGAATTATGAAAGTTATTCAAAAATACTTTAAATTCAAAATAATAGGAGTGATTTATTTCACAGTAGAAAAAATAAGTTTAAATAAACGTAAGCGTTTTTATTAAAAATATTTCAGTTAAACAAAGCAGCTTGTTTACAAAAAATTAATTTCGATAAAAAAAAGTACTATTATTGCATTAGATCCGTACCAATAACATTTGCTCTTAAAAGCATATCTAAATGAAGACAAATTACAATCATACAGTATGATTGCCGCAATCATATTATTGTTAACATAAAACGCAAAACACAATACTTTTGTCGCACCAACCATATTTATATTGTTGCTATAACCATATTTTCACTTTTAAATTTTGCAATAATACTATTGTTACACTTCAACAATATTAATATTGCAGCAATTACACTATTGTCAAAAATAAATTCAGGTAACAATGCTATGGTTGCGACGAACATAGTTTTATTGCGGAGAACATACCATTATGGCCGTGACCATGTAGTAACCATGTTTTTTCTCTGCGTGCAAATACTTATTAATATTGCACAGAACACAACAACGTAAGTGCTATCGATTT
Source organism: Hydrotaea diabolus (assembly GCA_963513945.1). Taxonomy (NCBI): domain Eukaryota; kingdom Metazoa; phylum Arthropoda; class Insecta; order Diptera; family Muscidae; genus Hydrotaea; species Hydrotaea diabolus. The sequence goes on along the minus strand of OY740718.1, from coordinate 196,444,412 downwards.
TTTCAAAGATTAAAAACATTTCCCGCCGTTTTTTTTAATTTAAGATCAGCGCCCACATCTTCAATGATTATCACTTAAGTCCGTCCTTTAGTCGCCTCATTGGTCGTTATTGCTCCGATAGAAAGATTGTCCTCCAGAACCTCATCATCGAAGCTCGAAAAGGACTACTGCAGTTAGCACAAAGCCAACGATCTTCAACTTAGAAGTATTGAAAATCCTTGCCAACCGTAACAATGATTAATCTTAGATTTTTCGCATAATTTCAAGTTTAATGATAAGTAAACACAGTAAATCTAAATACATTTTGCGAAGTTAGTACACATTTTCAGCTTATTTTTGAAAACTATTACAACTACCCTGTCGCCGCAGAAACCTTTTCAGATTTCTTATTCTGGTTCGTATGGTAGAGTTTGCTGCTTAAATCTGAGGTTTTTTATAAATCTGAATTTAGGGTGAAACGCACTCTCGCATGAACATGGACATCGAGCCCAGCTACGTACCGTAAGCATGTAATAATTAACAAATCCAAGACCCGAGGAACGTGCCCAAACTTAAATGAAGACAGCGCATTTTTTCATTGTCTACTGGCAATTTGGAGGTGAAATTAAAATAATAGAAGGCGGTTGGCGTCAGTTGTAGAGGGTTGGGGTGATGCATTTGAGGGAGGAGCTATTTAGCAAGAGATTGAACTTGTCATCCGAACTGACATGTGTTCTTTGACCCTCGTACATGTGTATACGGTGACTTTGAGGTGAATAGTTTCGATGGGGTAATGGGACTTTTGGGGGCCAACCAACCACATGTAGAAAAACAAATATAGATGCCGCCCACAGGTCACGTCCATCTTTCGAAGTCGCATTATGCTGCCTGATGAATATGACGTCGTTTGTTACCAAAACCAATATAAATATTTGCCCATATTAGCCATGCAAAACACGTTTGTGGTTGCTCAACAAACCGAAATGATTTCCCTTTTTTGGCGTGGAAGCCACCTTTTCTGTTTAGACTTCATTTGGTGGATGTGGATGGAAAAATCATCTGCCTCGGCTGGGTTTTCCTTTTTTGGTTTAACAAATACACCAAATGAAGGAAAATTAGAATTTTGTTCCGTTTTCTTTGAAGAACAGGCACGTTTTTGGTAGCTGAGGATGTTCTTGTTGGAATTAGAAACGTCTCCTTGTACTCGTACATGGACAAATAATGTCATGAGTGTGGGTGAGTGCAGGATAAATCCTTTATGACATCTATGTCGAATGTTGATGATGAAGAACTTTTACGTACATCGTGGAATTTAGGGCTTTCGGGGGAAGGGCTTGCCGCGGCGGCTGAACTGAAATCTCACGTTTGCAGTATTTATTTTAAGAGTGGCGTGGTCATTTTAGACTCGATTTGAAATCTTTAGAAATCCCTGAATATTTTTTAAGGAGTACACACAAAATAAATTTTGTGGGTTTTGATTTGTGGCAGGATCGGGTAATTTGTATTGGAGGTATCCCACTATACAATACAACATAATGGTAGTCGGTGCACAGCGGATTACTGAAAATATCGGTTACATAAAATATGAAATTACATAAAATATGAATTCAGGGAGCTTTGAGAAGTAAAATTACAATAATTACAATCAACTCAAGATCAAACATTTCTCTTCGACAATTTGATTTTCAATTTGTTAGGAATTTTTAGTATACACACAAAGAACAGCTTTGTAACCCTAAATAGTTTGATGCTTACTAATATGAATTTATACATGTATTAGTTGTTGTTATACATTTTTGGTTATAAGTTCTTCTAAATTCGGTTGTCATTACCACGAACATTTGTTAACTGGGCCAACTAATGGCTAAGTTTTATATATTCTCGCCGAAATAACAATATTTTATATTAATATTTAGTATATTTTTCTAAAAATATAAATTCAATTATTTGCAATACGAGCAGTTTTTTTTTAAATTTTTATTTTTATTATTGAATGGAATTTAGTTTGTATATACAGTGGAAACAACAAAAAGAGCGTCACGCCCGCTTTAAATAATCACAAGCACGGCCAAGAATGTTATGCAATCAAAGGTTATGAAATTATTGTAGTTGGTCGATAGATTTCGATGATAGTGCCCTTTAACTTAGTTAATTTTAATTGCAATAAATATGTACAAAAATTGAATATGTTATGTTAAAATTGGACAAGGAGGCGTAGCTACGCGCCTGCAACTTGAAGTTAACGCTGTTGAATAAGTTTCATTAAGTTCGGGTGAAATTTGCTACTCTGAAGAATTTTGCGGAAGTTACATTTGTATGGATCTGACTGATGAGCTAACTCCATGTGATTAGTATAGTTTCTTCAAAGTGTTAACTAAAGTCCCAAACCAAATTAAATTTAAATCTGATCAAATATTAGTATTCAAGTCATATCATGCTAAATTTATATAGCCACCGTCCGCTGTCGGGAATAATATAATGTGGACGATGTATCGCGCTTGGTTTATAATTGCAACCTGCTCTTTGCTAACAAGAATACATAAGGAGTATAGACTTATTATGAATCGTATGGAGTGAATCGTTCGGTATGATTTGTAATCAGGGTGTTACGAACATCAGTTAAAACTTATAAAACCCCGTATCAGAGTGTGGTATTTATAACATCATTTCATGAAAATCATGGTTAGAATGAAGACAGAAAACTGCAGTTATATTAAAGTTTTGGTCGAAAATAGAATCGTCTTCTCATTTTAAGTACACAACTTTTCTTTACTAATAGTTTGTTTATCGACTCATCGAAAGGCGAATACAATAACTCCAACAAGTATATGTCCGATATTGTCCTTTCGGCCATAATAAAGTTTCAAAATTCCTGACCTCCACAAGTGTTTTTTCGAAATCAAAATTTAGAGATTCCATGACTATCATTACAGGATCAAATGAGAACAAACCCGCATTGAGAGTACCACGGTAGCAACAAGTCTTCAATTGTACCACTAATGGTAGGCCGAACTTAATGCTCTAAGCTTTATTTGAGCTATATAAAATTTAAAATGTTTTCTATATATCAAGGGGACTTTTTTATGGGGCGATATCAAAAAATATAACAAACATTAGTAGAATTGGTTTAAAGTCTCTCATAACGCACTTTGTTAAATTTGAGCACAGACGTATTAAATTCGTGCCTTCTAGAGCGGCGAACCTCAACTTATGAGGGACCTTCATGTATGGCTATGGACATGGTCTATTGGAAATCATGCACCAATATTGTCAAATTTTAATCACAGATACTTACAGGCCTCTTCCGATACTCAAGCTTAACTATGTGTGGGAGCCTATTTTTAGACATAGACCAATATGATCCAGTTTTACAAAGCTAACTATTGGTAGCTCATAACGTACCATGCTAAATTTGAGTACGACAGTGTATCGGGAAAAGCCATTGAATGATATCAACATACAACATGGAACGATGTAGGTACGAGTAAAGTGAATAAACGCCCTTGGATATTGGAATCAAATAGTGATTCAGAATCTGTCGGTATACTTAACAAGGGGGTAGCTCCATTCATTTAAGCGTGTGGTGTAGAACACAACAGATCGAAACATTCGTAAAATGTATCGAAATGCCACAAATGAGCCGCGGTACTTTTTCGATGTTGAAAATGCATCAAAAGTACATTTGCCTACATTATTTAAATTTTTAATTGCATCTTTTTGTACTACTCTTAGTAGGAATTGAAATGACGGACGGACAGTGGGATCTTAGAGGGATGTTGCTAAACAAGGGGTTTTGGCTAGGGCTAATGAGTTTGCAAATAGGGTGGTCGCGATGCGGCGTGCTAGGCTGAGTTTAGCAGTTTTAGAGTAGAGGTTGTTTGTTGGTTCTAGGATGCCATGTTGTATGGAACAAAAACTGGGAGTAGCTTTTTGGTTACGAGATCTGACCGGAGACTTAAATCTGGTACCACGGGTAGTCAGGAGCCCCCCGAACTGTTGCTCTGGCCTGACTAGAAGGTGCGGCCACTTGGGGATTATCGTGGTGGCTGTGGTTTAAACCCAAATCGCGGCGAGAGCTTCGGCTCGGTGTGGAGTTGCATTGCGACCGGTTGCGGAGGTTTAGATAGTCCTCGACCTCTAACCAAGAGGAAAGTTATGGCCCATATCTGCTATGCTTCAAATTGGTATCGGCGGGATTAACCCAATGGGACATTGGCCGTGGCATTGTAACGGCCCCAGTGTGTTGGCGCGCCGTGGTTTAGGTCATAATGGCGATCACCACGCTAAATCCGACATTTATCTGTACTACTCTTGGATATAGAACATATTTTTGTAAAAATAAAAAAAACGTCCAGAAATTAGAACTTTTCGGAAATTAGAACCACCCGAAAAAAAGTGTTTCTAATTTGTGAGCGTCTATGCTTTATGAACGTCTGTGTTTTCCTTAAGAGATCAGTTAATTATTTTAGGCAGTAAATATTAAATATGCAGCCAAGGCACCGCCCACATTCCCCAATTCTTATTTTGACTTACTTCTGCCCTCTGATAGTTTATAAGGGGAAAAAACGGGGAACTTCTCTTAAATCAGTGAGCTGTGCACACTATAGTTTGTATACTCACTGGCCGGTACCTACTGTTTGTGGGCGGCTCTAAACGAAACGAACACACTAATAGTACATGTTCTCTATTTGATCCTTTTTAAACTCTTTTTTGAATAATATACGGTACGAATCAGATCTTTTTATCGCTAAGGCTGTATCACAACTAATTTTTCAAAAAAGACAACCTTTAGCGACCAGAACTCATAAACATTGAACATAGCTATTGTCATCACATTTTATAGGAAGTTTACAGATTCAAAATCGCATCACGCATTAGAGAGAACACCAAGTACTCGTACTATATAAATGCAATCCTATTTGGATAAATAGATTTAAAATTATCAAAATCCCGATGAAAGCTCCTACGATATATTTCCATCTGGTGCCTGTACCTTAGGGTGAAGTGGGGTCCAAAGCAGTTTCCTAAAATGATTCTTGACTGAACCACTGTAGTGAGTGAAATTCCTTGTCCTTATAAAACCTGCGCTGAATGCATAATTTTCTTCTTTTTCTTTTTTGGTGTGCAGGCAGCTCGGAGGAATGACTGAATGAATTCATTATTAGATTGTTATGTGTTCTGCTTTATCTCACATACAACATACATAAATACGTCCTTCGTGTTTGCAGTTGTCCTCCCTGCTCGCACGTTCACAGAATACCCAAACATAGCCTGTTCATCTTTTTCACAAATGATATGTCATCCAACTGTTTTCTCCGCCGGAAAGTCGAGTAAGTTTATTATTCTGTCTGTTATGACTTACTTTTCATTTCGAAATTTCTCGGCTGTGTGTGTATGTCTAGGGATTGGACTATGTGACACGTTTTTTAAAAAAAATGCGCCTAATAATATCGTTCATCTAAATACAGACGTCAAATTCGTGTGGTTGACTGACTGGGTTGGCGATGGGCATAGATAAATTCATGCATATGAGCCAATTCATACCGAACCAAACCGATAATATACCAATATTGAAGATAATAAGCAAAGGGGAGAACATAACCCATCTCGGTGAACTGTCCAAAATTTTGTTTCACTGACAGGACAATATGTATGTTAGTAGGGAAGCGTTCACGTGCCCTCTCGCATAGTCGATGGCATAAACGAGGTAGAGAAAAACGCACAATCGAATATTTATTGAACCTGAAGAAACATTTCATTGACCTTCAATCGGCGGCACATTTGATATCCATATTCATTAGAGTAAGGGTATAAGTTTCAATGCTAGATACCAACCCACGGTCGGATTGGTTTAAGTCTTCAATGCTAGATACCAACCCAGTTTCAATGCTAGATACCAACCCACGGTCGGATTGGTTTAAGTCTTGGCAAATCTGGTACTCATCTGGGCCATCCTCCATCTTAAGAGAATACTGGCCTCCGGCTTTAGTTTAGGTGTCACCTGTGTACCTACACCGTACGATATTTTGTTATGTCATAGTGGAACATTTTTTTTTCTCAAGCCAAAAGCTATCGAAAAGTCGAAGTAAATTGCTATATCGCCCCTGATGGATTTCGGTCGTTATAGTTAATTTTTCAGGATGGTATTGGAGGAATACACAACCACAATGAGTAAATTACAAACTCATGGTAAAATTATTATTTTGAATTAGTTAACTTCAACTAAATAATACTGAAATGCTATAGTAACTGTTGTGTCAGCCAATTTAATTAAAAAGCTATTAAGCGCTCGGTTTCTGGTTATTATCTTTTCACATTACCGGTGACACTGATTTTTTAACTAGATTAATACAAAATAATTTACATACGAGTAAAATTGTTTTATTTCTGCGAATGAATTAGACTCCCACAACATCCCACTTATGGACAACGTGAAACTTCTCTCAAATCAAAGCGTTGTGCCCGATATAATTCTTAGAAAAAAAAATAACTTTTCGTTTCAATTAAAAATTCAAATACTCAAACAAAAAAATTGTTAGGAATCCTGTGATAAAAAAGCATTACATATTAACTGAAATATTCGTACGTTGCTTATCCGATTCGTTATGAGGCGATGACATGAATCAAATGTTTACAAAAAAAGAAAGTTGTAAGCCGTTAATGAAAATATTTTCGTTATTTGGCGATAAACAAAATCACATATGTAATCCCGCGACTGCCGGTTCTATGTACCGGATTGAACCGAAACTCTTCTGCCAGGGGCAGTCACCTCAACAATATATGTTTTTTGTTCGTCCATTTTTCGTCGTGGGAGCAGCACTTCTCGGAATGCTTGCTCCGAATACTACTAGTCCGAGCCGGGATCGAACAAAACCCCGAACCTTGGATCTGCTCGGTTTGTCAGAGCCGAATACACCATCGTCCTACGTCTGTAAGGTGTAATCGTTGCATGGAGTGGGTGAACTTCAGGAGCTGTTCAGTAGGGAGTATAGCGAAGCAGACTTTGTTGCCTCATGCTGTATCAACGAAGTTAGCAGTGCGTCTCTGGATTTGGTGTTATCATCGCCGTCTACATTTTCGTCGTCGTCGTCATCATTATCCAACTACGAGACTCCCCCGCAGTCGCCCTCGCAACAGCATCAACATATAAAGCATCTTACACCACAGATTGCTGTTGCCACTGCTGACAGTGCAACAATTTTGCAATTTAATTGTAATGGCCTACGCAACGAAATCAGAGAGGTCATAGAATTAATGAATCGGAGAAACATTATGGTCGCTGCCATCCAAGAAACTAAGCTGAATGCCACCTGCAGCCTGCACAGTTGTGCGGATGCAACGTGCTACGTAAGGATCGCACCAGAAGTGGAGGTGGGAGACTTGCTTTCCTCTTACACCATTCTGTGCAGTACAGACCTATTTCGCCTGAGCTTGACTCTAGAGACCCATACATTGAATGTATGGGGGTAGCAGTCAAGTCTGGAACTGCCGAAATAGAGCTGTACAACGTATACATCCCGCCGGTTGGTAGCTGTGCCCCGCGTTATCTGCCAGACATTAGACATTTGCTACAAGGCAATAACCGCTTGGTCCTAGGAGACTTTAATGCTCACCACGAACTGTGGCATTCTCTCCTAGACAACGACCAGAGGGGCATAGCTTTGGCAGAACAAATTGATAGCTCTACGTTCTGCACAGTGAATGAGGACGCCCCCACGCGGATTATGGGCGATTGCCATAGCTCGCCAGACATCACTATGGCATCACCTGGCCTGATCAACGACGTCATCTGGCAACCCGTCATCTCACTAGGATCGGACCACCTTCCCATAATTCTCTCCATAGGTTGGTCAACGAATATAAGCGGAGCAAATGGCTAGACCACTTAAAGCAGTGCAACTTGAGTTCCGGAATTGTTAAGTTGTGGACAACGGTCAAATCACTCTCTAACCTTGTAAGGAAGGATGATCGGACAGCTGTCATGTTCGGTGATAGAACAGTGACAGCTCCGAAGCGGTGTCCGTGTTATTTTGACCGGTTTGTTTGTTAAGCACCCAGAGAGTGATAAGGCGAAAAGGAGAGTATTGCGTCGTATCCGCGCTTTACGAGTCGAAGAGGCACCACCACAATTTACCGTTGGCAAAGTTGCCCATGTCATCCGCAGCGCAAAGTCACCAAAGGCGCTGGGTCCGGACGGAATCTCAATGCTGATGTTAAAGCACTTGGATACCCCGGGAGTAGAGTACGTGACCAAAGTGCTCAATCTGTCTCTAGCCACTCACGAAATTCCCGATGCCTGGAAAATGGGCAGAGTGGTCCCGCTACTGAAGCCAGGCAAAGACGCAAGTAAAGGAGATTCGTACAGGCCGATCTCCTTGCTTTATCCAGTAGCAAAGACGCTTGAAGCACTGCTCCTCCCCAGGCTGATCGAACACTTTCCTAGTGCTGATCGCCTGCATGGATTCCGCAAGCAGCACAGCACAACAACTGCTTTACACGCCATCACCACAAGTATAATTCGCGGCCTTAACCAGAACAAGCCTAACGACAGGACGGTCCTCGTGGCTCTTGACCTTACAAAAGCCTTCGACACGGCCAATCATGCCACTCTGTTCGAGGACATTGAAATTGTTTCGTACGATGGATAACATTTGCGAGAAAATCAACGGTTACCTCACTGACTTAGCACGTTTTTTCACTGCGATGAATATGAAAATATCCGCCTCCAAATCATCAGCCACACCGCAGAGGTGCGGTTTCACTCAATGTGAAAGTCGATGACGTCAACATCCCGACTACGAACTACCCCAAAATCCTTGTGGTCACATTGGACAGCCTTTTTAGATCCTCTGCACATGCTACAGCTATCTGCGATAAACTCAAAAGTAGGAACAAGGTCCTCAATTCACTTGCCGGCAGTACTTACAAAGCGATAGGTCGGTCGGTGGCAAACTACGCAGCACCTGTATGGTCGGGGAACGTGAGTACGACGCAGCGGAAGAAAATTCAGACTTGCTAGAATACCGTCCTTAGAACATCAACAGGGTGTCTTCTTATGTCTTCTGAGGACCATCTTTTTTTTTTTTTTTAAATAACCAACACTCAGGGGATGCCCCCTATATATGCGGTGCATTGCGTTGGCGAGTGGAAATTAATGGATCGGAGGGGGGAAAGAGGGAGTAATGTTTGTTGACGCTTGCCTTGAACTTCTGGATGTCGCAATTAGTGGGAAATACATTTGCCGGAAGTCGATTCCACATACGGACTGTACGAGCGAAAAACGAATTTGATCTGTAGTGTATAGTGCGGTCAACTGGCCAATCGATAACAAACGGGTGTGAATTCCTAGAAAGTCGCGTATCCCTGCCGAACATCCTCACGTCAGGAATAAGGCGACGGATGTCTGATGAACACACACCATGAAAGTAACGATAGAACAGCGTCACGCAACCCACATTCCGACGATGCTCAAGGGAAACAATAGAGTTGGATACCCTACTGTCACCTATCAGCACCATCGCTCTCCTTTGAACACGGTCAAGTAGCTCCAAGGATGATTTTGGAGCACCTGCCCATATATGGGAGTTGTATTCCATCTTTGGCCTGATGTAAGTTGTATAGATATTGAAAAGATCAGAAGGAGTGAAATATTTCTTGCACCGCTTTAAAAAGCCTATGCACTTGAGTGCTTCTTTCGACACTTCGAATACATGTCTCGCCCAACGAGCGTCACATTGTATTTTCATGCCCAGAACATCGAGAGCTTCTGATTGTTCAATATCCGTACCATCGAGAGAGATTGATGATATTGTTGGGTCAGCGAATCGCTTGTGAGACAACAAGCAGCACTGTGTCTTACGTGCATTAAAATCTACTCTATTCACTCGACCCCATTCGGAAATGGCCAGTAGATCACGGCCAAGTGTCTCATCCATAATTCGCCTTTTGTCTTCAATATCTTGAAGGCTCGGCCTACGGTCGAATGAATATGAATGGCAGAGGTTACTATCATCTGCGAAAGAGTAGATTGGATTCACGGTCTGACCCAATAGATCGTCAATGAAAATAAGAAACAAAGAGGGAGAAAGAACAGAGCCCTGTGGTACACCTGCGGTCAGCCTATGTGTGTTGGATGAGAACCCATCTACAACAACTCTAATAGTGCGATCTCTAAGAAAGCTCGATATAAACCGAGCAAACGTATTACCGACACCAAAAGCGATCAGCTTTGATATGAGTGCACCGTGCCAGACTCTATCAAGGGCCTTGGAGATATCTAGAGCCACGACCTTACTCTCACCAAACTGGTGGATAGACCGACTCCAACGCTCCGACAAGAACGCCAACAGGTCTCCCGTAGAGCGGTTTCTACGGAAGCCATACTGTCGATCACTCAGCAAGTCGTTGGTCTCTAAATACCTCACAAGATGGTGGTTTACCATGCTCTCCATTACCTTGGAGAGCGCAGAGCAAATCGCAATTGGCCGGCAATTCGCAGGATTATTGGCTTCACCCTTTTTAGGGATCGGCTGGACGTTCGCAACCTTCCAACACGCTGGGAAAACTCTCGCACGGTAAGCAAGGTTGAAAAGGTTGCGTAATGGACGGGCTAGCGTCGACGAGCACTTACATAGGACAAGTGCAGAGATACCATCCGGGCCCGGGGATTTATTTACATCGAGGTTCGCAAGAACCCTTTTAACTGCACGCGTTCGAAAAAATATCTGAGGCATGGAACTTGATACGTTTTCGATCGCGGGGAGTGGTTGATTGCTTTCCGGCAAGGAAGAATTTCCTGCAAATATTTCAGCCAAAAGGTTAGCTTTATCAACCGGGTCAGTGAATGCCTGGGAGTGCCAAGAGTTGGGATAGATGAAGAACTATCCTTTACTCTTCTTACAAACGACCAAAAGCTCTTACTTCCCCTGGGAGAAGTAAGAACCTTTGTACGTAGACGTTGTTCGTGCAGAAATTTTTCACGCCTAAGCACTCTAGCACACGAAGCTCTTGCCTGTTTTCGCAGCAGTTCAGTAATGGAGTTTTTGTTCAAACGCCAATTTCTGAACGCTTCCTCCTTTGATCTGACAGCATCCCTGCATGCCTGGTTAAACCAACTGTTTTTGGCTGGTTTAGCCGACATAATTTTATTTGGAACAAAAGTCTTTATACCAGATAAAATTATATTTTGGATCATTTCAGCCGCAGCATTTACGTCGTTATCAAGAAAGCAAAGTTTCCAATTAAAATGCTGGAAAAAGTGGTTGAGCTCATCCCAACGTGCCTTTTCGTAGAAAAATATTGTCCGCTTTGGGGCTGGTATCGAAGCGACACGAAGAGCGGAATACGGAAAGGATGCTGAAACAATGCAGTGATCGGAGTTACCAAGAGGTGCAAGTACATTAACTTCGTACTTTTCAGGGTGCGAAGTTAAGTAAAGGTCAAGAATGTTATGTTGGTGCCCTTCTACACACGGAATATGTGTCGGTTCATTCACTAGTTGCGTCAAGTCATTTTGCGCGGCGAAGAGCTCGGCGTATTGGCCCTCCGGAGTTGTATGGCTCGAATGTGAAAGCCAGGCGGAATTATGGACATTGAAATCTCCAGCAACGACAATTTCACTGTCCGGATAACTCTCCAAAACTTTCGATATTGAATCGGAAAGGGCGTCAAAGCCGTTAAGGGAAGCCTCCCTTTCCGAGTTTGGACTTCTATAAATAAACCCAAAATGTAGTACGTGTGTTCCAATCCTGAACTTAACCCAAAGGGAGTTAAATTCTGGATCTTGTGAGTTCATGTGTTGCTGGCTCTGAAACACTATGTCATTACGTACATATACCACAAGACCTCTGTGGGAAATAAAAAGAGATAGGGTGTGGTACCCAGGAACGTGAAAATCCTGTGGATCAGAATCCTCACGGACCTGAGTCTCACTAAGAGCTAGAACATCAGGCCTATGAAAATGAATGTGAGAAAACACAGCGAAAAAATTCGCACGCAACCCTCGTATGTTGGCAAAATGGATTTTAAATTTCTTTACCATTACGCCAACCAGAGAACAAAACAAGTGTCAGCGTGCAAATGCAGTTGCCGATCTTACCCCCTTTGCCGCTGTTGATCCCATCAAATGCTTAGTGTTATGCCTTAAGCATTAGACGGACAGCGACAAAGAAAGAAGAGAGCCAACTGCACTACACGAAATGGAATGGAAAAGGGAGGGGGAGAAGGAAGACGAACGCACGACGAATAATGCACATTGAATAAAAAATTGTCTATTGTTGTTGGTTTATGTGTTTTCGTTATTTATTTTTTTTCTGTTATTTGTAGTTATTGTTATTTTGGCTATGGTGTGTTATTTGTATTTGTTGGTTTGCGCGCTGTGGTTTATTTGTTGTTTGTTTATTTTTTTGTTTGTTTTGGAGACGGACGAGAGAACTGTAACACGGACAACATTTAACGCGGAAGACATAGAAAACGCGTGCGGACTGGACTGGACGACAGACTGAACACTACTCAATCCTATTATTTTGAATTGTTTTTTTTAAATAATTCTCATAATTCAAATCTATTGTTGTTAACCCAATTTCAAAAATAACTTTGGCGATAGTATAATTGGATCAGAGTATAATTGTGATCATACTATGGTTGTAGGGTTCATAACATGGTTGCATGTAGGGTTCATGCTACGGTTGTGAGGTTCATACTATGGTTTTATGTAAAACATACTATTGTTGCGAGGACTATATTATTGTTGTGTAGATCATAGGATGCTTGTGTTTGAATCATGCTATTGTTGTGAGGATCATAATAATGTTGTACCACAGCCATATACCAAACAATAGTATGATGGTCTTCGAATATTGTTATCCCAACTATACTTTTTTCTACGTGCACTTTTAGTTACAAGAAGTTGTGACTGCAGTTTCGTTAAGCATCACTTCAACATTATAAGACTCCAAGTAAAAATTGAGCTGTAACTATGTTTATCGGCTATATACTATAAAAGGGGAGGCAGTTTTGCATATAAAGAGAACTGCCGGCAGTGAAATTTTCCACCGAACACAAAAATATCACTCGCAGTGCAATAATACTAAAACTCATATACCCACACACATTGCAATATCAGATAAATACTCGTAGTTTAGCTTACATGTCAAATCACATTATGGTGGCGGCCAATTAACAACGCCATGACGTAAGATAACACGGTCATTGAATGTCTCGCGCAAAATAGCCATTGTTTGATTGGCTCGTCCAGGCCTATATCCTCAATTTCTGGCCACAAGAAGTCCGTTATCATCTCGCGATTGCGAACACCATTCACGAGTCGCGGTTGATGGCCCTTCTGCCACACTATCGTGAACAACATCAATGTTTTCCGCATAACGCCCAAGCATGAACAGGTGTTTTCACATTTCCTACGGACCCGTTTTCTGAAATTTGTGCACAATCCTCGCGATTCTTGGCACATTCGGTCGGTGACCAAAAAAATCATGAAGTACACGAAATGCATCTTGATTTGAATGTCCATTTTCATAAAAGACTTTAACAATCTCGCTTTGCTCAGTTGTGTACTCCTCCATGGTTGAAACACTGAAACCAAGAACTTTCGAATTAAGTTGGGCTAAAAATTTGTCGTTAAGTTGTGACTTTAGGGCCCTTCGTGTCACAGCTGACAATTTTTGAAATGTATCACAAAAAAGGAATTTCTTAAAGGTACTAAAGGTACCTCGGTTACAACTACACTTTTTTGAATATTTGCGTAACAAAACATAGTTTTGTGGATGGACAGTGGGTACAAAGAGAACTGTTAGTTGAGTTCACTAAATACCTCCAAAAGAGCATAGATGCTGGACGCTTGGGTCCATCTAGCCGAACAACGTCCAGTATGGCCAAAACGGGAGATCAAAAAAGACATATGGGTACTCAAATTAAAGCAAATTTCGCTACAACAGTAAATGTAATCTCTAAGTTTGGCTGAGATAAGGGTTGGACGCACTGGGCCGATCGCCGACAGTAAATTTGTGTAGTAAAACAAATCAGCACAGTTATCGTAGAATTAAATACATTTGGTTTCATTTACATAAATCAAATCACTAGATTTTATTGCTTTCTGGGACGAGGCCGAGGGTTGGCCTGTTGCTGCAGCAAATGAAACTCAGATGATATATGAGCTACTAGATGGATATTTATTGCGCTGTAGCTCGGGAATTGTTTACGGTGTGGTGTTCCTTTTCCGTTCCGCACATAAGATAATGGGCTTCTGTGGATTCGAAATTATTCTTAAAAGGGCATTTCCCGTTCCAGTTTGATGCGTCGTATGTGAAGCTGAATAGCGCCGTCTAGTTTCAGAAGGAAGGAATCGGCAGCAACTTTATTATCTTCTCGAGTTTTGGGATCCGGTGCAAATTCAAATTGTCGCACCAACTCAGATACGGCCACTTTTACTTCCACCAAACCCAGTTTTACACCTGAAACAATAGATGAATCAAGTTTTAAAATTGTTGTTGTTTTATTCGCGTTCTAGTCGTATTTCCGTATGATGACATGTTAAATATTTTTAAAATAAATTTTATTGTTCTCTGGCACATTCCTATCTTTATCTTTTTACATCACAAAAGGGAATAGACTTCAAATCTAAATATAAGCTCAAATTGCGCATATCAAGTACAAAAGTGGGCGGAATGGTCATTTGTACTGAAGGTGCCAGAATGGAGCGTGTCATCTACTCTTTCTGTAGTTAACATGTCTAAAATGTTTTGTTTCGATGAGTTAATTCGGCACATTGGATAGATTTATCAATTCCCGAATTCAAAGTATTGTTCTCAAATATAAAATTATCCCGATAGAGAGGAATTTTCACGCAGAGAAGAGATATGGTTACTATATGGTCGTCGCAACCACAGTATTTTTTTTGCATTTGATTTCGACAATAGCATTATTGCGGAAATATTTATATTGGTAAAATACGAGGGCATACGAGGGCGACCGCAAAACTAACTGGACTGGCACATTTTCTGTTTTACTAGCAACTTTTTTTTGTTTTTTAAAAGCAATCTTTTATAAGCCATCTGTCAAAATTTCCGAAATATTTAATGATTATTTTCTTTGTTACAGGTGATTGAAGTAAACAAGTTTTATAATTGTTGAAAAATGGAAAATAAAGAGTTTCGTGCGGTAATTAAACACTTTTATATGAAAGGTTATACGCCACAATTAATCAAAGATGAATTGGATTCTGTTCATGGTGATAATGCACCATCATACTCCACCGTGAAATCGTGGGTTCAACAATTTAAAATGGTTCGTTCAAGTACGGAAGATGAACAACGCTCTGGAAGCCCGAAAACTGCTACTACTATTGAAAACATTAGAAAAATATTTAATGAAGTGACTAAAGATAGACGAATAAAGCTCGGAGAACTTGCTGATATTGTTAAAATACATGAAAAACAAGTTTGGAAAATACACGAAAAACAAGTTTGGAGTATTTTACGTGATGAACTCCACATGAAAAAGCTATCCGCAAGAACGCTGCGTTTGTTGACTTTGCCCCAAAAAATCGTCCGTTGGACCTATTCCGAGGAGCTTTTAGCGATTTGACAGCGTAATTCAATGGAGTTCTTGCGCCGATTCATAACTGTTGATGAAACATGGATCCATCACTACATCCCAGAATGCAAAGAACAGTCAAAACAATGGATAGAAGATGAGGGAGTAGATGCAAAAGAATTGTGGAGGCGGATTAAAAATGGAGGGGTGGTAGATTCTCGATCTGAAAGTACTGCACACTTGGCTAATGTTGGAATTGATGATCTCAACGAGAAATTTGTTGAGAATCAACTGGAACTCCCCAATGACATCGATGAAGTATTTCAAAGGTATTCAGGCATGGGAGAGTTTTCGTTTCATAGTGTTTCGCAGGATGATCTATATTTAGCATTTGCAGCTATAACATCAAATGTAGCTGGCAGCGACGGGTATCCGTTGAAATTTTTTAAAGTAGTTTTTCCCTACATTGTAGGATATTTTTTGCATCTTGTGAACACTATCGTAATGACGTCAGTATTTCCCGTACAATGGAAATGCTCCAAAATAACTCCGATTAGGAAAAAAGTAAATTCGGACTCGCTGGAGAACCTAAGGCCAATCTCTCTTTTGCCAATTTTATCCAAAATAATGGAGCACATTTTAAAGCGACAATTGTTAGAGTACATAGAAGAAAAGTCTTTGCTTAATGATTGTCAGTGTGGATTTCGCAATAAAAGGAATACATCAGCGTTATTAGCCGGTTTAACTGATGAATTGAGAAGTAATTTTACTAATCAGCGCCTAAGTGTGCTTATATCCCTTGATTTGCAAAAGGCGTTTGACAGAGTTGATCATGGTTTATTGATAGACAAACTTTTTATGTTTTACGGATTTGAAGCCAGCGCCTGTCGTTTAATAAGCTCTTATCTTAGTGGCAGGACGCAATACGTAAGTGTTAACGGTTTTTCATCGTGTGTTTTGTCGGTAAGGAGTGGGGTGCCCCAGGGGTCGGTCCTTGGGCCTATTTTGTTTACATTGTTTATAAATGACCTTTTTGATAGTCTTGGTAGCTCTTGCACTCCTTATGCATATGCTGATGATGTTCAGCTAGTGTTAAAGGGAGAGCATCAATTTATTGATGTACTTCAAGCAAGGGTTGATGATGTGCTGGAATTATTGCATAGCTGGATGGTGTCTAGTAATTTTTGTATAAATTCGTCAAAGACTAAGGCTCTAGTATTTTCTACGAGGCCTGTAGACTTGCAATTGAAATATGACAATGTTTTCATTGAAATTGTTCGTAGCATTAAATGTTTGGGGGTTGTTGTTGATGACAAATTAAACTTTGAGCATCATATTGACGCTGTAGTTTCCCGAATTAATCTTACCCTTCGTCAACTTTACAACACAGACTTTGTGCTACCACTTTATGCTAAGAAGCAGTTGTTGCATGCCTTAGTAATGTCTAATATTCTTTATTGTATAGAAGTATATGCTGGGACTGCAAAA
The DNA here is from genome assembly GCA_963513945.1 of Hydrotaea diabolus. NCBI lineage: Eukaryota > Metazoa > Arthropoda > Insecta > Diptera > Muscidae > Hydrotaea > Hydrotaea diabolus. The sequence continues at coordinate 196,427,396 of OY740718.1, read as the reverse complement.
ACATATATGAAAAAAATAAAAATTGCTTTTAATTCAGCTATGCGCTATTTGTATCATGTGAGTCGTTTTTCGCATATTCAATCGTTTGTAAAACAATTTTTAGGTTGTTCATTTGATCAACTTGTTGACATACGATGTCTTTTGCAGTTTTATAAGGTCTACAGAAACCAATGCCCACAGTTCCTGGTTCCACGTAGTAACCAATTAATTATTCCTAGAGTTGACTACTTGTTAGGAAAATCTTTTCAAGTCAGAGTTGCTCGAGTGTTTAACAAGCTACCTGATTATCTAAAAACGTTTAATATGTCCGATTCAACATTTCGCAAAAAGCTTCTTAGGCACTTTGAATCTTTGTAGTAGCATATATTACTTATACAACTCTTATTGTCTTCATTTAATAGTTTTTGAAATGCTCTGATTATGGTCTTTGTGAATTTTCTTCCCAGTAAGTGTGTCAACATTTTTTTCCTGTTTTCTTTAAATTGGGAACATCTACTTTAGTTTTTGATTATCATGTCATGAATTTGCATAAATGTACAACATTTTTTAAATTCTTATATACATATTCTATATACATATATATTTTTTCCTACTACTATTATTGAGTAACTGTTTAACTTGAATTTTTGTTAAACTGGAATTTTTTGTTAAACTTGAATTTTTTTAATACTTTAAAATGTTTCTTTATATTAATTCTAAGCTGTAGTTTACTGTAATTAGCTTTATCGGCCGAAAGGCTTCTTAATTACGGAAAATGTAAATAAATTAAATTAAATTAAAAGTGGTCCCAAGAAGGCGAAAACTGTTAAGTCATTAAGTCAGCAGGAAAAGTAATGGCCATAGTATTTTGTGATGCAAGGGGTATAATATTTATTTATTATCTTGAGAAATAAAAAACTATAAATAGTGAATATTATTGTGCATTATTGGATCGGTTGAGTGAATAAATCAAGATAAAACGACCGCATTTAGAAAAAAAAGTTCTTTTTCATCAAGATAATGCTCCTTCATACACTGAATTTTTAACTCAACAGAAACTGGCCGAATTACGATTTGAAATTGCTCCGCATCCACCATTTAGTCCAGATTTAGCTCCGTCAGATTATTTCTTGTTTCCAAATTTAAAAAAATTTCTCGGTGGCAAAAAATTATTACCAACAAATGTATAATGCTCTTCGAATATTGTTACCCTAACCATACATTTTTTTTGTGTTTGCAGTAAACAAACTCGATTTTTCATCTTAATAAGGTTGGTTTGGTAAAATATGGTTGTTATTTTAGACATGAATTATTATGTGTTCTTCTGAACAATCACATTTTTAATCGGTTTAACTAATGAACCCTGTATGATCCTTATGGACTACAACACAATTCGCGTCCTCTTTATCGTCATCTTGTCACCGGTTTCATTTATGTAGACAAACGACTGCCCACGGAGATAAGAACAAAGAATCTAAAGATACCTTTTATGAACACCTAAAACAAACCTACGACCTTTGCCGTGGTCATAACATTAAACTCGTTCTAGGGGATTTTAATAAAAAAATTTGCAGGGAAGGTCTGACCGTCGGAAAGTTCAGTAATAAGTAGCACCAGATTCAAGTATCGCGACATACACGCAGAAAAAATGTATGGTTGAGGTGATAATATTGGCACAACAATACTATGATCCTCACAACAATAGCATTATTCACACACAACCATACTATGATCCCCACAACCATATTATGAGTCACGCTAAACCATACTATGATCCCCAAAACCATATTATGATCCTCACAACCATATTATTCGTTTCATACAGCCATAGTATGATACTCTCAACCATAGTATGATTTACAAGCAAACATGTTATTATCTCTACAACCATAGTATGATTCACTCAACCATAATATGATCTCCAAAATTATTTATTAGGATTGGGTAATGTTGTTATTCAAAAATAGAAATTTTTATTAAGTAAGTTATTTAAAATTGCATTACAATAAGTTCATTGCCAGATTTGAGGCCATGTTTTTATTGAACATTTAATTCAAGAAACAAATATATATATAAGTATAAGAATTCCAACGGCAGTCAAAAATACTTTTAGTTGCCAGCAAGGGTGAATGCTGCTTCACAATCCGTAGACCCCAAGTAACGAATGTGATTAAACCATGATCAACGGCTATATACTTAAGTGCAGTCAGATTTAAAATAAACGAGAACCAGTCGGCAGTAGAGTATTTCACCTAACAAAGTAAACACAATAAAAATCCCTCGAGCTACCTTCCGATTTTTGTGTATCGTGTGTGTGTTTTTTTGGTATACCAAAAACAAAAACATACGCACACACATACATGTATGCTCTATAAACCTGTTTTGTTATGTTCATAGTCGCAACATACGGTATGGTAGCTACAACCATATTTCATTTCTAAATTTGGCAATAATACATTGTTACTTTTCAACAATAGTAATATTGCGGCAATCATACTACTGTAAAAATTAAATTCAGAAAACAATACTACGGTTACGACGACCATATTTTTATTGCGAAGAACATATTATTACTGCCGTGACCATATACTAACCATAGTTTTTCTCTGCGTGTATAAAAGGCTACGAGGCTTTCAACTGATTGAAAGACGATAAGAGAGAAATCAAATCGCTGATATTGTAAACGACTTGATGTCGGTATGTACCAAGCATGTTGGACGTACACACAGAGACAAAATCAGTTCTAAAACGCTCTGAAATACAAAAATTCGGTTGGATAAACTAACTTTCTGTTGCAATGACCAACATTCCATAGTATCAATAGTAACATGGTTCATATGATGGTCACAGTATTCACGGCCAACAACACAGTTATACCAACCGGATTCAGTTGAACTATTGGTTGCGACAACTGGCGGTTATGGCAACCAACCAATTGTGATGTATATGTTACTTTGGTACCAACAATTGGTGGTGACAACAGATTAGTTCTTAGTTGGCTGTTTTAAGATGATATTGGTTATTCTAACATTAACATTTAAACCCTATACTATCTTATAGGTTTGTTCACTGCGCACAGAGAAAAATAAATCGGTGCGGTCTACAAAAATTCGGCCGCATAAACCGAATTTCTGTTGCAAAAACGAACATTCCATAGTATTGATGGTATCATGGTTCGAGATCTCATAAGATGGTTGCAACATATCACGTTATTTACAGTTCATTTCACAGTTATACAAACTGAATTCAAATTAACTATTAGTTGCGATAACTGACGGTGATCTTGTTTCACACAATACGATATATACTTCCTTCTCGGAATGGCTGCAAAAGTTCATATCGGAAGTCGTCGAAAATAAACTACATACCTGGACACATTCGTGGCCCAGCTCCAAAAGGTAGGAATACGCCCATGTCGCGGTACTTGCGGACGCCTCCCAATTCCGCATCAAAACGTTCTGGCCAATATTTATCGGGGTTTTCGTAATAGGTCGGATCTCGGTGGAAGGAGTATGCTGATATGTAAACCACATCTCCAGGCTTCAGGGTCACTTGTAGACCATTCAAGTTATTGTTCACACCAATCGAGTCAGTACAAATTTTGAACAGTGTTGCTAACGGCGGAAATAGGCGTAGAGTCTCCTGAATACACTGATCCAAATAGTCCACTGCAATAAGTTCGTCGTATGATAAGGACTCACCAGCCGTTTCCAAAATATTTCTTAGTTTCGTTTGAACCCGCGGATTTCTTGACAACTGCAAATACATAACTTCACCATCATTTAAACCTTCATAGCCGAGGCACATGTAACGCAATCCACATGTGTAAATATCCGTGTCTCCAATGTACCCACCATTAGCAAGCAATGAGCTATTACTATAGCTGCTGTTTCGAAGCCATCAATCAGCACTGTGGTAGTGTGTCCAGCGATTTGTACATCATTTAGTTTCTTTTTCTCCTTTAGTTGTACCAGGTGATTGATCATATCCGTCTGCGCTCTGCTGAACTCCTTTCTTTTCTGAACGGTTTCGGTGATCAGCCGTTTGAAAAACTGGTCAGATACTGCAGGAAAAAAACGAACCGGATACAACTTGCGCAGCCAAGGCCAAGCGGCGGTCCGACCGTAGTAACGGACACAGCGCAGTGCTTGATTTAGCATTGTCTCCGCCATCTGATGAACGATAGAATGTTTTTGCATATCCTCGAAAGTGTTTTCTTCAAAACCCCAAATAAATTTTGCCATAATGTTGCACGTAAAACGATTTGCGAGCTAAAAGTCAATTCGAGAAATTCAGTTTTCTTGTATTCAGTAATGTATATCTACGAACGTCCTTAGCATCCCATGCTAGACCTGGATCTTGATAGTTGATGAAATCAATCATATTTTGCGAGCTCGCCTTCATTGTGTCGTAGCACGAACGGATCTGTAAAAAATTAGTTTACAAACGTCATTAACCGCAGAATGACAGCTTCGGTTACGAGGTTTGCTATTTACAGTGCGACTCCTGGCAATATTTCTTCTGCCGGAAGCAAACAGAATTTTTCATTCGGAATTTGTTTTTTTTCTCAGAACGTTTTGTCATTTAAAACCGAATTGTTTTTTACAATGTGTTGAAAAGTAAATATTGATCCCGTGAAAATTTCCGTGCGATGATTTTTTACGATTTCCGGCGTGGATTATCGAGACAAAAGTGTCCCAACCAACATGTTTCGACTTTTGGTGATAAGCACCATCAATAACCAATGTAAATCGCTGGTACCAAGAGTTCAGTCTCGGGAGCCGTTCGTTCCAGGATGGATGAATTTCGTGAACGGCGTCTAACTTCGGCCGTTTTGCATGAAACCATCGATACTATAAGTGAACTGATAAAGCAAGGCCGACATGTTACATAACGCGAGATTAAGGCATGCTTTGGCTTTAGTATTTCAAGCACCCATAAGAAATTTCATGTTCATTTGGCCATGAAAAAGACTTGTTTTCGTTGAATCCAAAATAAGTTGACGAATGCTCAAAACAGGTTCGTGTCGATTGGAGCAAAGCAATGTTAAAAAAATACAACCGCGGTAGCTCAAATGCAGGTTAAGAATCATGGATTCTTAACCTGCATTTGGGCATATAAGCCCAAAACAAAACAGCAATCGACCGAATGTGTCTTTCAAGGCGAGCCAAGTTCAACAAAAGCTGTTTGATGAAGAAGCACATCGCAGCAAATGATCTCATTTTTACCGGTATACCCGGTCATGTTGCTACAGTAAGTCATACGTAGGACGCTCAGTTCTGAGTGGTGCCAACAGAGTTCGAAGAAATAAGAAAAAACAAGAACCAAAGACGGATCAATGTGCATCACGACTATGCGAGCTCCCAAACATCAGCTGTTACAATGGGCTATTTGAGCAAGATGTCGAATTGTATCTGATATTTAACGTTGATTTTACACCCATTTATTATTATTATTTCCTTTTGGATCCTATTAGGATTATTGGGCCATTACAATATATTCCATAGGTCCACTACAAATTGATTTCTTCGTATTTCCAAAGATTTCTTCGTATTCCCTCCGCCCAGAAAAAACTGCGTGGCTGCGAAGCAGCTGATGAAGTGTTTCAACACTATGTTTTGGAGGTGTGTAGTGTATTGATCTTCATGGAGAATATTTTGAAATAAAATAATAACACCATTTCCAATGGTAAACGACTGTTTTTTCTGCTGGATCCGAAATATAAATAGCAACCTCGCAATACTTCAACACATAATGGACGTTGGTAAGCTTACAACTGATACCCACTTAAAAATTAGTGATTCCAGTCTCAGTCAAAATAGTACAATTTAATGTATGTCGTAAGTTAGAGCACATCTAATCAGGACAATTTTGTAAAATATCGGAAGATGTAAAAATATTGGTACCATGCCGGTACTAAGTACTATATTAAGTTTTTTTTAATGCAGAAAATAAGACATTTTATATTTTAATTAAGAGGAATCGAGATGTTCGTCTACCTAACCGTATATTTGCTTTACAAAATAGAGGCGTCAATGACTATTAAAGTTCAAACCGATGAACGGTTTGAATTTGAAAATAGTTGTGCTCAAACTTATAACTTACTTCTTGCAATAGCTGCAAAAACCTAAAGACCAAAAGACGTTAGCATTTGTATTATACTTATTTATTTATTTCTCCGTAGTATGGTAGTTACTAACTTTTTTAAGACTCTCAACATCCCATTAAATACCAGGGAGAAACCTTTCTATTATTTGTTTACTGTGCGCGACTATCACACAAGCGACTCAAAATTAATTATGAGCATCTAACATCTCCGCATTTTTGTTTTAAATCGATCAAAAACCTGATATCTCATGTTATCCGTAAACGAAATAATATCCGGAAATTCCCTGATGATTACTGCAAAATTTGGGACTCTCTCGATGTCTAAATTTGACTGTTTATTTTAACAAAACATACCCGGTTAGCCGTCAAAACCTGTACAAGCTCAGAACGTTTTTCTTTCCATGTATCTCCGGTGGAAACGAAGGGACTGCCAAATCTTAACTGCTCTACTTGCGGTGTGCTCTAGAGCGATTGAAAATATAGATTTAAACAAACATTTTGAAAACAACACTCCACTTACCCATAGCGACGATTCGTTGTCCCGGAAGTTTTTGAAATTAATTGTGAGAATTTGCGCCACTAAACTCGGATCCAATACAAACAATTTAGGACTACGAGCCAAAAACACGCCGACAAAACCTTGCGTGTCTTTGAATTTTCTGAAATAAGTAAGGGTCTACAGTGTACATATAAGTCGCTTGTTTACTACTTACAGGTAAATTTCGTGCAGTTCTTCAATTAAATTGCATTTACCTCCATACGTTTTCGGAAAGGTGCCCCGTAAGACCTCAGGCGTTGGGCCAGAAACGCTGCGCTCTTTCCAGTAGTTGAAGTTCCATTTCAAATACAAGTATGCGAAGTAACAAAGTGATGCCAATAACAGCTGGATTATCAGCAGATAAGAAAACATGTTTTCACACACGAACGAACCTGATAACTAAATTAGCTTCTGGGCAGACATGACCGACAGTGGCATTTGTTACTGATAACACTGGAACTTCAAAAGCTCGAAATGAGCTTGATTAAAATAAAACTGTATGAGAGAAGACCAAGTACCGTGTATCAAAAAAAAAAGAAAAAATACTCGTACTTACAATTTTCGGTCAGTGATGGAAAATTTAAATATTTATGTCCAATGGCTGCTAACAGTAGCGTTATTGCAGGAATATGAATTTTTAACACAATGCTCGACACCTTGGCTTGCAAGCTTCAGTATTATAACCATATTTATAAGTATATATTCCTGGTTATGTGTATATTCCCTATACAAACTCAACTTAATATGGAATAAGTGGGTTTAAAATTTCTTATCCGGTAGATATGGACAAGTAACCAGGAAATCGCCCGAACTTGGACCACGAACCATTTAAGTATTTCTCTTCGAATTAAGCCATTTTCCGGCTAGAGATAGCCATTTTTTTGACGCTAAAAAATTTAGTGAGTTTCTATAAGCCGAAAATCTAGCTATTTTTAGTTTAAGATAGACCTACTTTTTTGAATGGTTTCCTCCATTGTTTTCTATTTTCTATTTTTAGTATCGTGGCTTCGATTTATGTGGACGAATGAAATACTCGTACATCTCAACATAGAAATGTTTGACAAATTCTTAAAAATAAATAAAAACTTTAAATTTGTATGTTCTTTTTTATTAATATATAAAAAAGGCGCCATATAAGCTTTCAGCCATTTTTGAAGCCTATTTGCTCATCATATAGTCATTTTGTAGCCATTTGTTAATTTTAAATCGAGCCCTTTTTGTTTATCAATGGTTGGTAAAACTAATCCCCACTATAGTGCTAATATTATATCGCCTTTCCTCGGGTTATTTGAATTGACCAAGGAAAGTGATTGCTTAGTATAGAATCAGGTGCAGGAGTTGGACAGTCGCTTACAATCCTGCACCATGTTCATAGTTGGCGTCGAAATTACAGGTTTATATCGTATTTGCTCAAACATTTAGTCGGAGTTTTTTTACACAGTTGCGGAGTCGGAGCTCTTCAAAGCACACGAGTCGCTCGATATTTTAAAAATAAAGCCCTGGTTCGTTAACCAGAGCCAAAGTCGGTCCCAAATGGGCCACTGCTATTTGGGCCACTGCTATTCACAAGAGGATCTTGTTCGCAACGAAGAGAAAGTTTATACCACGGAAGTTGTCAACTGCATCGTTTCCAAGGATTTCCAAAAGAATTGTTTCGGGGCTTATACAGTTGGAATGATTTCCAAACACTACAAATGCTTTCTCTCAATTCGGAAAAGGGACGAGCAAACTGCACTACGAGTATCCTTGTACATTTGTACAAAATTCTTCCAACAGCGTCGTTTTGTTTCGCTTCGCTTCCGGGGAATTTGATGGAGGCCATTGTGCACATATCAATGTGTGTGTGTGTGTTTATGTACGTCTGTCCAAGTAGATGTGTCATGCTGATTGACACTGTTGTGTTTTTATTATTATTTTCTTTATTACTTTCATTTCGTCTGTGAGTGCAGACGCGGCCAGGAAGGCAGCCATGCTGCCGGTGACTGGATGAGTGAGTGAGCGTGTTGGCCACGATGCCTTTTTATTAAGTTTGTCTGCAGCGGAGTGTAAATGTACACGTCTACATATCGTGTTAGCAGTTGAAGTTGTAACATGTTCAATATTGTATTTGACATTTGTAAATGTCACTTCGTTGTCAGCAGTTTTTGTTTAACTTTGGCTATTCTCCTTCGTTGCTCGTTCTTCTGTATCGAAGTTTTTATGGTCTTTTGTTTTACCATCTACTCGTTCACGCCGTATGCCACAGAGGGAGGAAGAGTGCCAGTATGTGCGGTCCATGTGAGTGTGTGTGTGTGTGTGTGTGTGTGGATGGGTATACTGCAATTTGTCCTTTTTATGTCAAATGAGGTGAAAGTTTGAGGTGTTAATGTTGAGTGACATCATTTAATAAAACAGGAAAAGTGGAACATACCAACACCAGAAGCGACACAGGATATAATTAGAGGACATGTGTTCATCGCAAAAAGAGACAAGTAGCGGTCTTTGCACAGAAAAACACCACAATGCCACAATGCTCTTGTGGGTTGGCAACGGGAGAAACGGATGAATGGTCACACGAAGCAGCTTGATATCTGATGGGTTCACAAAAACACTGTTATGTCGAAAATCCATAAATTATAGGTTGGACGATCTACGACTTTTTCAACTTTGGATGATGACTCCTAACAGTATTTTTACGTTCACATGCGTTAATATTTTTTTTTCAAAGTAATGAAGTAATGTAAACCCAGGTTCAAATCCGAGTAAAAAATCTCACTTGGCGGAGTTTAAATGTCGTCGTCTTTACGAGTTAGAAATATAAAAACTTCTCTACAAAAAAAGCCACCATTAAACAGTAGGTGTCGGCCAGTTGGACCAGCTCACTGATAGCTTTTATGAGCACCTCAAAAAGACATATTACCGCTGCCACAACTTCTAACTTGTCTAAAAGCATCTTAAGCTCTAGCTCTTCCGCGTTTCCGCCATTTCTTTTCCTTAAGTTCTTATTGCTGGCCTATGCTCTTTTATTAAAAAATCAATTAAATAGCGAAGTTTTTTTTACATGTACTATTTACCGAGATTTCTTTAGTCCCTTAAAGGGGCTAAATGCACGATTTCGCCCTTTTTGGTTGATTCCTTTGGCGGGCAGATTCGGACGGGTCTGGCTAGATCGTCTTAGAATTTATTGATCAACATTTCGAGGTGACAAGTTTAATATACCCTTCGGTGGAGGGTGTAAAAACGGAAATTTATGGTCAAATAGTGACAAGATGTGAACCTTGTAATATCTTACAACAAGAGCAGAATAAGTGAAAACTTAAGAAATCGGACCTTTTTTGCGCTCTAGTGGCGTAAGATCGGCGAAAGGTAAATAATGTACGGCCTGGCCGAACTTAACAACGTTTTTACTTGTTTACATTAATTTAAAATATGAGACAATTAAATAAACGTTAAGGGGATTATCGATAAGCTTCAGTTCTATATAAACAACTTCATAAATTAATACACTTCCTAAGAATGCAAATATTCTAAATTTGGTTTTTGCAAATGCGAAAGCAAAAGCGAATTAATATTATATCCTAATCCACATCTTATATTATTATATCCTAATCACATCTTGTCAAATAGTGACAAGATGTGAACCTTGTAATATCTTACAACAAGAGCAGAATAAGTGAAAACTTAAGAAATCGGACCTTTTTTGCGCTCTAGTGGCGTAAGATCGGCGAAAGGTAAATAATGTACGGCCTGGCCGAACTTAACAACGTTTTTACTTGTTTACATTAATTTAAAATATGAGACAATTAAATAAACGTTAAGGGGATTATCGATAAGCTTCAGTTCTATATAAACAACTTCATAAATTAATACACTTCCTAAGAATGCAAATATTCTAAATTTGGTTTTTGCAAATGCGAAAGCAAAAGCGAATTAATATTATATCCTAATCCACACTTTGATACTGGGTGTTCTGACTTAGTGCTGATATTAACAAGACCTTAAACGAATGGAGATAGACCCTTTGATAAGTATACCGATCGACTCAGAATCACTATCTGATTCCATTGAGCTATGTCCATCCGTTTCTCAGTCTGCCTGTCTGTCCATTTATCGTTGTAATCAGATTTCGATGAAATTTGGTATATTCATCAAGTTTGGGCCAAGGGCAAACCATTTTGAAATCGGTCCATATTTTCTTATAGTCCCCACACAAAGGTTCGTCATTTAACAACATTTGACATCAGATTTTTTACCAAATTTCGCATGAAGCATTACATGTTCTATTATATTGAGCCACATCGGTCCATGTTTTCGAATAGCCCCGCGCAGTGGCCGCTCCTGATTTAAGGTTATGCAGATTTTAAAGCCATACATTATAAATTATACGCCCAAACCCAGCTGGGCAAACTATGACAAATAACACAGTTATACAAAATCGCACTTTCCTAATGCGAATGGGATGAGACCAATTGCAAATGAAAATTGACATTATCCATAACAAAAGTTTCAAGGGTTTTCTTTAGTTAAGTGCGATATTTTTTATCCGCATTTGAAGTTGGTGGTTTTGGAACGCTTTCTAACAAAAAAAGATCATTGAAAATTTGATAAAATAATGCTTATTTATTTTTATTAACTTGGAAAGTTGTGGTAAAGAATTCATTTCTAATATTTATTTGTACCTGAAACTCACGATAGATGGCGCTGTCACACAAACGGTGCTATTTCATGTAGATTTTCATAAAAGAAAGTGTATTCACTTTTTGCTAGGCTAAAAAATCAAGTTTTGATGTTGGCTTCATTGTTAAACATATTTCAAGAACATACCGAAGTACATTCTCAGAACGTTTATATTACACAAATGCAATTTCTATGTTAAAAAATTGTGTTTTTTATTGGAAAAAAATATTTTTTATTACAAAAACAACTTTTTTATTTAAAAATATTGTATCTTATTTGGAGCCGCTTAATCACCATCACTATCGAAAACCCTTACATCCGTATTGGCTATTAATCGCCCGATTTCAACATGTGGGACGTTTTGGCCACATGCTTGACCATTATCGTGCTTTCAACAGACACACGGACGAACATGGCTAGAATTTTACGATCAATATACTTTATAGGGTCTCCGATCAATAAAAGCTCACAATAAGTTTAAAGAACAATTTTATTATGAAAAATTAATATATATATATATATATATATATATATATATATATATATATATATATATATATATATATATATATATATATATATATATATATATATATATATATATATATATATATATATATATATATATTTCTCAAAATCTTTATTTGAACGAAAATCACGAATATTTGAAATGTAATTAACAGAAATTCAGCTCAGTTCAGTTCTAAGAACGTTCACGTGAAAAACATAAATATTTTTAAAAGTTAATCTAAATGAAAATCATTGTTGTATTCATATGCAAAGCGAATATTCCTTACAACCCTAATTGTTAGGCGAAAAAACACCGTTGTGGTTTGAACTTTTTAAATTTATTTATATTTTTTGTTTTAGAATTTTATGAAGCAAACATTGGGAATTTGGAATGGAACATTACACAACGGAACAGCAATCAGCAAAAGTTGAATTTTTTAAAAATCAAGACTCAATTATTTTTACGTAGCGTGCTTATCATTGCTTTTTTAATGTGCGTACTGGACCTTCAGAACCAACAATAAATCGCTTGGTTGGAAATTTCGACAACATGGTACAGTTAGACACCTATCAATTACGAAAATACCCATCGTGTTGAGCACGAATGTGCGCGGATGAAAATGACCACCACTTGCGGGATTAAATGTTAATACTTATTATTAAACATTCAAACCACAACGGTAGTTTTGCGCCACCCTGTATAAAAAATCCATTACTGTTCTCCTTGGCGCAAACGTGCAATGTTTCGTTTGATAAGTTCGGATTTGAGTCCAGTACTTGATCAAGGGATTCGGATAGTGATGCGGTCTTATCTGCTTTCATTTTCAGTGTTTAAACATAGGCGTTAATTTATAACAGCCTGTGTCACAGTGCAGGCATACATTAAACATTTCTCAAGTTTTGGAAAATTCAAAATATCTTAATAATATTGTTTAAATCTAAAGAGAGCAAAGAACCGTGGGTCAAGTACACTGCACCCTGCATACCTATAGCTCTTTTAGGTCGAGGAATATGCCACCATCCAGACCGGTAATGAAACCATTTGCTGTCTGATAATTATCCTTGCGCGTTCTTTCATTAACTGTTAATTCGAAATGCTTAATTACCTTAACAACGGCTGCTTTCGTCTGGGCTAAACCGAATTTCATACCTGCGGAGGGGACAAGAAGGATAAATACATAATTTACATAGCGAGTGTACAAAGGCACCCAAACACATACACCGCTGTGTGTGTGTGTGTGTGCGTGAGGCCAGCATACCTAGGCATATCCTTGGACCATCGCCAAATGGCAAATATACACCCATATCTTTGAACTTCTTCGTGCCACCATTCTCATCCGCAAAGCGTTCCGGCACAAACTCCTCCGGTTGTGGAAAGTAGTCCTCATCATGGTGCATGGAGTGCAGGGAAATGAGACACACATCTCCGGGTTGTACTTGAAGGAAAACTCCACCAGTGTTTTCAAGTTTGCAGGTTTGCGTGCACATTTTCGCCATAAACGGCAGAGGAGTGAAAATGCGCAGGGTTTCTAAAACGACATCGTGGCATTTGAAGAGAATTTATTAAAGAAGGGACGGAAGCTTACCGGCTACACATTGTTCTAAATAAGGAAGTTTCATCAAAACGTCAAAATCTAAGACGTCTTTATGAGAAGCCATGTGCGCAAGGATTTCAAGGCGAAGACGTTTTTGTTTCTCGGGACATCGAGCCAACTACGAACAGGGCGAAGATCAATTAATGTAACATTTTTGCTTTTCCAACTTACCAGCAACAGGCAGTGGCTGATCAAAGTCGCTGATGTTTCGAAGCCATCAAAGTGAAATGTTAACATATGAGCCAATATTTGCGTATCGTCAAGGCCCCTCGCCAGCTTAAGCTCCAGCAGGTGTTGAAGAAAATCGTGTCTTGTAGAACCATGCATCGATTGCCTGGCTTGTAGGGTAGATCTTGTTAAATTTAGAAAAAATTGATCTGTGACCTCGGGGAAGAATCGAACATATATCACATGTCGTATGATGGGAAATATGCCCATGATAAAGAAGTACTTAAACGCCTTGAATGTTTGGGCAATCATTTTCTTAGACATATTCAGGAACGTGAAGTATAGGCCAAGGTCGTCCTGTTCACACCTAACAAAATTCCCCGCATCTATACCCCATACGATGTCAGCCACAACTTCGCCGGTGAACTTTAGAGCAACCTACGAGTGGTATCAATGAGTCATGCGAACCAGTTCGGATGCTTACATTTCGATTACCTCTTTGGCATCAATGGTACAGTTTTTAGCCCCTTCCTTCAAGTACCACACCAGCTTGCCGCATATGCTTTCAATGATGGGCAACATTGCTTTAACCTACGAATCATTCCACAGACGGCACAATGCCTATTAGTTTAAAAGAAGATCAGAAAGCGTACATACCTTAGCCGCAGTCAGGCCTGACACCATTTCCGCTCTCTTCAGTTTCCAGTCAGCTGAAGGCAATACGAAGGGATTGCTGCCAGACACAGGTTCTTTGGATCGATCCATCTGCATATCAAAACGGTCTTATGTGGTAACGAAGTGTGTTCATTTGTTGCCTTACCCATTTGGAAGACTCGTTGTCTTGGAAACTCTTAAAATTACTTATCAAAATGTCCTTGCAGATCTCCGGATCCAATATTAAAAGCTGCGGGTTTCTGGTCATGAATACCCCGACAAAACGAGCCTGGTTCTTATACTGCCTGCAAAAAAGGCGCATCTATATTTTGCCAGAAGTTCACTTGAACTTACCTGTAAACCTCATCTAAGTCATAAATGAAATTGCGTGTTCCGTTGACCGTTCCAGGAAAGGTCCCATACAACGCTCGGGGAACGGGCCCTGGTATATTTCTTTTCAGCCAGTATTCGAAATGCCATGTTAAATACAAGTAGAGACCAAAAGCGCCTCCACACACAGCCAGTCCCAAGCCCAGCACGGTGCAAAACATGTTAATATATCCAAATAATTTCGTTAGACTGTATCTGCTGTCATGCAAAATCGAACTAAGTACAGCTGGCGATACTGCATGCTGGTAAAACAAAAAACTCTTATCATTCCTTCTTTTCTGGCCTTTGGCTTGCATTGTCATGCACTTATCAGTTTTCCGAGAACACCATCCTTAGTGTCGAAATGGACAAAACTTAGTTTTATTGGGACAAAGCCAAGATGGTGTGGTTGCACTTTCTTGATCCGAGTGTAAATACCACAAGCTATTATTATACACTCGTATCTGTGGGAGTCTGAGGTTTGCTGAGATATGGATCAATACGAGAAGATTAGTATGAACTAACGTCCGATTTTTTAACCTTCAAAATACAATAGCAAAAACTCTTCGGTGATACCTCTATGAATTGAGGGCAGTTTTAAATAGAGCGAAACACATAATCGTATATAATTATTTTTACCATTTTAATGAACATCGAAAACAACATATCTTTTAGTATAACAAAGAAAGGCACAAGGTAGGTGTAGGAACCTCGTACCTTTCATTGTTATTCTAATAGATATGTTGTTTTCGATGTTCATACAAAAGGTTAAAATTATTATATACGAATATGTGTTTCGTTCTATTTAAAACTCAATACAACAATTCTAAAAAATACACGCAGAGAAAAGATGTGGTCTCGGCAACACTAATATGTTCCCTGCAATAAAAGTATTTAATATTTTTCTAAAAAATCATAGTATGGTCATAGTGGGATCATAAAATGGATCACAGCCATATATCCAACAATAGTATGATGCTCTTTGAATAGTATGATGCTCACCCGAGCTATATATTTTTTCTTCGTGTATGAAGTGTTTGTGAAATGGGAAGTGGGAGTTTTAGAGTTTCCGGCACAATTCTTCGTCGCATTTCATTTCAGCATTTCAGCATTAGCTAAACCGTTTGATTTCAAAAATAACAGAGCTAGTCGCGGCCTGGGGGAGTAATGCATATTGAAACTTGCCTTAAAATTCTTGATGTCGTTATTAATGGGAAATATTTTTGCAAAAAAGGAAAACTAAGAACTCACAAATTATCCCAAAAAAGGCTTATTCACAGATTTTGTAAAGAAATTTAAATTTGATTTTCCTGTACGAACTTTGAACATGATCAGATATAACACGTGACTTTAAAAGCAAAAGCGAACCGATATCAACATGAGCCAACATATGCAAAGTGGCCCAATTCCGCCAGGGCGATAACCGGTTCAATTTTATTTACATTACTTTAGACCTTATACATTTAGCTGCAGCAGATACAGGCCAACAAATCGAAAGTACCTTTATTATGGAGGCTTTAACAAGATGGAGCAATATGGCGAAATTGACCATGTTATCATTTAGGATTTCTGTGGCCCAAAACACCGCACAAGTGTAAAATTCATCTGTCCGTTTTTTTAAGGCACACTAGGGATTCCACACCTTAATAAAAGCCAACCAGCATTTGTCCCGTCATCGTTTGTCGCTGTTTTAACAAAAATGTACAACCTAAACCGAACTGAGCAAGTACTTTCCTCAGCCGCGGTATCAAATCAATGTACGTAGTGGTCTTAAATACGATAATATGCTAAACACTGATTTCATTCTGTAAAAAATTGCAATGATCGAGCCATTTTTGGGCCATTAATGCGTTTTCTATTAAAATTTCCAAGGCTTTGATTTCATTCTGCTCAAAATTGTTGTGTTTATAAGTTAAAGGTTGTTGATTTTTCCGGAGGTTGACTCAGTCCAAGTGTGTGGAAATTTTTTACCTCTGGACCGATTTGTCCAATTTCAATACAAACCGCTTTAGTCCACCAATTCATGTTTCTGGAACATTTCACCTTGCTTTAATAGTTCGACCTGTATTTTGCTTTCTACAGACAGTCAGGCGGACATGGCTAGATCATCTTAGAATAATACGACGGATTATATATGTGACCTTCTCCGAGAAAAGGGACCTTGTGTGTAAAAATGAAGCTTTGAGAAAAACGCATTTAAAGTTTCATAACGCATTAGCAATGTGAACACACCTTCAGTTGGGAGATGCGATTTGGTGTGGTTAGTTATGTTTGGGTACCGACTTTGGTGACGTTATGTCTATGTGGTGACGTATTTTTTTCGCTTTAGTGTGACAATACATTTGCTATTGTTGCTACCAAACGAATCACCTCTGCTCATTGCACCAAATGGTATTTGTATGAGAATGTCAGGGTCTTATGTACTGATTTACAGAAACGGGATTGTGTAGCTCATAGACCGAGTAAACCCAAAGCGAAAAAAATTGAAAAATAAATCTGAACCTGCCAGCAAGAAAAACAAACCGAACACCGGATCACGAGAAAAAGAAAGCTGAAGTCAAAGCGCCGAAAAAAGAAAGAGCTTAAATTGTCAAACGGAACAAAATCGAAGTACCAGATCACGAAACACCGAAAAAAAGTCCAAACTCCAAAATAATCCGAAGACTGCGAAAAAAACAGTTTAAAACCAAAAAATCAAAAAAAGTAAAATTGTAATGTTTTTCTCATTATTTATCAATTTTCCCAAGTTCGTTTTGTACGTTTTTATGGGGTAAATAAATTTTTATCAGACATCTAACTCATTTCATCGTATTCTACACCCTTTTAGGTACCAGAATCCACTCTTAAGTCCAAACCCGTTTTTTGACACACTAGGTCCCTTTTCTCGGAGAAGGTCACATATACTTTATGGGGTCTCCTCTCACACCATCCATCTCCTATGATGGATGGTGTGAAAAGCTATTACCCAAAAACGTTAATGTCACAAATCTATTATTCCAGACAGAATATGATTTTATGTCCTGCCACAGATGTACTTTATAGGGTACCAGATAAGTACGTATTTCGAAATGATCCACCAATAGTAAAAGAAGTGGTTTCATGGAAAATATTAAATAGTGACATCCCTAACACACACACACACACACATATAGAAATTTATGCGTGTGTGTCCGTTTATTTGAATGAATGTATTTGCATATTTGTGGGGCCGAGACGCAAAATTATTTATGCATGCAGGATTTTTTCATTTCGGTCCTTATTTATCAGAGCCACAGCAAAAAGCGAAAGCTGGGGCGTCATGTTATTGTCGACTACAATTGGAGGGGAATGCCACAATGTCAACATACAGGAGTACATACAGACACCAACATGTGTACAGTGTTGAGCAATACAATGACAACAGGCGATATATCCATGAGGAAGAATAATATTGTTGAACCCCTAGCGTTCTTTTAATAGACTTTTTTTATTGAAGCCTTTGGTAGTAAAACACTGCAAGTGTAAGTACAGCAAAAACACATGGAGTACCTAAGCAAAGATCGGATACACATAGTTTTGACCAAGTGGAAAATACAGTCTGCACTTATGCCAGGTAAAACCATTTAATGTTGCTCGTCAGGACATCGGGATGTAAAAAAACAAACAGAAAGTTACCTAGTGCAGAACTTCGAAATTTGAACAGAATTGCAAAAGCATATCGGAATCTAAAAAATGTGTTCTGAAGTTAGAAAATTGACTCAATTTGAAGTACAAAACTATTTGAGTTAAGTTGAAGCTTGTTAAAACGGATTTATTAGATATAATTGTTTTCTCTAATAAAGAGATAAATGTTCCCTGTGCGTGTCCCAAAACCGATATGCACTAAAAAGGAATCTATTCATGACCTCTTTTCTGTATTTCAGAATTAACCTGTGTGAGGGTGCACACAGGTGTGTTGGGGACTACGCGATAAAGCGTAGGGTACTTGGGATTTGGAGTGCATTAGGTCTATGTGCTTGCCTTATGTACCATTTGAATTTATTGCATGTATACATTTTCCTTCAGTATGTATATTTAAGTAGAGTAAGATAGTTAGTAGCAAATAAAGGAGTTCTTTCAAAACCATTGAAGTATTTGATTGTTTGATCTCCGTTCTATTTCCATATGTGGAGTGTATAAGTATAGGAAACGCGGTGTTAGTAAAAGGAAGGAAAACAAATCGGATGTGCAGCGAATCGTACTTAATATCTTCGCCAGCAATCGGTGATTTAGTATCAATAGTTATTATTTCCTCACTGAGGAACCAGCGAACGCAGCTAAAATTGTTAAGTTATGTACGAAAAAAGTCTTTTGGTCTATAGGTAAGCCGTTACTCGGCTTACATACAGAGAATATATTTGTAGTCCCAAGCTATTTTTTCATGCCCACCGCTGAAACATATAAGATTTTCCTACTCGTCTTTGTTGTTTGATTCTCGAGAACTATACCCATTACAACATAGGTCGAGGTGATGAAAATACTGAAATCATTAGATATATTAAGGCATTTTGCTTTTCCCTATACTCTAAAAAATAGAGGGCAAAATGTGCAAATATGTACATAAAAAATTAAATAAGTCGCTTAATTGGAAACTAATGTTTCTTAAATTTTAGAAGGTTTATGTTTTGACACGGTAATCGAATAGATTTAAGATATGGAGTGTTCTGTCAAAAATGCTGGTTTATCATTTGTTCTGAGAGATCAGGTCCCAAAATACACCTATTTTCCTATTAGTATGCACTTCCTTCCTGATTGCACCCTTTCCTCAGCGCAATATTGTTATGTTGTATTGCATGTCATAACGTTTGTTTGAGTGTGTGTGTGCATACACACACATGCAAGCATGAATGCGTCGGTTGCCACTATAAAGGTTAAAAACTAGATGTTTTTATGAAGTAAATTACACAGTGATTTATTGCCCTACTCGTTATTGTGAAAAATAAGCGCCACCAACCACTCGAGCACCACCCCTAAATTCGAAAATGTAAAACTACTCTTTGTTCCAATTCTTCCTCCGTGTACTGTGGTCAATAATTTATTTAAAATAATGACTCATTGCTAAAAAAAAAAACTACATACAGTCGTGCGACATGCATGCAAATGCATCTAACTACTTACTTACAGTCGGGGACAAAACACAACACAGGCCGTTCGATGTTGTGCTAATACAGTTGGTTTCTTCAATAAGACCCAAACTACCCAAATATATATAAGTAAACAGATTCGTTTTTATAAACGAGTTGTACTGTAGTTGGGTGTTCTATGTGGTAGCATGCCATTGGTGCAGCCGAAGAATGCTAGAAAGTTCAGTACATGGAACGTCAATTATTAAATGCTTTTTTCCTTTATTAACATCCAAACATTCCGGCACCAATAAACTACCCATTTGTTTTTGGTTATTAGAGCGAAATTGGTTGTTGGTGTCACCAATTGTGGGTATCAACAACATTTTTATGCAAAACTATAAGTTGTCATAAAAGTCCGCTCTGACGCCTTTGTCGGACTTTGTTTCACATTTTGTTAGAAAAGAAGTCTTTCTGTTGCAATCACCAAATGTTAATAAACTGGATGAAAATCCGAACGTCCGTTAATGGCGTACGTATGAGAACTGTTCCCCTCGAGTGTACAAAAACCTTTTTTGTTTTAGTGACTTTTGTGTTTTTATTTAAGCTTTTTTGTTGCAGGAAATTAGTAAATTGCCTTTTATTTGTGTGAATTTGACCGTGTACTACGAACTAAATGTATCCCTCCGATATTCGTTTTACCTTAAACCTATTCTTTCATATGTCCATAGCTAGAAATGTCTGTAAATATATGTATTAAGAGAATTCTTGTCGTCTTCTTGCACAGTGGATTGGTTTCGCAGCAACGAGATGACATCTACATCTTGTGAATCTGTTATCTTATACTTGTTAATTGTTTGTAGGACGCCGCGGTGCTATGGTTAGTGTGCACGACTAGCATACATTTAATCTTTGGTTCGACTTCCGGTAAGAAAATCTAAAAATGTTACGCGGCGGGTTTTTATCTCAGGGCCAGTAAGCAATTAATCTCTCGGTCCTGTAAAACTTTTCTATAAAACGTATTAGACGACTGTATAATTAGTTAGTAGGGACATAAATACTGTTACACACGTTTTATGCTGTAAAATAAAAAGTACTGAATGTTTTTGGACTAAATATTTTTTTTAATATATTTATTGATGTATATTGTATCCTTATATATATGCCTTTACACACGCCTTAAGTCGCACTGGCCAATCGTCAATAGCTGCACGAACCTTGTCCATTGGAAAACTGGTCACAGGTCGAACCAGAGCAGTCTTGAGAGATCCACAATTTGTAATCCAATGGGTTCAAATCTGGACTGCTTGAGGGCCATTCTTCAGTGGAAATGAACGCTGGCAAATTGTTTCAAATCCAGGCCTAGGACGTTTTAGCCTTATGGGCCGTCGCAGACTTCACTCAGCTTCCAAAACGGTTTCTTGGTAAACTTTGGCCTATGTTTTTTCTCCGTGTTCGCAGAAATGTAGGTCAGTGACCCCATCGTAAGAGACACCCCACCAAACCATGGCTGAAGCTGGGTGATGACGCGTAAGCTGCAGCCAATAAATGTCCGGTACGTCGTTTAAAAGACCTAAGTCCCAAGTCTTTTTTAATAATTCGACTCATGGACTTTTGCGTGATATTCATCTCACGGCCATGATTTTCTGTTTTCGGAGCGGATTTCTGTGAATTCTTGATTTTTGATGAAATGCGGTGTTCGAACAGAGCGTGGGCGGCCCGACCGGTGGCGGTCGTTTACATCTCCAGTTTCCTCAAACAGTTTTATGCATCGGTAGATGAACATGCGGCTTATCCCTAGTGGCCGAAGCGTTTTGAAAATATCGTTTTATTTCATTTTACACTTGAAAAGCGCTATTACAGCGATACGGTTCTCATTATCTGACCGCGACCATGATGAAAGTTGAAACAATTTTAAAATCCCGTTACAGACTAACGCTATTGAGGTAAGCTTTCAAAATATGACATACCCATATGACATTAACAGGTTATGTTTAGTTCTACTATTGAAATGGGTGTGTTCAATGTTGTAACAGTATTTAGAGGGCGACCTCAAAACTAACTGGCCCGGCACATTTTCTGTTTTACTAGCAACTTTTTGTTTTTGTTTTATAAAAGCAATCTTTTATAAGCCATCTGTCAAAATTTCCGAAATATTTAATGATTATTTTCTTTGTTACAGGTGATTGAAGTAAAAAAGTTTTATAATTGTTGAAAAATGGAAAATAAAGAGTTTCGTGCGGTTATTAAACACTTTTATATGAAAGGTTATACGCCACAATTACTCAAAGATGAATTGGATTCTGTTCATGGTGATAATGTACCATCATACTCCACCGTGATGTGGGTGAATGGGTCGTTCAAGTACAACGCTCTGGAAGACAGAAAACTGCTACTACTATTGAAAACATTAGAAAAATATCTAATGAAGTTACTAAAGATAGACGAATCAAGCTCAGAGAACTTGCTGATATTGTTAAAATACACGAAAAACAAGTTTGGAGTATTTTACATGATGAACTTTACATGAAAAAGCTATCCGCAAAATATGTGCCGTGTTTGTTGACTTTGCCCCAAAAAATCGTCCGTTGGACCAATTCCGAGGAGCTTTTAGCGATTTATCAGCGTAATCCAATAGAGTTCTTGTGCCGATTCATAACATGAAACATGAATCCATCACTGCATCCCAGAATGCAAAGAACAGTCAAAACAATGGATAGAAGCTGGTAAAAGTGGTCCCAAGAAGGCGAAAACTGTTAAGTCAGCAGGAAAAGTAATGGCCACAGTATTTTGTGATGCAAGGGGTATAATATTTATTTTTTATCTTGAGAAAGGAAAAACTATAAATAGTGAATATTATTGTGCATTATTGGATCGGTTGAGTGAAGAAATCAAGATAAAACGACCGCATTTAGAAAAAAAAGTTCTTTTTCATCAAGATCATGCTCCTTCACACACTGCATTTTTAACTCAACAAAAACTGGCCGAATTACGATTTGAAATTGCTCCGCATCCACCACATAGTCCAGATTTAGCTCCGTCAGACTATTTCTTGTTTCCAAATTTAAAAAAATTTCTCGGTAGCAAAAAAATTTTCGTCCAATAGCGAGGTTATTGCTGAAACTGAGGCATATTTTGAATCTTATTTTTCGGATGGAATTAAAAAACTTGAAAACGTTTGATGAAGTGTATTGAGTTGGAAGGAGATTATGTTTAAAAATAAATAATAATAATTCCAAAAAAATGGTTCTTTTTATGTTAGGCCAGTTACTTTTTCGGTCGCCGTATGTCCCCACTTAATATTTACTTCTCAATAGGTAAGAACAACTATTTTGTCCACAATATTAGCAGTCTGCCTCACTGTGCTCGCTTGAAGTGTTATTATATGTTCCGCCGTTTGCAGCAAACTGATGAATGTTGGACTCGTGTTGTCCGGCTATCGTGTTTAATTGCATGAGCGCCGTGTGAGAAAATATTAGGGAGGTGGATGTACATATATATTTTTAATAATGTCTTAATTCTTTGAGAATGTTGATACAAGTAAACGTAATATGACCGCTTATGTTTTGCGTTTGAGAATGTTACTGGTTACTTTTGAAAATGTAAAAATTATGCAGATATTCCTTTCGTTATTATCTTGCATGCAAACGGAACCGAACGCCACCCGTGCCGGTTTTGAACCGAACCGTATAATTTTTATTAATAATACATTGAAAGTAGTAACTTGTTCTCAGTTTTAAGGTGCATATGTAATTTTAAAATAAGTATAAATAAAAAATTAATCATCAACAAAATGTTTTTGTTTTACGATTTTGAACTGAATTTGAAAACATGTAATTGAACCACGGTTCAAGAACACCTTAAATCGATATTTAAACTCGAGTTCCGAATGCTTGCTTGCATCCTTTCTTGCATGGAAGTGCGTTAAAAATACACGAGATATCGACATGCTGTGCCTTAAGGGAGGATACAGTTGACAAAACGTATTATCCGAAAAGTTAATTCTTTGGAAGAGTTGTTTTTGAACGCATAAGCCATCCCTTAAGAACAGGAAGTATGCACACGTATAAGTCCAGTCGAAGAAAAGTTCAACAGTTTGTCTAATTATATGCCTTCTTCCGTATTCATACAAGTCTATTTCTATGTTGATGGAAGTGTTTGTGTCAATTCTTAAATTTTTCGCTACATTTCAAAGACTTTCAATATGACTGGACTATGGCGGGGCTTGAAATTGTTCACCTTTGAGAGAAATCTAACACTACACAAATTAGTTAATTTTCTTTTTTTATAACCTCCGCCGAAGGGACGTGGCTAGGAATCTAAATATTTGTCACCAAGTTTACCTAATAACTCTGTTCTTATTATTGATTTTGAGTTAGATCGTGGGAATATCATTCAAGATATTAACGAAAACTAAAAGTGGACGAAATGCTGTACTGTGAGGGAGGTTCCAAGCCCTTTCTTCAAATGCAAGTACAATGCCGTCATTACTCGTAAGACGTTATGGTTTCACAAGTTAAGTGAGTTTAATGTACTAAGTGACAGGTTATGTGGGTTCAAATCTTTACTGGAAGAGATTTGTGTGAAAGGTACCAGAAGGAGCGTGGCTAGAAATCCAATTCTCCGGCACCAAGCTTACCTTATACATACCTCCATTCTTAAGTATGGATTTTTAGTGAGATCTACAGATAGAATAGACGATATTATAATTGAGGACATAAATATGTCATGAATTGGATTGGGTCAAAACATATGTAGGGTCTAAAAGGCTTTTTTGAAATGCAAGTTAAGAGTAGGGTAATTCAAAATAAAATTAACAACAAATCTGAACTTTTGATAAATGAGTTTCTTGATTTTTATGAAACTTGCAAAAGTACCTTTAACCTCAAAAGCAGAGAATCCGGTCAAAAGGATTCTCGGGGAAGTTCTCAAAACGATTCTTGTTGTATTTGACAAGACCTGCAAGCGAAATAGTATCACTTTTCAGAATTTTTTTCCTTCGCATTAAATATAGGAAATTAAAAAGTAAAATGGTTTCTATGTAAAATTAATTAAGTGATCTAGTAACAGTTGTATAATACCTGAACCCATGGTAGGGTAATTCAAAATAAAATTAACAACAAATCTGAACTTTTGATAAATGAGTTTCTTGATTTTTATGAAACTTGCAAAAGTACCTTTAACCTCAAAAGCAGAGAATCCGGTCAAAAGGATTCTCGGGGAAGTTCTCAAAGGGATTCTTGTTGTACTTGACAAGACCTGCAAGCGAAATAGTATCACTTTTCAGAATTTTTTTCCTTCGCATTAAATATAGGAAATTAAAAAGTAAAATGGTTTCTATGTAAAATTAATTAAGTGATCTAGTAACAGTTGTATAATACCTGAACCCATGGCGAAGCCACGCAGAAATGTTGATGGCTAGTAGAGCAAATTAAGGTTAACACCAAACGTGGGCAAAGGTTTCTCTTAAGTTTGGACCCGATAGGTGGCGCTGCCTTTTATATGTTTAGTTTTCTATTATTTAATACATTGATATATTATTGTTTTCGCCTAACTAAATGTATGGATATAGATGTATGAATATGTATAAGAAAATATGTGCCAAACGAATGTATTGACAATGGGCAAAGAGACGTGACTGGGCTTTAAAGCAAAAAAGACAAAGCCGAGTTTTCATTGTTGTTATAAAACTTTTTGTGCCTAAGAGCCGAGTTTAAATGGCAATAAATATTTAGGCAGGGGTAACTAAGTAGGATTATAATATTGCAAGTGTCCATTATTACTACATTTGTCGTTGAAAATTGTATATATCATAAGTAACATTAATATGTATTTTTAATCGTAGAAGTTTAAAACATTGTCTAAAGTGCAGCTTTTTATTATTTTTTTACAACTTTAACGATAATGTGTAAAGACGCTGATGTTCTGATTCCAGGCTACTTTCAGTTCCAATTTATGCTGGTACATAAAGCCAATAAAAGATGTGACAGACGACGGTCATTCCTACTGATGCTGACAAAACAATTGTCACCACCAAACATAGAGGAACGAGCGCTGAACAACCGCATAACCGCATACCCAAGCATACGGAACGCAATGGAAGAATTTGATGTAAAGGTTAGAAAAAAAAATTCTAATGTTTAAAAGCAGAATAACTACATAATTTTGTTCTTTTTAGATATTATCAAGACCGGCAGAAGGAGCTGCACCGTCGTTTGAGTCTAGAACGAACAGACCATCATGACGCTTATGCCGCTCTGAGTACGGACGGCAACAGAAAACAAGGGCTTATTGCTATTCCTGTAACAATCCAGTTTGTGCAAAGCATTCAACATTTATGCATCGATGCTACACCTGCACAGAAAATATGTTGGACGAGGGACAATCTACACAACAATAGTTTTTTAGGCTTTTTCATATAAAATTCATAAAAAATTAATAATGTTATATGTATATAAAAAAAAAAATTCTTACATTCATTATTCATGTATAATTAGTAAATAATAATAAATTAAAACAATCAAACGTTTTCATATAAAATTCCATACAAATGGAAATAGGTCCCTGTGGACCTTGTACTTCGTATAAGGGAAGGGATAAAGTAATGAGTGAAAAAGCTATTTGGGACCAGCAACGCGGGCGGGTTCAGCTAGTATAGACATAATTGAGATTTCATATGGCAGACAACAATGAGTAGAATAATTATTCTACTTTTATAAATAACCGAATTTGCGTCAAATTCGAACAAACTCAAAATATATACTGTGTCGAACATTTTTGAAATTACACTATCAAAAGTACGTTCTTTTGATTATTTGCCCAATAAATCATCATTTTTTGTCGAGCGACATTGGTGAAATGGGTAATGTTAGTTAGGACGCACGTAAAAAAGGGCACAATTGCTCCACATTTTGGCTCATGTGGCCTGGCTTAACTTAAAGACGTTTTTACTTTTGAACTCTCAAAGTCCGTAACTTGCAAGTTATCGAAGCCTTCTATTCTTAATTGGACCTTGAAAGCAAAATAATGCGCGGTCTTTGTGCAAAATTGTCAAATTGGTGAGATCGATGGCGGTCGATGTTCAAGAACTGAATCTCGTCTCGACAAACTTGCGTATATAAGTATAAAACATTATCAATAAACACACTGCTTGGCAATAGCTTTATTTCCTTTCACAGAGATACGCTTTCTTTCAAGATTTTGTGTCTGAATAACATGTAATTTCAAAAGAAAGCTCTATATGGACGGTCCGGTAGTAATCATTCATTTGGAGAAAGACTAGTGCCTGCCGGACGTATCCCTTCCTCACGGAAATCTACGTCATATTATTAAAAACTTGTCTTCAATGTAATTATTGATGCAAAGCCTGTTAATCCCTGTTCAATTTTGATTATAATATTTTGTTATTATTTGATTATGTTTCCATATTAGAGATCATTTTTAAAGAAGTTGTGAATGAATCTGCTCTTGACCAAAATGGATGCTGTCAATATAAGCTACGAAGCAACCCTAAGTTTTCCACAAATCGGGACATTTATGTTTATTATTACCTCTTCAAATAATATTTAATTAAAAGCTTGTATAATTTAATGATTTCTAGTTTCCAATAGTTCATATACATCTTCGTAGATCATAAAGCTTTTGACTAATGTTTTTTATACGTTTTTACGTGATGTTGGATACCACCGCCCACTCGAAGTATCAAACATCTAAGTATTTGCTACTTTTAATTGCCGGTCATACAGCAATATTCTTTGAAAGTTTCATAAAGGTTGGTTCAGTAGTTTATACTCCTGTAAACGAAAGACAAAGACTAGCTCCATTTTCTCCATTTGAGGATTCGATATTAACACGCAGAAAAAAAGTATGGTTGGGGTGACAATATTCGAAGAGGATCATACTATTGTTGGGTATATGGTTGTGACACAACAATATTATGATCCTCACAACAATAGTATGATTCACACATAACCATACTATAATACCCACAACCATAGTATGATTCACACATAACCATACTATAATCCCCACAACCATAGTATGTTTCATACTCAACCATACTATGATCTCCACAACCATACTATGATGCTCACAACAATAGTATGATTTACACTTAACCATACTATTATCTCCACAACCATATTATAATCCTCACAACCATATAATAGTTCTCATACAATCATAGTATGATCCTCACAACCATAGTATGATTCACACGGAACCATACTATGATCCCCACAACCATAGTATGATTCACACTCAACCATACTATGATCTCCAAATTATTTATTAGGATTGGTTATTGTGTTATTCAAAAATAGAGATTTTTATTAAGTATGTTATTTTAAATTGCATTACTTTTAGTTCATAGCCAGATTTGAGGCCATGTTTTTATTGAACATTTCATTCAAGCAACAAAAATATATATGCCAACGGTCAAAAATACTTTTAGTTGTCAGCAGGGGTGAATGCTACTTCACCATCCGTAGACACCAAGTAACGAATGTGATTAAACTATGATCAATGGCTATATACTTAAGTGCAGGCAGATTTTAAATAAACGAGAACCAGTCGGTATTAGAGTATTTTACCGAACAACGTAAACACAATAAAAATCCCTCGAACTACCTTCCGATTGTTGTTGTTTTTTTAATGGACAGCAGCCATTCACTGTATCGTGTACATGTGTTTTTTTTGTATATCAAAAAACATACGCACATACATACATGTATGCTCTATAAAACCTGTTTTGTTATGTTCATAGTCGCAACCATACTGTATGATTGCCGTAATCAAATTATTGTTAACGTAAATTTTAAACAACATTACTTTTGTTGCACTAACCATGTTTATATGGTTACTACAACCATATTTTCATATCTAAATTTGGCAATAATACTATTGTTACATTTCAACAATAGAATTATTGTCGCAATCATACTATTGTTAAAATGAAATTCAAAAACAATACTATGGTTGCGACGAACATGGTTATATTGTAGAGAACATATTATTGTTGCGGTGACCATAGTGTAACTATATCTTTTCTTTGCGTGAAGGGAAGTAGGGAAAAGTATCAATTTGCACCGCAGTGGTAAAGTTAGCAGTTCTCGCTAAATTAAAGAGTTTCAGTTCCTATCCAGAATGAGCCTACCAAGTGCGGGGTTCCATTTTAGGCAGCAATAGATAGAACTATGGCTTAAGTTTTAAATTATGTGTAGCATTAAGCCACAGCCTGCCAGGAACACTGTATTTTCCATAGACGGAAAATAAATGAGTTTGAATTAATTAGTTCCGTTTGTGATTTGGCCTCAAGGACTTTGTCCAGAGGAACAAAGTGGTTATAAATAAATTGCAAGATGTCTAACGAAATGTTTTTCCAAAGTTAAATTTAATTAATGATCAATAGAAAGTCATCCATCATTCCGTACTCTTTCCTTTCATTTGGTTTTATTTTTCATCCGTCGAACCTTTTTATCCATTTCTATATGGTACGACGGACAACTTGTGTGCCCCAAAAATATACGCGTCCTGAATGGAACGAAACACCAGGACGTTGCTTTTTTTTGGTTATGGCATGCTTTGGCTCTTTGTCTTTGGAATCCATACGGAAAAACTTTGGACATTAAATATAGCCAAAATGTTGGCTTAAATGTGCCATTAGCGGATGTAATAAAAATCGTTAAATTGTTACCAAAAAACGAGAATAAAAAAGGAACTGACTGACAATAAAACAAGACGTGCATTAGCTACAACGTCCTTTTTGAATTATGCGCAACAATGGGAAAGGGGACAGGGTGAATACACACTTTTTGGGCTCTTCGAGTTGAATCTGCAAGTTTTTCGCCCAGCGTTCACTCGTCTTGGCTGAAACAAACTTCAATTAATTTTCATTTAAAAGTGCTGAATAGAATTTAATTTCTTTCTTCTGACATCTTACGCGTCTGACTGGCTGAAATTTTAGCGCGAACGAGAACAAGTCGTTTTGCGTCAGATTTGGAGAGGGTGGTGCTGAGTGGTTGTTGTTCGTTTGTCCTGTGTTACTACAAGGATAACGAGTGTTTCATTTGAAGCCAAAAGAATGAGAACGAATGCGAGGATAAGTTTTGGTAGACGTCATTTTTTTCTTTTCTTTCTGTTTTTGTTTTTTTTTCTTTTGGACAGGAGCATAAAAAGTCACAAACGCACTTTTCGCACAGACACAAAGCAAACGGACCCTCACTCTGACATGGCTTGTAATTTGCGTTCTTTGAAACTTCATTTACTTTCGAGGAATTGTTTTGTTATTTTTGCGCAAATAGGAAAGTTTGAATGTTTTCTTTAAACTTTCTCGCTTTGCCGTTGCTTTTCTAATGGCCGCTTTCCTCCAACTTCTCTTCATCGATTTTAAGGTTGCCAAGTTGTTATTCGCTGGAAAAAGGTTTTGCTTTCCTTCGTTGGTTTTGTTTTTTTATGATTATTCTTTGATGTTTAAACTACATTGCGGGGACGAAGTTGAAGCTGATGTCTTTTTGATTGCAGGTTAAACTTAAGCCCTAAGTTCGTTTTTCAGCGCGAACATGCTTTGTTTGGAATAAGTGCGGTGGCGTTCGTGGCTGTGTGAGGAATGGGTATGCGAACCCATCTCAAAATATTAACTTTTGAATTTCTTTGTGAACTAATTTGTGTACTTGAGAGCAAACTGCAAATGTCATTCTTGCAGAAACTAGGAACAAAAATTATCTTTCTACGACAAAATATAGTAAATCCGATCCAAAAGATTTCTGGTGTCTTACTCGTGAAAATTGCGATGATGTGAAGATGGTCATTTTCATCGATGGTACTAAAAAGGACGCGACTAACGTTTTTTCAATGCGCTACACTTTTAAGCCGTACCAATTGGTATGTACCGGTAGGTGAGGGTAAACTACTCGCTGAAAAAACGATATGTTTATGTTTCATCTTCAGCACGTGTCTTCCAGTGGGAAACATCTAGACTATAAAAGATAACTGGACTTGGCCTTTTTACCGGAGCAACGGTTAAAGACTCGTTTCATTGCTAGCATTCCGATATCTCAGCCCTACTGCTTTGTGTTATGGAGAGTATTTTTTGATTGAATGACAATTTCTTACTCGTTTAAAGCAGTTAAGAGGGACCGGTGTTTGACTTCATTTTTACGCTAATGTCGACACTGTGGGAAACTTATTGGCTGAATGTTGTTACGACGGTTTTGCAATTCTTGCTATGTTTTCTGCTTTGTACGGTATGGCTTCTCCTACCTAATTGCACTCGAGAATGTACGACTCATTGCAGGCTGAGTTTTCAAGTCCGAAGAAGCATTTAAATTTAAAAGAACAATTTTAATGTGCGTTAATGATCAAAACTCTATAAATGTACTAGGTCGGAGTATAAGAATAATATGGTACACAGCTTACTGATTCCTGAAAGGAGTAACCGGGTTTTCTGTAATGCTGATTGTGGCATGACGTTTATCGGCTGGGATAAAAAAAATATTCCGTTTTTTAATATGACGATATTTATTTATTTATTCATATAGTAATACAAAAGCCAACAGAACAAATAAACGTATTACTTAGCAATACATTCCCAAATAGAAAATTAAAAATCTAAAATAAACTTATACACATGTATTTTAACGCGATTGGCTCCCCAGCCATATTAAGTACATAAAGTAGAACTAAAAAACATATAGAAATAGAGTCCAGATTTGTACAAACCAAACTTAAAGAATGTGCCAAGTTTTATCAAAATTGGTCGCAACTGTAATTTGATTACAACGATAAATTGATGTAAGGACGGGCATCGCTCATGGAGTTAGGACGGCATCGCGCATGGATACTGAATCGATCGGAAACTGAACACAGGGTCTATCTCCATTCATTTAAGGTGTTGCATTTATCAGCACTAAGTCATAACACCCTGTACCACAGTGTGGTGTAAGGTATACAAAGCCACATTTGTATAGAAGCGTTTAGTTTTCGTCAGATTGGTATAGGGTATCATATAGACGGCCCCGTCTGACCGTATTTTTTAGTCGTTATAATTAATTGATTTTTAATGAATACGACTCTACAAGTTTTTTAAACACTTACAAAGGGATCTGCTGTTATTAGAAAAGTTGTTGCAAACAAAGTGACAAATTCACGGCCATGGTTACCCTTAACTGAACAAGAGTACTGCCCTTAACTCGCATCGATACAACTCAACACGACTTGCATTAGTTACGGAAACCACAATTCAAAGACATTTAACAAATCATTGCATTTTATATGCATTTGGGTTTCGATTTTGGCAAATTCTCCACAGCTGGCTAAGGGAGTTGTCAGCCAACTTCTGTTTGCCGCTGTGCTGGAAATGCCAGTGTCCAACACTTTCGAAAAGATTTTCTCCTTCAGTTGCTCTGAATAGACCTTGTTCAGACTTCATTGTCAGCCCCTATGCCATGACCGTCTTTAGTTTGGCCTGCTGCTGGTAGTCCCAAAGGGTAATACATTTAGCACCACACACTGTACACACATATGTGTGTACCCTAAAGCCGCTTGGTGCGGAGTGCTATCTTCACTGCATCCTACCACATCGGAAGCACAGTTTTAGTTTGCATCCGCTCAAAACTCACAGAAATGGAAAATCATAATTGTGGATTTATGAGCGACGAACACAAGCGCCTTTGCAGCGTTCAAATGCCCAATTGTTCGAATCCATTCAAGCACGCCTGCCTTTCTGCTCCGTGCTATTGTGTAAAACTTTATTGCCACCAGTACATTTTAACACTATATATACATACATACAGTGTATATGTATGAAGGTTTATATTATATATATACGAGTACATAGGCATGTGTAAATATATATAAAGTCGAGGCAATACTTAACTTTTTTCTTGTGGGGCTGCAAACCCGCAGATAAAATGAAATACTTTGTCAAGGGGAAAGTTTTTATGCGAGTGTTCGGTCGTATGTGTGCGATAGTTTCCAACACTTTAAACATTCGATTGGAACATGCTGATTTTGTTTGACGGACGTGATTTTCGGTCCCATTCGGCTACAACGAATTTTGTTGGCTCACCAAGAATCATGCCACCCAGCTGGGAGAGTAACGCTTGGCGAATAATTGTCATCCTTACATGGAAAACAGCCAAACAAATTTTAAAATGCAGGCCTTTGGTGTAGTGCAACACAAAATTAGATAGAAATCTTTCATGGAGACATAAGCTTTTATAAGCAGTTCGCGAAAGCTTTATAGGCCTTTTCTCGGAGAGTGATTTTTGCCAAGATTATTTAATAGATTTTGGCATTACGAAGTCGAAAATGCAAATCAATTTCAATATTCTTAGAATGCAGCGTTTTCGTTGAGTAATTCAGAAGAATGGTCCTTATGCGACTTCATGAGTGTAGCGTCTTACGGACGGTGTTAAAGCAATTTTTTGGGCAATACTATGCAGTTCCTTATCTAATTGGGACAGATTACTTACAATTAAGGCGACTTTAAAGGCTGTTACAAGCCATCTGGAAACGTCCAAGATAGTAGATCGATGCAGGCTTTAAGCTCATTTACAAGGGGCTATATTTTGTGGGTCTACGCTGGGTGCCAGGCCTCTGCAGAAGGGACGAAATTATCTACCCTAAGAACTAGTAAGACTGGGATCAACAATTGATGGAAGTGTGTTTTTCTGCTCGGTCATTAAGCGAGTAAGTGTCGCTAAGGCGATACCTTTAAACTTTAAAAACAGCTGAAGCAATTCCTGTATATTCAAGGCCTGAACAACTCTATGCGTAGTAAACAATTTGATATGGAAGCTTAGAGTTTTTAGAAGCAGAACCATTTTCCTTTCCTTACTTGCTTAGTAACTGAGCAACAAAAGAACGTATACAGAGGGTTTTCCATTAAGGACAACAATTTCTATACTCGTTTTAATAAAATACAGAATATTTAAGATAAAGAGTTCAAATTTATTTCAGTTGTATTGCAAATGTTACATATTAAGAATGAAATTCTATTTCGGTCTTATGACCACCGCGAGCCCGTGTACAGCGATATATTCTTCGGACCAAATTTTCCACCACTCTTGCATACATTTCGACCGGAACGTTGGCAATTTTACGTCGGGTCTCTGAGCTCGGCTAAAGTTATTGGTTTGTTGGCATAGACCAATGAATTGATGTGGCCCCATTAAAAAAACTCAGAATTTCAGTAGTAATTTTTAATGATTTTCAAACGTAGCTCGTAATTGAACTTTACCATGATGAAAATGTTGACTTCGACTTACGTTTTGACGCTGAATGATGATAAAAAATGTTTGAGGGTGCGTTGACATAAAGATACGAAGTTGTTATATCTCTATTGGCCAATTAAACGGCCCATCTATCGAACACAGAAAGTCGAGCACACCACTAGCTGATGTATTGCCACAACAGAATTTGTCCATCAGTACAACCGAATGCTAGTTGGTAGCTCTGTAATATTAAGAAGTATCCGAACCTCAAAAAAAAAATTGTAAAATCCACATACTGCACTTGTTCAACAATAATGTTTTAAATTTTTTGTCAGAGGCTAAAAACTGCAAAACATAGAGTGGGTCGAGGGGAAGAAAGGATTATGGAAGATTTAAACTAAACAAAAATTGGATTTATCGTCTGGATGAAAGTAATCAAATTATTTTACTTTAATGAAAATATTGGTTGACTACGACCAGTTGTGAAAACTTTAACCTTTTCTGATTTGCATTAGTATGCCCGATGAATTCGTTTTGTGTATAATACAATGATCATATTTTTCATCCTGTGGTAAGTCGATAGATAAAATAAGGTATTTCAAGTAGAAATTCTTCAAACATTTTTTAAAAAAAAAATGTTTCTGTAATCGTATCAGTTTTTAAACACAATAGATTTGGTAGAGTTTGGTTTAAAAATTCT
Source organism: Hydrotaea diabolus (assembly GCA_963513945.1). Taxonomy (NCBI): domain Eukaryota; kingdom Metazoa; phylum Arthropoda; class Insecta; order Diptera; family Muscidae; genus Hydrotaea; species Hydrotaea diabolus. Next base: position 196,392,825 of record OY740718.1, on the reverse strand, counting down.
AAGAAATTTGTACAGGATACAGATTTGTTGCCACACACACAAAGAACAAATTTGTTGCCACACACACAAAGAACAAATTTGTTGCCACATCCGAATTTGTTTGCCAACCGAATGGTTGAGGTTACATGCACCCCGAGAATTCAATGAGTACAACCGAATCTTAGTTGGTGCTCTGTAATTTTCAAGTATTGGAACTGTAGTATCGGTGCAACATACCAAGTATCCGAAACTTCAGAAGAGAATTTGGATCTAAAAATCCACATACAACACATGTTCAATGAAAAATAAAATAAAATTTTAGTCAGACACATTACACATTACATTAAAGGACTTGAAGTTCTAATAGGGAGAGGGGAATTGTGGTTTCGTGGGCAATTGTTTGAAGAAAACTTAAAAAGTGAGATTTACAACAGTAGCTATCATTTGTTTAGAAAGAACCTGGTCTTAAATAGTTCAGTTTTCTATTCAACAATTGCTGCGGAGCTATCTGATAATGGTCGTCACGGACCCGAAATCGCGATATAAGCAATCAAAGTTACTTTGCCATTTTGTAAAAAAATAGTCTTCTATTAAAATGTAGGTGTAAGAGGTCTCGAAGATGTTTAATCATGGTACTGTACTCACAACTTATTGATCGGTCATACCAATGAATCGCGAAAAATGTATTTAGTTGCTATAACTGGTGGTTGTGGCCAATAGTTTTGCAAACATTTTGTTGTTGACACCAATTATTTGTGATGATCATTATAAAAAACGGGTTGTTCAATGGATGTTTTTAAAAAAAAATAATTCGGTTATTACTGAATCTAAGCTAATTGATGAACTAACATTTGTTCCAGTAATGATCATCCATCGTGTTTCTCACTTTATCCTCTTCATAGCCCTCCCTACGAGTACTTCAAGTAATTCACTTGTCTAAACAAACAGTTTTTTGCATATTACAGTTCGAATAACTAAAAATAAAATGCACCAACTGACATTCGGGTGTACTGATGGAATAATTGAGGTACATATAACCTCAATCATTCGGTAGGCAAAAAATTTGGAGGTAGCAGCGAATCTGTTTTGTGAGTTTCGGAGCATTGTTTGGACATTAACCGTCTGGCCCAAGAAGTCGCTTCGGTTCTAGGCGTTTTTTGGGATTTCATTTTCGTCGTGGACAAATATTTTGTGGTGTAAGGCTGAATTCTTCCAGTCATAAAAATTTCAGCTAGATAGTCTAGCCATTTTCAAATGACTATAATGGCAAAAGTATTGGTTGTCACAATAACCAGTTGTTTCATTGATATGGCCGATCTATTGGTTGTGTGTACAAACTATGATTGCATTGTGGTATGACATACATATGGTAATTGCAATCCAACTTTATCTTTTGCAACGATATTTTTGTATAACCAACCGATTCGCAACTTATTTTTTCTTTGTGTGTACTAAGTACGAGTATGTAAATGCAATATCGCCTATATTCATGAAAATAATCTCATTGCGGGGGAATAAAGCGGCGCGGGGTGGTTGACGGATATGTGACAGGACGGAGCGGGGTGGTTGCGCGACACTGAGAAAGGATTTGCACTGTGTTGTGCTGTTCAATATAGATTCGATATGTATGTAAAAAGGCAATTTATATGGTAAAATTTTTCGTTAGCAGGTTGACTTACATTTCTTTTGTTTTCCGAGGCGTATTGCGGCATCAGAAAGGCTTTCTACTGCTTCTGTGCCAATTTACAGGTCGTGGTTCTCTCATGTTTGTGGTGAATTATTCAATATTTGCATAGGTAAAACTCTTGGCAGAAATGACGTCAATTGTCATGTTTGCTTAACGCCATGTGTTGCTGATACGAGTACTACACGTCTCTGAAAATGTCTTCCCCCTTTCGACGAAAAAAAAAATGGTAATGTATTTGAAATATTACTTTTGTTTGCAGCATTGCGTTTACGTTGTTCGTCATATTCGTTATAAACGTCTTGTGCGGCTTTTGCATTATTAAGAAAAAAAAATTGTGTCATGAGTTTGGTGGAATTTTTTAAGTTACGCTCTTAATAAGATTTCTTGATTTTTGCTTGGGGTTCTTGCAAAGCTAAAAGTAAATCAATACCCGGCCATTTTATAATCACTCAGATACAAAATTAATTAGCAATCGGTTGGAACTACAAAAATTTCGTTGTTGGGAATATTCGGTTCGACATATCACTAGGTGATTAATATAATTAAAGTACGAGTATTGTACTCAAAACCAACAGATCGATATAGGTTGTTACCACAAGTGGATGTGGCAACCAATTGTTTTGCAGAAAATTTATTGTGGCAAACAATTATTGATGATGGCAACGATTTAAAATAACATAATAACGGGTTGTTTGTTAGAATGAAGACTTTTTTCAAAAAAGGTATTCAAATATTTATAACCTTTAGCCGATCGGAATGAAGTGCATATAGTCAGAAATCTAATATAAATATTCCGATATGACGCTCCAAATTACACTAAACTGATATCATGTTTACTGAGATCTTTCTAAAAGAAATAGTTTATCTTAAACAAGGTGAAGGTTAAGAAAAGAAAAACCTGGTGGTCTTTTGTCTAATTTTTAATACAGCAAGTAATGTAATAGGGAGTCAAAAATAAATAATAAAACGCATTTGTTTTCCGATAAACTCGATTTTCTCTGAAAAAATAATTTCTATCTTCTACTCTTTTTTTATCGTATTTATGTTTATCTTAAAGTATGAATTCAAATGTTTATACTAAGACACGAATTGTGGGGATCCGATACTTTGTCCGATCAGTTTAACCTAAACAAAGTCCGTTGCAATCAGCGAAGGTTACAACCGAAATGAAATTCCAGATGTGAAAGGGGCTGTTGTTTTGAATAATAAGGAGGTCTATCTGATTAAGTCTAAGTAATGTCACTAAAGTACAGTTTAGCCTGCTTCTATATTCAGAAAATACTTTCTTATTTATAGTTCGTTTATTTATAGTTCCTATGTTTTTATGATCAGTATCGCTTGGAAACGTTCACCGTCTAGCCTTGAAACTTATACTGACCATTTTTCTTTTTTTGCTTTCATACATTTTTGCGGACTTCGAGATATGTTTTCGTCGAAAACAATGATTTTGTTGGGACTAAAACCGATACGAGTAAAATACTACGAGGGCTGCTATATATATTTCTGGCCTAATAATGAATATTTATCACCAAAAATGGTTTTGTTGTTTTTCAAAGTATTCTCCAGCATGATTTCCAGGTGAAGTCGACGATTCTACACCAAAGATACACGTATTTAAACCTTTAAAATGGCTCTCCTGAAAACAACTGGTTTTTACCCTTAGGTCCCTTTCTATTTTGCGCGTATATTATATATACTTTAGGTATATTGTTTCCATATTCTGTTAGAAACATTTTTTTTCACAACAAAAGGGTGACATGCCAATGACGACCTTTGTCAGGCCAAACCTGCAGTGGTTCCAAACTGTAGAAACGGATTTTTAAACTTAAAGAGGCCGTTAAACGAGTTGGCAGTAGTTTTTCCTTTTTGTCGGTAGGTTATGATTTCGGATTTTTAATGGTAGAAATACCATTAAAAATGTTATTAAATTTAATAAGCAAAAACTGACGATTATTGTACATTTAATGCCATTATACAGTCGATCGGATTTGTGTATGTGTTTTAGGCCAGTATGGATTGTTAAGGAATGGTAAAATGTCCGTTGCCCGAAGATTTTCGGCGAAAGTTGAAATGAAAAATTTAGCCCAATTCTGTGATAAAATCCTTGGATAACACACATCCCTATGTTTGTAGCGAGATTGTGCTGGTTCGTTGGTATCTGCTTCAATATTGCTGGAACAACAGTTGGTGCTACTATGAAAAATGCTGTTGTTGTATGTTTAAATTAGAAAATATGTATGGGTAGATGTATCAACAGAACACACACACACATATACACAGGGAATTATATTTATGCCTATGTATGTTCAGCTGCGGAATTGGTTAGGCCTTTTGGATGAGGGTCGATGAAAATCATTCGGGCATATTTCGCTTTGACGTCTTAATACGTTGGTTAGAAGGGATACCTTCTAACCAAAGAATATCTTAGTGTAAAAATATGGACCTACTTTCACTACATTTAGTAAATGCGTGCCATGCACAATCTACGCGTGTTCGAATATAATGGGTGCAGGACCTCAAATCGAAAGGGGTGGGAGCTATTCGAATACATGGATCAGCCGATTTAGGTCAATGTTCCCTTTCGTAAGATTGTCTGTTTAAAGCTGTTCGGGATTGTAAATGCGCGCACTCGGCTCAGGGGGAAAATATTTCGTCTTAAAGAGACTAAAGGTGCCTCGGAGGAAGCCCACTTATTGAGTATTTGCTTAATTAGCACAAAAAAGAGCATAGTTGCTGGACGTTATGGCACGTGTGGCCCAAAAAAGGTCTCTTATGGTCAGAACAAATTTTGCTAAAGTAATAAAGAATACAGCAAATGAAGAGTAATTTAAAAGTTTTTGATCTGAGATATGGGTCGGATGCATTGGCCCAAAAAACTTTCACTTGTTTATTATTTAATTGAATCTTCCTGTCATACCGTCTATCCTACGTTGCATAACCTCCAACATAGGATAGAGGGTGTATTCACCTTGGTATTCCGTTTGCAACACCTCGAAGTACTGGTCGGAGACCTTATAGAGTATATATACAATATATCATGAACATTTAGGACAATGATATTTGAAACATCTGATTTTGGCATACTTATAGTTCAAAGTACATTGTGGCAGAAATTTAGGTCAAAGTAATGGAGCAATCGTAAAAAAATAAACCCCATAATTGTTATATACTGTACAAAGTAATAGTGAGCGTGGCATTAAGAAATTTTAATGATTTCTTGACACGCAATTAGTAGGTGAACCTACTATGACACTATGGACTACAAGCAAGGATGGAGCGAACATAAACTTTGGATTGAAAAATGCAAACGTCTATTGGTGAAGCACGCTGATAACTTGCACAGAAACATTTTGTTCACCGATGAAAAAATGTTTACCGTTCAGGAAAAATTTAACAAGCAATATGATAGAGTGTATACGCGTCTTCTAAGGAAGCATCTGAACTAATCCCAAGGGTGGAAAAGGGTCATCACCCAGCCTCAGTCATGGTTTGGTGGGGTGTCTCTTACGATGGGGTCACTGACCTGCATTTCTGCGAACACGGAGAAAAAACATCGGCCAAAGTTTATCAAGAAACCGTTTTTGAAGCTGTTGGGAAGCCTCTTAACAATTCCCTGTTCCAAAACAAGCCATGGACTTTCCAGAAGGATTCTGCGCCGGCCCATAAGGCTAAAACATTCATTTCCCCTGAAGAATGACCCGTAGGCAGTCCAGATTTGAACCCATTGGGTTACAAATTGTGGACGGTTTTAGAGGACAAGGTTTGTCACAAAAGATACCCCAACATTGGATCTCTTAAGACAGCTTTGGTTCGAGCTGCGGCCAATTTTCCAATGGACGAGGTTTGTGCAGCTATTGACGATTGGCCAGTGCGACTTAATGCGTGTCTAAAAGCAAAAGCGGACGTTTCGAATAAGTAGATTCTTTTTAGATACAACATATCAATAAATATATTAAAAAATATTCGGTCCAAAAACATTCAGTACTTTTTATTTTACAGCATAAAACGTGTGTAACAGTATTTATGTTCCTACTAAGTAATACCCTACACTACACGGCGCACAGTGTGTTTAACGGTACGGAATAATTTGTCCTTTTTAAAACAATATACAAAGTCTCGAGGTGGTTTTGCGGCCATGTAGGCAATGTACTCCGCTGCTGTGTACGTAAATATGTACGTGAGTGTGACGACAATTTGCTACCATTTCCACATTTTGACATAAAAAACGAATATAAAGCAGGGAATCGCTCATAAAGTTGATACATGCATGGATCAGCTATAGAAGGCTTTTACGAGGGATGCCCTAAACATTCGTAATGTTCGGGTGAGTTTTATATGACCCGTTGGGTTTAAATGGCTTCATGCTCGTTGTCTGCTTTATAGGCATTGTTGGTGGCAAAGAATTGGTTGCGTATGGACCACGTACAAGTGTCGTGTGTAATAAAAATTTGTGCATTCTCCAGCTCAATTTGAGGAAAACACAAATATCCTTAGCCTTGTTGTGCTCTGACCTTTACGTTTGACCTTTTTGCAATAAATGTTTTTTCCAATATATGACGATGAGTTTCCGAATGAAGTTTACTGTTGTATTTGACAATTGTCGAAAAGCATTTATGTTTCAGTTAATCAGAATGGTTTCTTCACTCGGACTTTAAGAAGCCGGAAATTTCTGTCGCTTTGAACTATTGAGTTCACTTACCCCAGACTTTAACATTAAAATGTCATGGGATGATGGCAGAGTGCGGCCTCAAAGCCGAGCTGAACTTATTTCATGCTTGAAATTAGGAAATTATGGGATGGCAGGGTGAATGCTGAAATTAGCGGTGAGTCAGTCGTGTTTTTGGTGTGTGTTTTGAATTTATTTATGAATGTTTTGTTGTTTTTTGTTACATAAAATAAGCACAAAACAACAAGGTAATCGATTAGTCAAAATTTGGGTTAATCAATAATGTGATTAAATTATTAATCAATCTAATAATCGAAATTTCTGATTAATCAGAACTTATGATCAATCAGTTAATTATAAATATGGTTAATCAAATTTGAATAATTTTGTTCAATATTATTTCAACAGTATCAAAACGTCAAGAACCGTTTACAAATTACAAACAATTTAGATCTTTACTCATTCAATCAAATATCAGCCACAATCAGCCCGGAAAAACACTTTAAAACAGTTTTCTTCCATTTAATCTGCTTTTTGCTCGGCTCGGATTCACTCTGCCATCCTGACGCCGATTTGTACTAATTTGTATGGGCACGGTTTTAAGAATTTCAATCAGCTTTCAGCTCGACCCGACTTCGAGCGCGCACTCTCCCATCACCCTTAAAGCTACTGGCGTGGCGATCGGCCAACCATTAGCGCCGATATGTAATAATGTCCAATTCAAATTTACTTTGTATATGAATTTCCATTTTATTAAAGCAATCATTTCAACCTCTCGTACCGTGCGGAAGTCTTTCTTTTGTGTTGCAAGATGACAATGTAACAACGATCCCAAAAATAGATGATGATAGTAGCTACCGTCCGACTGCAATTTGCACTGCATTCTTATCTTCCATATCTTCCAATTCGGGCCAAAAAAAGTTCTTTATCATCTCACGATAGCGAACACCATTCACAGTTACTGCCTGACCGGCCTCATTTTGGAAAAAATACGGCCCGATAATACCGCCAGCCCATAAACCACACCAAACAGTCACTCTTTGCGGGTGCATTGTTTTTTTGGACAGTCACTCTTGGATTATCATTCGCCCAAATGCTGCAATTATAATTATTTACGAATCCACTGAGGTGAAAATGTACCTTATCATTGAAGATGATTTTATTCGAAAATTGATCATCCACTGTTGCCCGAAGCCGGAATAACTTTAACGCTTGTGTATCTTTCCATGGTTCAAATTGAGTTGGTCTGAAAATGAGAAATATCAAATGAAATGCAGAAAAAAGCTTGACATTTAGGTGTGGTTCACATTCAACATTGGCCCTTAAAATTTAACCAACCTTTATATCGTTTTGAATTTGTTTAGTTTCGGTACTTAGGTCGTGATTGTCGACACTAAAAATAGCAAACAGTCATAAAGTCAACAGAAGTAACTAGAAAACCTAAACTCGGGCGTGGCGGACTGTATTATACGCTGCACTTCGGGATTTTCTGAACATCCAATTGCAAATACGTATTTGATTTTAAACTATCCAGAGTTTAAAAATAATATCAGATTTATTCGTAAATTTGTGCAAAAATTTATTTTCTTCTCTTGGTACCTACATATATGACCGAATATGCCGAATTATCGACCATAGGATACGTCACCCAAATCCAGCAAAATTGCGAAAATACTTTTATTTTTGGCCTTGTGAGAAACGTGTATACTGGCCCCCAAAGCATTTGGGGGCCCGTAATTCCAATAAGTTCCTTATTGGAATTACGGGAAACAGAATATATGTAAAAGTATGTATATCAAAAAATGGGCACATATGGTCAAATGACATATATATATATATACTTATACATTGAAAGCATTGTTGTCCCCATTGATATTACAAAAACAATCACAGCCTCGTCAGACTCGTTTAAAGGGTGTATCAATAAATGCGCTGTTTTTTTAACTTTTTAACTAATCATAGGTGTTTTAGCAGAACCCCAAATGCTGCACTTGCTGAAGCCATGAAGGTGACCAAACATCAGTTGAACTTCGGTCTGAACTACAAATACTCGGTTAGATATACATACTTTCTGTTACAATCACCAATATTCTCTGGTGTTGGTGGTTACGTGGATCGACTCACAACAAGAGGGTAGCTGCAATAATATTGCGATACTTACCACCAATACGACGGTTATACCAACCGAGTTCAGTAAACTGTTGGTTGCCAAAACTGGTGGTTATGAGAGCTAACCAGTCATGATAATTTGGCACCAATAATTGGTGGTGACATCAGTTAAATTCTTTGTAGTAACCAAAACCCGTTTAGTTAGCTGTTGTAACATATTTCACTATGCAACAAAATGTCGGACTTTCTCCGGCGTGAATTAATATTGACTTAGCTGATTGACTTATAGTAAGTTCCAAATACTAGGTCCGAGTTATTTTGTATGTGCCGAGGAAATATTCATTTTGTAACTCTGTACTGTATGAAATAAGTTAAACACAGCAGAATGTGAGACCTGCATAAGTGGAATCCTCCATTTATGGGATAGTTTTGGTGGTCCCTGCACACTTCAAAAATTGGATTTAGCGAAGATAAGCCTTTTAAAATTTTTAGTTAATACCAGTTGTTAGAGAAGTGCGTTATATTATTCGTTTTAGTTCTCTATTAAAGATTAGGCAATGACATAGACTATCCGGTTTTCTTTTATAAGCATCCACATAGTTCAATAAAATACAGTTTCTAGGTAGCCGTATTATTTTCAAAATGTAGCTTGGATTGGTGTAATTTTGCCATTAGTCATTTTGTAAAAAAATTGTGCGTAAAAGTAATAAGTTCCCATATCTTTCCACTTCGTAAGTGTTTACGGCATTACAAGTAAGAGATTAATCTCGTAGCCACATAAATCCTCTCCGCAAAATACATTGGCTGTGTTTGGGACCAGCTTTCACCCGATCGGTGAGAATAAAAAAGAAGCCCTCCTGCTCGTCAATGCGATATTCCAGGAAGTATATAAGTTTGTCTGAAAGGCGAACAAGGTGTCAGTTCAATGTACTTACGTTTGTACATGTGTTCAAGAAAATAGAAATGATTTTGCAATACAATTGCAAGAAAAGAGATAACAACACTTAGCGTTAGTTGGTGCCCAATTAAATAGCTTCAATGTCATTTTGTGGGCATAGCTGCTGAGGCATGAGCTGGCCATTATTTAGCAATTATGTGGAAGTAGGTACTCGTAGTGTGGTTGCAACGAAGAAGAGCATGAAGGAACAGTTTCATGGTGCAGGAGCAAAAGTGAAAATGTGGAATGGAGCGCGTGCTTTGTTCGCTGGAGTTGCATGAACATGGGATGGCCGGTGTTGGGCGATAAGACCAGAAAGTGTTAATAACAACAACGTCGTATAAGGTGCTGGAAATAAAGTCCAAATCACACTTTTCACGTTGTAAGTGCAAATGTTAGACAGAGTACCAGTTGTTGTATGAGTGTGCCTTTTTCTTTGGAGCACTCTATACCACGGAACAAGTATGAGTAGCTTTACGTCCTGCTTGTTCACCACCCTGAATTCCCTTCATCAATAATTTCATACGCTACTAAATAATAACACGAATATGGAAATTTATTCAGTATAGGTTTAGTCCTTTTTCATCCGTTTAGTCAATGTGTGAGTCGTCTCGGAAAAAAGACAGTCCACGGTAGACGAAAAAAGTACGGTTAGGGTAACAATATTCGAAGAGCATCACATTATTCCTGGCTGAATGGTTGCGGCTCAACAATATAATGATCCTCACAACCATAGTATAATTCACATGCAACCACATTATGATCCCTACAACCATCGTATAATTCACACGCAACCATTTTAGGGTCCCTGCAACCATAATATGATCCACAAAATTATTTATTAGGATTGGGTTATGTTGTTATACAGCAATAGAGATTTTTATTTAGTAAATTATTTAAAAATACATTCAAATTCAAATCCGAATCAGTATGTTGTGAGTTATAAAAAGTACTTTTATACGTTATGAAGCCGAATGCATATTATTGTTGCCGTGACCATATAGTCCATCACTACATAATCCCTTTGAGGAAAAGAGTGTAGCGGCAGTTATAAATTTAATTTATTTTTTGAATCTTTCAGGGAATGAAAATAACAACAAGTATTCAAATGTTAAACCTTGTTTAATCTAAAGGGTTTTGCCAGTGTTAAGAACCCTGCTAGATTTGCACATGCAATTTTAGAAGACAGTATTCAAATTTGTGTCATAAGATATTTACATTAGGTGTATTAAAAAAAGTAAATTGTATTTAAAATTATAAATATTATTGTTGGCGGCGATTGTCTTCATGAATAAGAAGACCTTTGGCGATGGCATTTGGAAGAGAACTTAATTTGTTTACATAATTTCGGAAATAATTTCGAATTTCTTTCGTGATGGTTTTAATATTAAGATCCTTATGAGTATTTGCATTCCTGACGATCAATCGTAAGATGCTGGATTGTCTTCTCTGTAGCTTATGCTGTCCCCCATACGGAATGTATGTCCAAATTGGTTTGATAATTGATCTACACATATAATAGATCGTTATATTCTAATCGTAGAGTTGACCTAGGACCCATGAGCTTTTGCAGCTGATTTTATTTCAGTTTTATTTGGGATACTTTCGTATTAACATATGACCAAGTTAGATGACAGTCTAAGTGTATTCCTAGATACTTTATATTTTTGGAGCACCATAGTATTGAAGATTTTTATATGAGGACACAGCTCCTTTCTAAGGGTGAACGTGAGGATTATATCTTGGAGAACAATATATTGACGATATAGAAGTATTGATGGCGGTGATATAAACTGATTTCGCTTATATGGTTCGTCCTATATTCGAGCAGAATACAATGTTTGATAGTGTTACGTACTGCTGTGCCACCATATTGTTTGGATAAAATCATTCAGCATCGAAAATTCGCCCTGTGTTGAGGTGAAATGTGTTAGAACGCGGCTTTAGAAATACACAAATGAGGTATCGCGTGTTAGGTGTTGATGTCTCTTTTAAACTATCTAAACAAAGAAACGACATAAACAAAGAATGTCCTTGTTCGACATAACCTCCTGAAAAATAAACCCTTATATATTTTAAAAAAATTTATTTTAATTACTTTTTTCAGAATTTTTTTTAAGTTGCTCTACAAGCTTTGAAAAATACGAAGTGAGTTCGCCATGCATTTTAAAATATATATAGACATCATTATGCGACAGTAAAAATTTCCGGAAAGTGATACTTTTTTTGCATTTCCTGACGAAAACATCTGAGTTCTCAAAACCCGGTTTTGTGTACATTTGCCCACTTATAAGCCTTTTATTAAGTTTATTATCAAGTGAGTTTCTTAACGAATTTAAAAGGAAAACTCTTAGATCTTAGATTATGTGTGGAATTTTCCTGCAAACACTCTTTTTTAATTTTTTCGTTTGTTTAAATTTTAGCTATGATACTCGTATTACTCATTATTTGATAAGGAAACCGAAACAAAATTATGCGAAAGACGCGTTTCTAAGCACGAAAAAGCAAGTTATTATTTTAAAATCCTTTATTAATAGACTGAAATATTTTTCAAGCAAGTTTTGGTCAATCAAGTACAGTAAGTCCTCGTTTATCCGATAATTGATTGCAGACCATAATTTGGATTATCCTAAATTCTGATTATTCGATACACTTGTCCTCACGTTCAAACATAGTTGTCAATAAAAAGATACTCAAATGTATATGCGTGTCACAAACGACTGTTTGCAGTAAAAACATGTTTAACTTTTATTAATTGTATATTTAAAAACTAAGTATGTATAACATTTCCCCCCTTTGTAAAACCAAAATAATATTTATATATTAAAAAGCGCATATATTTGTTTGAAACAAAAAGTAAATAAAATGTAGTTTGATGAGAATTTATCAGAGATTTTTTCAGAAAATTAAAAAGCATAGAATAGTTTTTCTTCAAAAAAAGTTGTCATCTTTTTACTAGACGCTTTATAAAGAATGATTTCAGCAAAATAAATCTAAGCTCGAACTATGACAAAATTTTAAATAATGTCTATTTATAAAGTATCACATTTTAATGCCAATTTGGATCACAAAATACATAATAGTTCGGATTATAGAGTACTCCTCCAGGGAAAACGCAGTTCGGATTACTGGATAATTCGGATTAGCAAAGTTCCGAGGTCATACTGTAAATGGAAATGACATGGTGTACGCTTCCCATATAAACTAATGTGATAAATCAAAGGCAAAGTTAAAAAATGGCAAAAAATTTAAAAAAGATGTACTTGCTGGAAATATATACACATTATTCTCAAAATGTAAATGTGATATAAATCGTTTGGAAATCCTTTCAAAATAGGCAAATGGTTTTCTATGTAAAATTTGGCAAGTGCTTCAGCTTAAGCTCTGTAACAAATGAATCCATGGCGAATCCACTATTAAAATTTTCTAAAAAATTTAAAAAAGGATATTTTTTAATATGTAAGGATCAAACATTTATCCCCGATTGCGAGAGTAATTGAACATGGATATGAAACATTTTTTTGTAAAGCCGATTTTAAGGTGGAAACTCATTAGTTACTTTCCGATGCCGCACTACCAATTTATTAGACCTCCAGCACAGCTATCTTTTCTGAATAATGTTCGTCTAGGCCCACTTTGAGATGCTGTAAGATTGTGTGTCATATGACACCTACCTGAACACGAACCAGGTGTCATATGACAGACAAAAATTTCATAAATTTTCAGTGCACTAAATACTATTCGGTAGTAACAAAAAAGCGGCGGATTTTCTGTTTCTTAGAGAAAAAACCACGGACAGAGCAAAATGGGCTTTAGTGCGCATTCTGGGCTTTAGTGCGCATTACATTCTGCGCATTGAATCGAAGGTATTCCGATTTTTGTAGGGTAATTTAAGTAATTGGATCGCTGGTACAATTTCCGCAATAAGACTTTCTTCCATTGGTTGGTGCATTTTTCGGAGATGAAAAACATGAACATGTTTTTTTACGAACTTCACACACGACTTTCATGAACTTCATCAGACCGTCCCCGATGCTTTGAAACAACACGCTGTTCCATGCTTTGGCATGAAATGAACAAAAGATGTTAACCCAACACATTTTGTCACTATCGCCGATTTGAAATCTCATTCTTTGTTTCGTTCCTTTTTTGAGAGCGCGCATCGTAGGCACACATAGAAGAAGCCAATGTTCCACCGAAGTTCACATGGCAGCCGATAATGGATGTGTCCCTTGGGTGCACTATTCAATGTGGCTCAGAAGATGTGTCTAGCCAACAGACATACATACATATGTACATACATGTGTATTAATGCATGCAACGTTACTTTTCATCCACTTCCAAGCCGGCAACAGTTCTAAACTAGGAAGTGGACGGAGAACTGCATTCTTGACTACAACGAGCGCAGTGTCCTTTCTGCCATCCAGGTGTACACAAGTGTTGGCCACAATAAGAAACATTGTGTGCAGCAGGGTTGGAAACGTCGATAAGTCGATTTTGCCCATTTTCATTTGAAATGCCATCAGGACATGCGCTCTTACTTTTTGTACACCTGCGAACCTCTAGTTTGAGGAAACTAGTGGGTTTTGAGATGTCTTCCGTACACATAAATTTACCCACATTAACCATGTTTGGAAAAACGAGCTTACCTACTATTACTTTTCCTCTGTGTTAATAACTTTTTTATAACACTCGTATTTTTAATTACTTATATTATTTTGTGGTTTTTGCATTTACAATCGAATCTGCTTTTAAGGAGCATAACAATAATTGTTCGAAACCTCCAATTCTACTAGCGCCCGTATTTGGCCCGAGGAACTTACGTGTGCCAAATTAATCAAGATTGGTTGTAATATGTGTTTTCTAGAGCTAAAAACATAAAATCCGATAAACATATGCGACGGTGCTGTATCTAAATCTCATCCGATTTTCTTCATCTTGACTAAAAAACCTTATGGTGTTAAATTTTATCAAGATAGGATGTAAGATGTGGCTTCTAAATTTAAAAACAGAAAAATCGGATGAACATATATGTGAGAGCTATATATAAATCTTACCTGACTTTCTTCAATTTTATTATCGTCCTTACTCGGCCCATAAAACTAAATCGGAAACGATTTTTTCAATTTAAGCAACATCCTTCCTTGGTTCAAGAAACTAACGAGTGCTAAAATTCATCAATATTGCATTGTAAGATGCGGTTTCTGAAGCTAAAAACTGGAAAATCGGACGAACATATATGTATATGGGAGCTATTGAAGAAATCTAAACTGATTTTCTTCAATTTTATTAACGTTCTTCATTGGTCCAAAACAACGCGCTTCTGGCAAATTTCATGAAAATCGAACAACAATTGCGACTTGCAGTCACGAGGCTTGAATTGCGCTGAAAACAATGACAGGATCCTTGTCATCAAGTAGAAGGAAGATACTAATTGCAGATGGTTCGTACGCTTTCTCCTCCATTGATTTAACCCACTAACGATTTTCGCGAATTGAAAAGATTGTTCTAATGAACACGGTTGTATTTCCTTTTGTTGTCACATTGACAACTTTGTAGAAGTTGATGTGTTGAAACTTCCTAGTATCCCAGTTTGTATGTGCACTTTGCATCCTCTTCGCCCAAGTTTAGCCTCCAGAAATTTATTCTGCTGTCATTGGCGACGTTATGGAAACCAACAGCTTAAATATATCTCCTTATGGAATCTACATGGAATTGTCGGAATTATGGAATCTACATTTGTTATTTTTAACCATTAAATATAAATATGCTGGTGATTTCAAGACGTTATCCGAAAGGGCGTAAGAGCTAATGTCTAGGAATACTAATACGCCGGACAACAACAAGTCTTAGGATAGCTTACCGAAATAGAGGCAGATGAAATTAAACTTCTGTATTGACACTGATGCCGGTATTTGCATGAAAGCTATTAAAATGGGTCCCATTTGCACATACGAGTACTTATCCCGTTTACACATACTTTCTTGTTCTCATAGACCGGGACCTACTGAAATTGTTAAGGTAGTTTATGACTCGACGTAAATCATGGAGTACATTTTGAATGCCAGTATGTGACGTATAATGTCTGCGTTATGTGTGCTAATTCATAAAAATGTGTATTCGAAAAATATATCAGTACTGGAATGGCTTCCGCATTCCCATCCCTGATCTATTGCTGGTTCTGCATGCAGCTGAAACAATAAAGAATTTATGACTTTACGCCGTCTTCAGGCCATGCCGAAAATACGATTTTGGTGGTCACATCGCCGCAAAAATAGTTTTGTAAAAACATATATAAAAGTATAAGGATTCCTTCGCCATCGATACGCTATTGTTACCGAGTGCATATGTGGGAACGTCCGTCCATACATACACGCTTAGTTTCTATGGAGGAGCTTCGGTCGGTACGTAACACCATTGTCATCGACGACATCATAACTGATAGTTATCGCCACCTCTTGAAAGATATCTTGTCGTAAAGTCAACTCCCGTACATCATCTGTTGCTGCACTATTTAAACGTCGCAAACTGCACTGGACGCATGTAACCTCTGGGTTGCCGCATCATTTTCGTGTGTGGGTTACTTGGAACAATGTATTTGCAGTTGCTCTCTCCCATTTTCCCCTTATAACTATATCTGTTGAAATCTAACGATAGTTCTTGTCTCATTTTGGTACGGAAACGACAATGGCAGACGTTAGTGTTTCTCAACCGAAATATCCATGGCACTTGGGGAGCACACGGGATATCGCCAACGAGATGAGGCTGTCTCAAAATTCAGCTGGGACAATTGCGCTGACAAACAAAAACGACTTTATGAAAAAAATGTAGAGTCTCTAACCAGATTGTGTATCATAACTAAAGAATAAGACGCACCAACAAACCAATGTATGTACCAATTGCAATGGAAAAGTTTGTCTCAATCTTGTAGAAATTTAAATAGTGTGCTTTAAGAGATCTTCAACTAGGCAGGAACCACGTCCTTCCTGATTTAATGTTCTATGACAAATTAAATCGAAATCTTCCTTGAAATTGGAAGATTTAAGTTTATGTTTCCGTAAAACCACACTCATGATTTGAAGTTATGCTACAAGCCACACATTTGACATTACATCTTGCTTAACTTAGGAAGATCTATAACCAGTCGTACTGAAATGTGACCCTTTCGGCCAATGTTTTTCCAGAGTCCCTACGCAATGGATTTACCGGCGAGTTTTAGATGATTGTTAAGCCCGAGCACAGTGGTGAAGTGAACTCGTCCCTGACCGGCATCGGACTATTCGAGATATTTTGCGTATTTCCATCAGTAGCTACTTTCGTTTTGCATTTGCCATACTTCGGACGCCACTGCAGAACTGAACATGTTTGTCAATAGAACCTCTAAGAACTTTAACAAATTGGTAGTTCTAGGTGACTAGCTAAAGCTGTGTGTTTAAAACCATACATTAAATTAAACAAAAAATAAATTCAAGCTGATCTAAATTTAAACTAAGTATGAATAAAAAGCAAATAAAAGTATTCGGTAGTCCGATTAGTTTTGGTAGTTCGGCCCGCGTTGCTGTTCGCATAATCGTCATTACAATGGAGACGGAACATTCACGCCTTTAAACATTATCGGTAATGTCTTGATTATTGCGACCACATTTTATCGTTAGATCGAGTGTCGTCAACAATTGTTTGTGTCTCCAGTCAAAACGGTTCTTCCTACCAATTCCGTAATAGTTATCGGCTCCTAGGACCTATACCAAAATTCAATGAAATTGGTTGTGTATATCACGTTGGTTTTTTATAAATTGGATAACAATTTTATCCAATGTTTTAAATAAGTACGTTATTTTTTAAAAATCAAAAATCCAGTTTCAAACTGATCTATCCCCAAACGCCTCAAGCTCCGTTTTTCAGCTATTTCGAAAAATCAGAAACAAATTACTGATCAAAAACCTGCATTTGCCACGCCTCCCCGTCCACAGTCAAAATATTCGTTGAACATACATTTCATTACATTCTGCTGTATCTGTGCACTAAATTTTTGTTAAGGCGTGGTTGTTGCCAACTGATGTGTCTCGAGTTTTTTGATAGTTACATGAAATGTGTACAGTAGGGTATGTCTGCTAGTAGATGGCGTATTTAAATGGCTCTTGAGGCCCATTTAGATGTCTCTTCAGTGATGACCTCTACGTTTCAGCTGTTGGATCAGTCCAAAGAGGCAGCTGCAAGTTTTGTTTCGAGACTACAGACTACACTGACAAAAAATTATGAAATGATTCAAACAGCCTCGTACAGGTAATTGGTTTGGGGACTACCGGTAGAGGCCTGTTGAAAGAGTTCATACCCTAAATAATTTTGCAATAAAAATATGAATTTCAACGTGATTGATAACTTCGTTTAATTGCTATTGCTTCAAGCACCCAAACAGTCGAATGATGACTACCTTCCGTCACCGTAGCCTGCGGCTATCAATTACAGCGTGGCAAGTGCTTACCAACAAACTCTTATCCATGACCAGCCAGAACGAGCATACCCACATCGCACTTTGTATGGCATCAGACATTACAACTTATTCGAAAGAAACGCAAAACCACAATGAACCCTAAGTTATTATTCGACTTAATTGACACTGTCACTTATCGGCAACAGCAGAGTACTGTGAGTGAATTTCCTTGTCAAATGTGTTTTTGATCTTATCAATCTGGTGAGGAACCACTGGGACGCACCTTGAAAACAGCACTGTGAGGAAACAATGTATAGGAATCAAATACGAGTATGCCAAAAACGTACATCAAGAGCAAGATCGATTGCTCAGCTTGTGACAAGCGATCGAGGGTGCGTGGGTGAAAGAGAAATAGCTGGGTTGTAAGTTAACACCTTTTGCGCCGAACCCTGCGGTTAAGCAGAACTGCGTTCCCCCAAGGATTATTTATAGGACCCATTTTACAAAGATAAAGGGAGAGAAATAGAGAGAGAAAGAGAGCAAGAGGCGAAGTGCAGAAACTTTACCAATGGCTTTGCACCTCTTCACAATGCGGGTCTGTTCACAATGTCTTAATTAGAGTGCCAAGATTGTTGGCCGCACTGCTGTGGGCCGTCCAGCCGTCCTAGTCGACTTTTGGCCTTAAGCTTTGTATGACAAAGAAATTGAAGTGAAACCGCAGTAGTTTGCATTGCTAGAATGGGAATTGTTGTGACTGCCTATAAAGATATCAAACGGCATGGCGGCGGTGGCGGCGGTAGCTTCGGCTTAAAGCAAAGATCACAGGGAAATACTCTTTGCGTCCGCCTTTGGCTAACACAAAAACGTCAGTACTTAATCTTTGGTGGTGGACAATTGTCCACCACAACATCTGAATGGACGGCATGGCACACAAAGAGGCATGTAAGCAAATGAACATGCATTGGCTTGGCGCATGCTTTCTAAAAGCGAACAACAATGAACGAACGCACACAAAGAGATGGAAAACAATTGATTGTTTCCCTGCATTTCTAATACGATGCATTTCGAATTTATATCATGCAGCGAGTGTATTTCTTTAGGCCTTTATTGAATTGACTTCGTTTAGTAAATCCATAATGCGCTTTACAAAGTTTCATTGTATTCCTTCTGCAAAGTATCCTCTATCCAGGGCAATAGTTCAGTGACACGCGCGTATACTCCCGGCTTTTTACGCTGGGCGCAACCGACTCCCCAAGATACAATTCCAACGAGTTTGCCATCGTACAGCAGAGGGCCGCCCGAATCCATTTGGCAGGCATCGACTCCGCCACTTTTGAATCCGGCACATAGCATGCGTTTGGTTATCAGACCGCCCATTTGGCGGTTGCATGTCGACTGTTTAACGACAGGAACTTGGGCCATCATCAAGTCGTCGGCGGGCGGACCCCAGGGACTAGTATAACCCCATCCCAGTACGGTTGCATAAGTTCCATCGATGATTTTAGCTTTTGGCTCCGCCAGTGCAATGGGCTGAACTGTAGGCGAATAAATGAATGTACCGCCGATTCTCACCAGGCCCACATCGTAGTCTTGAGTTGTCATTGACCATTGCTGCGGATAGTGTGTGCCCAGGACGTCGTAGACGTGACCGTCGACCACTTTTCTCGTCTTTTCTCCGACATGAACTTTTAGCAACGACGCCGATGTCGAGGCTAAACAATGTGCTGCTGTAATGACCGTGCGTTCGTTGATGATGGAACCACCGCAGCTATGGTAGCGACCGAATATTGTGTCCGTCATTATTGACACCACAAAGGCGTAGGTATCCAAAGCCACTTGTCCACCTACTATGCGGGGCGCCACCGCCAATTCTTTGCGTTTGCTCTTGGCCCCCGCATACTCGACCGAGGAGAGGAACAGTGCACCGACGATTATTAACACCACCTCGTTCACCGACATTCTGTTTGTGTTAACTCATGAGCCGGAATGAGGCATCTCTTTTAACGGACCAAAACAGTCACACCGGAACAGTTGACAACTGATAAAATTCAGATGAAAAATGAGCTACACACTGTAATTGTTTTTCGATTGCTCGTCAATCTAAGGGGGGAACTACTCTTTGACTCTATGGCTTATGTGCCATTCCGAAACAACTTTTATCTGCTTCGATTTTCTAGAAATCTTTAACAAGTTGACTTCTTCACAAAACACTGCAACATTTCGGCCAAAAATAACTTTGTTACGAAAAGCATAAAATGGCAACACTTTTGCCTCACACAGATTAAAAACAGAAATCAATAACAGAAATGAGTCTCTAGAGAATGAATGGTTTTTGAAATCTCTTAACTATGAAAGCAGTTATTAGAACATCTTGTTTTGTGCCCTCACGTTTTCTGAACTTCGAAACAATACGAAAGTTGCTTGCACGCTTTGGCTGGAATGCCTCATATGTGCTTCGCCATCGTCATACTGATAACAACGACAGCTAGTGTAGACGAGTAGGAACTCATTTGCTTCAGATTTAAAATCGAACACACTCTTGTGTTTCTCGTGATGTAACCTTTTCAAAAAATGGTTAATGTTCTTTTCTAAAACGCGTTTGCTCTATTATTGTAATTTATTTAAATAAGTTACAATAATCGAGAAGTGTTGAACATTTTCGAACTTCTCTCTTATAAAAAACTGTTTAACATCGTATTAAGGTTTTTTTTTGTCAATACCATTGATTTTAGTTAATTCGCATACCTGGTGAAAGCAGTTACTAAAAAGTTAGTAAAAAACGCAAAACAAGCCGTGTTTAAACGTATTGTGTGTTGTACCAATCCAATATACAGGCAACGTGTCTAGTCTGTACGACGAGATCGAAGGGACATCAGTATGGGTCTATACTGAGATATATACCAAAATGGTCAGATCGGCAGCGACAAGAGTCAAGCAGAACCTTGTATGGGGTCAATATCCGAACATGGTCCAATAAGACCGTTATTGTTAATTAGTAGGTGAGAAAGGGCCTTAAATCTCTAAGGACGTTTGTATATGTGGGCCAAGAACAAAATACCTGATGAAACGAAAAACTATTTTAGTTTTTAATACTTTAGTGTTAGTAACATCAAATCATTTCTAATTGTTCTGATTTTTCCACGCAACCATAAAACTTACTCTTTTGTTTTCCTTGGTATCGATTTGACCTATTTCTGCCAGCTCTCAAACAAACAATTTTAATGGAGAAATTTTGAAATTAGGACCTAGTACTCAGAGTTCTTGCTGATTAGTTTGTTCACCAAGCAAGGTAGTACATTCTCAAAAATATTAATTTTTATAGTAAATAATTAATTCAGTCAAATCGTTATCATCCTAATATTAAAGCAGTTTTGAAGAAAAATTGTTCACGATTTATAGCTATTCATATATTATGAGCAAGAAACACCCCAGCGGGAAGTCTGTTCTACAACATAAATAAAGACACTGAAAAAACATTTTTCCATTTAAAGTGGGCGTCCACGTCTGGAGTTCAGAACATCGGCGACTTTCTTTCACAAGGATGTCCTTTAAAGGACATGCCTTTTAAAAAGATTTTTTCGTATATCTGAGGCAATGCCGCCATTGGTCTGGAGTAGACCGCTCAGTTTTTCGATTTACTGAAATTAAGTACTCCATATAGATTAATATTTCAATTCCAAACGGCAAACTCAGATTTTCGAGCTAGGAATTTTTTTCTATTTTTTACCAAACAGTTTGTTTTGAAACAAAATCCAAACATACAACCAAAGTCCAATGCATTTTTCTAAAAACCCTATTTAAATTAAGAAAAATTGCAATTATTCAGTATATTGCTAACATAAACCCCAAAAAACAATACTTTACCAACCATATTTATTTTGTTGCTACAACTATATTTTAGTATATAAATTTGACAATAACATTTCATCAATATTAATACTGCTGCAATCATACTATTATTCAAATTAAATTCAAAAAACAATGCTATGGTTGCGAGGAACATACTTTTATTGCAGAGGACATATTATTGTTGCCGTTACCAAAAAGTAACCATATTTTGTCTCTGAACATTTGCAAATCGATTTAAACAAGCGCTTTAGGCTTCGCTAAACTCTAACCTTCAAATCTATGAACTTAACTTTTGCGACAATAGTCATGCGACTTCAACGACACTTCAATTGCATTTTGCAGCTTTCATTTAATGCGACTGATGACTATTTTAAAAACCGCGTCTGCTGTTTATTTTCAAATAAGATGAAGTACCGGTTGGGGTTTTTGAAAAGTTCTTTGGGTTCTCAGTCAGACCCGGTAAAAAAATATCAACCATGGACAGAACCACATCCCACATTTGCCACATAGATGATCCCCCCGAAAACAGCCACCCACCCATCCACTTAAACACTGCCACTGGCAGCTGAGGTACAGTCAACGCCATGCGACTGACTGTACGTACGTACATAATTGAAACGCTAATTGAAAATGTCGCTAGCGAGAACAAACAACATTTAATCGCTTACTCTAAATAAATAATTGCAGTTTGCTAACAAAATAGAAAACATGAACGGGACACCACCGGCAGCGACAGTAGCCTCCGCCAGCCTATCTCCCCGGCCGCGGTAGGACGTGTACGGAGCAGTATGCAGGTGCCCTTAAACATTTGCGCGAATGTGTAGCGCAGCAGAAGTTTAAAATGGAAGAACATGTCATGTGATTTGTGGCAATGAATAATTTAAAGGGCTTTCCCCTCCGCTGGATAGCACATCCGCCAGTGCACTGCGTTCCTAGACACTCTGATAAACTCAAACACAAGTTGACGCTGATTAATTTAGTGTCGCGCTCGTTAAACGTTCCTATTTGCAGAGATGGGAAACCAGCATATCAGCACTATGTCGAATAGAGCACTATCCACTCTCAGAGTGCAACAGCAGCTATTACATACATTCGTATACATATAGATAGATGTATGTCTTCCTTTCCTATATTTGTGATTGTGAAAGTGTTCAGACCCTGTCATTGCTGCCAGTAGGGTTGGCAAGGTTGAAGAGACTGAAGGTAAATATGTTTCTGCAGAGCAGATTTGATAAAACCTCAAGAATACCTTCTCAACGACAACTTATATGCGTCGTTTTGGTAGGAGCACAACGACAAAGCAAGGCTTATATTGTTTCGGCCCTTTGCTAAATGTAATTGTATGTCCAGGCGATTTAACATTCGATTGTGCAGCTAAGTAATGTTGACATGAACCTATGTTAGTCTACCTCTTTCATGAATCACCGACGTTTCGTCGATCAGCCAAAGTAAAATTTGAAAGGAGTTTGTACCTTCTTCGGAATGCAATTATCCGCACCAGCTGAAACAGTTAAAAAAAGTCTTGAAAGGGTGTGGTCCAGACATACGTAGGATCTTAAGCGACTATTCGGATGCGTTACGGTTTGCGAAATTATATTAATTCGTCTAAACAGTAGGATAAGGACATATACGAGTAAATATAATATATGCAAAAGACTCAAATCTTTGAGTTAAAGTACTTAAGTAATCAAATTTCAACATAGCATAATGAACTGAGTACACAGTTTCGTTACGCCGAATATCAGTTTAAGAAATGTCTAGAGATCTGCGTGATAGATAGAAACTTTCCATTGTAATCTAATTCAAAGTATAATTATCGTTTAATTGTGTAATCAGAATAAAAGCATACTCGTCGATACATTTTATGATGCACCAGATAAACTAAAGAAATTAACATTTTCCAATTCCTAGTTTAATTTAATTAATTTTTTACTCATTTTCAAACATGCGATCTATACGAGTATAAGTACACAAAGCAATCAGGGCAGCAGATAACAACATAATGCGACGAAGTTCTTGTCAAAGTGCCAGACGCCTGGCAAATTGTAGATGCTGCAAATCTGTTTGTTATAGTACCTCCTCTAACTTTGCATAAACAAATGAAATGAATGCACGTCCCAAGAACAGTAGAGTGGCTGATGATTCTGAAATTCCTTCGAGAAATAAAAAACTTGCTTGAGTACAGTAAATTCTCAAAAGGACAAATTTATGGTGAAATTCAGTTATTTTGTAAGGATGTTTTGCATTTTGCAATGTAATAGCGCATGCAATAAGTTAAAACATATTACATTTTACTTTATTTTATCGTATCTTTTTTTGGGAAACATCCATTTGCGGAACACAAATATACCTATAATTTCCAGTGATTACAGTAGCCTCTATAAGATTATTCTAAATTTTATTAAATGTCAGTCGAGTGTGAAGATTTCAGGATGATCAGACTATTATTATGGCCGTTATAACGGTTTTTTGAAGGGGCGTGGCCCCGCTCACTTTTGCAAAAATTATTTTTAATCATATCAGTAGCTTTTGTAACGGGGTTTTCATTAAGGACATATATGACTCATATTTTGTTTATTGACGAAACCACTCAGCCAGAAATGAGCTTCATCGCTGAAGATGATTTTCGATCAAATTCTTGCTTTTCGTAAAACTTTGCCACAGAATTTCGGTAGTAATATTTTATGATTTCCAAACGTTGCTCGTAAGTGAACTTTTACATGATGAAAAGGTTGACTTCGACTTTCGTTTAGACTTTGAAAGATCGTTAAAAATGTTTGGGGGTGCGTTGACATAGAGATACGAAATTGTTACGTCCCTATTGGAAAACCCGTTACTAAACCCCACCTCTAAGAATCTGTGAGATATTATCGTTTTACAATTTAAGATGTGTGGGCTGGGCCACGCCCCTGTTTGCAAACTTGATTGCAAATAGTACATGCATATCTCTAGGTCAACTGTTATACACTCTGAAAATATCATATAGGTCAGTCTACTATTACGAGTGTTATAAATAGTTTTTGAAAAAAGGGCGTGGCCCGCCAATTTTCCCAAATAACTATTTTGCATCACATCAGTTGTATATGTACCAAACTCATTTTTTTAATTGCGAAGTTCATAAGAATTGCATACTGGATTTGAAGATATTTAACAAATTGGATTTGAGTTTCGATTGCCGTTGTAAGTTCAACAGCCGAGTTAAGTTCTGAACTTAGGAATTATTCAATCACTAAATGTCAATTTTAATGAATACTGCATAATTTTAACAATTTATATGAGTACTTGAGAAACAAACTCGGCGGGCTATTATTTATATTCGATCCCAAAAGTTTTAAACAGTGATCATACCCCGCTTGGCTAACGTTTGGGCAATTAAAAACATAAACGAAAACCCATATGCAAAATCAATGCAAATACTTATAATATTATTCGTTAGTGTTCTATTTCATATATATTGTGGCCACCGTGGCGTGATGGAAGTATGCACGACTATCATGCCAGTAAATCAAGGTTCAACCCCCGGTAAGAACATCTAGCAACATTAAGAGTAGGAGATGACATTAAAAGTAAGAGATGTATCTCTTTGCCATGTACAAACTTCTCGGAGCCGGCTTTAAACAGTAGGTCCTAGTCAGTGGGTATGTGATCGTGCACAGCTTACTAAACAGTTTTCCCCTTATTCTGTAATGGGATGGTGTGTGACTTTAGTATGTCTAGTTCATATGAACAGTTTACACTTCCGGCTTCTGCCGATGGCGGTTCATGGGCAACATGCAAAGCGAAACACTAACTCTTGCACTAAGGACGACAGGCTGACCATTCTATTTGTCATTCTTGCTAAGACAAATCACTTCGATTAGACAGGTGTCACTTTTGCCAAACATGTCTAGTTTTTATGTAAAAAACTCTACCTTTCGTCTGCTTTAGTTTCCACCATATCCCCATTAGCACCGAACACTGAACAAATTCTAGCACTGATTTGCGGACACATTTAATTTTTTGTTCATTACTTATATATTAAAACGGCTCTTTTAGGGTATTTAATCGACGAAATCTATGAGAGGAAGAGAGGCTCTACTAGAAAATGTTAGGTTAGGCTACATTCGGGGTTCGTGATTTAGTTCGTTTCTGGAGTTGGCACCAAGTGGTAAAGTAATCAACTACAATACAAATATATTAAAGAGTTCTAGGTACATACGAAGGTTAAGACATCTCATAGAATTGGAGTTTAAACTTCATTCAGTACTACAATAAAGGTGGGTCGACTTTTAGGCGTGAGTTGTGTTAAATTTTCTTTCTTTTTCTTTTCATTTTCTTTAAAAGGGTTTTTTGCACAGATAACGCGTGAGTTATGTTAAACTTTATTTTTTGCAGTATTGTTTTCGCAGTGTACGTCTTTCGACGATGAAATGAAAACGATACTGAAAAGAAAAAGAGTTAAGCTAAACACAAATCACGCGTAATCGTGAAAAAAATCCTATTAAATGAACCTCTACATTTATCACCACTTAAATCTAATCTAACTAGAAATAATATAAAATACAATTAAAACATATAATAGCTAAATTATTTAATGAACTTTTCTTTTAATTTTATGAATACTTGATTAACCGAAGTTAATGCAACTTCCATTAATAAATTATAAAAAGACTTAGCAACAAATTATTTAATTGCTACACGGAGAAAAATGACATTAAATGTTTGCAGTTCGGCATAATTAGTCTACACAAACATGTTATATGTTAGCATTTTAAAATATCAACTTTTTGTGGAATAACCTAAATTCTATGTTTATAAATGTTAGAACACATCATTTTTATTAGTTGCTAGTTATGGTTCAAGTGATAAGACTTAGTACGAGCAGAACGCATTTAGAAAAAGAACTTTGATGGGTATAAGTGGCATAAATGCCTACATACTTCCTCAAATTACCTAATTAATCAAATGTTTAACAAACATACGAGTAGAACAATAAATTCTGCCTATAACTGTCTGATACTGAACATTTTTTTAACAATCAGTTCAAGTTAATTCAAATTTGATCTGAATCACTTCCCCTACGTCTTATCACTTGAACGACAACTTGCGACTTATAAAATGTTTTTAAAATAAAATTAATGCTATTCCTTAAATATATAAACTTCAGTGTTCTAAAATGTTGTCCCAATACATTATATAAGTATGTTCGTATATACCTATTATGCTGAAATTAAAAAGAATTTTTTTCCGTGTATATGGGTAGTATTCTTTACCTTTTTCTTATAAAAAGAGGTTTAACGTCAAACAAATTAACATTTATTACTTTTCCGGCCGTTATCCCGCGAAAGAGACCTCGACATGAATTTTAGCTGAAAGCCTCTTTTCAAAAATCGTTAATTATTTTTGTAATTGTCCAGCAGTATTGTTATTGTACTTATAAATACTATTGGCCAAATATGTAATCTAATTTGCCTCTTGTCACAAGACAGGTTGTCAAGCTCTGGCATACTTGCTTCATAAAACAGAAGTGCTCCCAATGTTGGATTTAAATTTAACAATCAGCTTTTTGCAAGATGAGCGTGATATATCAACGATTTTATTTGAAAGGTTTTTTTAGTTGTCTACTTCCACTTTCGATTTTACTGGCACAAATTTCAGGTTGAATTTAAGCGATAGCTCCGTATATGCAGACTTCGAAAACATCGGTCACTTGTGGCTTATTGTGGCTACTGAAACGGGATCAGAACAATTTTTTTAACAACATTGAACGCACATTGAAAAATATGAAATCGTGCTACAAAATTTACGTGGTATTTATTCAAAGTAAATAAACGGTGATTTTTCGTACATTTATTGAAACGTATTTCGATTTAACCACTCTGCGTAGCCAGCCATCGAGAATGTTCGGCGGAAACGTATCATACAACATTCGGCCTCTATGCATTCCTAAAATTACAGGTTAAAATAAGACCTCGGGGAAGACTAACATCGCCGTCCTGTATCCTAGCGGGTTTTTCTTCCCAATTAAAAGTTTCCTTTAACGTAAAAAAACACATCGACACCCTGCGCTAAGGTTAAATATTAACACATTTTACGAGATTAGCTCGGCATGTGCCATGTGTTGTTCCAAATCCATGCAATCACTTTAAAAATGTATTGGCCACAGATTCGCGCCAGCCAGTGCGGGGCAATACCACCGCATACGCACACCTCGTTTGCATCTTCCCGCCCAGCGTGGGTTATTTTACGATGTACATGGAACGTTCCCTTACGTCCTAGAAAGAAAGGGGAGGTTTTTGGGCAGAGTCTATCGATTGCGGATAACTTCTTATTGCGTTTAATATTTAATCCCGCTGTTTGTTATTCGTGCAACGAGCGACTTCACGCCGAGCTGCACACAATCAGCGTCCCACTACAATGTAAGAGTGCCACCACCTCGGGAACCGGACGGCCTGTTGTTTGTCGTATATCGGTTTGCTGGTGACAAATCGGTGGCTTAACTCGGCTGTAAAAGGGGAGTTTTGTACTATTTTTGCATCGGTCCTGTTCCTTAGCACACTATGCAATACGTTTTCATTAAATTTGGATTTTTTGCAATCTGTCCGCTGGTTTATGCCTCTTCCTTCGTCTACGTCGCAATGTTTCCATTGATAATGAAGGCAATAAAAATACATTTGCTCACCCCTGCCTTTTCATTACGACTACGTACCAGCGCCGGCTGTTCAACCTCTATTGGGGCTAAAATTAAATTCTTTTCTAATTTTTAGGCCAAAGTTTCTTTTCCTAAATGTACAGTCATTATTTAGAGAAAAACATTTTCTGAAATCGAGTGTGAGATTTTTTTTAATAGTCATATATTCTGCATTGGCAGGCCTATGTCGTATATGTACTATAGAGGAAAATGACGCTACTGTCTGACTACTGTCCGGATTTCGATAGCCTGAGACAGCCGTCAAAAGATCCGGGGCTGGGAAAGTCTGAGAGACATTAAAGAATTGAAGAGCACAAAAATGTATCAAAATTCTAGGTTTGGAGTACAAGATTTAGTGGTAAATCCAATACGTTGTGCTTAGAAAATGGTTTAGAAAAACACTCGGGAGTTAAGTATACTCGTATCGCATCTGAATAAGACCAGAAATAAATTTTATTTCCATTTCGAATTTCAATAATTTATATTTAAACACATAGTGAAGATAGTATTGGCAGCATATGCAGATACGGCTTCGCTTCGATGCACTCATTTTAATAAACGATTGAATGGCTACCATTGTTGAATTTCCATTTCGCTTTCCCCAGTTTTAAACCACTGCGCTGGTAGTAAAACAGGATGTTTAGTTCATTACAGCCGGAAGTACGAGCTCCACTTTTCAGTTGTTAGGTAGCGCAGTAAAAATAGAAGCCGGTGTTGATGATGCTCTTAGCATCGCTACTCATTCATGCTATTAACCGGAAGAATATTAAAGGCTCTGATGTATTAGACGGATGACTTTTATAACAATCGGTAGGGGTGTAATGATTATGTTTGTATAGGGTGTTTTTTTACGAGCATGGCAACTTAAACAAGACAAGCATATTGTAAGAGTGGTATTTGATATATAAGATACATAATGCCATTGCATTTATTTTTGAAATGTTTTTTATGGCATATGTCTGCCGCTGGCTACGAGTTAAATAGTCTATTCCAAGATTTCAGTTTTCGACTACTTTTTTCAATAAATCTGTTAACGGTGGCATGCTTCTTAGCTACTAATGTTTCAAGCCGTTGTGGTTAGCTTAGGTCGTTCCGTTCCTTCCTCATTTCGAATGAAGTAGGGACCGATGTTATTAACACCCAGTTTGACACCCTCCACAAAAAAGCCGATGGTTTATTAAATTAGTCACTGCGTTTGGAACAACACGAAATATTAATCGAAGACCTTATAAAGTATATATGTGACAGCGCATAGAGAAAGGGACCAACAAAATCAAGGGTAAAACAAAATCAATTTTCACTTTTTTTTGATGTGGACAACATCTGAGCATCGAATGAGACCGATCCCATGCCCCAAATGTGTTCCCTCCCAGAAATATGCGCGTTTTATGAATGTGATGATACACCAAAGATACACGTATATAAATCTTTAAAATGGCTCTCCTGAACAAAACTGGTTTTTACCCTTAGGTCCCTTTCTATTTTGCGCGTCACATATATCCATGATCGTCGTAAAATTGTACGATGATCTAGCCATGTCCGTCGTGTCACGATAGCAGTTAAACGAATGAACCTAGGATTCTGAAATGTAGCACGGTGAGCTAGGGTTACATAGTTGAGGTAAAAAGTGGACTTTCGACTTTTGTTTTTAAAAACGATATATTTAAAGTCGATTTTTGGAGAAAAAAGTTTCGGTTCTTGTGGCCCAAAACTAACTAAAAGCACATATGTATTATTATGTATGTCTTAGAATTTTACGACAATCTGGAATACGAGGGTTGCTATTTATATTTGGTGTCCGGCAATAAAAACACAATAATTTATTATTGGAATTGGTTTTATTGTGTTTCAAAATATTCTCCTTAAAGATCAATATACGTTTGCACTCTGATTGAGACACCTCCAAAACATGATTTTTGAACGCTTCAACAGCTCCTACGGGCGATGAAAAACGTTGACCACGCATTGTATTCTTCATGCTAAGGAATAAGAAGAAGTCATTGGGTGCCGAATCAGGGCTGTACGGTGGATGGTCCATCAATTCGACATCTTTAGTGGTCAAATAGCTCATCGTTTCAGCTGATGTGTGAGAGCTCGCATTGTCGTGATGCACTCAGAATTGACCGTCGCAATCATTTGCTTAGATGTACTTCTTCCACGAACAACTTTTGTTGGATTTGGCTCGCCTTGAAAGACCCATACGGACGATTGCTGTTTTGTTTCGGGTTCATATGCATAGATCCATGATTCGTCACCTGTGACAATGTTATACACTGCCGCAGTTTACTTTTTCATCTCTTTGCACCAATCCATACGAGCCTTTTTTTGAGCATGTGGGATTCAACGAGAACAAATTTTTTTCACGGCCAAATGAACATGCAATATCTAATTGATGCTTGTCATACTAATGCTCAAGGATGCCTCAATCTCGCGGTATGTCACATGTCGGTCTTGCTTAATCAGTTCACGAACATCATCGATGGATTCTGGCAAAGTGACTGAAGTTAGACATCCTTCACGAAATTCATCCTGGAGCGAACGGCGTCCGAGACTGAACTCTTGGTACCAGCGATTAACAGTGGTTTTTGTCTCGAATCGTAAAAAATTATCGCACGAAAATGTTCACAGGATAATTTTGAAATGCATTTCTCAATACACTGTAAACAAAACAATTCGCTCTCAAATGACAAATGTTCTAAGTTAAGCTATGCTAAAAAAATGTCAAAGTTTCCAATGGAAGCTCCAATTTGCATCTGGGAACACTAGTGTTGTCAGGACCCGAATATAAATAGCAACCCTCGTATATATACCTCATAGGGTCCCAGATCAATATTTCGTAGTGCAAACAAATGACAAATTTGATGTACTATTCACCTTCGGTAGAGTGTATAAAAAAGAAACTCATGTAGAATTATAAACTAGTAAATAAGCTGTTTGCACGTTTACTGCGCAAATATACAAAAATTCAGCCCATTTTGTGGGAGACATACTTATCTCGGAACTGAATTTCTTAAAATTCCAAAGCGTTCGTCCTTGGTTCAAAAAAAACCTACTTCTGCCAAATTTCATGAACAACAATTGTGAATTTTAGTTTGATTACAAGCTTTAGATCTATCTCAAATGGACAAGCAATCGAACAGACAGACATCTATAAATCGAATCAGCTAGTGATTCTGAGACCTGTAAGTGGATAACAAGTTTTGGATGGACAGGAGACAAACGGCGAACAGACAGGGTACAAATATGTTTTAAGCCGGTAAACTAATTTTTTGTAATTTTTTAACTTTGGTTGCGTTCTTACCCAGAATTTTTTAAAAGGAACCGAAAATTTTTTGAAATGGGTAATAATGAGAGCGTTCTTACGAATACAAGTCGGTATCATTTTTAAAAATCCGTTAGAAACTGATTGAACAACATTTTAAAACAACATTTTTTGAAACAATACAATTATTTGCAATACTACTTAGGAGTGAGTGTTTGACCGTTTTCTTATTAATTGAACATCATCAGTATCAGAAATATTCGGAAATCATTTTTATTTTATCTTCTCCTTCAAATGTTTATCCATTGCAATTATTATTTGATGAAAGCGTTCGTGTTGCAGCCCATTTCACCATACGCACTCAAAAATTCATCAACGATCGCGACATAGTTGTCACTTCTGTGATTACCTAGAAAGTTATCACATAGTGAAACAAAACTCTCCCTTGCGCGTTTTTTAACGGAACTGAGCTTGTTCAATAAAATCTCTCATAACTCTACGAATTTGAGGTTCAATGAATATACCTGAAGTTCATCAGAACTGATAAATGCGATAGCAAATATTATTTCTGTGAAGAAATTAATAACTTCATTAATTTAGGCTCCGCTTAATTTTGGGAACACTGCTCCAAGATAGCAAAGAGCGTCAGCGTATATATCAAGTTTGTTTTACAAATTGTTTTATGTATCCTAACTTTAGATGCTGTGATGGCAGAACAACCTTATAAGCTGTAACTAATGGGGCGTTTAAAACGCGTTTCGTGTCTATTAGATATGTGTCACGAAATGGCCATACCTTCCGATGGTAGCGATTTGGTGCACGACTATCCCATTCACAAAGATAACATGGATATTTTGTGTAACCTGCATACCAAATTAAATTGTCAAAACCTTTAAATCAGCGACGACTTTCCATTTATGCAAGTCATAGTTGACGAATCGCAGTATTTGGTTCATAACTTCATACGATCATTTTTATTTTATCTTCTCCTTCAAATGTTTATCCATTGTAATTATTATTTGATGAAAGCGTTCGTGTTGCAGCCCATTTCACCATACGCACTCAAAAATTCATCAACGATCGCGACATAGTTGTCACTTCTGTGATTACCTAGAAAGTTATCACATAGTGAAACAAAACTCTCCCATGCGCGTTTTTTAACGGAACTGAGCTTGTTCAATAAAATCTCTCATAACTCTACGAATTTGAGGTTCAATGAATATACCTGAAGTTCATCAGAACTGATAAATGCGATAGCAAATATTATTTCTGTGAAGAAATTAATAACTTCATTAATTTAGGCTCCGCTTAATTTTGGGAACACTGCTCCAAGATAGCAAAGAGCTTCAGCGTATATATCAAGTTTGTTTTACAAATTGTTTTATGTATCCTAACTTTAGATGCTGTGATGGCAGAACAACCTTATAAGCTGTAACTAATGGGGCGTTTAAAACGTGTTTCGTGCCTATTAGATATGTGTCACGAAATGGCCATACCTTCCGATGGTAGCGATTTGGTGCACGACTATCCCATTCACAAAGATAACATGGATATTTTGTGTAACCTGCATACCAAATTAAATTGTCAAAACCTTTAAATCAGCGACGACTTTCCATTTATGCAAGTCATAGTTGACGAATCGCAGTATTTGGTTCATAACTTCATACGATTCTTTTCTACTAGTCGCATATGCGATTGGAACAGATTTTTTTTATGCAGTAAAACTTTTCTAGCTTTCAAGCCTAGAAATAGCAATTCAAATTATATATAAAAAAATTAAAATCAATTAAAAATCCATATGTTTGTTGAATGCGTACTTTTACATGAACCGTCAATGAAAAGTCGTTATTCGTCTGCTTTATAATTGTGACCTAATGCCGAAAAAAGTTTGGGTACATCAGCGCAATATATGAAATAACTATCATTTTTACCAGTCTTAAAACTTTCTTCAAATGACAATGTCCGGTCACTTCTTCTACAGAAAGTTACACGAAAATCTTCTTCCACCAAATTCCAGTGCATTAATCACGACCCAAGGATTTCAGCTGTCGTTTTGACAAACTGAAATCGCGAACGAGTTCGCACAAATCTGCATTTGAAACAAAATGTCGCTCCGTTGCAAATTTGGATGGAAGGTACTCTTCATCCACCAAATATTTTTCAGCTTCAAAACCACATATGCTCGTTGTCGGAACTTTATCATTACCGGATATCGGTTTTGTAACACTATCAACATTAACGTACTTTAAATTTTTCCGGGTTTTAAAATTGTGCCCTAAAATATTTGTTTCACAAAAGTAGCAATCATCTGGTTTATGCCACAGCTTATGATGCCAAGTCATAGGCGTACAAAAGGGGCAAAGAAATTGAAGGTTGAACTTTGTATTTTTTTTATGTTGCACAGCAATTTTCACAAACAAATTCTGGCTCATTCCAGCGACTGAATTTGTAGAAACGATTGAAGACTTTGTTGTATACTTCCACCACAGCAATATTTTTTTTAAAACCACACCTATGTCGGATATCCGTAAATAGGCCACAAATGTAACAAAAGTTATTCCGTTTATCACACATTTTTGTGGTTAATTACACTCGATTATTATCAAATTGCTAATTTTGTTTAATACAGTTTCAAAGCGAACAAGAAGTGATAAATCAAACAAAACAAATGAACAAAAACTAAAACAATATGTTTACATGACAAACGGGATACTGAGATATTCAATAAAAAAACGGTCAAACAAATATTTCTGAGTATATTATTCTAAAAATGTTGTTTTAATAAAACGTTGAATAACGCAATCAGTTTCTAACGGATTTTTAAAAATGGCACCGATTTGTATTCGTAAGAATACTCTCTCTTTTATAAAGTTCAAAAATGGTTCGGATCCTTTTAAAAAATTCTGTGTAAAAACACATATTCAACCAAGTTACTGGCATATAAATGCATAAGATCCGATGAACCGGGTTTTTAAACGTAACTCCAGATTTTGGAGGTGTTTGGACCAGTTTCTTGTTGTACTCAGCAAGATCTACAAGAAAAGTAATATCACTACTCAGGTATTTTGACTTCATTCTTTTTTGTTACACTGTAATCAGCTGTCGAACCATAGTTATCGATACCGATAGTTCACGTGCTGCTTAGAAAGCCCTATATGTGACAGCGCATAGAGAACGCTAAGGGTAAAAAAATCAATTTTCAATTTTTTTTTGATGTGGACAACATCTGAGCATCGAATGAGACCGATCCCATGCCCCAAAAGTATTCCCTCCCAGAGATATGCGCGTTTTATGAAAGTGATGGTACACCAAAGATACACATATTTAAATCTTTAAAATGGCTCTCCTGAACAAAACTGATTTTTACCCTTAGATCCCTCTCTATTTTTCGCGTCACATATACAATTTTAAAACACGTTACAGACTAACGCTATTAAGGTTAGCTTTCAAACCCCATATGACATTAACGGGGTATGTTCAGTTCTACTATTGAAATGGCTGTGTTCAATGTTGTACCAGTATTTATGTCCCTACTAAGTAGAATTGTTCAACCTGTTAAATGGAGGATATGATGTTGACACACTGAAAGGCAAGTTGAAAAAGTATTAGAATGACTTTTGAATAACTCAGAAGACTCATTTGCAAGCCTCTTTAGTGACAGCCTCTCAATTTCAGCAACTGAATGTCTAATCGATTCCTTCCAGCTGACATATATTATTCTCTCAGAAACAATTTGTTTAGCCCAAAATAAATGTTGGACGTTCAAATTCAAAACTTTAAATTCGAGCGACGTCTGCCATGGGCACAGGACCTTGTATCTGTCTGCTGACATCGACTGAAATTCGCCATCCCTCTCATTTTGCTGAATCCCTTTCGAAGTGGTATTTGGCCATGGAGTGGGTGTAGACACACACATAAGCCCTTGGAATTTATCACAATGTATGAAAGGAGTGAATGCGCTCCCATCCCTAGCACGTGGGTTCAAACAGACATACGTCTAGCGATATGAATGGTAGCAGCGTGTGGCATGTCCTTGTCATGTTACTGCTGCGATACCGTAGTGACAATGTCGACATTTAACTTAACGAAGTTTTCGTATGGTGCCAAATCGAATTACGGAATTGTGTGAAGAGCACCTTTTTCTGTCTGCGTTAAGCGTCACAGCGAAATTGGCGGCTGAGGCAACGCGAGGCGCAAATTCACTGCGTATACCCGAAATACAAATTGTCATTCCAGATGTCGGGCACACATGTATGCACGTACAAACAGGCATACACATGCACTCGCACATATAAATTGGCAAAGTGTAAAATTGCAAATTTATTGTTACACGACAATGTTTTGTAATGGTTAAATTGATGGCGCTCCGAGGGAGGATGCAACAATCGAATTAATATGCTGCGGTATTGGCAAAGATTGCTACTCTCACTCCATCGCGCGGCACTGGGCTAATCCGTGAGAAAGAAATGTATGCTTCTGTAATAATGATGTAGAAAATATGGCGATTCGCGAATGTGTTTACCTAAAACATCAATCAGTTGGTTTCAACGCCATTTTATTCACGGGCTTCAAATTTTAATGCTTATGTCTGGGGATCGGAATTATTTGCAATTTCAAATTTGTTGTCGTTAGTCTAAAAGTGGCCTCAACTGAATATCTACGCGTATCAACGATTTTCCAACAAAATGCCATTGATTATTTCTGCATATTTTGAGATTAAATTTTTTTTTACAATTTTTTTTTTAAAAAAAGGCGTGGTACTCCTCAAAGGCGTAAGCGAATAGTTCTCTGCATCTACTCAAAATGTTGAGGTAATACCCTTTTTTAATCAAGTGCATTATGTGTGCATCCCATGATTACATGTGAATCACAATTTCTAGCTAAAGCGCTAAATTAAGAGTTGATAATGCTTTGTCATTGAAGACAACATTAGTCTTTCAAAATAATTTTGGATTCCTTTCAATATTCGTCATATACTACCATACTACTGAACGTTCTTTCTCAACAGATATGAAGTTTTCGATTCAGGTTGACCTTGACTTTGTAAAAATACAATTTTAAACGATTTTGTAAACGTAAGTTAAACGTCTAAAGTCGTTTGGATCGCGTGAGGTTTTGTTATTCGGATTATCTAATATAAGATTTTTTGTGCATATATTTAATTTTTTATTAATCAACTTTCATCTTACTTTAATTTTACTTCGTTTACATTTTGCATTACTTTTGTTTTAAGTAGATTTAAAGAACCAGCCCCGTTCGTTAACAATCATCGTTTATTTATTCAAAAACCATTGCAATGTTAACTCTATTTTTTTGGACAATGCTTTAAACAATGTAAAATAAAACAAACGCAATTGATATCAATTTGCATTGCGAGTTGCGATTTCAAAAAATAATTAAACAAAAAATTTATTTAAAATCAGAAGTTTTTTAAGTTATTTTTTAAGAGAAATTTTTAATAATTTATTTTTATGTTTAGCTCGTTTGTTTTATTTCGGTCTGTTGCTTTTACACATTCAACAGGGAAGCAAGAGGTCTTGAGCCGGTTACATCCCTGTTCAATGTGAATTTATTTTTAATGTAATTTTTGTTTGTATTTTAGGAACTTGTACTCTCATAAAGCTGCATGAAAACTATCGATATCCATAAATATGTTTTGACAGCTGATAATGTAAAAAATCAGATAAATACCTCTAGTATTCCATAAGTACAACCGAATGTTCGTTGGTACTCTGTCATCAGTAAGTGAAAGTGAATTAGCGGTGGAACACACAAGTTATCCCAACCTCCAGAAAAGAATTTTTGGATCTAAAAAATCAATGTAGCGCACTTATTCTATGAAAAAATCTTAATTTTCCTTTAGAAGAGTTCTTTTACACTTGAAGTGCTCTCGAACATAGGAAGAGTCATGACATGGAACAAATAAAAAAGATAATGGATGATTTTTACTTGAAAGGAACTGGCTTTATCGATTGGCTTGAAGACAGTAATAATTGAGTTATTTTATTTTTAAAAAACACCATTAAAAACTCCTTTCTGGTTATGATGAAATATTAGCATTCATCACGAATAATCGGTTACAACAATAAAACGTTTGCGAAACAAATACTTTTTTTCGCGATTTAATGACACTCCTATGCCCGACCAATTAGTTGTGAGTACAGTAGATATTTATATTATCATGTTGTAAAGGGTGTTTTTTATTGAGGTATAGAACTTCGAATTGAAATAAAACACAAGAAAATCGTTTTAATGTCCATCAATTTGGCTTTATTGGAAGGATAATTTTATGCCATTAATGTTTAAATATGATTTCGGGCATGTGGCCGCCGCGGCTGGCTCGAATAAAGCCAATTCTACTGGTCCAATTTTCAACCACTTTTTCGAGCATATGGGGCCGTATGTTGGCAATAACGCCACGAATGTTGGCTTCCAAGTCCCCTAACGTGTTTCTGGTTTGTTGGCGTAGACGAGCGACTTCACATATCCCCAAAGAAAATAATCCAATGGTCCATGTTAACCGATCCATGGTTAACCGAATTAATTGCTCTGATGGACGATTATGTCGACCATAAAATGGACGGAGCTTGCGGTGAACTTCGCGAACTGAACAATTACTTTCGAAATAAATTTGCACGATTTGCAAGCGTTGTTCTTTTGTCAACCTGTTCATGATGAAATGGCAAACCAAACTAAATATTAATCACTTGAAAGCTGACAAAATGGCCGCCAGTTAAAAAAGTGATGCCAACTTAAAGTTCTATACCCCAAAAAAAACACCCCTTATATATAACCGAAAATCCATTACGAATTTAAACATTTGGTTATTGCAACTCTTTGGCAACGGATTCTTTGTAGTTCCAACCAATTTCTAACTAATTTTTCTCTGTATGTAGAATGCATTGATGTGTTTAAATGTACATCCGTCACAAAATATTTAAAAGTAAGTAAATCGAATAAGGTAAATGGTACGAATATACAACCACTAGACATTACAATTTAAGAACTGAAAAGTGGAATTATGGATTGACATGATATTTTTATAGGCTTTTCCAGCGAAACGTTCACTGACGCGAAAAAATCAAGAGTGCTTAAGAAAGAATCAGTTTTGATATGCCTTTCTGCCTATTAACAAATGAAATACTCATCTTTGCTCTTGCCACTAGAAAATCAGCTTCAACTTGAAATTATGCTTAAATACGTAAATTTAGATGTTTTTGATTAACATTTATTTTTAATTATTTTTAGCGTCCAGAGATATGTTATAGCAACAAACTTTACATTACATGCCTCTTACAATATCAAAACAACAACAAACTTTATTTTTAATGTTTCTTATGTGTAATAAAAACTAAAAACAATCTTGCTGGAATTTCTGTCCCTTTCGTGAAAGTAACAAGTGTCTTTAAAAACAAACGATTTTATTTACTAGTCCAATATGGTAAAAAATATACTCCTAAATAATGCCATGTACTGGCAAATATTACTTTAAGTTTTTGTCCCGTTCGCGATCTTATGTGTATCTTAAGTATTTGGAGAACGTTGAAGTTACACAATGGATATACCCATATACTTTATAGGGTCGCCGGTAAATTCTAAGAGATGTTGCAATTTTTAAAAACAACTAGGACATTTCACTCTTCAATTGATACTCTACGAATGTCATTCGCAGGTACTCCGCAAATATTTGCATTCTGATACATCCGCCGATATCGGCTTTTATGACTTTTTGCGTCGGAATTTTAAATATCCTTTTGTAAATGTTAATCAATCGACGCGATGGCCATTATGCGGGACTTCGTCAGTATTCCTTGCGGCCGAATCAACAGCAGAATGCGATGGGCCCAAAACGACACAATGAACCAACAACAAACACGATGGGCGCTGTATTGTGTGTGTGAGCGGCCTTTGTTTGTTGTAGGTTACGTGTTGCCTTCAAATGGTCATGAAGTCCATGGCATCCAACCAAACAATCCCCACTCAAATATCTTCACACGAGCAGGCAAATGACATGAACCTCCACCCAGCACAAAGAGTCGAACCCTCTGCCGGCCGCCTTTTTATCACTGGCAGAACAAACCATAAAAAGGGTTTTGTATGGCATTATGATTTTTTGGCCGTATTTGTTTCATTAGTTAAACTGAGTCGACGCCACAATAGAGGGGACAGAGGAACAGGGACATTTAAAACAATCACACGGACAAAGACTCACTTTGACTCACAAGCAAACAAATGGCAATCACTCACGCTCACGAGAAGAAAAGAGTGTTTCACGTAAACTCTAAAAGCATTCAAGTCGAAGTCGACTCACGGTTACAAAATCATACGAATATCATGGCCAATCACAATTAGCTGATAGAGGAAAAATGAGCTTCTGACGAATCCGAATGAGGTACTGCGCTATAGGCTTTATCTACGAGCGTATCGGCATCTTAGGAGAGACCTATTGCAGGTGCTGTCTCGATGAAGAAAAAGTAGACTCGATAGAGCACTTGCTATGGGTCTGCCCAAGGTTTGAAGAATCTAAACTATCCCACCTAGAAAATCGATTTTATACTTCTCGATGTTCACAAAACCAACTTGAAAAAGGATTTTGAAACTTCTCAAAATTTACGGGTTCAAAATTTACTTCGATTAACTTATGTCATATTTAATTGTTAAAAAAATGTCATTGTTTTTTGTTAAATCAATTGAACATTTGAGCGGAAGCTACATCTAAATCTGAACCGTTTTTTCTTCAATTTCCTAAACTTGAATCACGATTGAATGCAAAAAGTGGCTCATAAAACTAAAACATAAAATCTGAACATATGTGCTAAATTTCATCAAGCTTGCATGTAAAATGTGGCTTCTAGAGCAAAAAATAGAAAAATTGGATGAACGTATATGTGGGAGATATATCTAAATCTGAACCGATTTTTTTCAATGTAAATACAATTTTTTATGGCTCAAAAAACCCAACTCGCGCCTTATTTCGGAATGATTAGATGTTTTTTATTTATGGGAACTTTACCTATATATGAACCGACAAAGAAACTAACAAATTTCATCAAGATATGTGGCGTCTAGAGCAAAATATATAAAATCGGATGAACATAAGTGTCGGAGCTATATCTCAATCTGGACCGATTTACTTCAATAAGAATAGCGTCCGTTCATGATGCAAAAAACTTTCTTTTGTCAAATTTCATGAAAATTGGGCAATTGCGACCTGTAGCTGGATCACAAG
The DNA here is from genome assembly GCA_963513945.1 of Hydrotaea diabolus. Classification (NCBI taxonomy): domain Eukaryota; kingdom Metazoa; phylum Arthropoda; class Insecta; order Diptera; family Muscidae; genus Hydrotaea; species Hydrotaea diabolus. The sequence continues at coordinate 196,352,006 of OY740718.1, read as the reverse complement.
CTTTAGATGGACAGACGGACTACAGAACACTTTTTGAGTATAACATAAAAATTAAAAGTCAACTTTTAAACTTTTTAGTATTAAAAATTAGGCTTTTCGACTTTTTTCTTTAGGGAACAAAACACAAGTTTTCTTTGTATAAAAAACTTTAATTTAAAAAGTAAGAGTGATTATAAAATAATGTAATATCCATAAGGAATCTCATGTAGTTTGTACAAGTACATTATTCATATTTAATAATTAGAAATTAATGAGACAATATCATTGAAGCCAATGTATTAACGTATACCAATTATTCCGACTGATATGTCATTTGCATTAAAACCGTTCAACCTTGCATTTGACAATGAATACGTCACAAGCTCAATCGTTGCAGGTTTGTGGATTAAATCTTTAAACTCCGTGTTCCTCACATGGACACTTATATTTTGGATATTCACGAGTCGCAAAGCCATCATCACTAGAGCACTCTAGTAAAACATCATTTATGTACACTTAAACTAATCCTTCAAATTTAAATCTCTAAAACTCGTGAAATCTCTACAACTTTTTAAAAATTAAACCAAATCATTTATCGAAATATGATTTTAATATTAGAATTTAAATAGATTTGGATATGAGCGGTACCATGCAGACCCTTACACTTCTAGAGCGACTGGACCTTAAATCGTACGATACAGCGACATCACAATGTGTTTTGATAGAATCCAAACTGTAACTGTGTGGAAAAACAGGGTTATGCTTCTAATAGAGCCCCTTCAAGAGGACACAATCGACATTTCCTTTACTTGTGGGATTTTTCTGACACCGTCCCGGTTACATCTTTTTAGTTTTGCTTTGCTTTTTTTTAATCTGAATATGTGTACATGACGTCATGATTTAAGGGCAGGAGGGATGACAACTTTGACATGCCAAATTGCACTAATGCTATGTAAATATTTTGACTTGCAATGCGACGAATAATCGTTGGAACTAAAAATTACACCGAGGTTTAAAATCAAATTAAGTTGTAAGGAAATTGTTGGCACACAAAGAAAACGAGACCAGAGACTGCCTTCTTGTCTTCATTGCACGTTGCCATTTTCATGCCTTTTCAATCTGGCGGAGGAAGACAGACCAGACCTAACCAGGCTGTGTTCCTTCTTGTCCGTGGCAATCGCACAAAAACAATCGCAAACATGTGTTTCGTCTTGTAGCCGTTGTAACATTTGCAACATCATACAGACGTTTATTGATAAGCGGCTTCATGTTCCGCCAATGTTGCTCTGAAAAACAGATTTTCTTGAGAAGAGCCTCCAAAAAAAGTCCGCACGATCTGAAGCTGAACAATCAAAGTACTTCTTATGGTGATGTAAGCCTGGTTTAGGGCCTCCAAGGGAGACGTTTTCTTACGCTGCAGCACCAACAAACAAACAAAGGCAGGCCACGAGCACACGTTTGTTTTATAAAATATTTCAAGTTGAATACTTTATTTAGGTACGGAAATCGTGATGTAATTTTTCGTTATGCGATATTAACGCTTTCAATGATGCTCTGGTCTAGACGACTCGCTTGTGTGAAGAATTTTCCAAGGTATGTGGTGCAAATCGTGCCAGTGACTTGGCGGTTGATGTCTGCGTTTGCACATGAGCACTCCAATCTTGTGCTCGATTGCGCAGCTGTCCACGGGTTAAACAAACATGATAATCATTCATGTCAAGTCATATAATCGACCAAATACTCGGTGCCATTGTGTGCCTGGTTATGCACAACCAGTGATGTCAACTGCTAAACAAGTTGAGTTATTGCCCACCTTAAATTAGTATGAACATGAACTACTAATATCGATGTCCACAACTTTTCCAGCGCACAGAGAAAAGGTCATTTCGAAATCAGTGCGCACTAAAATGATCCAATTGGACAAGAACACTCTCTGTTGAAATCAGCAACTTTATATAATCGTAATCGGACGGAAACATAAAAGCTTTGACAATAATATGGTACGCACACAAATATACGGTTGTACAACTGCAGTTCAGATTCTGAACTGATGTCTAAAGTACTGGTTGATCGAGCCGTATGTTGTGGCAACTTAAAATTCTAATAACCAATTATTTGGTTCTGACACAAACAACTATTTTCGTATTATTTTATTTTCATGTGTACATATTTAATTAAAACTAATAAAAATGTATGGCTTCAGCGTCTTCAATGCATCATTGAGGTAAGTTGGCAAACATCTTATTATCATCATAGTACAAACATATTAAAAAAATATTAATCATGTCAAAAATATATTATCGTAACAAAATTATTTAAGAGTTCCTGTTTAACCATAATTAGAATCATGGCAGAAGCGCTTCGAATGAATTGAAAGAATAGAAGATGTGTTTTAGATGATGTTTTAACAGAAGAAAAAATCAATAGCTTTCCAAACTGATGGAATATTATTATATTTGATACCACCTACATAATCAATGCGTTGCTAAGTCTATTCCAACCTACAACGTGGAACTCTTCAGGTTGTTCGACATCTGGTGTTAAAGCTTACTTGGTATTGGGAAAATTATATTGTGTGATGTCCGATCTCATTAATACATTTGAATACTAACATTATGACTTGGTAGTCATGTAATCCATTTATTGGTATATAGTCTTTCCCAGATCTCTCAAAGAAATTGTCGAATATTTCAAAGGTTAGTTTAATGTTTTGTTCTGCATACACTGCAGAGGTTTTAATGATCTATTGCTTTTATTATGGGCATATCCAACAGTCAAGTACTACATGAGATTGAACTTATGACTGAAAAATCATTAGTTTCGATTTTTCGTTCAATTTGCTTTTCAATTTATATAAACTCCGATTGTCGCAGCTATTTTCCTCTTGATAATTAATGTGTATATTCTACGACAAATTACTTTCCAATGTCATTCCCAGATATTTTAGAGTGTGCTCCTCGCAAACAGATTTTCCATCAACATAAACAGGAAAATTATCCATTTGACTCGTAGAGTGTGGCCTAATCCGTATGATTGTAGTCTTATTTGGATTAATTGATAGTCGTTTTAACCTGGCTATAACTCTGTAACTTTTGAACCGATGGATATATTTTTGTAATTTATTAGACAAAAAACCTCCATAAGCTTCTCTCCAGTCTCAATTTCAATAAAATGGTTTCAGTAGTTATTAAGGAACTCGAGATAAATGTTGAAATGAGGGGTTGTTTGTTTTTTTTATCTTCTTTATTTATTTAAAGAACGTTAATAAATAAACTGTTTTAATAAAAAATTTTAAAAAATTAAAAAAATCAAAATTTCGTCCAAAATGTTATTTTTTCTCGATATTTTTAAAATAGAAAGAAATAAACTACTTTGCATACCGAACTTTTTTAATGTTCATTTTGCTTTTTATTTTAGTAACAAAACGAAACCGTAAATTAAATTTTTTTTACGTTCGGTAAAAAAAATTGTTTGCAAATATTCCATTTTTAGTTTCGAATTATTTCTTTCCTCTTGCAGATTTTTTGCTTCTCCATCTAAGTCCCGGTGATCTTCTAACAATTGATTTCGATTGCTAGAGATGAGCGGATCTGTATTCACTCCATTCAACTCTTTTGTAGGACTTAGTTATGGTTTTGACGAAATCTTTTCTTTAATTTAACATTTCCAATTGTATTTCGGTGCAGCAGGAATTTACTTTTCTTTGAACGTAACTTCACAACTAACCAAACGTTCAGAATTCGGTCAGAATTCTGTACGACAATCGGAAATATTTTCCGGTTTCGGACTAGAATTTGTACCGAGTTCGTTACGACATGAATTCTGAACCACTTCTCTGAGGGAACTCTGATGTTTTTGCCGACATTTCAAACCAATTTCTGAACGACTTCTGGGCTAATATCTTGGTAAATTTTGAATGTAAATAAACAAAAACAAGAATTTGAAATATAAAAATACCTTAGACAAGCAGTTAAGAATTAGTTCCGACATGTCTGAACACAATACTAATAACTGTAAAATATGAAGCAAATAGCAAACATTTTAAACGAACCCGACTACCTTAGATAGATCTGATCAAAAAATTAATAAAAATCCCACAGATAAGTCGATCAGAATTCGGGCCAAATTCGTTCAGATATTTCGGAACATAATAAATAAAAAAGCTTAGACAAATCGAACAGAATTCGTAACGATTTCGGTAAAAATTCTCTATAGAGTTCAGATATTGTTCAGAATTGTCTGATATCAGACATTGTCGGCTAATTTGGTTAACTGGGTTCGGACATATCTTTATATGTGAAGTATTTCATTTTTTCAATATATTAGATTTCGATTGTTTTTGCTTAGATATATTTTTTGCAACTGAGTTATATTCAGATACCACTGGGTTTTATCCTTTTCTTACATGAATAATGCCATACTGTTTTCATAGGTACAATAAAAAAAGTTCTAAAAAATTTGAAAGGCCTAAAATAAGGTAAAAGTACGTTAAGAATAATGGGTAGCTTTTTGATAAACTACACTCAACTTGGCTTGGTGTACAAACGTACAAAAGAACGGGCAAATAAAAAGAGAAAAACAATTTTTGCCCGAGTAATTCCATTCAAATTAAAAAAGTATCTTCTAGAATGATACGAGTCCTTTGAATTTCCAACTTGCCTAAAATATAGTACCTGTGGAAACATGTAATAATTAATCACGTGTAAACAGTTCATTAATGCAGTACACCATTTCTGCTATGGTCCTTACCAAACAAAAGCAAAATTAACCCGTCATCGATAATACTCTTAGTTTGCGAGAAATGGCAGTTTCCTTCAACACAAATTTACGTTTTTTCTTAAATAACATACAATAGTTGTTTTCAGCAGCACACCACGGATGTCTTAGTTTTAATATGTTTCCAATTAAATGGCATTACAGTTTTAGAAATCGGTGATGACAAAAAATTGGTCAAATTAAATTCTGAACCAATGTACACCGGCAGTCGCTCAGAACGCATTGGTATGTGGGCAGCTTTACCTATACTTAAAGCGATAAGCTCTTGTTGCCCTTTTTTATGTAATGAAGCCGGCATTAAAAAGTAGATCCCGGCCAGGGGGTAATATGTATGTGAAAACACCAATGATGCAGGATCTGGTGAGACGGAGAAGACTGGTTAACGTTTATATTAGGAATTTGTGGTTTTTACGGAAGGCTTTAAAGATAGTACATTACGAGGGTTGCTTTTTAAATTTCGGGTCCGGCAATAAAAACACAATAAATTCTCATTGGAAATGGTTTTAAAGTTTTCCAAATTATTCACCTTTAAGATCGATACACTTTTGCATGCGCACAAAAATCCAAATTCTTTAAAAACTTCAACTGTTTATGATTTCATATAGGTCCATGTTCTTAAGGACCTATTTTTCGGCACCCTAGGATTTTTAGCTCCATGGTCAAATCCTTAAATCAAGTCAAATCGCTTAATTAATGTTTATTCGGATTCCTGTAGAAATTAATAATTGTTTTTAATTCCCATATGTCCAGAGTCAAGCAACATATTTAGATTTGTGAGCAAATTAAACTGCTTCTGGATACCCGAACGTAACGTCACGCTAGTTTGGAAATGCCCACTTTCAAAAGTTTAGATGGCCTAGTTTCATTTTTATTTACATTTTTTTGAGCGATTTGCTTGCAAAATATTGGCCTCACTGTTTACAGCACCCTTGTCAATAATGACGATGACAAAGGCTTCTGATGATGATCGTTTTTAGATTGAAGTGGATGTTTTTTTCAGCATTTTCTTTTCTGCTTCATATTCTAGTCCACATAAACAAAGCAGCGAATAGTGAAGAACGCTATCAAGAGCATTTCTACAGCCTCTACATGAGAATCTTGTGCCAAGAATAACTCAAGTTAAGCAAATAATGCAATCAAACAACGAAGCCTTGTGTTGCCAATGTGAACACCGCGCAACAGCTCCAGTTTGGCCAGAAATGACGACAGTGGGTTTTTTCAGGAGACGCCGTATCACAAAGCACTTAATTTTCAATCAAATCAGTATATTTCAGCTATATCCATATGTAAGTGGTTTGGTTCAACTATGTCGACCTGTCCGCCCCGGTGGCCATCTAAAGCTTGTAATCAAATACAATTGATGTCCAATCTTCATGGAAGTATATTTTTTGACAAAAGTGAAGAAAATTAGTTCAGATTTAGGTAAAGCTGCCATTCACATGTTAAATCGGTTATATGTCTTTAGCTGTTGAAGCAATTTTTTATCCGTTGTTAAGAAAATTGGACTACAGTATTAAAAAACTAAAGTATTTTCTCACGAAGACAAAAAAAAGTATTTTCGCAATTCAGTTAAATTTAGGAGAAAATCTGACACATTTAACATGGACGTATGGGTTCAAAAAAGATTTTCACATGTTAAATTTTGACATTATAGTTAAAACCTGATGCATTAAGAGCCCGACCAAGGGGTCCAAAAGCCGGTTTTTAATTATCTGCTTCGCACATCCAGAAGTGCTGGGAATAATATAGTCAGACAGTCCCAACTTAAGCTTTCAAATAGGATAAGAATATCTTAAAATTGTCAGCAGCGTGCTTGCACTTCGGTGAATGCCTGTTTTTTTACATTAGTCTTAGCCATGCAAAAGCTTCCCCACGCGTACAAAAAATGTATGGTTTGGATAACAATATTCGAAGAGCATCATACTATGGTTGTGGTACAACAATACTATGATCCTCACAACAATAGTATGATTCACATACAACCATACTATTATCCTCACACCAATAGTATGATTCACACCATGTTATGATCCCTACAGCCATAGTATGACCACACATAATTATACTTTGATCCCCAAAACTATTTATTAGAATTGGGTTAAATTGTCAGCAATAAATTTAAATTAGGAAAATTATTTAAAAATACATTAAATTCAAAATAATAGATTGGTTTCAGTATGACATCGGTACACGCAGAGAAAAAACAAGGTTACTACATGGTCACGGCAATAATAATATGTTTTCCACAATAAAAGTATGTTCGTCGCAACCATAGCATTGTTAACTGAATTTATTTTTGACAATAGTATAATTGCTGCAATATTAATATTGTTGAAATGTAACAATAGTATTATTGCCAAATTTGAAAATGAAAATATGGTTATAGCAACAATATTAATATGGTTGGTGCGACAAAAGTATTGTGTTTGGCGTTTTATGTTAACAATAATATGATTTCGGCAATCATACTGTAAAATTATAATTTTTCTTCATTTAAATATGCTTTTAAGAACAAATGTTATTGGTACGGATCTAATGCAATAATAGTACTTTCGAAATTAAAATTTTTTAAACAAGCTGCTTTGGCTTTGTTTAACAGAATTTTTTTTAATAAAAACGCTTACGTTTACTTAAACTTATTTTTTCTACTGTTTAATGTATTTTTGAATAATTTTCATAATTCAAATCTATTTGTGACAACTTAAACCAATTCTAATAAATAATATTGGGGATCAAATCTGTCGTCGACAACTTAAACAAATTTTAATAAATTATATTGGGGATCATAGTATAATTGTGTGTGATAATATGGTTGTAGGGATCATAACTAGGGTTGTATATAAAAAATACTATGGTTGTGAGGACCATACTATGGTTGTGGAGATCATAGTATGGTTGAGTGTAAACCATACTATGGTTGTGGGGATCATAGTATGGTTATGTGTTAATCATACTATTGTTGTGAAGATCATAGTATGGTTGTATTTGAATCATACTATTGTTGTGAGGATCATAATATTGTTGTACCACAACCATATACCCAACAATAGTATTATCCTCCTCGAATATTGTCACCACAACCATACTTTTTTCTGCGTGTAGTAGAGGGGAAGAAATCGTAGTAAATTTTTATATTAAATGCATATTTCCTACGAGAAAGACAAATAGTCCGCTCCAACAATTATAGAAAACGTCGTACTAGACTGGGCGTGGCATCCACTTTTTTTCCTATGCGCATACAAGAGAACCGATTTTACCGAAATTTCGTAACGGGTCGATTGAGTAAAGGTGCTAGCATGGGTTGTGGTATCTATTTTGTTTTACGCATTCGGCAGCTAGTCTTATTTATGTTCGTTCTTCTAATCACTTATTTTCACCAGAATCGTATGAAGTGTAATAAAATTATTATGCAAATACCAAAGCGGCGAATTAGTTTATTTGCACTGGAGGTACCTAAATGGGGCGTCACATCCACTTTTTTGTACAAGTCTATAAAGCCGCTATAACAATATAATGGAGTTCACAATCTAAGATAATTTCACGCACTGGGTGACAAGATATAGGGGTTGTTATTGATATGCACTGAAACAGTGCCGTCTAATTGGGAGGCGTGATTTTTTTTTGCCACCAAGTTAGGCTTAATACTAGCTTCTTAAGTATTGATTTTTGGGTTAGATCGTATGGGTAGAAATAGAAAGATATTTCAAGAAAATAAAAAGTGAGCGGAATCGGTCATTTGTATGGGAGTTACCAGAATGGAGCGTGGCGACCACTCTTTTGTTATGCAGGTACAAACAAAGCCGCTATTTAAATATTATGGTGTAGCATGGAGAAGAGATATTAAACTGGGCGAAATCGTACATTTGTGTTATAGAAACCAGAAGGTGTGTGGGCAGTTTTGGAATAATATTAATATATATTAAAAAGGTAAAAAAACGTTTATTAGCTCTATTTGCGAATCATCGTGCGAACCAGCCGCTGAAAAAGTCATGAAACGTATGCAGGGTCTAAAATGTCGTTTTTGATGCCATACACTTTTTGTCTGCTCCAAATGTATACGCGTATACCCTCTTAACCAGTAGGGTGAGGGTTCGAATATTACGGTGTTCACAAGTAGAGTATGTTGGTCCTTGCTGCTAAAACACAGGGTCATTTGAGTGGTCATTTGAGTGAGATGTACCATAATGGGAGTCCAATTTGTTGTCAACAAGTTTGGCTTATAACTTTATTCTTAAGTATGGATAAGTGAGATCGTGAATAGTTTGTAATGGCATATTTTTGTGGAAGGTACTAGAAGGGGTGGGTGATTTGGCTCATTTTCAATTCCAAAGCCAGATGTGGAAAGATTTAAAGCAATAAAAGATCCTTTCGCGAGTTATCGTACGAACCAGCTAAAATTCTTTTTTTCGATGCGTTACACTTATTGCACGTTATTTATATTTTACCTAGCAAGGGTAAACAAATTGAATAAACCTTAAAGTTTCAAAGTAAAACTTTCTTTGGTCAGGTTGGGAAACATTTTATGCATAATGTGCATTTATACCTTTTTGCTAAAGCCCTTCCGGTCTTTATAAAAAAATTCGCCAGTGCTTTTTGCAATATTGATGATTTCTTTAGATAATGATAGACTTAGTCGAGTATAAGTATATTTAAGTCTCCAAATGATAGGGACCTGGTAGGTCTCACCTATTTTTTCTGGACGGAGAAAGTTTTCATTTTGCAACGCAATACAACATGCAATGAGATAAAACATAGTTCATTTAAGCGATTTTCATGATGATATGTCTGAAGTAAAATCGTTTGGAGATTACTTGAGTAAAAAACCTTAACGTTCTATCTCTACGTCCTTGATTTCGAGAAATGCGAAAAAAGATTCTTTATCGGGAGTTCTTGTCCAGGTTATTTTAGTAGGTTAGTTAATCGTGCTCTTTTTAGCCCTTTTGTTCAAAAAATTGCATTAATTGAGTAAGAATAGTGGTTTTGCGAAAAGTGTTCTACATAAGTACTTTTTTTTTTATCATTTTTGTATATGTCGTCTTATATAAAATCACCATATCTTTAAATATAGAAGTCCTTTTTGTCCAAAAGAGTAATCAATTTTTAAAAAATATGTAATTTTTAATGTTTTTAAGTTTGTATATGGCAACTTTACTTGAGTTATTTTCACATTGGAAGCCAATATAGGCATACAGGAAAAATATTCGGGTGTCTTTTTATTTAGAGCTAAAAGCGCTATTTTGTGTAGTTTCCAGATATTGAGAAATCGGTGTATAAAGTCAAGACCGATTTGTTATATTTTTGAAGCTTTTTACATGTACGTACTTTGAGCGTCTAATGCAAAGGTCACTCAAGACATGGGCGAACAAATTTTGTAAAGTGATATCAGGATAGATCTTTATAAAATACAAAACAAAGTTCAGATTGGGGTAGTTCAGGTTCCGGGTAATAATTAAACCTAAAAAATTACGCGGCGGGTTATTTAAGCCATGTACAAATTTCTCTATAAAATACATTTGCCCTCAGGAACCCCCTTTAACAGTAGGTCACGGCCAGTTTAAGAGGAATTCTAAAAGATTCCTTTGTCCTACCACACTTCAGATTTGTATGGAAAAAATGATCTGCAAAACTAAATTTTTTTGTCAGCCTGTCTGGGCTCTAAAGAAATTAAACAAGATAGTAAAAACTCCTCGTACAATGAGATTCAATGCAAAATTACATGGCAGTCTATCAGCCTCTACACGACGGTTATGTTTTTCGAATGACCCATTAACCGGTGAAGATGATGACCCATTATTAATTGCACTGTGTTATCAGTTATCACTTTGCAAGTAATTTAAAGCAATAGAATATTGTTATTGGCTTTCAAACCCAACACAAACGAGCTGGCGCTTGCACAAGGCTGCTCTCGTTGTCATTCCCATAATTATCATATCATCTCTATCGCCATCAACAATTACTGTATTAACAACATGTCTCAGGGAAGAGGGGCATACTGTTCCTTTATACCCTTTAGTAATTTGCACTCCGCATTTGCCGTAGAGATATTGTCTTATTTACTCGTATAAAACATGAACTTACACATACATAAATAGAAACATACGCATGTTACATACGCACAGACGACCCAGTGGCGGATCTCACGAGGCCTTCTCCCAAAGATCTGTTGCAGGGGGTCGATGCACATTCGCTTAAGATTTCTAATTTGAAGACTTTGTCTCTTTTGGGATTGCTCAGAAAGTCCTATAGAAATGCTGCTTGCTCCTGCAGGTCAGCATTGTGTTGTTTTTATGTGTCCCTTCGGACAAACTCACACATACATACCTAAATGTATGACTGCACGTACAGCGATGTGCATAATTACTAGCCTTAGCCGCTATTGCTCTTTTCATAACATAATCTTGAATATACAAGGGTTGCTACTTATATTTATATTTGGGGTCCTGACAATACTAGTGTTCCCTGATGCAAACTGCAACTTCAATTGGAAACATTGTCATTTTTTTAGCAAAACTTCACTCAGAACATTTTGTCATCTCAAAAAAGTCAAAAAATGGAATTATCCCGTGAACATTTTCATGCGATGATTTTTATGATTTTCGGCGAGACAAGAGTGTTTAAATCAACTTGTTTCGACTTTTGGCGATGAAGTACCATCAAAAACCACTGTTAATCGCTGGTACCAAGAGTTAAGTCTCGGACGCCGTTCGCTCCAGGATGAATTTCGCGAAGGACGTCCAACTTCGGTCACTTTGCCAGAAACCATCGATGCTGCGCGTAAACTGAAAAAGCAAGACCGACATGTGACATACCGTGAGATTGAGGCATCCTTGAGCATTAGTATGACAAGCATCAATAAGAGATTGCATGTTCATTTGGCCGTGAACAAAATTTGTTCTCGTTGGATCCCACATAATTTGATGAATGCTCAAAAAAAGGCTCGTATGGATTGGTACAAAGAGATATTGAAAAAGTATAACTGCGGCAGCAAAAGGCAGTGTATAACATTGTTACTGGTGACGAATCATGGATCTATGCATATGAACCCGGAACAAAGCAGCAATCGACCGTATGGGTCTTTCAAGACGAGCCAAATCGAACAAAAGTTGTCCGTGGAAGAAGTACATCGAAACAAGTGATCGCGTTTTTTCTCCGGTATAACCGTGTTCCCACAGTGCCTTTAGTAGAACGAAGGACGGTCAATTCTGATTGGAACACAACCATCTATTTGTCAACAGTGTTCGAAGAAATGAGGAAAGAATATAAAAGAAGACGGATCATTTTGCATCACGACAAAGCGAGCTCTCACACATCAGCTGCAACGATGAGCTATTTCACCACTTAAGGTGTCGAATTGATGGGTCATCCACCGCTCTGATTTGGCACCCAATGACTTCTTCTTATTCCCTAGCATGAAGAAAACAAGGCGTGGTCAACGTTTTTCATCGCCCGAAGCAGCTGTTGAAGCGTTCAAAAATCATGTTTTGGAGGTGTCGTTTTTCATCGCCCGAAGCAGCTGTTGAAGCGTTCAAAAATCATGTTTTGGTAGTGTCTCAATCGGAGTGGAAAAAGTCGTTCGGAAATTGATTTGTGCGCATGCAAAAGTGTATTGATCGTAAAGGAGAATATTTTTGTTTTTATTGCCGGACCCGAAATATAAATAGCAACCCTCGTAGTTTCGTAAGATTACAACAAATAAATAATAAAAAACAAATATTTACAGTTTAAAATTAAGATTGTCAAATAAAACACGACTAATATAAAGATAAGGTAGGAAAGCATTTAATCGAACAGGTCATACTTTATGACACCCGACGCCACTGCCCATGCAGGACCATTTTCGATATAAGCAAAGATCTGACTTTATTTGTCTGGGATATAAACATGTGCTGATATTGTCCCATTCTACCAGCATTGGCTTTAGAAATTGTATAACGCAAAGAATTCTAGCCTTTCCGAATGATCAATGTAAGTTCAAAAACGACAGCGCCACAAATAAGGAGGGAGCACTTCATGGGAGCTATAGGAAAACACTATTTTTCTATGTTTGGTTGTAGGGGCACTTGTAATGTCTGCCAACCAATGAGGCGCGTGGCATTCGCTTTAATTCTCCATTTAACACGTTTAGGCTAAAATGCTTAATATTCATACGTAGGTGGAGGTTTAAACAAAGATTTTTCATGTTCCACAGGGCGGGTATTTTCCATCGCCGACCTGTGGAATCGAACACTTTTGCGCAGTAGTGCCTGTGTGTACATATGTATGTGTGCTACATGACCATTCATTATGGTGTACCGACATTGTACGTATGTATGTATGTCCATGTACATAACGTTCAGGCGGCGGCATGTTCACTTCACTCCTTTGTCCGTCCTGTGCCAAGTACGCCTTTGCCACTCGGCCAACCGACTAATTTACAGAACGAAATTACTGTTTGGCCCAAGTGCTGATTGTATCGGAATTATTACGATGTGGTAATTTTACGGCCATCGCCGTTCTCTATCGCCGAACTTTGAATTTGTACGTTCCTGTAGGTAGTGGCGGACGCACACGCGTGTTAAAATCTTTCAGAAATGCACCATCTTTTGTCAGAACATGTGAGTAGTTGTGTTCGGATATGAGCAAATGAATAGATTTCGTGACTCTAGTGCATTGTAAATCGCTTACAGATTAAAGCTGATCTTTAAAAACATAAGCAATGTGCAATTTCCCTTGTGCCAATGGTTTAGTTTCATCCTCTTCTAATAGTTTCGAAATAAACAGAAACGCTTGATTAAAATCAAAGTTGAAGGATCAAGCGATTGTACTTTCGGTAGTAATAAAGAGAATCCTACATATTTGATTCAGAAGGTACACATAGAGTAATGCAGAAAATTTTACTTTAGGTAAATAACCTCGCTTTTATATTTCATCTCTTGTCCGATTTTTTATAACCCCACCATTGTAACTTTGTTCATATATTTGTAACAGCAAAAAGAAAATGTGATACCAGAATAATTTTCTTATTGAAATCTTCAGTCCATCTCTTTCTATATTCAAACGTGGAATACGAGTACGAGTATATTGCTTGTGAAGTAGAACAAGTAAAAAGGTCAGTTTTTGGGGCCTTTCGGTCTATGCGTCCAAACCTAATCTCTGCAAACTAAAGCTTCAAAATAAATCTGTATGTGACGCGCAAAATAGAAAGGGAGCTAAGGGTAAAAACCAGTTTTGTTCAGGAGAGGCATTTTAAAGATTGAAATAGGTGTATCTTTGGTGTTCCATCACTTTCATAAAACGAGCATATCTCTGGGAGGGAACACTTTTGGGTCATGGGATCGGTCTCATTCGATGCTCAGATGTTCTTCATCATCAAAAAAAAGTGAAAATTGATCTTTTACCCTTAGGTCCCTTTCTCTATTCGCTGTCACATATTTTGATTTGTCACAACATTTGTTTTGATTTGAGAACCCATATGTTCATATTGAATGTTTATCTCTCCTTTTGAAGAAGCGGGACGTTTTCTGTGTCACGTGAGCCAAAACATCATGTCCCCATGCTCTTTTAAGGTATATTGAGGCTTTCTTCCCTTGAAGAATGCTTTTTTCTCCCTGGGTCACTGACCAATGTTTCGTGGTTTTGGAAACGGAATGCCAATTAGGTTTATGTACCAGTCATCCTTCGACGGAGGGTATAAGAAGAATGTTATTACAATTCAAACATCAAAGAAAAGGGCAATGTACTTCTCTTAAAATAAATATTGACATGTTTTGAGCGATACTCAAAATATTTCGGCTCTAGCTTGCTGCATTCGAGAGCTGGACTAGCTTTGAAACACTATTAAAAATTGAATTTGATTCAGTGAGGAAATGATTCAGTTGATTATTTTGTGTTTGTTTCTCAATGTTTCGTTTAAATACAAATGTTAGTAAAGGATATTCGCTTTTTTAATATACGCTTCTGATACTTGAAGTATCTACTATAAAACAATCCTTTCTGTGCCACTTTTTAAATTTGCAATACTAAAGTAGAATTTTACAACAGTTGTACTCGATTTGACTTCGAGTACATGCCTTCCACTAACCCTCTCTACTTACCACCACTTTCTAAGCAGGCGATTTGTTGTTTTTGTTGCCGGATGCACAATCCGGCCAACACAGGCACATATTGAATAAATTACAATTAATGCAAGCTAAAATATGGACAAATTAGTTCCAATATGAAGTAAGTTGATACATACATAGATTAATACAGCAAGCACCCTTAACAGGTATTTGCCCCCAGACAACGGTTTCGTTATTGCAACAAGATCTAATGTCAAGGGAATTTCAATTAATTAAAGTTCTTTTTTGATGGGTAGGGGCCATTAAGGTACGTTGGCACCCGTTTAAGCACCTCGATCATGTGCTTACTTCGCAATACCAAGATCTTTTTCCTCTAGGCCCTTCGTCTTGCTATTCCTTGTCTGTGAGCTCAACGGTATGTTTTCACAACTTTCAGCATCTTACGATATGACGAAAATAAACCTCTCATACGTCGACACATTGAATAAAAAAAACTACCTCACTGTAAACTATAGGATCCTGGTAGGTACTCACTTCTTTTAGACGCTCACTGTTTTAAAATTCCAAATATGCATCCGAAAATTTTCGATAATATTAAATTAAGCTAAAAATATATTTAGGCATTTATAAAAGGGAATAACTGCCTCGTCGATTGTAGATATTCGCATTGGCTGTCGGAATTCGTATAGATTTTTATACTGAGGAAATCAACAACTCAATATGTACCAGTGATTGTGACAGGAGTCTAAGTGCCATTGTGTTGGAAAGAATTCAAAAATGGTTTTCGACATTTTTGTTTCGAATAAATTGATCTTTATACGTTACCGGTTGGTTTATATCCTATGGTGCTAAGTGTACTCTGATGAATTCGTACATAAATTTGACAAATCTTCACATCGTTTTGCAACCTACTAAATTTTTCTTTAAATTGATGTAGAACGTTTCATCAACAATTCTTCAATTTCACACTCAATTTGAAGATCATCAATTTGATGAACATTTTAGATTTTTATAAAGCAAATTGATTTCGAACATTTCATTTAATAGAAAACTAAAATAATTAAGAAATGACTTCAGTTTCGCTACATCACCATTACACGAACCTAAGCAATTAATTTGATTTATACATGATCATCGGCTATATCCACGCTCGTCTGCCGAGGTAGCGTCTTCTACTCTAGTGAAATCTTAGGGGGACGTTCCCCTAGCACTTTAATCTGTTATAGCTGGATACTGATGCTGCGACTTTGTCAGCGTGAATGTCGCTCAGAACTGCTGCTAGTTTTGATGATCTAAAGGCTCTCTTGTACCGCTTGACTGCTGCAAAGACTCCTAAGCAAATACTGCTTAGTCAAGAAGAAATTGTTTCTGCGCACGGTAAGGACATTCGTCTCCTAGTGTAGATAGTCCTCAGAAGACATAGGAAGACAACCTTTTAATGTTCTTAGGACGGCATTCTGGCAAGTATGAATTTTATTCCACTGCGTAATACTCACGTTCGCCGACCACATCGACCTTAAAGATTTTATGGTAGTAGGTAGTCGGGATGTTGACGTCCCCGACTTTTAAACTAAGTGGCAACCGCGCCTCTGCGGTCCAAGCAGTAAACAGTATGGCTGTCTTGTTTACGATCCTAAGTTTCAAACTAGGTCGGTAATTAAATAAACAAGGCTCGGCTAAAATAACTCGCGCACCGCTTCGGATCTTTCGCTGTTCTGCCACCAAACGTGACGTCTGTCCTATCATCCTTTCTTCCGAATTTAAGTTGTACTGCTTTAAGTGATTGCCAGCCTTCTGATTTTAGAGTTAAGGTTCCTAATTCTAGAATCAGCAGGGTTGGAGCGACTAGTGCTGGGAAATTTGGTCGCAGCGCATCCCAATCAGCCTGTTTTTAATTGAGATACGAACTGCGTTCAGAGTTTTTTAAATCGGATGGTCTTTTGATGGAGAAGAGCTCTGGCACATAATGCCCGTGGGGGCGTCCTCAAAGTTTGATGCTGGCGATTACGACGAAAGTATAGACGGCTATGATAACACCAACTGCAATCTACGTTGATACAGCAACAGGTAACAAATTCCGTTTTGCTATACTACTTAATAATGTAGCACACTATTATTTATAAGTATAAGATTGACACAACTGACTCGGCAGTACCGCATCCAATCAACCCAATTTTTCAGTACATTTGCGATTGTTTATGGTCGAATCGCTGCTTTGACAAGCTCGATTTCATGTTTCAACGCTCAATTATCTCGGATGCTTTGCGAAACATTTGTCCCTAATGGATCCATACAGAAGATATTTCAAAGGGCTCACACTACTATAGCACTGGCAGTCGTGGGATTGTAATGTCGTCTGTAAAGTTTTTCAATGAACAAAGTTAACAAATGATATCCCTAGCGTGTGTGTATGTGTTGTTATGTCTCGTTGGTATTCACATTTTGCTTATTAATTCGATTTAGAACTATTGAAGAATCTTTTTTATTGATTTTCATATTTTTCAGAGTTCATGTGACTTAGGCCACTTTCTTAGGCAACGGTACAAACAAGTATGTCACCGACTAAAATGCAATTATAATATTATTGTTCTCCAAATGGATAATGAAATCGCATGTGTCCACCAATGCTCAATATGCCCACAATAATGCCAATTCAGACTAAATTTAAATTAAGTAGCCACTCTTCCCTTTCCCAACTGAAAATTGGTGCACAGTAGACATTTAATCAAAATTACCAAACCTTTTTCCAGCTTAAAATTGTGCTATCAGAGTTGTAATAAACAAAGCGCTGATAAAAGCGAATGCACTTTGGAGATATACAGGGATATTAATACACGTAAAATAGGCTGAATGTATAGAGCGACTTAGGCTAACTCGATTCGATTAAGCAATGTCCGCATTTATTATTGTCATCAATTAACAGGTCGCAGTTATGATGCGATTTCGATAAAACTTATTACGTTTTTGGCCAAGAACAAAATATTAATATCCATGTTCTCATTCATATTCTATACTTAAGTTCCTTCCGGCGAGACCTTGCCATTTTAGAAGCCACAAAATTAAATTTGTTTAATTAAAATAAACATTCATGTTCTGATCGCCAAGTATTAATCACAGCTATAGAGTATTCGAAATACTCGTAATCGGTTGGTCGATTGATGCCAAAACGCGCGGTATGCTAAAAGTGCTCTGGAAGATTTGGATCTTCCCGATGTGTAAAAGACCTTGAACTTATTAATGGTTATTGGATACATGTATGACGAAAAGAAAGTAATGAAGTTATGAACTGGAGACGAACTTCTAGTTTATGATGTTAATATTTTCACTATATGTGGCAGCGCATAGAGAAAGGGACCTAAGAGTAAAAAAATCAATTTTCATTTTTTTCTTTTTTTGATGTGGACAACATCTGAGCATCGAATGAGACCGATCCCATGCCCCAAAAGTGTTTCCTCCCAGAGATAGGCGCGTTTTATGAAAGTGAAGTCGACGATTCTAGGCGCAAATAGAAAGGGACCTAATCTTTAAAATGGCTCTCCTGAACAAACTGGTTTTTAACCTTAGGTCCCTTTCTATTTTGCGCGCCACACATGCTTCGTCTATTTATCCTTCCTTTTTCAATACTAATGCTCTTCATTTAAGTTATTGATTTCGCATAGCGTTTAATTAAGTGCTGCACGCAGAGAAAAGTTATGGTTGTTGCAACCATATAAACATGGTTGGTGCGACAAAACTGTTGTTTTTTTGGTTTTATGTTAACAATAATATGATTACGGCAATCATACCGACGAAATAATAATACTTTTTTAATTTGACAATGTTATTGTTACGAATCTTACGCAATAATAGTACGTTTTAGATGTAAATTAAATATTTTTAATAAGTGCATTTGTTCTACTCGTAAATAAATTACTCGTATTATTTAGAGTTTAATGTGTTTTTACATAATTTGCTTAGTACAAATCTCTGTTGTTTAATAACAACTCAATTCAATTCATACAAACAATTTTGGGGATTAAAGTATGATAGTGTGTGAGTCTTACTATGGTTGTGAGAATCATGCTTTGGTGGTATGTTAAACATGCTATGGTTATGAGGATCAGAATATAGTTGTAGGGATCATAGAATGATTGAGTGTGAATAATACTATGGTTGTGGGGATCATAGTGTGGTTGAGTGTGAATAATAATATGGTTGTGGGGATCATAGTATGGTTGTGTGTGAATAATTCTATTGTTGTGAGAACCATAATATTGTTGTGGGGATCATAGTATGGTTGTTTGTGAACATACTTTTGTTGTGATGACTATAGTATTGTTGTGTCACAACTATATAACTAACAATAGTATGATGCTCTTCGAATATTGTTATCCCAACCATACTTTTTTTCTGCGTGTGCTCAGAAATCAATCTGAATTTGCTTGATATCTTTTAAAACATTTTCAAAGAACAGGATGTCGACATCGAAAATATATAAAATAGTTCCAAAGTGAAATTTTATAGCGGTATTACATTCGACCAGTTTTACACCTGACATGGCACAGATATATGTACTCGTACGTGTACGTGAATGAGTGCTTTACGTACTTTGTCTTGCATGCATAAAGAACGCCTGTGCATGTATACTAGAGTGGTCCAATTTCGTGTGGGGAAAGAAAGGTCATCCAAAAAACAACATGCCAATTCAATTCAAAGAGTATATTTTATTTGCATAAATTATTTTGAACTACATTTTTTCAAATTGTGAGTATACTCGGTGACATCCTGCTGGGTTATCGTGTAGCTCAACAGTGCGTTTATTAAACAAGTGAACTTGCAAGTGGACAACACTCATGGTTTCCATCATCGTACCGAGCGCAGTGACCAGATTGTAAGAGTATACGACTCTGTCCTGGAACATCATTTTCGGCATCGATCCTAATAATCCATTTCCGAACACCACGATTTTTAGTAAACCCTATAAAGGCATTTTTGCCACTTCAATCTTACATTTTACGATGATTCTTGACGTAATGTGGCTGTTTTGATTAATATACTATACTCATACTTCAGTAAACCGGGACCATAGACCCATCTGTGAAGAAAAATCTATATTTATATCGCATTTACAATCACAAGATACTATAACATCGTAATTGTTCTTTAGTAAATAGTTAAAGGGCCCGATGTTTCTAATTGATAAGCATTTGTTGTTCGCAGCCGGCTATTGGCAGTAGATCACAATCTAAAACGGCATTATTTCAACTGATTTGGGTGATGTATTTCCTTTGTAAAAGCATACGAAGAGTATGAATATAATAAGAAGTTTGGCTATGTTTGGCATAACAATAATATTATTCTCTCCGAATATTGTCATTCCAACCGTAACGTTTGGAACAAATGCTAATACTTTAGTCAAAAAATCCGGAGTAAAGTATTACACCTCTTTATAACAATTTTATAACAAAAGTATTACACCTCTTTATAACAAATCGCCTTCACGTCCAATGTAAAATCGACCCAATCTAACGTCCATATCGGTGTGCACGGATCGATTTGTAAGAGTGAAAGTGTTACACATTCGCGAAAAAGCGATAAATCACTCCGTCTCTGTGCGAACAACAAAGTAGTAAATTATGCTCGACATTTCAAGTGGATCATAATTTGTAATTTTAGGTCAAAAGATAGGACACACTGCGTCGTAAGGAAAGAAAATACTCACATGGTACGTACATCCATTCTTCGTGCTGAGATATTTGAACTTTTTCTTAAGAGAATTTATTAAAAAGACGAATTATTGAGTAGCAAAGTTTTTCTATAAAGTGCAGGATAACGAGTACTACATATCTGGGACGCGCATGCATTTCGAATCGCGGATTAAATGGGGACACAGAACTTTATGGGTTTGGTGGTAGTACCTCTTTAAGGCCAGCATTTTTAAATATAACCAAGTGAAAGAAGCTAGACGTGCACTACTTTGGATATGTGGAAGTATTTACTGATAAAAGGAATAATTAAAATAAATCATTATTTCAGAGTTATTTTTATTGATGCGATAAGTTCAGTTGAGGAATGGACAATTTAATACAAAGCAGCAAATTTAAAACTATCTGCATATTTCGATATCTGTCAACATTTGATAGTAGTATATGAACTGTGTTTACTGACCATGTCGGTAGGGTCCCTAATTCTTAGAATTATTGTCATACGTTTACAAATTGGCGAGGAATTAATACTGCTTGTTGGTACCCATTAATTTATATCGGTGTTGCCGGTTTCACGGTACAATGGGTTTGATCCGAGCTTAGTCGAGACAGGGATCTCTATAATATGGTACAACAGGCAACAAAGTGAACAAATTTTATTCGAGGACGTAATTAATATGACACTTTTAAACGTTTGTGCTCATAGTTAGATCGAACATTTTTATCAGAGCTTTACCAAAATTTTCCGGTATAAGCAAATTTCAAGTAAGTTAATTACTGGTCGACTGTTGAATTTCATTAAGATACATTTTATTACGTGTTTCTTCTATCGGTGGTTCATTACATACCCCCAACCGTACAACTCTTTGGCAGATTTCACATTAAATTCTTCTCGCAACAGGCAGTAACTGATTATTAGCTCACATCTCTTTTCATAAAGGAACACACTGGAAACTTCTCTTCAACCCGTTAGCATCTGTCTGCATTATTCTTATACTGACTGAACAGGACATTTTGTTTAATTACGTTTCGGCTAATGTATTTTAAAGGAAAACTTTTACGGGGGTTAATGATAATTCTCGTAATCGTCAAGGTGCTGGCATTTGCGAAGCACGTGGCTTTCTTGTGTGATAGTCGCGCACACTATCCATCACACAACGGCGGCCCTCTAGAAAGCTCAATGGTAGGACATTCTGTTTAATTGCGCTTCGACTAATGTATTTTCAAGAAAAGCTTTAACAGGGGTTAATGATTATTCTCTTAATCGTCAAGGTGCTGGCATTTGCGAAGCACATGGATTTCGTGTGTGAAAGTCGCGCACACTATCCATCACGCCACGGCGGCCCACTAGAGAGCCCAATGATGAAGGGATGGATATAAATGTACAATATATAAACCTAAATAAATAAATAAATATAAATGCACGATACACATGCATACATATACTATATAATAACATATACTATATAATAACCAAGGGATGTTGAATATGTGTTTGTGAGATAATGATTATATGTAGTAAAACGAATGATTTCAATTCAAAATGAATCAAAAAGTACACATGTGTGCGTTCTATGGAGTGTGGGGTACCCACGTATTAAAATTAATTTCAAACCACACGGTTGCAGGAAGAGCTTTCCAATTAAATTTTAATTAAATTTAATTATACGGATTTCACAGGTAAACAGCAACAAAGCACTCACACAAACAACAAAATTCAAACACATTTCAAATTAAACATGTGTTTGCGTACATTAGGTTGCCTTTCATCTCACTTCGATATGAACGTTGACTTGTTAAATGATGATATAGTGTCTTTAAATTATTCTACAGAAATCATACAAAAACCATTTTATATCACGAAAAATCTTTTATGAAGACGCGCAAAGTTTGACAGTATTTGTCAGTCCCAAATTTATAAATTTTACGTGGCACAAAGCTACATTGTTGAGTCACAAGATTTTTTTCTTTATTTTTATTTCAATTAATTCAAGAACAGAGTTGGTACTACGAGCATAAATAAACAAAAATTTAAAGTATGTAAGAACTATATAATGCCCTTCGACGGGAACTCAACAATACTGAATATATCTACTAAGACATTTTATAAGTCATATCTATAGTATTTTTACATAATATTAACACATGTTTTATTGTTATTCTATTGGGGCACACGGTATTTAAATGTAATTGTTGTTTTAACTTTCAACAAAATGATTTAAGTATAGTTTCAGTAGCAATATTAATAATAACCCCAAACCCAAATCCTAGTTCATTTTGTAGCGATGGTAGCAGCAGGTATTTAAATCACTTTGACGCTGAGGCGCTCTAACAAGTGTATTTGAGTGTGTAAACTGTCTCAAACACATACAACCAGCACCTACCACATATTTGCCGCCCGCTTCTGTGTCCACATGTAAATATTTAACTTTTAATTCTAATTTGACTACTCCCGCCTCATTTGCTCTTTGCTGTGCACTATGGTACACATCCTAACAAGAACCGAAAAATCTATTGAGACATCGGAGGGCGAAATGGTTCCCTTATGGCGGTCAACTCAGCTTCGATGCTCATACGCATGTTTTACAATTCCAAATACTCATTTATTTTTAAGATTTAGCAATAACCAGGGATTGTCTCAAGAAACCTTAGAGGGTCATTCAAAACATTGACATATGAGAAATCACAAGAAAAAAATTTATCTTGGACTCAAAAAAAAATTGGTCCAGGTCCGTTTTCCAACCTCGCGTTTAGGAAGGCAATACTTAGACGTTTTAATTTCATTTTAGCCGTGGGTGGTCAGCGTGAGTATTTTACATTTTGCCACCAAGAACGGACGCAATGTATGTTCAACCGCTTTCTGTCCTTAGCTCTAGAAGCCAGATATTACACCCAATCATGATGAAATTTGGCACAGTTCATAACGATCGATCAGTTACCAGCTTAGATAGAAATAGGTCATATACTTACTTATATATAACCGCTTTAGAACACGTACTATATTAATTCTGATTTCGGTGTATTACTAAGGACAAAAAAACAATCTTGGA
Organism: Hydrotaea diabolus; assembly: GCA_963513945.1. Taxonomy (NCBI): domain Eukaryota; kingdom Metazoa; phylum Arthropoda; class Insecta; order Diptera; family Muscidae; genus Hydrotaea; species Hydrotaea diabolus. The sequence continues at coordinate 196,328,477 of OY740718.1, read as the reverse complement.
CCATATAGAAAATTTTTTTGATATGAAATGATATTTGTATGCCTAAATAACGGCTTCTAGATGGATATATAGATACCAGGTAGGGTTGTACTTATAAAAGTTGTTTTTCGACAAATCGATTAATCGACTTTTGGGTTTAAAAAAAACAGTCTGCAAGTCGACTTCTGGTTTTTAAAAAAGTTTACTTTTTCGTGTTTACTTCTCGACTTTATTTTAACTTAAAACATTTGTCATCGAAATAATGCGCATTGGTTAAATTTGTTATGCGCTTTTATTCATTTCGTCCTTTGAGATATACATAAGTTTTATTTTATTGTATTCCAAGGTTAAAAACGTATGCCTTCAAAAATGATCTAGATTCATCCAGAGCAATTAATCAAGCCAATATGCAAAACAACACTGAAATTATATTCAGCAGCGGCAGCAGAACTTTATTTTCATTATATTTTATTATACAGGGTGTCCGCCGGAAAGGTATACTACTTTATTTTGACGCCATTTTGGTAAACATTTGTCTTGACAGTTCACATTTGGCAGTCGCTAAGTAGAGACGTGGCAAGTTTATTATGGAAAAATATTCAATAAACCAACGTGTTTTAATAGTTAAAACATTTTATCAAAATCAATCACCGATTACTGTGACGATGAGAAAGTTCCGTGAGATTTTTGTGAGAAACAACGTGCCAACAAAACGCACTCTTTATTGTGTAGTGAATGATTTCGAAGAAGAGGGTCTGTAGCTGATAGGCCCAAGCATGGACCACAACGTACTGCAAGATCGGCTGAAAACATTACTGTTGCTCAAGAAAGTGATTAAAACAATCCATCAACCTCAATTCGACGCCGTGCTCAGTTGTTTCAAAATTGTTTGGCCACAATTTTGCACAAGGATTTGTATTTGTTACCATTTAAGATTCAGTTGATTCAAGAGCTTCTTCCACAAGACCATTTACGCCGCCGTACATATGACAATAGGATGTTACAGCTCACCCATGACAATCCAGATTTTCATTAAAAATCATAATGAGGTACGAGGCACATTTTCATTTGAATGGATATGCGAATAAACAGAATAGTCATTCTGGGCAATGGAAAACCCTCAAATTATTCATCAGGTAATCCATTAAAAGTGACAGTCTTGTGTGCCATTTGTTCAGTAGGAATCATTGGACCTTACTTCCATGGAAATGAAAACGGCGTAACGGTAACTCTCAATGGGGAGCGATATTGTGATATGATTGAGAACTTTTTAGCGCCAGAAATGCATGGGTTGGGCTTGAGTACCTATTGAGACCCATTAAACCAATGTTGATGTGGTTGAAGATATTTTGGGTTCCAGGCACCCTCTGTTTGTCGTTAAACAAAAATAGTCGAATACTTATATGGAGAACCATGGAAAGCGACTACCCATTTATTCCAAGAATAGCGAAAAAAATGTGTCAATCGTTGCCGCTTCTGTCCCACGTGTGAGATTATTTTTGCATGCAGTTCTTATTGGAACTCCAAATCAGGGCCAAACTTCGCCAAAAAATTTTAATATGATTATCTTTTTGAGATCAATTGATGCGGACATGTTTTCGTATTCGAATGCTTTAAAAAATCAACTTTGTTGTAAGTATTGAAAATTTTAATATTTATAATGTAAAAACTACTTGAAATTCCTGATGCTTTTAAGTTAAAAATCACTCTTACACACGCAGAGAAAAAATATGGTTAGTATATGGTCACGGCAATAATAATATGTTCTCCGCAATAAAAGTATGTTCGTCGCAACCATTGTGTTGTTTTTTGAATTTAATTTTGACAATAGTATGATTGCCGCAATATTAATATTGTTGAAATATAACAATAGTATTATTGCCAAATTTAGATATGAAAATATGGTTGCTGCAACCATATAAACATGGGTGGTGCAACAAAAGTATTGTTGTTTAAAATAAACGTTAACAATAATATGATTACGGCAATCATACCGTATGGCTGAGACTATGAACATAATAAAACAGGTTTTATAGAGCATTCATGTATGTGTGTCCGTATGTTTTTTTTGATATACCAAAAACCACATACACATGATACAGAACATGGTTGTTGTCCATTTAAAAAAACAACAGGAAGGTAGTTTGAGGGATTTTTATTGTGTTTACTTTGTTTGGTGAAATACTCTACTGCCGACTGGCTCGCTTTTATTCAAAATCTGATTGCACTTACATATATAGCCATTGATCAAGGTTTAATCGCCTTCGTTACTTGGGGTCTACAATGGTTAAGTAGCATTCACCCCTGCTGGCAACTAAAAGTATTTTCGACTGCCGTTGGAATATATATTTTTGTTTCTTGAATGAAATGTACAATAAAAAAATGGCCTCAAATCTGGCTCTGACCTAATTGTATGGTAATTTTAAATAACTTGCTTGATAAAAATCTATATTTTTGAATAACAGCATTACCCAATCCTAATAAATAATTTTGGGGATCATAGTATGGTTGAGTGAATCATACAATGGTTGTAGGGATAGTACCATGGTTGCGTGTTAATCATACTATGGTTGTGAAGATCATATTATGGTTGTATGAGAAAAATACTATGGTTGTGATGATCATAGTATGGTTGTGTGTGAATCATACTATTGTTGTGAGGATCATAGTATGGTTGCGTGTGAATTATACTATAGTTGTAAGGATCATACTATGGTTGTATGAGAGACATGCTATGGTTGTGAGGATCATAATATGGTTGTGAAGATAAAAGTATGGTTGGCTGTGAATCATACTATTGTTGTGAGGATCATAGTATGGTTGTGGGTGAATCATACTATGGTTGTGGGGATCATAGTATGGTTATGTGTGAATCATACTATTGTTGTGAGGATCATAATATTGTTGTGCCACAACAATAGTATGATCCTTTTCGAATATTGTCACCCCAACAATACTTTTTTCTGCGTGCATTCTGAAATAAAACTTCTTTATTCAAAGAAAACTTGATTTTTATACTTAAATATTGCATTTTCATTTCCCTAACGAAAAAAGTCGACTAAATCCAACTATTAACTATTAAGCCAAATATAAAACTATATGGCTAAGTTTGGTAAAGGCCGAAAAGCGTCCCTTCATATCATGTCCAATAAACAAATAAAACGCAGCTGATACGAGTATATCATTCACGATTTTACATATTCGCAAAGTGGGACAACAAACTATTCCGGACAGATACTAGTACATACAAGTCGAAAGATCAATGTACGATTTCTACTGCGGGTGAATATGGCTACTGTGAATTGTTTTCGTACAAAAAATGAATTTTTGCGAATTTTAACGAAGTATGATACGTGTATTGAACATTGAAATTATTGATTTCATCCGGTAAAAAATTGCATTTCGAACATATCCTTGCATAGTTATAGCATACCAACTGTTCAAAATTGTACCACTGTGCGGCAGGAACCTAGGTTGAAGCCGCTTCCTAAAGCACCGTGTCTACTTTTGTCGGCCGGTATTTATGTTCGAATATATGACGTATTATACAGACATTCAAATGTTGAAGATTTGCACAAACTCCTTTATGGCTTCGTCCCATTTTCGCTCATTTGACATAAATCACCTGAAATATGCTTGCTTAGCCTAGTGAATGGCAGGCTTTTGAAAGTTTGTATGCCAACACTGTTTGTTGCGTCAGTGTGTCATTTTCAGATTCAACGAAAAAACAATTTTAGCCACCTAGCTTTGTCATTTCTAGACCATTGCATCGAGGTTAAAAGATTTAAATAAACACCTGCAGCACAAATAATAGATTAGTAAAAACTCGGTACTACCGTCTGTACCCTAAGTGCCGCCAAATATAACCATCATGATTTAAAAATGTAAAAAAGCCGGTAAATTGAGTCAGGCTTACCTTATATTTCCATTCACTGTGAATGTATGTTGTACGTTTTTATGCTTCTTGGATTCAGAACCCAATCTCAGCCAAATCTTGGAAATAAATCTATAATTGGATTAGTGGTAAGAAACGAAACTATGCTCTATGCTATGCTCACATTTTTAATTCGCCCATACGTATAAAATGTATTAAAAATATAATGCGAAAACTAAAAGCAGGTGGAATGGTTTGCATGGAAAGTACCAGAACGGGGCGTGTCAACCTATTTTTTTATAGCTATTATGAACATACTATAGCGTGCACAATTTAAACGAAAAATATTAAAAATTCAGTTTGTTTCACTAGTTAGTTAGTTAAGTTAACATTTGTACCTATCGCGAACGGGAAAGGTTGTTTATATAAATATTTTTGTAAGATATAAAAAAAACTGTTTTTGTGGTAAATTCAGGTTAGCAAAGGTTAGGCCGACTCTGAGAGTGAGAGGTGAAAATATAGGCTAAATTTAAAGACCCTTATCGCGGCGTTTGTTTGTGTTAGTTCGAACTTTTTTTTAATCGACCTTCGAACTTTGCAGTCATATGTCGATTTTCAGCATATTGTGAGTATGGTGTTTTGGCTATAACTCGTCGACTAATTGATATTTTTTTAATCTCTAAAAGCCAAATTATTGCCAGAGACCTGACCAACAATTAAAATAAAAAATTGATTTAGAAAATTGTTGTGGTGCTTATGAAGGAAAATGTTGGAAAAATTATTTTTTTTTCTTGCATTTTGAAAATATTTTCCACAAAACTAAGTTTTTTTTTACTTTCTGTTTGATCTATTAGTTTCTTCAATAAAATTCTTTTGAAAAGAAAACAATCATAATACAAAACTTGCGTTTTCCAGCTTAATATTAATTTACTTCTCATTTTTTATGTATCAATTTTGTTCAGTGTTGGTTTTGAAGAAACATTGAAAAAGAGGTTAAAGTAATTAAAAAAGAAAGTTCCAAGAATTAGGAAAACAACTTTTATGTTTTCAACCACCGCACACAGGTAGCGATTTTTTTTATTTCGTACAAGCGAACTAATTTCAAAAATAAAGATTGAGTTAAGACTCGAAACTCAGCCGAAGCTGATGTCTTTTTGTTTTCACTCGGTCGTGATAAAATACGCTAATTTTTTGGAACTTATTTTATTTTGTCAGTGATTTAAGTTAAGTGCATAAAACATTATATAATATATATTGTATTAAAAATGTCGGAACCAAAATGTAAAATGGACCATTTTTGTAATGTTTGTGGACGTTTCATAGCAAGCGATGAAAATGTGGTAGTGCGAGTGATTTTTTTGGAAGCCTATAAACTATATTTATTGCATGAGTTCATCACTGACGTAAACTATGCCCCTAAAAAAGATAGCTTTAATTGCTATTCAACTCTTATGCAATAGAAAAGTGAAAAGAATAAGGTATGCCTATTGGTAACCAGTGATGGGGTTAAACAACAGCCCACATCAAGAAGAAAATTGCTATGGATGTATCAACTACCATAAAACTTTGGATAGAAGGAAAGAAAAGAATACAACTTTGTAGAAGTGCCATTACCGCTCTCAGAATTCGTTCTAGTACCAACATACCGAAGTATTGAGCTTCAAACAGATATCAGTTTTACAACCGACGCTGCTACATTCATGCTTCTCAGAATACGACCCTGGTAAAGTTACATCCTATGAAACATCAAAGGACCTAATCCTAGTCACACAATACAAATTGAATGGAATTGTTGCAAATTTGTGTTTGACTCAGAAAAAATCAGAACTACTGGCTTCATTTTTGAAAGGAAATAATTTGCTGGCGAAAGGTACCAAAGTACCAGCATATCGAAGTTAGAAAAGTTCTTCAATGTGAATGATGCAAAAAATTTCGCTTATTGCAACGATATTGAACAGTTAATGGAGACGATAGTGTTAACCTAAAAAAAGATGTTTGGCGTTTATTCATCGATAGTTCACTAATCAGCGTAAAAGTTGTGCTTTTGGTTTTTTATGGTTTTTACTTGATCAAACTAGGTACCAGGCTTCGGTAACACCGTATTGAAGCCATGTACTCATCTAACATTACGTTAAGTACAAATAGAATTAAGATATACTTATATCGTTATGACAACATTTATATCAGATCTACAGAACAAAATATGACATCGGCTGTGCAGCGACAAGAGACTATTCGAACAATCCACGAGTTTACAATGAATTAATAACTAATTCAAAGATAAATAAGTTTAATCTATAAATTAAGACAAACTACGTGTATTTTTTCAGTATCGTCCGTAACTGACCGTCATTAGGTACCGCAGTTATCAATAAAGGTATTTGCATAATCCTAAGTTCCGTCCGGATCTGATAAATACATGAATTTCTGTGTTCGAGGAAGTTTTACAAAAATGTATAGCACTGTCTGCGGAGTTTATTAATTATTCAGATTCATTTTAGTAGATATTTTTTTTATGAAAACTAAATACAATAAAATATTAGAGGAGTTTCCATTGTACAATGGTACAGAATAAGCGAAAAAAGGTAATGTCACTTAATACATCTTCTTTTAAGAAATTTCGACTCTGGTTCTCGCATCTGCCTTAAGATTCGATAACGTTGTCATATCTCTAACAATTAATGAGAATTGATCTTTTTCAGTTTAAGGCTGTATGGGATATGTCACAACCCCTTGCCCAGTCACATTGAAATGTCCCCACAGATATGACCTGACCGAACGAAACATAATGTGAACATATCGGAATGATCGCAGTTGGTTGGATGATTAAACATTTTAATTTGAATAGGCTGTAAAAAAGTACTGATCATGCCATCAAAGCCGTTAAATCAAAAATTCACAGCAATCCGCTCCGAAAACAGAAAATCATGGCCCGTGAGATGAATATCACACAAAAGTCCGTGAGTCGAATCATTAAAAAGACATGGGACTTGGGGCTTTCAAACGACGTACCGGACATTTATTGACTGCAGCTTTAAAAAAAATAGGATTGAACAATGCAAACGTCTTTTGGTGAAGCACGCTGATAACTTGCAGAGAAACATTTTGTTCACCGATGATTTTTACAGTTCAGGAAAAATTTATCAAGCAAAATGATAGAGTGTATGCGCGGTCATCTAAGGAAGCATCTGAACTGATCCCAAGGGTGAAACAGGGTCATCACCCAACTTCAGTCATGGTTTGGTGGGGTGTCTCTTACGATGGGGTCACTGACCTGCATTTCTGCGAACTAGGAGTCAAAACATCGGTCATAGTTTACCAAGAAACCGTTTTGGATACTGTTGTGAAGCCTCTTAACAATTCCCTGTTCCAAAACTAGCCATGGACTTTCCAGCAGGATTCTGCACCATCCCATAAGACTAAAACGACCCAGGCCTGGCTTCGAAACAATTTGCCAGCGTTCGTTTCCTCTGAAAAATGGCCTCAGACAGTCCAGATTTGAACCCATTGGATTACAAATTGTGGACGGTTTTAAAGGACAAGGTTTGTCACTAAAGATATCCCAACATTGGATCTCTTAAGACTGCTTTGTTTTGAGCTGTGGCCAATTTTCCAATGCTATTGACGATTGGTTATTGACGATTGGCCAGTGTGACTTAAGGCGTGTGTAAAGGCAAAAGGCGGACATTTCGAATAAGAAGATTCATTTTGGATACGAGTACAATATACATCAATAAATATATTAAAAATTATTTGGTCCAAAAACATTCAGTACTTTTTATTTTACAGCATAAAACGTGTGTAACAGTATTTATGTCCCTACTACATATGTGACCCGGCCTATGAAAAGTTGGCTTATGACTCAAATTTTCCATTTTTTTTGGTTTCGATAGCTTTTGAGACGCTCTTTCACTTGGTGAAAACTAGAGAGTCCTAACTTGCTTAGAAGTGTACTAAAAATTTAGAGAAAGAAGAGCACAAATGAAAGAAAAACAGAAATCCAGAATCAAGATAACAAATGAAATTGAAAAATTTAAAAACAGGATTGAACGCTGCCACCTTATCATAGGTCGGGTCACATATGTTAACCATTGTCTGTCAAGATTCTCTTTTGGGATCCTAGGCAAAGTTGTTCCACACTCGGACGGAGGGACATGGCTAGATCGTCTTAGAATTTTACGACGATCAGTAATATATGAACTTAATATGAAATTACAATTTAATATACACGCAGAGAAAAAAAATATGGCTACTATATGGTCACGGCAATAATAATATTTTCTCCTCAATAAAAAAATTATTTGTCGCAACCCTAGTATTGTTTATTGAATTATTGACAACAGTATGATTGTAGCAATATTAATATTGTTAAAATGTAACAATAGTATTATTGCCAAATTAGGATATAAAAATATGGTTGTAGCAACTATATAAATATGGTTGGTGCGACAAAAGTATTGTTTTTTTTGGTTTTATGTTAACAATAATATGATTACGGAAATCATACTGTGTGATTGTAATTTTTCTTCATTCGAACATATACCCAATATACCCAACCTTATACTCGTACCCAATTGTTATCCCAAGCATACTTTTTTTTCTCGGTGGAGGGTATACGAGTACAAATAAAAAGAACTCCACAATATGAATTTTCAAGTGTTTATCCGACTATATCTTGTTTACTTATTTACATATCCCTAATACTTTAAAATAAAATGATAAATGCTGTGTGTCTTCCAATCAATCGATAATTTAATAGTAACAATTATTTTTTTTTGGTTGGTTTGCTGTAATATTTGTACGGAAAAAAATTGTTCAGTGGCAACACTGGACTTATGTGTGCGAGTTCCTGGGAGAGAGAAATGGGAAAACATAAATGGCATACATTGAAATATAATTAGTTTTAATTATCTTGTTATTTTTTTATTGTATTGTGTTTTTTAGATCTTTTCTATATATATTTTAATTACTGAGAACAGAATATTGGTATGCGTGGCAAATTTTAAGTTTTTAGATGCTTTCTCAACATTTTCGACACCGTCTTGCGGATTTGGTACTACATTTTGATTTTTTTTCAATCGAGCTCCGCACGGTACTGTCAATGAGGATTCACGAGAGATTTATGAAGATCTTTCAAGTACTGTCGTCGGTTTCATACCCAATTGTTATCCCAAGCATCTTATTTCATCGGTAGAGGGTATACAAATAAAAAAAAACTCCACAATATGAATTTTCAAGTGTTTAGCCGACTATATCTTGTTTAAGTACTTATTTAGATATCCCTAATAAATGGAATGATAAATGCTGTGCGTTACAAGCAATAGATAATTTAATAGTAACAATTAAGATTATTTTTAGAATTATAAGTTAACTAAGAAAAAGTAAGCCATAGTCCCCTAATTGCATGCAAATGTGTAGCAACACTCGTATTAGGCTTTATTTATTTATGTCTTGACATCGATCACAAACCACACAGAGTTATACTCGTATCAGTGTTTTAGGAAATTGTAAAAAATTAAAATTATTATATGTGCGTTAGGCGGGGCACTTATAATATTAATACAATTGAGGACTCAAATGCTAATACAAAAATTTGTTTTCTATACTATACGAGTATATATGACAATAAGGAAAATGCGACGATTTTTTATTATACATTATATGGGAGGTAGGCGCGGTTATAGGAGGAGTTGAATGACAATTTTTTTAATGTGCGAATAAAATTCCTTCTAATTTTTGCCGCAGACTGTAAGAAGAATCCCACTGTGCGGTGTTATGGAAAATGACAAATTTTAGAATCACACTGCGCGGTGTTCCATATATGGCAAATGTTTAATTTTAGAATCTTCGGCTGTGGGATTCAAATCCTTTCGATATCGTTGGACACTTGAATTTGACGTATAAGGCGAATTAATCAACTGTTTAACGGTTCCATTCAGTGCAATTGTTCAACACCTCGGAAATGTCGATAGTTATTAAAACGTGGTATTGTTTTTTAAGTTTTTATCGCTAGGTGCACCTTAAACATTGAGACTATGTTGCATTTGTTCGGATGAATCTCGAAAATGTTTCCAAACGAAAACAATGCACCTGAGACACACGGACACACAGCCAATGCTGGCGGGAACACCAACACCCGTTCCATTACGAGACCGACCGACCAACCGCCCAGACAAGGTTTCTTGTATTAGGAAAAGACACAAATTCTTACAAAGTCTAGCAATAAAATCGTGCAATTAATACATGATCTTGAATTGATTGCACTCGCACGATGCAAGAAACCGTTTTGGATACTGTTGTGAAGCCTCTTAACAATTCCCTGTTCCAAAACTAGCCATGGACTTTCCAGCAGGATTCTGCACCATCCCATAAGACTAAAACGACCCAGGCCTGGCTTCGAAACAATTTGCCAGCGTTCGTTTCCTCTGAAAAATGGCCTCAGACAGTCCAGATTTGAACCCATTGGATTACAAATTGTGGACGGTTTTAAAGGACAAGGTTTGTCACTAAAGATATCCCAACATTGGATCTCTTAAGACTGCTTTGTTTTGAGCTGTGGCCAATTTTCCAATGCTATTGACGATTGGTTATTGACGATTGGCCAGTGTGACTTAAGGCGTGTGTAAAGGCAAAAGGCGGACATTTCGAATAAGAAGATTCATTTTGGATACGAGTACAATATACATCAATAAATATATTAAAAATTATTTGGTCCAAAAACATTCAGTACTTTTTATTTTACAGCATAAAACGTGTGTAACAGTATTTATGTCCCTACTACATATGTGACCCGGCCTATGAAAAGTTGGCTTATGACTCAAATTTTCCATTTTTTTTGGTTTCGATAGCTTTTGAGACGCTCTTTCACTTGGTGAAAACTAGAGAGTCCTAACTTGCTTAGAAGTGTACTAAAAATTTAGAGAAAGAAGAGCACAAATGAAAGAAAAACAGAAATCCAGAATCAAGATAACAAATGAAATTGAAAAATTTAAAAACAGGATTGAACGCTGCCACCTTATCATAGGTCGGGTCACATATGTTAACCATTGTCTGTCAAGATTCTCTTTTGGGATCCTAGGCAAAGTTGTTCCACACTCGGACGGAGGGACATGGCTAGATCGTCTTAGAATTTTACGACGATCAGTAATATATGAACTTAATATGAAATTACAATTTAATATACACGCAGAGAAAAAAAATATGGCTACTATATGGTCACGGCAATAATAATATTTTCTCCTCAATAAAAAAATTATTTGTCGCAACCCTAGTATTGTTTATTGAATTATTGACAACAGTATGATTGTAGCAATATTAATATTGTTAAAATGTAACAATAGTATTATTGCCAAATTAGGATATAAAAATATGGTTGTAGCAACTATATAAATATGGTTGGTGCGACAAAAGTATTGTTTTTTTTGGTTTTATGTTAACAATAATATGATTACGGAAATCATACTGTGTGATTGTAATTTTTCTTCATTCGAACATATACCCAATATACCCAACCTTATACTCGTACCCAATTGTTATCCCAAGCATACTTTTTTTTCTCGGTGGAGGGTATACGAGTACAAATAAAAAGAACTCCACAATATGAATTTTCAAGTGTTTATCCGACTATATCTTGTTTACTTATTTACATATCCCTAATACTTTAAAATAAAATGATAAATGCTGTGTGTCTTCCAATCAATCGATAATTTAATAGTAACAATTATTTTTTTTTGGTTGGTTTGCTGTAATATTTGTACGGAAAAAAATTGTTCAGTGGCAACACTGGACTTATGTGTGCGAGTTCCTGGGAGAGAGAAATGGGAAAACATAAATGGCATACATTGAAATATAATTAGTTTTAATTATCTTGTTATTTTTTTATTGTATTGTGTTTTTTAGATCTTTTCTATATATATTTTAATTACTGAGAACAGAATATTGGTATGCGTGGCAAATTTTAAGTTTTTAGATGCTTTCTCAACATTTTCGACACCGTCTTGCGGATTTGGTACTACATTTTGATTTTTTTCAATCGAGCTCCGCACGGTACTGTCAATGAGGATCCACGAGAGATTTATGAAGATCTTTCAAGTACTGTCGTCGGTTTCATACCCAATTGTTATCCCAAGCATCTTATTTCATCGGTGGAGGGTATACAAATAAAAAAAAACTCCACAATATGAATTTTCAAGTGTTTAGCCGACTATATCTTGTTTAAGTACTTATTTAGATATCCCTAATAAATGGAATGATAAATGCTGTGCGTTACAAGCAATAGATAATTTAATAGTAACAATTAAGATTATTTTTAGAATTATAAGTTAACTAAGAAAAAGTAAGCCATAGTCCCCTAATTGCATGCAAATGTGTAGCAACACTCGTATTAGGCTTTATTTATTTATGTCTTGACATCGATCACAAACCACACAGAGTTATACTCGTATCAGTGTTTTAGGAAATTGTAAAAAATTAAAATTATTATATGTGCGTTAGGCGGGGCACTTATAATATTAATACAATTGAGGACTCAAATGCTAATACAAAAATTTGTTTTCTATACTATACGAGTATATATGACAATAAGGAAAATGCGACGATTTTTTATTATACATTATATGGGAGGTAGGCGCGGTTATAGGAGGAGTTGAATGACAATTTTTTTAATGTGCGAATAAAATTCCTTCTAATTTTTGCCGCAGACTGTAAGAAGAATCCCACTGTGCGGTGTTATGGAAAATGACAAATTTTAGAATCACACTGCGCGGTGTTCCATATATGGCAAATGTTTAATTTTAGAATCTTCGGCTGTGGGATTCAAATCCTTTCGATATCGTTGGACACTTGAATTTGACGTATAAGGCGAATTAATCAACTGTTTAACGGTTCCATTCAGTGCAATTGTTCAACACCTCGGAAATGTCGATAGTTATTAAAACGTGGTATTGTTTTTTAAGTTTTTATCGCTAGGTGCACCTTAAACATTGAGACTATGTTGCATTTGTTCGGATGAATCTCGAAAATGTTTCCAAACGAAAACAATGCACCTGAGACACACGGACACACAGCCAATGCTGGCGGGAACACCAACACCCGTTCCATTACGAGACCGACCGACCAACCGCCCAGACAAGGTTTCTTGTATTAGGAAAAGACACAAATTCTTACAAAGTCTAGCAATAAAATCGTGCAATTAATACATGATCTTGAATTGATTGCACTCGCACGATTTTCGGAGTGCAACACGTGTTTACTTTCCACCGTCGAAACAAAGAGCCTTGTGCCGTTGCATGAATGCTCTCCTGTTGCATGAACCACAGTGCTCATGCTCCGAACACCACGGATTCTTGGGCAAGCCACCAGGCCACGAGACGTCGGTAAGTGTTTCCCCCAATTCATGTTGTAATGTTAAGACATGCCTACACACATACTTACGAGTGCATACGAGTACATGCTTGCATGCATATGGTGATTCGGCCGTTGTTGTGTTCTAGCCAAGAAAGTCATTGTTCTTATCAGGCTCTTGCCAGCCGGTCGGCCTGCCTTGTTAACACATGTTCGAAGCACTCCGTTGCCATATATTGGCGATCCAAGAACGTATGCATTAGGGATGCCGATTCAACCAATGATGATTGGCTGAATTGAATCGAAGGTCCGAATTGTTTTATAAGTATAGAGAACATGTAGAAGAAGTATATCTAAAAAATTTGACACAGGGGCTTTATTCTTGGCATAGTTAGTTTCTATTCTAAATTATGATTTGCTTCAGAAATATGTCGGTTGATATTGTATTATGCCTGGATAACGAAACTCCCTTCTGACATTTGTACCACTTTATCTGATAATTGAAGCACGTTCAGCAACTCTCCCATTGTCCCTTCGAAACTTAACCGCTAAAATATTTGTTAGGCCGTTAGGTTTTTTGGGTCAAGTGTCCGTACCTACTAATCTCAGCCAGAACTTTAAACTTTTTCAGACGTGTGTTTTTAAGAAGAAATAAAACGCATATAATTTAATGTTATGGCCAAGAATTTAGCTTTATTGTAAAGATAAGGTTTTGCCATTATATTTAAAATATGATTTCGGAAAAGTGGCCGCCGCGGGTGGCTCAAATAAATTCCAGTCGGGAGACCCAATTTTCGACAACAAAAGATAGTCACGCGGTGTTAAATCGCACGATCTTGGAGGCCACACCACAGTCCCACGACTCGAGATAATGCTCTCACCAAAATCTTCCTTCAATAAATTGATTGTTTCGTTGGCTGTATGGCATGTAGCAGCGTTTTGTTGGAACCAAAGGTTGTCAACATCATCCAATTCAGGCACGAAAAAGTTATTAGTTATGGCTCTATAGCGTTTCCCATTGACTGTAGCATTATGGCCGGCTTCATTTTTTAAGAAATATGGACCACTGATTCCCTCTGCCAATAGAGCTCACCAAACAGTGCATTTTTAAGGATGTAACGGCATCTCACCAATGACTTGTAGATTTTCATTAGTCCAAATGCGAAAATTTTGGTTATTAACGTACTCATTCAAAATGTGAGCTCCATCGCTGAAAAAAAATTTGCTAGTTGCTGTAAATGTAAATATCAGGATAGGTGGCTATCTCGTTTTGGGTCCATTCACCACGATTTGCAAACGTTGTTCCGGAGTAAGTCTATTTATTATGAAATGGCAAACCAAACTGAGCATAAATCAAGTGAAAGCTGTCAAAAACCAACTCCGAACCAAAAAACATATATTTCATTTCATTTCTTTATTGACATGTAATTCGAAGCCCATTGGGGCCTATTAAAGCTAAATTACAATATGCATCAAAATGTTAAATATAACATCATAAACTACTAGAAAAAATTCAGTATAAAATAAAAAAATAATATAAATAATATAATTTAAATAAAAAAAAACTGATGAAAGCATATAAGTGATAATCAAGAAACCAAAGAAAAAACATATAAATAAAAGCATAACTCTGTACTTGAACAAAAATGTTCAATTAAATGTTTACGAAATGTCATGGAAGACAAATTAAACGTTTTTAAACTGCTTGGCAAAATGTTAAATAGTCGGGCTACTCTTACGAGGAATGATCGATCCATAAGCGGTGTTACCTTTGGAAAAATTAACTGTCTGTAGCGAATTGAGTGACTGAAGACAAATGAATTTGCTAGGAACAAAGGAGATTGATGTTTGTATATCTTGTAAAAAAATATAGCAACCTAAGGTACACAAATTCTACAAAGGAACAGCCTAAAAAGTCATTCACAAACAGCGATATGTGAGTATACGGTTTAACAGAATATACATAGCGCATAACTCTATGAAGCACTGTCTTTATTATATTCATATTACTCTGAGTAGTTCCTGTATATACCTCTAGGCAGTACAAACTATTTGGCATAATTAAGCCATGAACCAGTTTTGTTCTTACCCAACGAGGTAAAACTAAATTGGTGTTGTATAGTTGACGAAGTGTGAAACTAATACGTGAAGCAATACTGCGAATATGCACTCAAAGCAACATTTGTTATCCAGTACTATTCCCAAACACGTAATACTCTGAACGAATTCTATAGACGCACCATTGTATTGCAAATCTAGGTTGATTGAAGATGATGGTGAAAACAGTATTGCCTTTGTTTTAGAAGGATTAATACTAAGCTTGGCTTGTAAAACATCCAAATACTTGATTTCTCCGCAAACTAATAGCTGAACATCATCAGCAAAAGAGTATGGTGCACACCAATCGCCTACTTTTAAAAATGTCATTAATAAACAGCACAAATTGGACCAAGAACTGAGAGCTAAGGGGCCCACTCCTAACAGACAAAACAGACGATGCTACTCCATTGACACGAACAAACTGCTTTCTACCACATAAATAAGAAAGCATTAAACTACAGGCATATTGTTGAGGTGACTGCTCCTGGCCGAAAAGTGTTTGTTTCGGGTCAATCCGGTACCTGGATATCGAAGCAGATCAACCATAAACGAACAAGACTTCGAAATAAATACTCGTATATTGTTGTTACAATAACACCAACTCTGAAAAAAAGTGGTCAGATTGAAAATCACACTTCCAAAAAATACCCTGTACAATTAAGCATTGTTCCTTAATAGGGACTACAAGCTAAAAAGAAGTCCATGCTATATTTATCAGTGTCTTTATTTGTGACCCATTAAAAATACCTTCTATAAATTTTAGCAAAGAAAGAAATTTCCATCTTTAATTACAGCTTTGACCAAATTTTTAAAAAGTCTTAGCTTTATATGTAACATTTATTAATAACAAATATGTAATATTCACTTATTATAAACAAAAAAGTTCATTCATGTAATCTGACTTTAAGAATATAAAAGTAGGTACATGGCCGTAGATCCAACGTTCTGAACATTTTCAGGTGGGGTAAAATTGCTGTTGCCATTGTGTTATTAACCCTTGTTTGTCATCGTCATATACGAGTACTATGACTTAAATTTGGTTGACATCTGAATTGAAATCGCGTTCTAGAGCGGATGTATGTGAAATCGGGATCTCAGTGGCTACACGCAGAAAAAAAGTATGGTTGGGGTAACAATATTCGAAGAGCACCATACTATTGTTGGTTATATGGTTGTGGCACAACAATATTATGAACATCACAACAATAGTATGGTTCACACACAACCATACTATGATCCCCATAACAATATTATGGTCCTCACGACAATAGAATCGTTCACACACAACCATACTATGATCCCCACAACCATATTATTATTCACATTCAACCATACTATGATCCCCACAACAATATTATGATCCTCATAACCATAGTATGTTTACCGTACAACCATAGTATGATCCTCACAACCATAGTTTGACTTACGCACAACCATACTATGATCCCCAAAATTGTTTGTAAAGACTGGAATACGTTGTTATTCAACAATAAAGAATTTTATTAAGTAAGTTATGTAACAATAGGAGTGATTTATTTAACAGTAAAAAAATTCATTTATTAAAAATATTTTAGTTATACTAAGCCGTAGTTTTTTTTTGAAAAAATTTAATTTTTATTGCTATTATTGCGTAAGAATCGTAAAAATAACATTGTCAAATTAAAAAAAAAAAAGTTTTGCCAGTATGATTGTCGTAATCATGTTATTGTTAACATAAAACCCATGGAAACAATACTTTTGTCCCACCATATTTATATTGTTGCTACAACCATATTTTCATTTTTAAATTTGGCAACAATACTTTTGTTACATTTGAACAATATTAATATTGCCGCAATCATACTATTGTCAAAATGAAATTGAAAAAAACAATACTATGGTTGCGACGACCATACTTTTACTGCAGAGAACATACTATTGTTGCCGTGACCATATAGTAACCATATATTTTCTCTGCGTGTATATCATAACGTGGAAGGATATCAGTCGTTTTTATGAGAGCTGGTAACTGATCGATCGTTACAAATTGTGCCAAATTTCAATTCCTTAATCTTGAATAACATCCATCCTTTGTCCGAATAACTTGGTTCTGCGAAATTCCATCAATATTGCATGTAATATGTGGCTTCTAGAGCAAGAGACTTAAAATCGATACGACATACGAGTATGTGTGGAAGCTACATCTAACTCCGAACCGATTTCTTTTAATTAATTTAATTCATTTTTTTTTCTTGGGAAGGGCGAACAATTCTAGGATTTTGCTATCGACATCCCTAACATGTTTGCATATATGAGATACTATTTTTGATCGCTTTGAATTGGCCATATTATTTAATGGTAATTCTTTGTTATAAAAGTTTTATTATTCTTTTTGTTTGTCTTATAACAATAATAATGAAATCAGTTTGCCCCGGGGCAGAGGAGTACCCTTTAATTCCTCTTGAGCTTCTTTCCTGCGGTCGGTATCGATTTCGTTTTACGGATTTTCTATCCGTTCGGGGAACACCTTTCGCTTCCGTTTTCTCATGGCGCTGGTGTGCCTGGAATAGGTTTTCTTCGTTTGTATTTAGGTCAAGTATTTCCCTGCCATGGATGTGTGTGCGTGTGAATGGTTCCTCCCCTTCTCCTTTATGGGCAGCAAAATTTATGATTGTTTACGACTGCGAACGGGTGTGTGGGTATGTGGCCGTTCTCGATGAGTACGGCCTTATTTGTATTTGCTGAGGACTCGTTTGTTGTAGTCCTCTAAGGAGTTCTTTTTGTTTTGTCGTAAAACATCTTGAAGCTCATCAATAGCCCTCGACTAGCTTTACTTTCATGCATAGGTGTGTACGAGTGCTTATTTGCAGTCGAGGCTGGTATATTTGTCAAAGGTTCACTATGAGAGTCTCTTAGTGAACCAATTTATTGATACCTCGAGCCCTGAATTGTTTTAAGGGTTTAAAGTCAAATACAGGAGAACAAAACATTTAAGGGTAATTTGGACAACCTTTTGATCTGTCTTCAAGAAATCCCAGGGAGCGAACATATATCGCACGATCTCATGCGCTTTCTTAACGCTCTACCATGAATTTTCCATTTTAGGGAAAGTTTAACAAAAGTCGTCTGGAAAGTGGAACACTAAAACGCAAATTTGTATACCTTAACTTTGTGCATTTGTTTGTAAAAGAAGACGCCTAAATAAGCCTTTATACTAATAGACTCGCAATTACTCTTTAAATCGGTGAGGACATCGGTATATGTTTTTATATAACCTCCGAAAAAAACTACCTCCTGTTGTAAAGTCTGTTCTTGTAATAAATGACTATGAACGATGGCTTTGTGTAAATGATCCAGATGCAATTAATAAACGTGCCGTCATTATCTGATTAACTGTGGGGCACTTTCCGACTATTTTTTAAAAATAGGGATATGTGTCTATCGTCGAAAAAATTCACAGATAAACAAACAACACCTTAACTAGATCTATTTGCATTCAAAATTACAAATTTAATTTACCGCTCAAACTAATATAAATCCTTATAAAGCTGGAGTAAATAAATCCTTAAGCCTTAAACATTGTGAAAGCGTTAAGATTGGCATATTTTCCTTCATTTTGCATCCCAGGTGACAATAAGTCTTTAGTTGATAAAAAGTAAAATCCAGTTATAAGCAAAATACGAAAGCAAGGTTATACAAAAAACGTTTTGTTTAACATTTTTAGATTTATTGCGATCAATGTGAACGCCAAAGATAAAAATGTTTCGATATGTCTTCTTTAGAAAGTTTTTTATTTTACCGGTAGTCCAGCCTACATCTTTCGATAAGCAAGTTTGAGCGCTTTATTTTGTGCCCGTGAGACTTTTTTTTGTAAAAATATATCATCGGTATGTAATTAAAATGACTATTGATTAATAGCCAATTATATAGCAACAATTTAGTTTTTTCATCGAATTTATTTTAAAGTTTATAGAGTAGCCCAATTCCTGAAGCTATTTTCCCCTCAAATGTTGTATATGAAAGTTCCATGATAAATTTCTTTGCAAAAGTACTCCTAAGTATCGAACTGAACTGGATTCAACAACATCTTTTCCACAAATAAAAATGTTGAAAGCGTTATTACCAACTGAGTAAGGTACATGTTATACTTGTAGAACATTAAGCAGTGCTCTAGAGAGGAAAATTTGACGGATATTTATTAATTTACAATCGAAGATTCAAATAGTGGACATTTACGCTTAGTCTACCAAAACGTCATTATAGACGGATAGTCTAGTTCAAAAATCCATATAAATGTACCCCTTGCTGAGTTAACCGACTTAATATTGTATTCAGATTTTATTGAAGTTTGGACGGCATGCATAAAGACAGCAAATCAGTCCATGGTTTTACATGACCCTTATGCACATCGTGACTTGGGAGCCAACCGATCCAATAGCGAAACATTTTATAAAAATAAAAAATAATGTTTCTGGCTGGTGTGAACTAAACGAACTAAACGATCAATACACGTTCCTCCAAAGAAATAGCTTGCCTTCCAAATAGAATTAATTAACAATAAATTGTTAATTCTAAGGAGAATCATCTTTATAGGTAAATTAAAACTAAAATAATTTCTAAATTGTTCTAAATACGAGTAAGTCGTGCTTCTTTCGGAGCTTAAAGTGTACTAAATGTACAATTGTATCGACATTTGCATCCCTCATTCGTATTTGGTCACGGCAACAATAACATATTCTCTGCAATTAAAGCATATTCGTCGCAACCATAGGACTGTTAGTTAAATTTCATTTTGACAATAATATGATTGCGGCAATATACATATTGGTGAAATATAACAAAAGTTTTATTGCCAAACTTAAAAATTAAAATATTCTTTAGGTTTTATGTTTACAATAGTAAAATTACGGCAATCATACTGTACGATTGTGACTTTGAACAAAGCATAGCAGTTTTTATAGACCAACGATGCATACAAAAAAAAACAAATGGACACAGCCACACTCGATACAGTTGCTTGGGGTCTAAGGATGGTGAAGTAGCAATTACCCCTGCTTGCAACTACAAAAACGTCATAAACTAAATCTATATTGTTGAATAGCAATAAAGCATTTTGAGGGTCAGAGTATGGTTGAGGGGACCATACTATGGCATGGATCATAACAAGATTGCATGTGAATTGAACTATGGTTGTGGGGATCGTACTGTGTTTGTACGGGAAACATTCTAAGGTTGTTAGGATCAGAATGTGGTTGTCTTGCTGTGAGAACCATAATATTGTTGTGCCAAAACCATATACCCAACAATAGTATGGTGACCTTTAAATATTTTATCCCAACTAACTATGTTTTTGTACAATCGGCTCAATACCCGGCTTTGTTTAGATCATAAGCCAACCGATGAATCTTTGCAGGTTCGAAGTAAGCCCGAGACTTATGGCAATTGATACAGCTTTTGCAAAAGCTTTAAAAACCCACTATATTATACCAGCAAAAAACACGAAAAAATAATTCTTCCGCTTCGAATTGGTCCACATGTTAAATATTGAATTGGTGAAAGGAAAATGGCTAAGGGTATTATTCAGTCGGCCGCTACCATCATTACCCCATCATCTTTAGAAAATCATTTATGTTCGCCACGAAATCGCGGACTACGCCCATAAAAAGAGCAAAGTGGACAGATTAACAAAATAAACACATCACATGGTCTTGCTGTGGTTGAAAGCGACATTAATGGGATGTTGGCCAAGATAAACATCGGGACGTGTCTGGCAAGCAGCTGTTGAACAACTGACGCTAATGAGAATTGTGAAATTAAAATTATAATCGAAATGCTGCACAATATAATTACATCGATAGAAAACAAATTAATCACTTTGGATCATTTGGGTCGAATGACGGGGATATGGATCGTGAGTAGCCGACAATCCTCAAAAATCCAATTTTCACAAATTGTAAGAACACTTTTGTTGCTGTTATTAACCAATCTACTCCAGCAAATGTATCTTCGTAGTCAACATAAACAGAAAATTACAAATAAGGCGATCGATACAAAACATTTGTTGAAATTAAGGTGCAAACACACTGCCGCTTATTTGCCGTATGTTGCGTATTTATGAACTTGCGGATATTTTGTATCCGAGATTGTCAGTGCGGACTGCACTGACAATCTACAAATACAAGTATGTATATGCATATCTATTTTAAACATCTCGAAAGAAATTAAATGCGATGTCTATGATATTGGAATTGTAGGGGTTTTCGCTTTATTGGAACTTCAATGCAACGAGGTTAAATAGAAAAATATGAATTACAGGGAGGTTTTAGGCGTTATTAACGGTACGGTAGTATTAACAGTTTTACTTGACTGCGCAAGAACAAAGATTTTGTAATATTGTTCAAGTATGCTTTGCATAAGGAATTATATTAGACTAGCAACAACAAATTATGATTTATAAGACGCTAAACGGATTTTGTTTTGCAATAAAGTACAAATTATCGAGAGTAGCAAAATTTATGAAATTTTTACGAGCTTAAGCGATCTTTAAAGCGACTGACAGTTGCTTACGATTTATTGAGGCTTTTGAAATCACGGGGTCAAATTATCGCTACTTCATTGTATTTTACTGATAATGGTCAACAATTCGCGTTGCCGTTGGTGCGAGAAAATTTAACTTTAGCATGTTTTTATTCCAAATTGACTTTTCTGGCACATATTTTATTTGACTCCTTTTAAGATGTTCAAAGGAACGCGTCACCAGTTTTATACGATGCTGTAAAGGAAATAGATTCGAATTTTGTTTTAAACAATTTTTCAAAAAACAATACTTTTGCCGATATAATCTTAAGTCTCTGTAAGGGAAACTTTTCTGATTGGCCGATTTCGTCATATTTGTCATTGATTCATATTTTAATTTGTGTTTTTGGTATTCTTATGTCCATGTTTAAATTGGTCAGCTTTTCAGAGTGTCTCAGTCTGTCACCCAAATTTAACCTTACTGAAAACTTATGTTATTTGTATGAATACATTTATGTAGACAACAATTTTTTGGGCCCTAGACAATTTGTATAGGGACAATCCAATACTAAGTCTTTGTGACTTAAATCGGTCGAAAATTAGTTGTTTGTCTACCAAATATGATTGAAATCGGAATTATAATGGATGTTCTGGGGCGTTTGAAGGTTATGTCGGGAGATATTTTTGCACTGGGGCTATGTCAAAACGTGGTCCGGTATAACTTATTTTTATCTGAACTAATTACTGACCGGTAGTAATGAACTGTACCCAAGTTTATCAATAGTAGATGTTTTATGTGGTTTCTGGAGCTAAAGACAAAAATTCGGTTGAACTAATGTGGGAGCTAACTAAAAATTTCTACCGATTTTTTATAAAAGTCAACCGCCTTTATCCAGAAAAAGGAACATTTGCAAATTTCATAAAATTCAGACAACAATAGCGACCTGTTGTTTGAAAACAAGACATACTTACGGACGGACAGACAGATAACGTAAAATCGAATCAACTGGTGATTCTGAGTCCAGCGGTACACAAAACGTGGGTCTGATTTCTGATATTTACGTAATTCGTACTTGAGTATTGCGAATTTTCTTTGTTTTTACAGGGTTTTCATTGATATGAGGTTTAATCGTCATTCAGTTCATTCGATGTGTCCGTTCGTGGTGTGTGTGCGACTACACAAGATTCCAGGTTTTAGCTCGGCTAGTAACAGCCTGATATTTTACGGAGAGCTTACTCCGTAATACTGTCTAGAATGCGTTTACCGTGTCATGTTGGTTGTAAACGGGAGGTTCTCTCACTGATTTGAGTGATTAAAGAAAGATGCTATTTTTCCCAAGGCATTGAGTTGTTTAAGAGTCTATTCTTGCCCACTGACCGTTACAGCGAAGCCTCAGATATCACTACTAATGAGCGAATTTATGAGGTGGAACTTTTGCTGCAAAATAATATATGCACGTCTCCTGGTTTGTGAAAGCGACTGATATTATGCACTAATGTGTAAATAGTTGAACAGATCGCAAGTCAACTTCCGCCACGACATCAGTCAATGAGTTTATCTCAGACAATTGGTTAGCGTTCACCTGGAGTGGTAAGGCAGTAGTTTTAACTCATATTTGAATACTCATGCGATAATGGTCACTAACATCACCATGAAGCAGGGGAGACGGATGCTTTCTAAACTTGCAGAAAATCACCATGGAAATCATTCAAGCTTGAAATATCGTGGGCATGAGGCATTCGTTGGAATGCTACATGCAATTCGCACGCGAGTCCTTTGTTACGAAGGGGCCCATTATTCAAACTGCTGTCCGCACAAGGGTGACGAAATGACAACTGACAAAAATTTGAATACAATGGAACATCGGCAACAATAACATACACCATCAGAGTCGTTTACTCAGGACAATAGGCTGTCGCAATGACATCGACATCATCGGCTGTCAACAATTTCGATGGTGCTTGAAATGGCCCAAATGTGCGATGTTTACCAAAAAGAGTCTATTATGCATGGACAAGGACAATTGTGCATGGGAAGATATTCCGCAATCACATGTACACCATCATATGAATTAAGGAATCAATTGGTACGACCGTGCATTTGAATTTCGGCGACCACCATAAATGCATGTCCAGCATGGACAGCAGACAATGGCGCATCAAATCTGCGTGAGAGGTATTCTCACAAACTCCGTTACTGCCATTTTTCCCTTTCGGGTTTAAACGCAAACTGAAGTTTAATTTTAAATTCTGTTTTATTTTGGGCATGCAATGGATGATGCAGACAAACCCACTCCCCGCCGCTCGCTCGCTCACATACAAATATCGTCCAGACTTCACATACAGAAAATGTACAAATAATCCCCAAACTTCATGGTCATGTACAGACTAAACATTTTATTCGAACGTTTTATGCATTTCTTATATACTTTTCCCTGGTAACTCCTGTTTCGTATTTCAATTCCAAGTTCTGTGGAAGATGAGCGCAATGTACAAACGCACGCAGCATGAATGAGGTCCTGGCCGTCTAGAAAGTTTCCTTACAATGCAGCTTCGTTAAAAGAACATCAGGGATAATAAAACCACTTATGGCACGTCTATCATTGTAAAGGTATTTTGTGGCGAGAAGGACATGCAAAAAAAAAAACGAAAAACAAAACAAAATTGGCTAGTAAGGGCATAGCACAAGGGAGTTCATCTCTTGCAAAGCAGACACTTTTTAGAAATTCAGGATGCATTCGAAATGGAATTCGTCGCCCTCTCTCCTGCTGCAGTCTAGACAAAGAACATTTGGGTTGAATGCGAGAAGAATGCGTCTTTGAAACCTAACATATTTTAACTAAAGCTGTTCCATTGGTTTGGAAAATTGCCAGCTTCCATAATAATTTCTAAAACATTTCGTTAAGGGGTCCCTGTAGGATAGTGCAACAAATAGCTCCACGAAACGGAACTCAAGATCTACCGATTACCAAGCGCGCACTGGCTCATCTCAACCCACAGTTTTTTGAATCAGAAGAAAAATCGACTCCTTCGTAATAAATTCTTTCTAATTTAGTGTTTACTCGTATGTTTTGATTTTACACTTTCGCATTATTTACGAATAAGACACTATTTTGAAGCACATCTTATTAAGGACGCTCGGTACTAATTGGTACTTACTGATAGGGACCTCCCGATCTACGGACGTCTTAAGCGACGATTTGACATTACTTAAGGTTTACGAATAAGACACTATTTTGAAGCACATCTTATTAAGGACGCTCGGTACTAATTGGTACTTACTGATAGGGACCTCCCGATCTACGGACGTCTTAAGCGACGATTTGACATTACTTAAGGTATTTATAATTTCCTTACTGAGGAGTTCGTCAATATTTACGAAGTGCAAAACAGCCACAGAAAAATGTCAAATGATACTACCCGATCTCCAGATGCAATCACACTATGGCTCCGCATTTTCTTCGTGCCCGTCATATAGTCGTTGGTCCAAATGTGAAGAAACCCGCACCACAGTGTGTACTAGTTGTATACGTCCAACCGTCTCTACACACGAATAAAAAAAGTATGGTTGGGTAAAATATTCGAAGAGCTTCATACTACAATTAGGCATATGGTTGTGGCAAAACAAAATTATCATCCTCACAACAAAATTATTATCCTCAAAACAATAGTAGGACTCACACACAACCATACTATGTTCCCAACAACCATATCATTATCCTCACAACCATAGTATGAACCTTACAACAATGGTATGTTTCACACGTAACCATGTTATGATGCATACAACCATAGTATGATCCCACTCAACCAAACTAAGACCCCAAAATTATTTATTACGATTGGATTATGTTGGTTTTCTACAATAGAGATTTCTATTAAGTACATTATTAAAAAATTTAATTTATAATTTCGGTAGTAAATTATTTAACAGTAGGAAAAATTGGTTTAAAAAACGTGTTTTATTTAATATACTTATATATATTTCAGTTATTCAAATCCAAAGCAGTATGTTTTGAAATATTTTAATTTACATATAAAAGTACTATTATTGTGGCGTAAGATTCGTAACAATGTCATTGCTCTAAAAGCCATATTAAATTTATAAAAATTACAACAGTATGGTGGGATTGCCGTAATCATATTATTGTTGCAATTCATCCAAAAAAACAATACTTTTGATGCACCAACTATATTCTAATTGCTACTTTTCACAAATTCATGCTACTTTTCACAAATCAAAGTATTTGTTTGCCATAAGACATAAACTATTTTGACGTGTGTCTGAATATAGTCATATAATTAGTAAATCTGAGATAGATCATTTTTTTATTATAATTTAAATGAACGTTAATAAAGAATTTATTTATTAACGTTTCGCTGAACGTGTATTTTCAAAACAAGCGCTAATAAAATAATAAACTAACAGCTTAAAATCTACGTTTTCAGCTCTGATTTTGCTACACGCCAAGTTAGAAGAGTGGACTCTAGGTGCAAAACTTGTATAAAAGTACTGAAACCAAGTTTCGAAAAAATAGAACGTTAAAGTCAAACGTAAATTTTTCACCATAGCTTTAAACATTTATATATTTTTGAACAAAATTCGTGTTATGGAAAGAGTACAAAAATATATATAAAAGAAATATATTTACATGTATGTATAAGTACATATCGTCGTAGTTCCCAGCAGAAGGTCTATGTGTAATTTGTTATTTTTTATTGCCGCTTTTAGTAGTCCTATTGGTCAAACATGTAGCCACCGAACTGTTTTTCGATTCAGGATTAAGAAAAAGGTCTATGTGCATTTTTATTAAAAAATTATCATACAATTATTGTAGAAGGCCTATTTGTTTTCTTCACATAGGCGTTTTCAAATTCCGAACCCTTAATTCTAGTTAGATTTTTATGTACTGCCCATATAAATGACAGACACGAAAGTAACAATCAATATATAAGGTGCTAAGTTCATTCGGACCAATTTTATGTATTTTTTAGGATCATACTAATTCGGCGTCTTTGTATGCCAGATAAATTAAATCATGGGCCAATGGTCCTTAACAGTTAACTGTCATTCCATAAAACTACTTTGTACTTCATTTTGTCCACATCAAACAGTAAATGTGGCTTAGAAAGAGTCAGGACCTAAAAACAAAAGATACCTTTGTATGAGGGTTGTTTAAAATCATGGACCGATACGGTCTATATAATAAACAGTTAATTTCCATGCTATGAAACTACTTCGTGTCAAATTCCATCAAGATCAGACTATAAGTATAAATGCAGTTTCTAGAGCGCCGGTACCTAAACTTGGAAAGGTACTTCTTATAGCTATATCAAAGCAATTGCCGATTTGGCCTATATTTAATCCTAAATAGGCATTGCCCAAAAGACAGTTTCATACCTAGTTTAAGCAGCCTAGGTCAATCCCATGGTACCGACTTTTTTATAAAATACCCCCAAAAAGTGTAATTTTGCAGATGTTGTTTGAGTCCTTGTATAGAGAACCTTTTTCCCTTCCAGTATAAATCCCAAACAGATTGCACCAACAATACATTTCTCTGCTTGCACCAACAATACATTCCGCTACGTGCTTTCAACAGACACCTTGACGGAAGGACGGTCGAACATCGCTAGAGCGTCTTAGAATTGGACGCTGCTCAAAAACATATTTACTTTTAAGGGTATAGGATGAATATTTTGAGATGTACCAACAAAATGCCTGTATGTAAAAGGGCCTATGTGGAAATTATCATTTTTTTATTTTAATACAGAAGAGGCAATACTAAAACGGGCCTATGTGACATTTTTGTATATATTGTTGTGTCACACGAAATGGCGCCTTAACCGGAAATATTTTAGTAAATACGTGTCAAATCTACATATATACAATAGGACTGCATTTATTAATTTTTGGAAATTCCGCGGAATGAATAAATGCAACAGTTTTTTGGCTCTCCTGTTAAGTGGCGGAAAAACACCTTAGCCTTCTGCTAGAACACCGACGATGTGTATGTGCCTTTTAATGAATTGTTTTTTACTTTTATGTGTATTTTGAATAATTTAAATAAAATAAATATGAAAAATTTGCGACTTTTTTTTTTAAAAAAATCGCCTTTCTGTGCCACTTTTTGAAATTTTCCAACGGTAACGCTGCCGGGTTTCCCTTAAACGCCAGGCGTTCGACGACCTTTTAATAAATCGATTATTGTAAGTAAGACTGCCGAAATGTAAATAAAGCTTACCAACTTATTACTTTCACCAGTCCAATTCCTTGGCGGAGACGGGCGGGTGCCTCTCCCAGCTGGTGCACTTGGTCTTCGGAATGAATTTGATATATTCACAACATCGTTCTCTGCATTCCTCTGTGCAATGAGTGGGTGTTCGTTCTGGCAGTGCATTCATCCAGGAGTGGTGTGCTGTAAGCATCCACAACATGCCACTACGGAGAGGTGCACCAGCGCTCTGCTTGTGTATCGAATTTCATGACCACGTTAAAGGGACACAGTCTCCGCCGCTCTAGTGCGGGTCGGTGGCACCACCGACAGTGTCAGTTGGACTCTTGTGTGTGCTGCACATACTGGCATACTTGACTCCTCAAATCGTTTATCTGCGGCATTTGTGTCAGATCGTAGCCGAACCGGCTGAATGCTCGCGTGCGCAAATAACTCAAGGCACGAGATTTGTATTCATTACAAGTCGTAATAATGCCTTTGGTGCAAAACTTATGACCGTTGCTGTTTTTGTTTCTTTTTTAGTTGCTTTTATTGTCCTGTGTCGGGTTACAATGTTGGCCCAGTCGATGTTGTTGTTGTGGACGCCTTTATTGTTATTTTTGTAATTTTATTATGCATTGTGTTTGGCTGCGACAGAGTGTGGGTGTGCTTAAATTAAGCACCGCACACACAGAGGATCATAAATCGTCTCTGCGTCCTTCCATCTGCAGCGGTGTCGTTGTGAGATGTGGGACGTTGGACGTGTACTCAGTGCTTTATTTAGCGGTTCGAAAGAGGTTCAGCCGTTTGCGATAGACAGACACAGCCGACGATGCGCAATTGTCGTTTGACTTTCAATGCACTCCAATGCGAAAGTATAATTGTGTTATTTCAGTGAAAATACGCTCGCCGGGATCACTGCGGTATAAGTGATCACATTTCCGATCGGCAGGTGTGATTTCAGGGTCGTCGTATAGTTTTGACATAATCACAGGTTATTTCGTATTATTTTGGGACCGTGGTGCCGGAGTTTGGGATATTCGACCAGGATTGTAGCTGGACTAAAAAACCTGAGAACGTCTTCATGAAAAGTTAAAATTACTGGAAATAAAAAAAATAAAAATACATTTTTTGGAACGTTAGTTACTACTCGTGGCAACTCAATTAATACTCTACAAACTCTCGAAAGATCATAAAAGAACTTTGTACTTTTATAAATGAATGTGGACGTTATTCAGACTTCATAATAAAATTTAAACCGTTATTGATAACGATTGTTTCCGATCGGTTTATATTTTGTCTGGGTATAGTTGAATATACAATATTTCAACACACACCAGATTCGCCACGGGTAAACTCCAGATGATAGGGTTGGATACATTCCAAGGTAGAGAGTAAACATTTTTTTCGTTTTCTTCCTCTATCTGACCAACGTTCCACAAAGCAATGCCATGTACCGAATCTTAAAAATACATCCCTGCATGGTTGGTCTGATAATAAATACGTTTCTAGTTTTTAATTGGTTTCTTAACCGGAGTTAAGAGTCAGATTTCGGAATTGGAGTAGAGCTGTCAAACTATCGATAGTCGTCCCAGTCGTTCAATAGTTAACAATACTATCGGATAATTTGTTTAAGATACACATTATTACACAAAATCCATTTTTTTAAATAAACAACAAGTACTCCATTCCAATTGCATTTTAAGTAAGCTTGGTCTTACTATGTGATACCTAGAGTGGACAGGACATATTATGTTGGAGCTATATGGGATCATAGACTGATAGGGTCCATTTCCACGAGGAATAGAAATTCAGCAAGAAATTCAAGACGAATATTTGTAGGCGGACGTAGAGCAACCAGAAGAGGTTCAAGAGCTGCCACTTCATCCAGAAAAAACAACGCATCGATCAATGGATATATTGAGAGAACACTTCGGTGTGCAGATAATTTCACGTTTTGGGCAGGTCGATTGGCCACCAATATCGTGTGATATCACACCGTTAGACTTTTTCCTGTGGGGATTTGTAAAGTCTAAAGTTTATGCAAACAAACGCGCTTATTGAATTTTCTGTGTTTTTTTTCTTTAAAAAAGTTGGAAACCTCGAAATGGATCACGCGTTATATCGCAAAAACCAACTTAATTCAATGTTCTTCAAATGATTTTAAAAATTCCCAAAATTCCGACAGAAAATTCCTAGGAAATCGGGAAACGTAAATCTCCGTCTAGGGATTTCCATGGAAGCACCCCCGCTAAGAATTCTGCATTCCATGGTATTTTGCTATTACAATGAACAAAGTTCAAATCAAAAATAGATGAGTTAATTCGGTCAGTTGGCTTCAGTATATGATCGAAGTGCTGTAAAGCTCCATGTCTCGAGAGAAAGTTTGCCGTAAGACTCCATGTCTCGACAGGAAGTTTTTGTTGCGGCATCGATGCCCGGCCACGGTCATATTTACCTTGTCAATGGCAACAAGTTACCATGGAACCAAATTTCCTCGTTTCTTACTCCGAACCAAAAAATAAGTAAAAAGTAAAACCGTCTAATTAGTTTTGGATTGCCTCATCTGCTGCTGCCGCCGCTATTTAAGATCTTCTGTAAACATTTTGTAACTTTAATTATGATGGATTATCGCATGTACGCTCCAGCATAGTCACAGTGATGGAAGCTGCTGAATGCCTGTGTGGATGAGAGTGTGTTTATGTACGGATGGATATTTTCCGAAGGGGGAAATAAACGCAGCAGCCTCTGCTGAGCCACGTCGAAGGTAGGCCGAGATAGTTTATTATCTGGACATGCTGATTACTATGGCAAACTTTAGATTAATTTATTAAAAATCGTCATACATTAATTATGGCTCGGCAAGAACAACAACAAGCTAGGCTGTCCTCTTATGCGAATGTTGGGCAGGAGGGAACCGATATATATATATATATATATATATATATATATATATATATATATATATATATATATATATATATATATATATATATATATATATATATATATATATATATATATATATATATATATATATATATATATATATATATATATATATATATATATATATATATATATATATATATATATATATATATATATATATATATATATATATATCGGTTATCTCCATCACTTTCATAAAACGCGCATATCTCTGGGAGGGAACACTTTTGGGGCATGGGATCGGTCTAATTCGATGCTCAGATGTTGTCCACATCAAAAAAAGTGAAATTTTTTTTCTTTATTCTTAGGCCCCTTTCTTTATGCGCTGTCACATATATGGAATTAAAATACCCGGTTTTTGTATCCTACGTTGCCTGAAGAGTACCGATTTTATCGAAATCTCGTATATGGTCGATTGAGTGGAAGGTGATAGAACGGAGCGTGACATCCATATTTATCTAACGCTCATTAAAATTGAAAACAGCGTAAAACATACAATGCCAACTCCTTGTCGTTTGCGGGTTTTCGATGTTCTTATCGAAAGTTACTGCTGTTCGGGTTTTATGAATGCACATAATTTTAAGTTTCTCCACAAACAAATTCAGAAGTATATGCGATTCGTAAGATATTTAATTTCTTTAATTGATCATAACATTTCTCTCATTTAATTAAAAAATTTACTAGCCAATACTTTTCGAGAATATATTTAAATTTATAATAAATTTAATTCAATATTTCGAAGAAACTATCCGTTTCTGCCATCAAATAAATAGTTACTTCTGCTTACCTTATTTCAATAAATCCAACTAAAATATTCGCGATTTTTATATCAGGAAAACCAAGAAATAAAATCAAATATACAATTTTAGTTATTGATTCAAAGTGTTATTTGTGAGGTTGGCAAAAATGCTACCATCTTTGATTGGCCAAAATGATTAAAAAAAATACCAATATTTGTACAGAAAGTTCGAATAGAACTAATCAAAGATATTTTTTAAAATTTATTGTATAAAACGGGAGAAAATTAGCTCAAACTTCTACTTGAAAATCGTTTTTTGAAACCAGTGAAATTTGCACCATTGTGCTCAACTCAATCAACACAACCTTTACATTGTAGTTTTTTTGCAGTGTATGGTACCATGATCCATACCAATGTACCCACTCAACTTAATTGTGTTTTTCGTTATTAGTCCGACCCAGTCTAATGTGTATATGAATTTGGGATCTGTGAGGGTGGACGGACAACGTGGCAAGTATATCCAGGCTGGGTGGAGGACGAAAAGCGGTCGACTGATTATCTGTTGGCCGTTGAATGTTGTTTGTGTGTCTAATGTTTAATTAATTGCGGATTATTGTGCTCGAGTAAAATCGATGACACCGCTGCGATAGCACTATTGTCTGGCATTTATTCCACTCAAACTACGAATTGCCACATGTGGCAGGCAGGCCTTTTGTTTGCGGTTAGTATTGAATCAAGTAAATTACTGACAAAGATGATGACAAGGGGTGAACACAATTAAAAGAATAATTCACGTATGAATCCTAGTAACTGCCGACGCAGCGGTCAATCTGTGGCTACTGAGACGGACGGTGCCACATGAGATCCGAATCCAGGTGTTCCACATGTGTAAGAACATACTTCATTAAATTCTTAAAATGTCGTGTGCATCGAGCTTTAATATTGAAGAAAGTCGATTACAGTTTAAGTTAAAAATCAATTTTAGTACTTCGAAATAAACTTAAATTTTAAAAGTGCAAATCGATTTTATTTGCGATTAAAGCCTAAGCACATTTTTTTTAAATTGTTTCATTTGTGGTTCTGTAGAAGCCACAAATTACGTCCGATTCTGACCAAATTTCGTACAATGCCTTAAAATTGATATTACTCGTATCAGTTTTCGTTTTCGAATATACCCACACGCAGAAAAAAAGTATGGTTAGGATAACAATATTCGAAGAGCACCATACTATTGTTGGTTATATGGTTGTGTCACAACAATATTATGATCATCACAACAATAGTATGGTTCACACACAATCATACTATGATACCCATAACAATATTATGGCCCTCACAACAATAGAATCATTCACACACAACCATACTATGATCCCCACAACCATATTATTCACTTTCAACCATATTATGATACCCACAACCATATTATGATCCTCATAACCATAGTATGTTTAACGTACAACCATAGTATGACTTACGCACAACCATTCTATGATCCTCAAAATTTTTTGTAAAGACTGGAATACGTTGTTATTCAACAATAAAGAATTATGTAACAATTCGAGTGATTTATTTAACAGTAAAAAAATTCATTTATTAAAAATATTTTAGTTATACTAATCCCTAGTTTTTTTTGAAAAAATTTAATTTTTATTGCTATTATTGCGTAAGAATCGTAAAAATAACATTGTCAAATTAAAAAAAAAATTAAGGTTTTGCCGATATGATTGCCGTATTCATGTTATTGTTAACATGAAACCCATGAAAACAATACGTTTGTCCCACTAACCATATTTATATTGTTGCTATAACCATATTTTCATTTTTAAATTTGGCAACAATACTTTTGTAACATTTCAACAATATTAATATTGCCGCAATCATACTATTGTCAAAATGCAATTCAAAAAACAATACTATGGTGGCGACGACCATACTTTTACTGCTGAGAACATACTATTGTTGCCGTGACCATATAGTAACCATATCTTTTCTCTGCGTGCAACACCCAGGATGAATTTGAAATTCGATGTAGCTGAAATGAAACATAGCGCGTTGAGTATGACCAGAACATTACATTTTTATAAATGAATATAGAATAATAGGGTGAATAATCTAGAGGTATTTATTTAGTTTTTTAATTTAGTTTCTCCAGTTTTTGTATCTCTTCCAGGAAATACGATTATCCGAGACCCATATAATAGGCAGTTATTTCATTAATAATTTCAACATTGGAGCTAAATCATTTTACGCCGAGCCATTTTTTTAGGTTTGGAATCAAGAAATAGTCACTTAGGGCAGAATATGGCAGATGAGGTACCACTTCGTAACCCAATTCATGCAATTTTGCCATTGAGACTGCACACGTGTGCACCTGTTCATTACAAAAAATAACTTTTTTTGTTGGCCGTATGTGGTTGAATTCTTTTTAAATCCTCGTTAAATCGGTTCAATAAGCTGGCATAATATTCGCCGCTTATTGTGTTTTCCTTTTAAAGGTAATCGATGTGGATTATCCCGCGTGCATCCAAAAAACTGTTGTCATCACTTCATTGGCTGACAAAGTCAGACAGCTTTCTTAAACCCAACTGATTATGTAAAATCAAAACCACACTTCGATATTTTCGAGTTGTATTGACCTCAGTTGTCCGTCCATTACGTTCAGTGTCATTTGCACTTGCGCGACCACAACGAAAGCCATTGAAATCGATGGCGTAGAGTCCCTGTAGTATTTATCAAGCTTTTCCTTGGTTTGATTGACGGGGTTTTTCCGCAAAAATGGGCACAATGCAGCTTTTTCTATTATGCGAATTGCAAAAGCAGTTCCGAGTAAGTTTTCGCGCCACACAGTTTTTACTGTGGGACTGGAATACCTCTGAGGGGCACTTGAAACATTAGGTGTACTCTATTAATCTTATTTAACGAGCAAGTTCTTAAAATGTATTTATATACAGGGACTGATTGGCTTTATGCATCATAAACCGTTTGATTTGAAAATTTGTTATCTGTAGAACAAGTATTATCCAACAAATACTATGAGCGAGTAATAACCGAGCTCGCTTAAACTCGCTAAATGTTATTCCTTAATAACTTTCTTCTCAAAAGTTTTAATTATTAAAAACAAACGGGTTTTAACGAAAATTATCTATCGTTTTCAGTAAACAAAATCCAATTAATATTCTTGTACAGTGTTGTAAAGTTATCCTCCTAAGCGAGTGGTCAATAGAACACGGCCTTTGTAATGCATCCGACTTTAATAAAAAGTGACATGTACTTGGAAGAACATTTAATAACGAATGCCCTCATTTTGAAGAGGACTCAGTTCAGACTTCTTGGAAGTTCACCGGTGAACTGCATACCGGGGTTGCCAAGTACGTACGTACGGCTGCGTGTAGTTCCCACATGTATATACACAAACAAACACATAACAAATGTAATTTACCATTTTGTGACGCTTATAAATTAACGCCAACAAACTCCGATGCTAAAGTTGTTGCCTTGTATTTTTCGAAGAAAACCAAAACTTGTTCCCAGAAAGTCCACATGAGCAAACGGCAGCCACAACAGCAACACTCGCGTTGCCATCACTTGACGTCAAACTTCTGCTCCGCGTACAGGGCATTGCGTACGCACATACTGATCCTTCTCACACATCTCGACAGTGCCCAATCCCATTGTGTGACCATTCAGCACTGGCCGGGCTGTGCTGCTGCTCGCAACAACCGAAAGGAACAACGCCAGGAACGACAAAGTGTCAAGTAAAAGATGAATTTATCACCGACGAAAGTCGAATGAGAACACACTCAACCAGACACCAGGCAGTAGTCGGGCAGTCTGTCAGGGCACTGTGGTAGCCACGGTCTAAACAAACCCATACATGTGTACGTACATTCGTGGATTCACACTTGCATTGTATTTATTATACCAGGGCTGCCAACCAAAATCAAAAAAAAATTGATTTTTTTTTGGAAAATTCGTCGAAATCTTAATTTTAAAAAAAGTAATCGTCGTTCAATCGTCACACATAAGTTCGGCAAGTTTCGCAGTAGAAGTTTACTTTATTTACGACATAATACTTGTTTTGGAATTCAGTCTGTCAAGAATTTTTTACACTACACCACTTGTTAGCCTTGTTTGTCTTGGGGAAAGACGGCAAATCAATACCTTATCAATAATTTTGTGCTTAAAAGTCGACCTGATCTACACTAATTTTCCGAGCTATATGCACTAATTATTGAATTAATGTCCGGGTTCTCTCGGAATCCACGGAAATATATGTTGAAAATTTACTAAAAGTTAATGATATTCGATCGTCGGAGTAGAAAAAACCTGTCATACATTCTGTGGGATTTAGACGTTTATGTCAATGGTTTTAAGAATTGCCGGAAATCGAATAAAGCTTCAAAGAAAGCTGAGAAAAAATAACATAATAAAATCGTTTATTTCAATAAAAACTTTTTTTTTTAATAAGAAATCAAAAAATATGTGTGTTTGTTCTTTGCTTAATCCGGCTGTAATGTAAATCGTTGCCTAAATATTTTTGTCTAAATAAATTATATTACAAAACACCAAATGACGATAGATCGTCAGTATTGGCAGCCCTATCTATTAAACTAAACTGCAGTTTGTAGCTAAACGCTCGAACGATGCAGCACACAATCGCGTGCAGTGCGGGACTGGCATTTAGACAAATGAATTGTCGCGTTTATGCGGGGCTTAAAAAGTGGGTTAACTGTGGCATTCGCACTCTGTTTAAGCTCCGAATGGGGTCGAAATTGAATTGTCTTGAGCAGGGCCATTACTTCCAGCCCGCAACGAATTTTCTTGCAGCTCTGCAGAGAAAACCTATGAGGGGAACACATCATTTATGCTGCGGGTAATTTCGAACTGCAATGCTATGAA
Source organism: Hydrotaea diabolus (assembly GCA_963513945.1). Taxonomy (NCBI): domain Eukaryota; kingdom Metazoa; phylum Arthropoda; class Insecta; order Diptera; family Muscidae; genus Hydrotaea; species Hydrotaea diabolus. The sequence goes on along the minus strand of OY740718.1, from coordinate 196,291,882 downwards.
GGAGCGTCAAACAGGTCCTAGATAATAGAAAACACTCTAGAGAAATATGCAAGCAAAAGTTTATTTTTTTCCTGAATCGTCTTTTGCTACTAGACTCGAATTAGTCATAAGCATGCCAAACGGGTTTTAAGGAATAAAGAAAATATCAATTCATTACTCTTGGGGCATGGGATCGGTCTCTCTCATTCGATGCTCAGATGTTGTCCACATCAAAAAAAGAAAAAAAATGAAACTTGATTTTTTTACCCTTAGTTCCCTTTCTCTATGCGCTGTCACATATACATATTTTTCTGATATCCCAACGCAATTCCCAACACTCAGCCCCGTTGTGATGACTTGCATTTATCGTTACTGCTCGATTGTCGTATGTAATAATTTGGCTGGTAGATACGTATTCAATTATATAACTAGTCAAACAGCACATACAAAATTCTAAACCGTTTATGAACCATATTTTCGTTTCTATTTTAAACGTTCAAGCTTTTCGCTTTTTACCTTGAGCCGATTGACGACTTTAAAGTAGAACAATTTTACCAAAGCGCGAATCGAACCAAGGATCTTTTTTCTGCAGTCGTGCTAATTAGACATTGCTTAAGAAAAAAGGGACAATTATCTCGTCACAAGGGCCCATTGACCCAATATCTATGCCTATTTATAGGTTATTTCTAAGTTAATATCGTTCATTGACAATTTTTTACTTCATTACATATATTTCTAATTTGTGTTCAAAATTGTCCCTCCTATATCTGCGCCGGTTCTGATCACACGTACAACTCCCACTCAATTGGTGGTGTAGGGGGCATACTATTCCCCAATCCTTCCGCCCCTTTTCATACTTTTCATTTTCAGATAATGCAACAGGTTGCATTGTTTTATCTCTTTATTTCACCAACTGCTCGGGACTCCTAATGAATGTATTTTTGAATTCTTGCTTCTCCGTTCATTGTTGCAACCAGCCAGCTTTCTCTATTATTCTCTATATATTCAAAAGTCATTGTAAGTGAATGCCGAACTGGCCACAAATGAAAGTTGTGCATTATGTTGGCAGAGCTATTAAAAATAAAAACTTCGTACTTTCCGCTTCGTTCTGATGATGGTTTATTTGCTGAATGGGATGAGCCGTTTACAGTATATTTTTAGTTGCGAGAGTATTGCCGCAAGGCAGTAGCCAGCTACGTTTTATTCGGTACGAACAAACAATGATAACAAGTTGAAGAATTCAGCGCAGCGAGAACCCTTGATGCTCGTTGCAAAAATTATTACAGTTCCGCACTCTTCCGGCTTGAAGAAACAAAACAAAAAAGGCACCAGAACCATCATGCCAAGTAGCACTCGTTTTCTATTACAGTTTGTTCGCAAATATGAATGCATTGAAAAGTAAATGTGAAAACCCGCCTGGTCGAAACAAAAACACCCTTCAACACATCGCACTCATACCTTTGTGTAACATACAACCACTTCCGAAACAGTTTTTTAGTTTATATTTTTAATTTATATTCCTATATTACGGAAAATTGCACGAAGAAAAAAATATGGTTGGTGTAACAATATTCGAAGAGCATCACACTATTGTTGGTTATATGGTTGTGGCATAACATTATTATGACCCTTACAACAATAGTATGTTTCACACACAACCATACTATGATCCCCACAACAATTTTATGGTTCACACAAAAATAGAGTTGTTGACACACAATCATACTATGATCCACACAACCATATTATGATCCCCATATCCATAGTATATTTAACATACATCCATAGTATGATCCTCAAAAGCATAGTGTGACTCACAGACAATCATACTACGCTCCCCAACAATTTTTTTAAATTTAATTTATTTAAACTCTTAATTTTAGGAGCGATTTATTTAACTGCAGAAAAATTCATTTATTAAACATCTTTCAGTTATACTAACCCAAAGTAGTTTGCTTTGAAAAAATTTAATTTACATATAAAAAGTACAATTATTGCGTAAGATTGTACAATCCCAAAAAAAAACAATACTTTTGTCGCACCCACCATATTTATACCATATTTTAAAATTTAAATTTGGCAACAATACTATTGTTACATTTTAACAATATTAATATTGCAGCAATGGTACTATTGTCAAAATAAAAATCAAAAAACAATACTATTGTTGCGACGAGCATACACTAATAGAAGACTTTGAGAAGCAAATCTAACTGAACCATATCACTTCTTTTGTCTGTGAATCGAACTGTAAACCAAACGGTTGTTTGAAAATTAAAAGTATACCGAACCAAAAGCCGTAAAATATCATAAAATGTGGTTCACACTTACATCAAAATTTTTTTTACAGGTATATGCATCTATGGGCGAAAAAACCAGAGGACCATATGTGAAAGCGCATAGAGAAAGGGACCTAAGGGTAAAAAAATCAATTTTCACCTTTTTTTGCTGTGGACAACATCTGAGCATCGAATGAGACCGATCCCATGCCCCAAAAGTGTTCCATCCCAGAGATATGCGCGTTTTATGAAAGTGACGGTACACCAACAATACATGTATTTAAATCTTTAAAATGACTCTCCTGAACAAAACTGGTTTTTACCCTTAGGTCCCTTTCTATTTTGCGCGTCACATATATTATTACAAGTGGGCCATTATGTTACAAGTGTGATTAGTTACAGGTCACAAAAATGCTATGATCCCCACGGCCATAACACGATTCTCATTACCACAGTGTGATCCCCACAACTACAGTATTATGGTCACAACCATAGTATGATTCTTACGGAACCATGATATGATCCCCACAACCATGGCATGGTCGCACTTAACCACACTATAATTCCCAACATTTTTTATTAGGATGAGGATATGTTTTTATTCAGTAAAAGAGGTTTCTATTAAGTAAATTATTCAAAAATATATAAAATTTAAAATATTAAGACTGATTTTTCTAATCATTGAAAAAACTCGTTTAATTTAAACTTTAGTGCTTCATTAATTACAAATATTTCAGTTATACAAATCTAATTGATATTAATTCTATTGTTACATTTCAACTATATTAACATTGCCGTAGCCATACTATTGACAAAATGAAATCAAAGAACAATACCTTAGTTGCGACAAACACATATATTTTGCAGAGAACATATTATTGTGGCCGTGACCATATAGTAACCATATTATTTTTCTGCGTCTTATTACACTGTGAAACATTTTTGGGGTTATTGTCTGGGGGTGAGAAATTCCAAGTCAGGGTGATGGCACTAGCTCAGTATATCAAAACCCTTAAAGGGTTTTGCGTTCGTATGTGCCAGTTTTTTTTATGACCTTTTACATTTTTTCCTTATCTTGATGTTTTTTTCGCTTAGTTGTAAAATGTTGGCAAAAACGTAGTTTGACATAACTCGAGAACGACTAGTTCGATTTTGCTGAAATAAATTGAGAAAAATTAATAATTACATTTTCTTTAATCCATTAATATACTGTTTCTCTACCAAATCAACATTTTTGCAATTAGAAATAAATTTATGAAGAAAATTTTGCCAAAAAAAATTTTTTTTTTTTAAAACATATAAATCCCAAACGGAAAAACGTGTAGAGTCTTATAACTTTCACGTAAAGTCACAAAACCTATAAACAAAATGCGACATAGATCATAGAAATCGATTAACGCGTTCTGCTTTTATTTACAATTAAGTGAAGTTTTAAAAAAAAAAAATTTTTTTTTTTGGCAAAATTTTCTTCATAAATTTATTTCTAATTGCAAAAATGTTGATTTGGTAGAGAAACAGTATATTAATGAATTAAAGAAAATGTAATTATTAATTTTTCTCAATTTATTTCAGCAAAATCGAACTAGTCGTTCTCGAGTTATGTCAAACTACGTTTTTGTCAACATTTTACAACTAAGCGAAAAACATCAAGATAAGGAAAAAATGTAAAAGGTCATAAAAAAAAACTGGCACATACGAACGCAAAACCCTTTGAGGGTTTTAATATACTGACCTAGTACCATCACCCTGACTTGGAATTTCCACCCCCCAGATTGGCTGTTGTACTGTGTTATCAGACGACTACCTTAAGATTCAGAGAATGGACGGACTGCAATTCTAAAATCTTCCCTTCTTCTCATGAAGGCAAACGACAACCGAACCTAAATATGCCGTCGTCTCTTGGTGTACACCATGATGGAAAAGAGAAAGAGCAACTGTGATTGAACTACATTTGTGGAGTGGCAAGTGCAAAAGGAAGAAAAATAGAAAACTGCACAAAATAAAAAGTGAAAAAATATATGAAACTTTGTCTCACCACATTCATCAGCTCAAGTTGATTTTTATCATTGTTCCGTTATTAGAATGCAAATTAATCATTTGAATTCATTTCCCATCCACTGCCTGTCAGAGAAACAATTATTAAAATTTTGCATAAAAACAGCATTCAAATTAATTGCAGCAAAATATACGCATCCAGGCAATCACTTTCGGATCTTGAATCCTTTGTTGAATATTGTACTTTAGATACACAAAATTAACAAATCGTGAATTGATTTCAAATAATGTAGCTATGTATAATATAAAGTATGTATGCATTTCTGGCGACAGTAGAAAATTACTACTGATGTAAATTTGTAGGGGAAACATGATTCTCTCAGTTAATATTAACGGTGCAACATCAATCACAAGATATGTACCAGCCTCAATGATAGGTTTTATCGCTTACATTATATTCAATTAAAAATCAGATTTAAAAATTCCAAGAAATCAGTCTGCAGCACAGCACAGAAAAAATGAATTCTATTGTAAAAAACATGAAAAAGGCTTGACCTTTTTTTAAAAAAATATTTCGATGAGTGGAAAATTAAAATCAACCAAAGCAAAATGTACACCCATTTAATAAATCGCCGAAAATAGTTCCAACTGAAATACTTGACATACGAGTGCATACATGGATCAGTGATTCCAATCGGGCTTCAGTAAAACATATCGGTGTAACAATAGATAAAAAGATTAATTTTCATTCACCACACACAGGGTTTTTATTCGGAGCAACATCACATTGTATCAAATGTGGCTTCTAGAAAGGGAATCAAAGCGGGAGTGTCCTTCGTATGGATGCTACTAAACAACTTCTTAAGGGTTGTTCAGAAGCTAATCTTTATTGAATGCATCAATCGTTCGCCGGCGCACATTGGGGCCAAATGAATGAAAAGTGGCGATTAATTGAAAATATGAACTTTAAAATTCATGATCGTGTTTGGTACCGGGTTAAAGTGGATAAAATTCTGCATCACTAATTGCAAAAATTTTACTTTTATGTTGTTTGCTTTAGTTGAAGTGAGCACTTAAAGTTGAATAATTGTTATTTTTTTGTGCATATTGAAAAAAAGTGAAAATTTTGATATTTCAATTGATAATTTTTTCTATTAATACTTCTAAAAGTTAAATTTTTATAATGGAACCGCCAACTTCAGGTAGTTTACTATATAGTACATGTTTTTTTTGTTTAAATAAATGTTTTAAAAATATTAAATGTTAATAAAATAAAATTAGCCCAAAAATGGGCTATTTTTGATTTATATATGGAGTTTCAGCAACTTTGTTCGTGAGCTTGCGTAAAATCGTCTATATAGTGTTATAATATCAGATCTCAACTAATAAACCCCAAAATATTTTTTGGCGATTTGTTGCGATTTTTCTGTTATGCTTGTTTTTGTGAAATAACTCAAGATGCTAAAAATCCACAAATATGAAAAAAAAACAACAAAACAAAACATCAAGTTGTTTTTACTTTGTTTTGTCATTATTTTCGTTATAGTAGTTGTTATTGTAGCTAAAAAATGTGTTGTTAATTAGAGATGGGGGCGTGAGTAACTTTAATTCACGCATACTCACGTGCTTGCTTATGTTGGGTTTATTTACTATGAATAAAACTAATTAAATTATTTTACATGTGTTTATGATATTTCAATGAATTTTACTTAAACATTTGTTAATTTTAAATTATTAGAAAATTGTATATGGCACAAGTGCACTATTTTGAAAAATTGAAGGAGGTCACGCTCCCATCCCTATTTATTATTGTCATTTATTTGAGTCCTACATAATAACTGTTGGTCATATACATGCATCATACGAGTAAAGTTTTAATTTTGTTTTAAGCTGGTGATATCAATCTACTAATATAATGATAATACATTTTTAAGAATTTCCATCCATTCGTAGGGTATTATTGATTCGGTACTGACACGTTTATTTATTGTTTTAGCTGTCAATGTTTTGTGATGTGATGTTACATATTTAAAGTGTTGTGAAAGTGTAAATTATTCGGTACAGGGTTAAAGGAATTACTTTTTGCAAATGTTAAACGAATACAAATCTTATTAATTTTAGGAACATCTCCCAAAACAAGTTTCATTCCTCGTCATGAGTTGCATAATTTTATGAGGAGTGCAGAACCTAAATCACTTCAGGATAAATTTAAACTTTTGAGATGGGAAGTAATAAAACGTGTCGACCCTTCGGATATGGTAGATTTTTTGACAAGGTTTCATAATTTTTGCTCTAGCTATGAGATTCGGTGGCAAAAATGTCATAGAAAGAATGAAGTTTTTGTAAAAAATAATAAGAATTGGCTGGATGCCTCAATCTCATTCAGTCCACCACCAGAACCACAACAAAAAAGAGGTCGCAGTGATCTCTCATTTGAAGAGTGCAAAGAAAAAACAAAAGTTAAGAAATGTAAAGACATAAGAGATGAAATTTCTTTGCCTGTTTTGGCTTACGCCACACAAATGAGCTTGAGAGCTGCTGGAAAAATAGATGAGTCGAAAATTGTTAAGGAAATAATATCATCTCCAACAAAAGCCAAAAAATACCGAAAAAGTATAGCACAGGTACCACCACAGCAGTTAACTCCGGATGAAGCTCTGTCCGTTTTGGTAGAAGCGAAGCTAAGTCGCCACCAATATAATGTTATTAGAAAGGTTGCACCTGAGAAATTTCCATCATATAAATTGGTCCAAAGAGCTAAGAAAAAATGTTACCCAAAGGGAGAACAAATGAAAATTTCTGAAACATCAGCGCAAGTTAGCCTACAAGGAATATTGGATCATACCACTGAACGCCTTTTGTCGGTTAAAAATGCAGATTTAAATTCGTTAGACAACGAAGAAATCGAAAATATTACTTTATACACTAAGTGGGGGTTTGACGGAAGTTCAGGGCATAGTTCTTCCAAACAAGCCTTTCATGACAGTAATGCATCTGATTCTTCTGTATTTATTACGTCAATTGTACCATTACAATTAGTTTGTAAAAACAAAATCATTTGGCATAATCCTCGACCGTCTTCAACTAGGTTTTGCAGGCCATTAAAAATTGAATTTATGAAAGAAACGGTCAACAGTATTAAAACAGAAAGAGAAAGAGTGGAGACAGAAAAAAATGCTCTTATCGATACAGTGATATCAGTTGGAGAAAGAAAGATACAAGTGAACCACAAACTAATTCTCGTTATGATTGACGGTAAAGTGTGTAACGCGATTACAGACACAAAGTCCACACAAAAGTGCTACATATGTGGCGCTACCAGCAAGGAGTTCAACAATATTGAACAAATGATTTCTAGAGATTCCAACGTAGACTTCATGGAGTTCGGTTTGTCTGTCCTACATGGCTGGATAAGATTTTTTGAATGTCTTATTCACTTGGCATATAAACTTCCAATTCAAAAATGGCAGGCAAGAAGTGACGAAGAAAAAAAAATTATTGCTGAAACTAAAAGTCGTATTCAACGCGAATTTAAAAAGAGAACGGGATTGATCATTGATCGACCAAAACCTGGTTTTGGTAACTCTAATGACGGGAATACTGCAAGACGTTTTTTTAAGAATGCAGAAGTATCTGCTGAAATTACTAATATTGATTTAGAGTTGATCAAAAATATGCACACAATATTAATTGTAGTTTCTAGTGGTATTGAGGTCAACATTGAAAAATTTACAAACTTCGCTAATAACACTGCCAGGCTATTTGTGAAAAAATATCCATGGTACTATATTCCTCCTACTCTTCACAAATATTTTATTCATGGGCCTGAAATTATATCATTATCGCCATTGCCAATTGGTCAGCTAACCGAAGAGTCTCAGGAAGCCAGAAATAAAGATTTTAAAAGTTATAGGGAGAATTTTGCCCGTAAATGCAGTCGAGAAAAAACAATGGAAGATATCTTTAATAGATTTCTCTTAAGTTCAGATCCGTTTATAACAAGCATGAACAATAGTTCTAAAAAGAAAAAAGAGCTAATGCCAAAATCTGCATTGGAGTTGCTTGTACTTCCCAGCAATCAAAATAGCAATGATGAAGATGGAGATGAAGATGGAGATGAAGATGAAGATTAAGATTATTGTAACGAATTAATTTATGATTATGAAATTGAATGTGAAGTAAATACTAACATTGAAGGTAATAATGAATATAATAAAAAATTGTTGTTTTCAAAAAAAAAAATAGAATAACCGAATTTAATTAAATTTTTTTTTAAATAGTGTGTTTATGGTTATTTATCAATAAAAAAACAATTAGATTTTCAAATGTTTCATTTTTGAGCAAAATTTTCAAATTTCGAGAAAAAAGGTATGATTTTAATTTAAACATTTTCTAATAAAAATACATATAAAATATTTATTCCTTATTATTTTTAAAAATATTACTTATTTTTCTTAAAGTACATTTAGTATGCTTTAATTTGCAATTTAATTGAATAATTTATAGCGCACCGTTCCAAAGTGACAGCAAAAAATGTGAAAAAAGAGGATTTTTTACAGAACACAAAATGGCCCATAAAGGGTTAAAAAATGTGTTTTTTCACTCTGTTTTTTTTTAAATGTTGGTTTTTTATGTATTTATAAATATCCATTAATAAAAAATATTTTTTTTTTTAAATTACGACTTCTATGAATTAATCGCCACTTTTCATGCATTTGGCCCCACTGTGCGGCGTTTAGTAAAAGTTAACGGTCTCATATAGTGCCGGCTTAAGGTCACCTGGTTGCTGGGTTTCCCAAAGGAAATTCTAAAATTTTGCAAAACATTAAAATTGTAAAAATGACAAAATCCACCGGATGCGCTAAATACGGGGGCATATCAATAATTCCGTGATTTTTCGAATTAAACACAGTGTTTTTTTAGAAAACAAAATATTTTTCAACCTAATCTCCTTTTAGCTTAATACCCTTCCAAAAAAAAGGATCTATAAAATAGGCATTAGTTTTATCAATAATTTCAACTTTGGAGCTAAATAACTTTCTACCGAGCCGTTTATTTAGGTTTGAATACAGAAAATAATCACGGGAGCTAAATTCGTAACCCAATTCATGCAATTTTGTCATTGAGACTGCACATGTGTGCACCCGTTCATTATCGTGATAAAAAATAACTTTTGTCTTGGCCGTATGGGGTTGTATAGTTTTAAATCCTCGTTAAATCGGTACAATAAATTGGCATAATTTTCGCCGTTTATTGTTTTTCCCTTTTGAAGTTAATCGATGTGAATTATCCCGCGTGCATCCCAAAAAACTGTTGCCATCACCTTATTGGCCGACAAAGTCACTTTGCTGACAGCTTTCTTAAACCCAACTGATTGTGTAAATTAAAACCACATTTCGCATTTTCGGGTGTATTGACCTCAATTGTCCGTCCAGACGGTTCAGCGTCATTTGCACTTGTTCGACCACAGCCATTGAAATCGATGGTGCAAAGTCCCCATAATATTTATCAAACTTTTCCTTGGTTTGATTGACGAGTTTTTCCGCAAAAAATAATGTTTAATGAGCACTCGAAAGTAACTTTTTTCCATTTTTGACAAAATCCTCGAGGTTGTATGTTTTGAACAGCTGTTAACCACAGACTAAATGACGGAGCTCTCTTAAAATTTGACAGTAGTCTATTAACAGATGGTACCTGATGGGAGCAGTGTTGCTTTTTATATAACTACGTGGGAAGTTGGAAAAGTCACGGAATTATTAATATGCCCTCGTACTTTACTTTAATGAACGGCATAGTTGCTGGACGTTTTGGTTGATGTAGCCCAAAAAATCGTCCAATCAAATCAATCATGATCAAATCGGGCAATTAGTACTCAATATTGGTACTTAAGTTAATGCTAATTTTTCTACCAATCCAAATGTATAGCAATTTTTGATAACAATTGAGAATATATATTGGTTGTAAAAAAGGAAATATTGTCTGTGTGACGTTGTTGACGTCGTTCGCGATCTGATTTGGCATATCCACAACATTTTCACAGACAATATTTCAATTTTTCCTATGAAAATCTATAAGAAATAGCACCATTTGTAAGACAGCGCCATCTATCGTGAGTGTTAGGTAAAAATAAATATCCAAAATGAATCCCTCGACCACAAAAACAGTAAGATACCACAACTTTCCAGGATAATACAAATAAATAAGCATTATTTTATCAAATTTTCAATGATGTTTTCTTGTTAGATAGCGTTCCAAAATCACTTACTTCAAATGCGTGTAAAAAAACTCTCGCACTGAAAAAAAAAAACGTGAAGGTTTTCTTATGGATAATGTCAACTTTCATTTGCAATTGGTCTCATCCCATTCGCATTCGGAGAGTTCGATTTTGTATCACTGTGTAATTGGTAAAATAAATATGGACCGACACATTATTACGCATTGAGAAACAAACCACTGTTGACGGCTCTCGATCTTGCGATTATACGACCAGAAACGTGGGCCGGATTCAGCTAGTACATTAATATATTTCGGCACGTTTCGAGGCGCAAAACGATGCTAAATAAAATGTAGGATAATTCGCTTTAAATACTTTTGAAATAAAACAATTGTATACATGAATCAGGACCGCTGGCTGCTAGTATCTAATGTTCATCGTAGCCAAATATCCCACGCATTCTCTTCGTTCGATTTTAATTGTTTTCAAATTGCAACGTGTGAAAGCGTCACAGCAACCTCAGTAGTTTTTAGATGTGTTCGTTTCATGTTACTAAAAACGCTTTTTCGTGGAAGCTACTCGGTTAGCAGACCAGTTGGCCTTTAGTAGCTTAAGAACATAGTCAAACATGTCAACAAACAAGAAGAGATCTCATCGGCGAATTCAAAAAACAATTTTGCATTATTATTCTCAATTTTGTGTTTAAACTATCTGTTTGGGTTAATTTAAATATTGAAATATCCCCATCTCGTGCTCATGAACCTCAGAAATGGAGGACATATAACCTCTTTATGAAAATTAACACTTTTTGTGTCACAACAACCTTAAAAAGTTATTGTGATCTCTTTAGTGAAATGAATGAAATCAACAATCCATCCATTTTATTAAACCTTCAAATATTCAAGTGTCTTTTAAACAGTATGATTTTTCAATATCAATATTTGTAATAGTTTTTACGGCGTGGCGGACTGACTGGCGCAATATTTACGGATGACTTTTCAAGTGCCTATGTTTGTTATACGTTTGTGTTTTCGAAATGATTTTGATGCGCTGCAAAGTGCTCGCAATCGTGCATAGATGAATGTTTTAATAAGTTAATAAATACATTTTATTTGTTTTTATTGATTTACTCTTTTTTGCTGTAGATAGACCGCAGAATTCTGAAATAGATGTGAGTCTGCCATAGGGTGTGTCGGACTGAAAATGAAACAAACTCGTAAAGCGTATCCGCGGACTCGTTACGTTTACTTGGTTTTAATGAACCTTCTTCTTTGTACCATGATTATGTGGATAAAAGCTCTCTTGCATTCGATACACCTTAGTGTAGAACCACGTTGCAATTAACCAACGGACCGTACTGCTGAGTGGGATGGAGGGGATGAGTACTTTCGTACCTCTCTTGGTTCACATACAACTCGCACGGTGAATCTGAGGTTCGGTCGGTATCGAGTCAAGCGGAAGTAGACGCACAGCGATGGTTCTCATTCCTTTGTTTTGTAGTTTAGAAGTACCGCCTAATACGATTGCTTGCATTGTAAAAGGGGGTTGACAGACATTGGACACTTTGTGTGCTAATGGCTGGCATTATTCAGATGCGGCTGCCCAAATCGAATTCAAAACACAAGTGCTTTTGGCGTATCGTCTAATTTATTTCGAAAACATTCGACTTTGGTGTACAAGCTTATATAATAAGGTAGGAAAAAATACGTATATACAAATCAAATATGTTCATAATTTGGCGCTCTTAGAGCACGCAAACTCTTATCTAAGCTAGATATTGACATTGCAGTGGGAGAAGTGATCACGCTTCCAATCTGAAACAGAAAACACGACTCGAATTTACACTTGAAAATGAGTGGTTGGATGCAAAACATCCAGCGGTGTACTCACTATTTCCGGTCAAGCAATTCTCGCGTTCCATATCACAGTGGCTGTAAAAGAACTGATGATCATTTTGATTCGACGCACAGATCGCCTTGAATGGGTCACAGTCCTCCAAAGCGTTGCACGAACTCCCTCGAACCACCAGGACCAGCACTGCCAACAACAACAGAATCATCATAATAACAAAGGCTAGCAGCACCGAAAGCCTTGTCGACATACTTCGAGACACTGTTTGCCAAGACACTGAAACGAGCATTGGCGCGACTGTCGGCTCATTTAACACCTTAATTGAGAGACTCTTAACTGACGTCTTTAACGTCTTTTCTCGTGACGATTCTCCGATATTGGCTGTTGTTTTCGTTGTTCAGCGTTAGAACTTGTTAATGGATTATTCAATTTGAAATGATGTGCAATTGTACCCGCACATGATGAAGCGTTCCTCCCAACAACCGGCGACCAGCGCGTGTGTGCCCGTGTAAGTTTTATTTACAAATGCCATTTCGGTGTTGGCGGACGGCTAAATGCATTATTCGTCATTAAACTGATACTATTTGGTGGAGATCGCAGTAGCGTGAAGTCAACCACCGATGTGACCGTTAAACACTTGTTCAACTGGAAACGTTGCTCGCGATACTAACATTTTAAGTGATGTCAATCTAATGGGTACCGACAATCGCGTACTCATTCTAAAAGTTCTTAAATGGTATAAAAATCACCTAAATGTTTAGCGATTGCTAGGCAATAAGCATCATGGTTAGGCTAGGACTGATTCAAATTAAATTCGACCGCACCGAATCTTATATACACTTCATGCTGGATTGCACTCCAAGTCATCGTCGCACAGTAGCGCCCGTAGAGCAAACGAGGTTGCAAAAATCAAAATTTTCATGAGCGCCGACGAAGTTTTGAATAAACCCATGTTATAGAAAACTTTTCAACGATTTCAAATCTGCCACTCTTAATAATATCACATTTTTAGTTTAGAAGATATAGCCGTTCAAAGTTGACCGACTTTCGGTTTTCAAAAAAACACACAATTTTTAGTGAATTTGTTGCGATTTCAGGTGTAATATCACGAAAAATAGGTAACGAATCGCCTTATTTTTTGTTTGTATTGATTGATGTATTTATTAAATGTATAATGATAAATAAATTAACTGTTTGCTTTGTGTTTCTCCTGGTAAATCACTATTTAAAAACTATCCAACTTTGACGGAAAATAAAAAAAATCTATATTTTTCTATATTCGCCATATTTGCAAAACCTGTTCATTGATTATTTCTTTACATAATTCAAAAATTTTAGCTGCCCGTACGTGCCCGTTTGGCTTCTAGAGGTAAAAAAGGTTAAAAAGACATGGTTGCAGAAATTGTATGGCGTCCATCCCTTATATGACTGACAGTAGTTTGATCTAATAGTTTGAAAAAACTACTCATTGCAATTACGAGTTCCATCTGACCATGGTTGACGGAAAAGTCGTAAACGAACTGACAGGAACAACCTCAACAATGTCATGCCCGATTTGCAAAAAGAGTCAGAAGAACTTTGGTAATTTAAACGATTCTACAAATGAGGAGAATTACGAATATGGAATGTCACCATTGCACGCAAGGATAAGGTGTATGGAATTCTTGCTAAAACTGGCGTATACCCTACCACAAGAGGAGGAAAACTTCGATGAAAATACATCAATAAAGGATAAGGAAAAGATCAGAAAGAAGCAAATACAGGATGCTTTTTTAAACAAGTTGGACTAAAAGTAGACTGTCCCAAGCACGGATACGGTAACTCAAACGATGGAAACACTTCTAGGAGATTTTTTGAAAATGATGAGGCAGTAACTAGAATCACTGGAATTGACAATCAAATCGTGAAAAGATTGGGAACGATCTTAGATGTTTTAAACTGCAAAGAAAATGTCAATTCTACAAAATATGGAGAATATGCGTCGAAAACTGCTTCTCATTAGCAGAAATGTATCCACAGAAGAAGTTGACCCCGACCGTCCATAAAATATTGGCGCATGGCAAAGATATAATTGAGTACCAGTCTTTGCCAATTGGAGAGCTTTCTGAAGAAGCACAGGAGTCTCTTAACAAATTTTATAAAAAATATAGATTGCAGAACACATTCAAAGCATCAAGGGTAAGGCAAAATGAGGACCTCTTCAACATGTTGGCAGCATCTTCCGATCTACTTATTTCCTCCCTGCGGCATGTGAAGTCAAGAATAGAGTTAGAAAATAATTATAGTTTAGAAATGGTTAGTCTTTTAGATATACCTTCTCTTACGAACTGTGATGAATATTTTACAGAAAATTGAAAAAATAAATTTAAAAAAAAATATTTTTTTTTTAATTTGTTGGGTAATAATTTAAAACATAAAACCCTAAAGAAAAAAAATAAAAACAATCTAAAATTTTAAAAATATTTTTTTTTAGTTACCATAAAATTGATTTTTCTACTAATTTTAACTTTGATAACCCATAATTAGGCCCCTACAGAGCGTAGCACCTTTTCCAAACGCTCATTTCATAGGCTGAACAGTTATCTATCATATGCTGTTTAAACTGTCCAATTATCTTATTCGGTTCAAAAGATATGATTTTTGCAACGAAAAAACTCAAATGGCGCCACTGTGCGTCGTCGTTTTACCTACACGGAGGGGAAAACGTTCGCTCTACACGGATAAAAATATGTCAAATACGTTTGCATGCATTGGAATGTTTGCAGAAATGTAAGCAGTTACAAATACGTATCTATTTTTTGAAATTACCGATATTAATCCAATGTTTTAATAACCTTTCGAAGTTACTTTAAATTCCATTTTATGCGCTGAAGCCCTTTTTTCTAAATGCATTCGCTTCCATTTCTTCTATAATTTTAACACAGAATTTATCTTGATCCAAAAACATATGATATTTCAATATGCTAGAACGTTGTCCCAAAACTATAATAACCTATTATTTTGATTATACTAGCTTAGTTACTTAGCTACTTTGCAACATGGTTATCTGGCAACATTGAGCAAAATTGTGAGTATTATGGCCACATTGTTTGTCCTTAAAAGAATTGAACAGCATCCTCTTGATCGGCGAATCCGTTAAAAATAGGCAATAACTATAAATTGGAGTAAATAAAAATAATAAAACTGACCTTTTAATTGAATAATGTTAGTTTGTCTTTGGCTTGGAGTCCTTTATAAAAACAATTGCTTTTAATATAAGTCATAAGTAAGTCATCTTCAGGGAATCTAACAAAAATGCATAAATTACAAAAATTATTCCTACCCAAATATTTTTAACATAGAACACCAATAATTACATTGAAACTAAATAAGTAAATGTACGACTGTTCTCTACTAAAGCTTCTGTCAACTAATGTTTATGTCGGCATTTATTGACAATGTGTCGGTTTTGTAATTTAATCTCTTTGTACTACGACTGGACATAACCCCAACTTTGACAATGTATATGTGTAAGAAGAAGAACAAAATCCCTTCAGAGGTTATACTTTACAAATGCTTTGCATTATTGACCTTCCAGCCGAAAAGAGATTAAATTTCAAAACCGACACTGACAAGTTCAATAAACTTGGACGACAATAAAATAAAAATAACTTAAAAACATGCTAAACTTTTGCTTTGCAAAAATATTTAAAATTTCTTTCAGTTATCAGTGGAGTTTATTTAAGTTTCACCTATCCTATCTTGTGCAAATATAAATATGCCGATGAGACCTCTTCTTGATTGATTATCTTTAAGTACTAATGGCAAAACATGTTCTTATAAAGCAGAGTGTGCCGCCATGTTTGATGTTTTGTAGGAAACATTAGCCTGGTAATTCCAACTCGTTTCTTTAGTGAGTTGAGGCGAAATCGCTTGCTAACCGAGTAACTTCCATACAAATGCTACCTTAGTAACCTGAAAAGAACACAACTAATATGTCTGTGTGAACCAATTATGCTGAACTGCAACCAATTAAATGTTTGCAAACTTTTATATAAGTATGTGTAGAACATGAAATACTTATATATAAGTTTGCAGACAAACACATTTCTTACATTTATTTTTCTTCTGCTTGTTTGCACCCAACCATTAATAGTTCGCAGCAATGTTCCCAAACATTCATATATTTGCGTACATTTTTTTGTAGCGTTTTCCAAACATATTTCTTCTTTGTGTAATAATCGCCTCTCAAATATACATACATTTCTAAATGCCAGAATCGCTTACAAGTGCAATTTCGTAACTAACTCTAAATATTATTCGTGACTTTCTATAGATAATTTATATTATTTAAAATCAAGAAAATCACTTGAATGACAACACTGGTCACACAATACGATATTATTCTCTCTCTCCGGAATTTGTTTAAATATTTATCCACCCAAGCAACGAAAGCAATGAGTTAGAACCACCACATGCAAGACACACAGTGGGAGACTTACTTTTCTGTGGAAATACAAATTTTAACCGAAGTTGAGTTGGTTGCGATACGGCACACCGAATAAATTTCCCGGGTGGTTTAACTAAACCGCACGATGTTAATTATGAAAAAACAAAAAGTTAAAGATAATTGTCTTAATATTTGTTATTATGATAGAAAGATCTGTCAATTATGCGTGCCTTTGTTTCGCTGGCATACATCTAACAGATGGTCAATATTTTCAATGAATTTCAGATATAATGAAGGTTCAATGCCGTTAACGCTCGTTACCGTATACTATTTCTTTTAAATACCTCTAAGGAAAGAAGTCCAACGATGTCACATCACATGATCGTTGTGGGCCATTTACATCGCCACGACGTCAGATAACACGGCCATTACAATTCTCGCCTCAATTTCTGGCCACAAGATATCCGGTATCATCTCGCTTTAGCGAACACTATTCACGGTAACTGCTCGGTCTACCTCATTTTGAAAGAAAATCGGCCCGATGACTTATCGAACTTTACGACTATGCACAGGTGTTTTCACATTTCCTGCAAACCTGGTTTGCGCAAAAATCTCCCGATTATGGACTGATTTGATCGATTATGCTAAGCAAAAAAAACACAAAGTGTACGACATGCATTTTGATTTGAACGTCCATTTCCGCACGAGCCTTTAATAATCTTAACGCGCTGCTCAATTGTGTACCTCTCCGTGGTTGAATTGTCTGTCAAATTAAGTTGGGCAAAAAACTATGCCTTAAGGTTTGACTCATAAATAACAACGTGCATTATGGTTGGACCACTTTTACAGGAACAAAATTTGCACTTTTTGTTAACATGCGACTTAACTATTACGGTTTTTCTTTTCAGTCTTCGTTATCGGGCTTAACTATTATGTTTTTATTTTGTTTACTTTAAATTAATGTGGTAAGCCGACAGCTGACTTCAATGTTATATCTATGTTCCAAAGGGTGAATGAACGAGTGTTAGTGGTACTCGTAAAGTGTGTTTAATTTGCATTTAATGTAGTGCAGTCCCTATGGGCTAACTGCCGTTTACTTCATGTCGTAATTCGCAATGTTGCGGGTTTTATCGTTCAGTCTAGTATCTTTTCATTGCTTGTCTCTTCAGCGGAGGTTTCAATATTGTCATAAATTAGTGCCTTTGAATACATTTAACAAATCAGAAATGCGTATCTTTCCTTTCGCACAGCGTGTTCAGGGTATTATATATTAGTTTTATAGCAATCGGTAGTAACATCCAAAAACATTTGAGTTGACCGGAGCCTTTAAAAAGTACCGATCGATTCATAATGACGCGATTAAAAGATGTCTATCTGTCCGTTCCAACAACCATTGCTGGACTAATTTGGATCATATCGGTCTGTTTTTTTGTTCATATGTACTTATATTTGAGTTTTATATACACACATATGGTCTAGGAACCCGATCTAAATGTCGCCGAGATCACGAGCTACAATTTTAGGCATCAAATAGTCGGTTAACATGGCACGATAGCGGTCGCCATTGACCGTTTCGTTCTCACCGGCATAATTTTTGAAGAAATATGGACCGATGATTCCACCGGCCCACAGGCCACACCAAACCGTTGTTTTTCCTGGATGGAGTACAGCTCTTGAACCTCTATTCGGGCTTTTGAACCTCTCTACTTGGATCATCCATTACATATGTGTGACAAAAATCAATAAAATTATTTGTAACTATTTTTATGTTTCGAATAAACAAACCAACAAGGCAACAATACACAGTAAAATTCAGAAATGAAAATTATCATTATATTTATAATTATACAGCGCTGCAAGTCCTCACCTCTTCAAATATGCACTAGTTTTTAAGATTTTCCAAGTTGCGATCTAGACCCAATTGCGCAGGGGCCTAATAAGATAACATTTTCTCACGAATATACATACGAAATTACTAAGAACATGAACTTTTAAACATGGATGTAAGTGTACGGACAACATTTTCTCATGAATTCAAATGAACATTTATATTCCTGTCTGGATTTTGACCAATTTTAAGTTGGAGTCATATTTTTTCAGTTGGATTTTCTGCTTTTTAATACATGTTTTCAACTGGAACATATATATTGTTATTTGGAAATTCCATTTGTGAAAACGTGAATTTAAATTCAGATAATTCAATTTAAATGTTCTATTAGAAAATCAATCCAAACGAATTTCAAAGGGTTTCACTTAAAGTTCAGCACATTTTACTTGAAATTCAGAATTTTCCAATTGAAATTCAATAGCCAATTTCTTAATTTTAAATCGAATAAATTTTACAGGGACTTTTTGAGTTTTAAATGGAATTTCAGAATTTCTTAAGGAATTTAGTATAAATTGCCATTTAACTAGGAATAATCAAATAAAGTATATTTTCAAATGGAATCTTTGAATTACAATTGGTACTGAATGTATTGTATTCAAATGTACTTTATTTCAGTTGATGTTTTCACTTTCAACATGCTGTTCATTTCAAAAAAAGATGACTTTTCATCCACTGTGTGCCGTGCATCTATCGTTCTTGCGTATTGTATATGAAATCTGACGCTAAGTAATAATTTTCGTGATGTACATTAGGCCGGACCGATTCTTACTTATTTGGTTATGTCTCACTCTGTTTTTAAACTCATTTCATACAATATCTAGTTTGAAACAACAAAGAACTGCATAGTGAAAAACTTAAGCCTCAGTTGTTTTGTCTTTTAAATATTTTTCTCAAAATTAAACTAGAACGCATTACGATTCATTGATTTCGATTCATTTATTGATCTTTATTGGATAAGTTGAGGTCATGAGGTATGTTTCTTTACAAGTGTCTGGTGTCAAGATGCAATCTTATTTTCATTTAGTGCGGAATGTCTGTATCCTTGTAATTAGAACATTCGTTCTACATTTTAAAACGTTTTTGGACAAATTGGTACATACTCCACACATTGTTTTTAAAACGTTTACAGAAAGTCTCTAACGCAAGAAAAACTTAAATCTTCAAAGCGGATGTTCTCGATACTAGACTACCATCATTAGGTTTCGCTCGTTGTCAAAAATATAATATTTTAATTCAGTCACTAAATATTTCAAGTCTGGTAAAATAATTATATTGACACCTCCTACATATCAGTCTCTTTTGAAAAATAATTATTCTCTTATGAAGCGTGTTTTGAAAAACAGTCATATGTAAATCAAAAAATACCAGTTGGTATAAATAGCTATTCGTCATCAGTTTCTTTCCAGTGAGTAAATTCACGTGTTTTTGACAATCTTTGTTTATTCATTCCGTCAGAACAAAAATCGTACAAACAAAACAATTGTTTTGGAAGCAGTTATGTCGTTTAAGCGATCAGAACCATTTAAAAACGTACACCTGATATAATACGGGAGGGGTCAAATGACGTCATACTACTGAGGCTAAATTGGTAAAATTCCTATCAAAGAATTAGGTATTCCTAGCCGGTTTTGAGCAGTAAGTCCCACGCCCAATTATGTCGTGCATATATCACTCAGAAAATATTCTCTTTTTTTCAAAAAGGGTCGTTATGGAAACTAATTTTACTTACTTTATTCGTTTCTCATTCTGCTGTCAAAAAGTATTGCCACACATATGGAACATTCCAAAAATGTCGAAATTGGTACGGTCTAATACACTAAATCAGAAGATATGCATTTCCGTGTGTATGGTATTAGCTGTAATGATCGGGCAGCTACAGTACCCTATTGACCCTAAATGATGCTGACGTAATAACACGATTTTGTGCACCTGATATTGTTGATTGCATCCTCTTTGTGTCATAATTCATGTCGTGAATGGATCAAACTAAGACAAGTCAGTCATTGAATTTTTATTTTTATGAATATTTTTTTTTTACAATTATCAGTTATGCCATGGCTTTTAGATGAAACTAAAATAGTTTCGTCGCGAATCAGTTTGCTTCTTTATTTCTGTACTATTTTCATCATTAAAAAAAATTGTTTGAAATAAGGTAATATCAAATTAGACAAAATATTTTAGTCAATAAAATAATAATTAGCAATGTTTTCAATGTTGTTCTTTACGTTGTCAATTATAGTGGAATTAAAGGTTTATATCGTGTAAAGCTTACTGATTCAAGAGTTGTATTCTTAACCCTTAACGATTTTTTTAAAATGTTTCCTAAAGAGGCTTTGCTTAAAAGTGTTTCAGCGTTCTGTAAACCTATTGTAGGTAAAAATGTGATTATATTTTTAATATTACATAGTCAACTAAACTCTCTTTACAACACGCACACACGTTGTAAAAGAAATCTATTGATGGCTCTCGATGTGGAGTCTCTTAAGAGGTTATTGCATGAGTTTACAAACATAAAACTTTAACTACTTAATATTGCTAAATGAATACATGTATTGCGATAGTATATTGAATTTGACCTCCCGTTTGCACTACCACGAAATATTGATCGACTATGTTACTCAATATATATATATTACTGATCTTCATAAAATTCTGTGACTAGCTAGTTATGCCCATCCGTCCATATACCTGATAAAAGTACCGCTGTCAAACGAATCAAACTAGCATCGTATAATTTTTTATGATACTGGCTTATTGTCAAAAACTGTTTGGGAAAAAAGTTTATCTTTATGCGACTAAAAGTACCTCGACAAGAAGTAGTTTTGGTTCATGTTACCCAAAAAACCTCCCGCATGATTAAACCGCGGGATCATAAGTTAATATAGAGATACATATTCTAATATAGAGTAATTTTATAGATTTGGCTGAGATTAGGGCCGAACGCATGGACCGAAATGGCCCAAAATCGGGGTTTTTTACGATTTAGTAGAGTAGGGGCGGTGTTGGGTATATAAGTTTTGGCCTGGCCGAACTTAACGACGTTTTTAATATGTAATTACCCAAATGTACAGTCTTACTCGGAAAGTGCTTCTAACCAACGCCGATATTTGATTTAATTCAAAAACCGGACTTAATGTCATCAACACACTGTCATAATGGATTGGTCGACTACCGTATTTGCGATTCATGATATTGGTCTTCACCGGTATATCGGTTGTGTGTGTATCTTAACTGACCATGTCATGCCCCCGCATATAGCGTTGATAAATCTTGGAAACATGACATGTAATTCTTTTCTCTATATCGTCATACATATTAGTGTGGGTCTGGACATCTTAAACTTAGTTTTTACTTTCATTTGTCTCGTAAGTGCGTCGAACAAGTCAAAGTTTGGTGTCAATTCGGGTTGTTCGATTGAAAAATCGAGTCTAAACTATAAAGACAAGTACCGTCGATAATATCACTATACTGTTCTATTTCAATACATGAATACTCGTACATACCGATTTCGATTTTTTTGCTGTGCGAGTTAATGTAGTGAGCGGAGTTAATGTAAGGGTGCAGAGGGGGAAAGGAGAAGTAATGTTCATGTACATTTGTCTTGATTTTCAGGATGTCGTATAGTACAGTACATACGGACAGTACGGGTAAAAAACGAATTCGATCTGTTGTGTATGATAGCTCGGTCAACTGGCCAATCGAAAACAAACGGGTGGGAATTCCTGGAATGTTGCGTATTTTGACTAACATCCTCAGGTCAGAAACAAGTCGACAGATGTCCATGGAACACACAAAATAAAAGTAATGATAGAACAGCGACACACATCTCACAATACGACGATGATCGAGGGAGATATTAGAGTTGGATACCCCACTGTCACCTATCAGCACCGTCGGTCTCCTTGAACACGATTTTGCAGCACCTGCTCATATATCGGAGTTTTATTCCACCCTTTGGCTTGATATGGGTTGTATAGATATAGAAAAGATCGGAATAAGTGTACTTTTTCTTGCACCGTTTTAGAAAGCCTGTACACTTGACTGCTTCTATCGACTCTTTGCATGAACAAGTCTTGCTCAACTAGCGTCACATTGTACTTAGTACACGTAGACAAAAATTATGGTTGGGATAACAATATTCGAAGAGCATCATACTATTGCTAGGTATATGGTTATGGTATAACAATATTATGATCCTCACAACAATAGTATGCTCCAAATACAACCATACTATAATCCTAACAACCATACTATGATCCTCATAACAATAGTATGGTTCACACAAAACCATACTATGATCCTCGCAACCATAGTATGATTCACACTCAAACATACTATGATATCCACAACTATATTATGATCCTTACAACCATAGCATGTTTCACATACAACCATAGTATGTTTCACATACAACCATAGTAGATCTTCACAGCCATAGTATGATTAACATGCAACCATGTTATGATCCCTACAACCATAGTATGATCACACACAGTTGAACTATGACCCTCAAAACTATGAATTTTGAAATTTATTTGCAAATACATCAACTTCAAAATAACAAGAGTGATTTATTAAACAGTGGAAAAAATCATTTTAAAAAACGTAAGCGTTTTGATGAACGACGAAGTTATTTCGAAATATTGGGTTATTTAAAATTAAATAAATTATAAAAACACCAACATCTGTTTTTTGCTTATGACCTCAAGCCTAACAATAACTGAAAAAGTAAACGTTTTTATTAAAAATATTTCAGTTAAACAAATCCAAAATTGTTTGTTCGAAAAATTTAAATTTCATATAAAAGTATTATTGTTGCATAAAATTCGCACCAATAACATTGGTCTAAATAGCATATTCAAATGAAGTAAAATTACAATCATATTATTGTTAACATTAAAATCAAAATACAATTCTTTTGTTGCACCAATCATATTTATATGGTTGTTACAACCATGTTTTAATTTCTAAATTTGACAAAATACTATTGTTACATTATAATAATAAAAATATTGCGGCAATCATACTATTGTCAAAATTAAATTCAATAAACAATACTATGGTCGCAACCACATACTTTTATCACGGAGAACATACTATTATTGTGGTGACCAAATAGTAACCATATTTTTTCTCTGCATGTAGGGACATAAATACTGTTACACACGTTTTATGCTGTAATATAAAAAGTACTGAATGTTTTTGGACCATTTATTTGTTAATATATTTATTGATGTATATTGTATCCAAAAAGAATCTATTTATTTGATATGTCCACCTTTTGCCTTTACACACGCCTTAAGTCGCACTGGTCAATCGTCAATAGCTGCACGAACCTCGTCCATTAGAAAATTGGCCACAGCTCGAACCAAAGCAGTCTTAAGAGATCCAATGTTGGGGTATCTTTTGTGACAAACCTTGTCCTCTAAAACCGTCCACAATTTGTAATCCATTGGGTTCAAATCTGGACTGCCTTAGGACCGTTCTTCAAAGGAAATGAACGCTGGCAAATTGTTTCGAAGCCAGGCGTGGGAAGTTTTAGTTTATGGGCCGGCGCAGAATCCTTCTGGAAAGTCCATGGGTGGTTTTTGAACAGGGAGTTGTTGAGAGGCTTCACAACAACTTTCAAAACGGTTTCTTGATAAACTTTGGCCGATGTTTTTTCTCCGTGTTCGCAGAAATGCAGGTCAGTGACCCCATCGTAAGAGACACTCCGCCAACCATGACTGAAGCTGGGTGATGACCCTTTTCCACCCTTGGGATTAGTTCAGATGCTTCCTTAGAAGACCGCGCATCCACTCTATCATTTTGCTTGATAAATTTTTCCTGAACGGTAACAATTTTTTCATCGGTGAACAAAATTTTTCTGTGCAAGTTATCAGCGTGCTTCACTAAAAGACCTTTGCATTTTTCAATCCAATTTTTTTAAAGCTACAGCCAATAAATGTCCGGAACGTCGTTTGAAATCCCCAAGTCCCAAGTCTTTTTTAATATTTCGACTCATGGAATTTTGCGTGATATTCATCTCACGGGCTATGATTTTCTGTTTTCGGAGCGGATTTCTGTGAATTCTTGATTTAACGGCTTTGATGACATGCGGTGTTCGAACGGATGGACGAAAAGCACTTGCATAGGACAAGTGTCAAAACAGCATCCGGGACCGGGAACTTATCTACAACGAGATTCGCAGGAACCCTTTTTACTCTACGTGTTCGAAAAAATATCTGAGGCATGGAACTAGAAACGTTATCGATCACGGGGATTACTTTCCGATTTGTCAGAATTTCCTGATTATTTATTGATTTATTTAATTATTGTTTATAACAATTAAAATCATAATAAAAACTAATTTAAAAAAGCACTAGTCACTAATTGCCCAGCTAATTTTTGAACGCTTTCTCTTTTGATCTGACAGTATCCGGCGTCCGTCCTGCTGTGGCAAGCACGAAGGACAGAAGGATTCCAGGGCATTATAGGTCCATTTTTTATACCCTCCTAATACTGAGTAAGAGGGAATACGACTATATCATTTGATACGGACAAAAAGTGTAAAGGTGCTGGTTCGCACGACAGCTCTCAAAAGAAGCTACTTATTGTTTTTGAATTTTGCATGTCGTTATATTTTTCCAAAACTGCCTATGGGATTGAAAATGGGCCGTATTACCTCCCGAACAAACGTACCATTGTGTACATTTGTTTGGAAGGTAATATGATATTATTGTAATATCGTTAATACTATTTACACGATCTAAGTAAAAATCCACACTTTAGAATTAATTTATAAGGCAAACTTGATGACAAAAAATTGAACTCCTAGCCTCGCTCCTTCTGGTACCTCCCACACAAATGACCGACTGTTTTTTTTCTGGTTTTACTTAGGTATGCCTTGCAATATACGATAACCCTTAAATGTTTACATATATGACAGACTTAAGCTCCAGAACACTTAAGCTAAGTCTGTGCTAAATTTCGTTCATAGAACTACGAGTACCAGACACATTTGACCAAAATCAAAATCACCAATTGCAAATTCTGCAAAACTTGTTTTTAACAAAAATCTTCTTGTTAAATGGCGCTGCATTATTACTGTGATCGTTTGAACAACTTAAGAGATAACAAGCGGAACAAATTCGGATTGCTACTTATTGTACAGTGTACCTCGTATCACTATTTTAGGATTATACTTTCAAAATATTTTAATGACTGGTCTATTAATTTGGTGGAAAAGTCCAGCACTGCAATTTATTTCTCACAGGCAGACAGACAGTCATATACTCTCCATTTATTTTGTAATTTGAGACTGAATTATTTTATTTGGTTTCGACTGTGACTCAGTTTAGACTGTGACTCAGTTTAATGTGCATCCGACTGTGTTCACAAGTCAAATACATGCTCGTATCATTCAGTGTAATTGAGATACTCGTATCACAATCACATTGGGTAGCCTGCCGTCTTGTCACTGGTACTTGAGTAGTTTGTTCCATGCTGGAGACAATTTAGCAAATTACTTGTCCCATACTAATCTGCAGATTTAAATTAAGATGGAGTGTAATAAGCGTTATTAAGAAATTGTTGCTCTCATCACAATGCTCAGTTCTGACAAACTTGATCTGATCAAAAAAAAAACCAAAAAAACACATTAATTGCCATAGATTCTAGACGCATAGACACTTAAAGTACCCTTTAACACAAGGGGAATATCGCGCCCAATTTTCGAAAGCGTGGAGAAAAGGATGGAAGTTTTGACAATTTTCACAATACTTAGTAGGGACATAAATATAAAAAGTATGTAGTTATCTTACAAAAACTTGAAATTTGAAATTTTAATGTTAAGCCCCTATTGTTGCTCAAGTGTGATATTTGAACACCTGCTGCTCTCCTTTGTGCATTTTATAAAGTCGCTCATGTAGGATGTTAGCTGAAAAAGACTATCCCAACTAAAAACAAGAGTTCACAATGGAGAACGAGGTTTTGCTGCGAGAACACCTTCATATGGAAAGGCTACCTCACATTATTTAATTTCTGGTTTGAAATGTTACTCCTACGCCTCACTATGGTAAAGAACACCGCCAATCGCTGGGCGTTGTTGGGTAAAAAAATAATCTAAATGCCGAGTCTGAACGTTTTCAAAACACACGGCTTTTTTAAAGCATGCTGAGGGTGACCAATTTATAATCTTATCTTGCAGGCAACAGCAAATATCACTACAACTTCATACCTGCGAAGGCTGGCAATGCCAACCGAAAGCATTTACTGCCTGTTTCTGATTCACTCTTTACTCTTGATAATCAAGATATCACTACGAATTTATTTTGACATTTATAAGAAAAAACAGAGTGTCGACTCAAATACTTAAAAGTCATTAATGTAGGACTTAACGCTTAATGAATTCACAAGGAATGCAGCCTCCGTTTGTTGAAAACATTTTTAACTACGACGGTATAGTAAGAAGGCTCATGTATTTCCGCCAGCAAGCTAAACGTTTTCTTTATTCTGTACTTTTTGCCTGAATTGAGTTAATTTGATACTGTCAAGCAAGTATTTTATTTGGCATCAAAATATACTTAGTAGGGACATAAATACTGTTACACATGTTTTATGCTGTAAAATAAAAACGGCCGAATGTTTTAGGACCAAATTTTTTTTTAATATATTTATGGATGTATATTGTATCCAAAAAGAGTTTACTTATTCAAAATGCCCGCCTTTTGCCTTCACACGCCTTAAGTCGCACTGGCCAATTGTCAATAGCTGCACGAACCTCGTCCATTGAAAAATTGGCCACAGCTCGAACCAAAGCAGTCTTAAGAGATCCAATGTTGGGGTATCTTTTGTGACAAACCGCTCACAATTTGTAATCCAATGGGTTCAAATCCGGACTGCCTGAGGGCCATTCTTCAGAGGAAATGAACGCTGGCAAATTGTTTCGAAGCCAGGCGTGGGAAGTTTTAGCCTTATGGGCCGGCGCAGAATCCTGCTGGAAAGTCCATGGCTGGTTTTGGAACAGGTAATTGTTTATACGTATATTAATACCCAACCACTAAAGGGTGCATGATTTACTAAATTTGTCATTCCGTTTGCAACACCACGAAACATTTCATATAAATTACTAAATTGTTCTTATTGACAAAGAAACTTTTCGTAAGAAATATGAAAAAAAAAATCATAAAAATTACGAAACGGGTTTAATGGCAAAATTGCGCGATTTTTAAGAGCCTTCTTAAAGTTTGTTTATTTTTTAAGAATTTCTATCTATATGTTAAAAAATATCTTTCATACGTTTTATG
Organism: Hydrotaea diabolus; assembly: GCA_963513945.1. Taxonomy (NCBI): domain Eukaryota; kingdom Metazoa; phylum Arthropoda; class Insecta; order Diptera; family Muscidae; genus Hydrotaea; species Hydrotaea diabolus. The sequence goes on along the minus strand of OY740718.1, from coordinate 196,263,960 downwards.
AAGTTGTTTTATATTTTTTATAAAATTTTAATTTTCATGCAATTGTTTCATAGAATTACCGTTTTACGTGCATTCCTCACACTCTGCGTAGTTCAACCTACAAAGCACAATATCATTTTCACCAATTCTGTATCCATGCAAAAATTTCAAAACCAAACGAATCAAAACAATGATTCAAAAAGAATTGTGGCTTACAGTCATAAACTGTTTGGGATTGTACTTAAATGGACAAAATCGGTCAAGGGCGAAAAAGTTTCTCCTTATGGGACAAAAGGTACCTCGGTTCAAAGTGCACTTATTTGAGCATTTGCTTAACAAATCAACGCCGCGTTCGTCTAGCCAAAATTAGAGGCATCGTTGGTGAGATAATAGTTATTCGTGTTACACCCATACAAACATATGTGCTAAAATCTCAACCATATTGTAATGGGACATGGCTTTCTCAATGCCCAGAGAGAGATCTACAACACATCTACAACAACATTAAATCGTCCCTTCAATAGAATAATGCCATATGTGCTTATATTATTTTAATTTAATAATTTTGAATCTCAATCAATGGTTTTTTGTTTAGTAAAAATTCTTTAAGTTCTATATTCGTCCAAGTGGGTCGAAAATACATTGGAAAAAATAGTGTACAATTTCTTTGCGATAAAACGACCGAAGAGGAGTATTACGCCACATGAATTGCCAACTGTTCAGAGACTAGCTGTACGGAAAGAGCCGTACGCTGTAGAGAGGCTTATATTCGGTAATATCATTGATCTTAAAACCACGATTCCAAGGTTAGGCACTAGCGTAAAGAAAAATACCGACAATGAATGGGCAAATTGACTTAAAGTTAAGTTCTTCCAAGTAAACAAAAGTCAACCAAACAATTATACCACAACGAGAAATGGGATGGAAGACTTGAAAGTCATCGATATTGGAGAGCCCGAAAGGTGATCAATTTAACGTAAACTCCTAAAAAACAAAAAAACTAACTATTTCTAATGCAAAACTGCTTGACCTGAACAATTTTTAGATTTTTTTTTAATTTACAAGGATAGGCAATAAGCAAAATTGTTTAGATGAGTACGAGGACGAAAAAGAAGACGAGTGATTAGAAAGAAATAATTAATATTTTTGTAAAAATTGAGACAATTTCAATTGAAAGTAGTGTTAGGGACAACCAGTGTAATGATATTTGAACACTTGGTAGGAAATTTTTTGAAGAACAAATGAATTTTTTAAAAAACAATTTTAAAGACTTTAAATGTCCTATAAAGATTTATTGTATAGTAAATAATAAAGTATAATATATTTTATTTTTCCCGATTGGAACAACCAAGCACAGCAAAGTGGCCCATAATCTCAGATTCAACTAAGTATATAAGTTTGATTTACACAATGTTTGCATTAACTATTTATACTTTTATGTGGGATCTACCCATATATTATAATTATAAATCTTTTGGTTGCACTTAATACGTAGTCAAAATTACAAAGCATTGTATACTCGTAAATGGCAATGTTTAACAAAACTGGGAATTAATAAACTGTTTTTTTTAAGATTACACTGTTTTATCGTGTTACTAATTGATATTTTTTGACCAAATACTTCGGGATAAATAATGTATAGCTATTGAAGAAAATAGTGTATACGAGCACGATACAAAAAAATAGTGTATCAGATACATCAAATGAAGTGTTAAAAAACAGCCTAAATGCAGCACTTGCGTTTCGAACGACATAATTATGGTCTTTAGAGATGCGTAGAATGCTATAACTCGGTCAGGTTGTAGAACAGAAACACGAACGTATATATTGATGTTTTGATAGACTCCCGATTTGACAAACACTTCAAAGTCGATTATCTCCAAATTCCAAAGAAATTACGTATTATAAATCATCATTAAACATCGGATTTTTGAACTTTAGTTCTTCCATTTTCCAAAATGTTGTGCTGAACCCTTGTGTAATTCAAGATTGTTTTCTACAGCCCAGTGTTTTATTGGAACGCATCTGACCTATCTACAACTGAGCCGGAAGTTGGCTATACTTTTAATAATAAGTTGTACACGTTCGGAGAATATTTTGACAGCGACAAAGCATTGGTAACTTAGACCGCTTCTGAAATACAAAAAGTAGAGTCAGGCTTCCCAGATACAGATACCGCCCAAAGCCACTCCAACTGGAGCATTGTGATGCGACCAACCAGAGCAAGAGCCCAGGTTTTAGTACTCTTGAAAAACATAGGTCCGTTCATCATGCTTAGCCCAAAGTAGCGTCTCGTTGCCAGCATGATCCTTTTGGGCTATTTATCATAATTGCATTTTGCGCGAACCCAGCCTGATCATATTGACTGCAGCTCGAGTCGTCCCACAAATCTTTCATCGTCATCGTTTTGAAAATGTTTTGAAATCTTTAACAAAGATTTGGTATGACCAGTAAACCACGCATTTTAAAATGACATATGAGAAAAATTAGTTACAAAACTTTATCAGCATACGAGTATAAGTATAAGTAGTATTCGAAAATGTCGATCTGCCACAGGTCCGCCTATTTTTATTATCTATTCTGAATACCACACTTGTACAACAAAAAGGTATTAACTCAAAAATTTTAATTTTTCAGAAGAGGCAGAAAAACTGTTACCTTGAGCCTATAAAGTGCTCGAACACATTGAGAATGCCACGTCGTCAAATTGATTGATTTGTACGACGAATAATTTTCTTATAAAAACTGGAATTCGGTAAATTTTGAGTTTATACCCTTTTGGTAAACAAGTACGCCTTTTTCCTACTCCTCTTGGGAATATTTCTCCCTATGCCCCCGCATGCGTACTCGTAGACATTGACAGGACCGCAACCTTCGTCACGAACCAAAATATTTAATCTTTTCCAAGAGTTCCATGTGGTGTGGTGGGAATTGGCAAATGTTATTTCATATCTGGGACGAGCTGCCAGCAGTGCAAGATAAGAGTATATATGCAGATGTGACATCCTCCTAAGACGCTCCAGTTTCTGGCTCAATTTGGAAAAAGGAATTCGTCTGTCAACGGCCACTCTTGTCCGGATCATACGCTCTTTTGAATTTCCAAGGCGAATTCCAGATCGTACGTAATGTCCTTTATTCGAATGCCTGCGTGTGGAATGTGTGTCTCCGCTAATGTTTGCTTTAACTTTTTTATTAAATCACGAATGTGGCAGCCGCTGCGATGGCAGGCAGCTACAGGAGGTAAACGATATCGCAGTTGCAACCGTAAACCTGATAAGAAACTCGTTCCGCATCTGGTTACATTCCAATTTGGTGTTGCCGTTGAAGTTGCAGTCGTCGCTCCAGTTCATTTGCATTAGCGAGGAGGACCACGGACCAGTGCGAATCGCTTGGCAAATGTGAATGCCTGTGTGAATGTACTCATTTGGATGTCGTCGTCTTTAACGACGTGTTGCCTGCAGCTGCAAATGCCCAATGTCCGACGCAATCTTATCTGCGAAGACATTCAATAGCGATTACTGTCCATGTAACCATTGTGGCTGGAGAGATAGAGGCCATCTTAAGGACTACGTACGCGTATGTCTTCTGTACATCGCACCGAGCCATTTTGACTGGCGAGGAGACAAATTAATTATTTCGAGGGCTTTCAGTCGGAAAAGGGAATGCGGCGCAAGGGAGCGGTTCGGGTGGGTAATTAAAATCAGTATTACGTACACAGCATAAATCCACTCAGAATAGCACACGGAAGTCGTATCTGGGCTGAGGGAACACACCAAAAACGTCGATCATTTGCTTGGAAAGGAGACGTTTATAGCTGTTTCCATAAATTGCCAGAATGGCTGCTCAAAACCTCGAACAACCATCGTTTGCTTCAACAAATCGGAGTTCTAACTCACGCATGTACATTAGGGTAACCCTAAACTGTTATCAGATTGCGTGTGAGAGAGGTGGGTATTGTGCAACCTCAGTCAATGCCAAAAACAAGTTAAAGGACATTAATTTGACAGCTCGCTTATTGGTATTAAGGTTTGGCAGTATTGATAGTAATATCCGCCAACCCAAAAACAGTGACTCGTTGTGGATGCATTGGTCACGTGTGGATGCATGCGGCAGTTTTGCATATTGATAGCCACCGAGATGAAAATGAGCTTTATCTGAAAACACGAACTGTTCATCACCAGCCAAACAATATTCAGCCCATTGGGCGAAGCGAATACGCATCGGATAGTGTTCTATTGTTAAATGACAAACCTTTCCAAAAAACCAAAAATTTGAAAAAAATTATCAGTATTTTAAATTCTCGTAGGATGCTTCGCTAGTATACTTCTAGTTCTTTGGCTATTTGATTACCACTTCGAAGTGAATTTTGCTGAAGTCCAGCTTTCACATTCCAAAGGAGTTTTTTTTTATCTACCAACATATCGTTTGGCAATGCTGTCCGTAAAATTATACGAGGGCTGCTACATATATTTCTGGCCTAATAATGAAAATGCGAATATTTATCATCAAAAATGTTTTTTATTGTTTTTCAAAGTATTCTCCAGCATTATTCTCTATTGCATGCGCTCAAACCAATTGTCGATGCACTTTTTCCACTCCGATTGAGACACCTCGTAACGATTTATGTTGCGATTGGTTCGCTTTGAGATTGGTTAGGTCACGGAAAATAACTGGTAGTGATTTTCCTGCCAAATACAACGCAATTAAACTATTGCGTTTAAATTTCATTTTAAATAACTCTTGTTCTTTAAAACTTGATGCAAATGATGTTCTTTTAAAATGATGCTTGTGAGCAAAATAAACAGCTGTCATTGGTATCAATTTGACACAGGTCGCATTATCGGCATGCCGATGTTACCAACGTTAAGCTGGTCACACTTCAATCGCCCAGCATATAAATTAAGTGAGATCCTAGTTCATCTCTGTAGTATAAAGCTGCTCATGGAATCGGTTAAAGTATATGCATTCTCAATTTGTTGAAGATCTTTGTAATAAATTCCGTGACTGGTGCTTGACTATATACCGAGTGATCAATCCAGTGGCAAAAATCGGCTGAGACGAATATCGAGCAAGCCATTCCTGGGATCAAATCGGAAATCGCCACAAAAAAATTGCGTACCATAAACAATGAAAATGTGTGTTCATTGAAATAAACCAATTATACAGGTATTGGGATTTGGCATTTTTTCAATTAGATTGAGTTTGAAATTTCAATGCTGGTTTAGAAGCGCTTGGGCCTCAAATGCGAGCGTACCCTTCTTAAATAGATTGAATTTCGTTAGTGGCTTATTTTTTGTCGAAGCTAAATTGGAAGCTATATTTATTTACGAAGAGAAACTGTCTAAAGTTCCACAGATAAGTATTCCAAATCCTTTTGCTCACTCCTCGGAACTGTTCGATTTAGGCATCCATCTGAAGTAGCTCCATCTACTGATTTTTCAAAGCGGAAATATTAAGGCCGCCCTAAGGTACAGTCAGCGGAGGGACGTTACTAAACAGACATACATACATATACAAAACATATTTGTATAAATGTTGGCTGTGCCTCCCATTGAGTTCGAAATCCACGACGGAACATCGCCAATAAAACGATGTGCTGACTGGCTGGCTGGCTGGATGCATGTGCTCGAAGTATGACAGCGGAACACGGCCAACGCAAGTCACACTGTCCAACTGCTGCGAATGCCTTTCGAAAGTGGAGCCAGCCATATTTAAGATCGCAGCAGGCAATATTGACAGGTGATCGCGAAAATTTCATTTCATTAAATCTTTACAAATGTTAATCGTTTGTGGTGCATGGAGCGAAGCACTGGTCCGATCATCTTTGTGCCTTCAGATGCTTTGTTACCGGGATTGGGGCAGAAGGACAGGCGACCGGACAGCCAAATGTTCGTTCGCATCACAAGCGCCTAACAGAAAGAAGGCGTTGAGACGGCTTGTAACATTTCTGTTGAGAATTTCAATTTTGCAAAACGGTCCTCTTAAGTTTATGTGGCTTCGCTTGTTGCATCCAATGTAGAATTGCCGTATGGCATTGCAGTTGATCTGAGTTGAATGTTCTTCATGTTGTGTAGTCTTTGTGGAGTTGCTTGCTTATGCAGGCGTCCGGCTGAGTTGACTTGAGTTGGTGGCTCTGAGGCGGCAGAGAAAATTTAAATTATTGCAGTTGGGAAATTATTGCCATTTAATGAATTTTCGATTTTGTACATTTTCATTTATTCGATGTTATTGTAATTATTTTTTTTCTTTCCCCGTAAAATATTACTCCCATTACGGCAGTGATGGGATGTGTGGGCACCGATCTGCGGTTGGGTGCTTGTGGCGAATTGTGCAAAAGTTTGCGTACAATGAAGGCGACAAAACGTTGTGTATTTCACTGGGTCCAATTTGAGCATCATATCCCTCAGAGACGTGACGGTTGTATTTAAACCGTATCTCCAAATATAACTTGGAAAAAGGGGCGTGGTAATGATTCGAATTCTTTTTCATCAAGTTAAGCTGCTCTTAAGTATTCATTTTTGGTTAGATCGTATGAGCAGCATTAATATATATTTCATCGATAGATATTTCATGAATACCGAAAATGGGCGTTTTCGTACATTGACACATACTACACAAAGTGGCAATATGGCCCATTTTCATCCAAATCAAAGCGTAAAATAGGAAGATTTACATCCGCACCAGTGATTGACTTGGATATAGCGTTCGGGAAAACGATTTTGTAATACCAATATGCACCTATTAAACCTGTGTGAACCTTTGGACAGCCAGCCATTCCAACACAAAAATTCTGCAAAGTTAAACTAAACTAAAGATCTCAGAATGATTGTAAAGGTCCTTTTGTTCAGGGTGGCCAAAATACAAGATTTTTTAATACCAACAAAAATTTACGTATGTTCAGCTCGTTTGTTTAAATTAACAAACAAAAAATAACTACTACAAAAAATAACTACTGTTTTCGGCTTAATTTTCTAAAAAGTAAAAATACAGAAAATAATGGCTGATATTGTTGAGAAGGCACCCGATTGGCTTTTTTAGCTCGATACAAAAAGAGTCGGCCTATTATCATTAGTTGGATGAAATGAACCACAAAATTGATTTGGTTTTGAGGTTGCTCGTCGCGGAGCCTACGAATGGCCAGATTACCAGATACCCAGCCCGAGAAAATTGAACTACTTGACACAGTAGTTATGGCGATTTTAGGGTTTGGTAATTGCTCGCCTTGCACCGAAACCCCTTCTGTCTGAGTGGGACAAAGAGAGACCCGAAATGTGCATGAACGTATACTATGTCCTCCCACTGTATCGTGTGAGGCACCACATATCCTCGTGCAGGTGTTTCAAAAGCTTTTCGGTTATTTGTTTGTTTTCGTCGATATGCAAACAAATGAACTTAAATTGTGGAATAGAATTAAAACAACTCAAGGCGAATCCAATCGAATTGAAAAATAATATGGACGACAACGGCTGCAGCAGGAAAACAACAGCAGACTCGTCGTATGTGGATGAGCTCACCGACGTGGCTGTCGGATGGTGCCTGGTGCCTGGTGCCGATGCCGCATGTGCGGTGTCTTTATTGGCGCTGTTGCAGTTGGCATTGCCAACCGATTGTCTTCATACATTTCATTTTTTATTGCTCCTTTTGCAGCGTTTGCTGTTTTGTCTCTATCGGGTCTCCTTTTGCAGGGGCAACATAAAAAATCATTTTGATGTCGAAATTGAATTTTGTGTTGACTAAATTGGTTTCTTCATTCGCCCCATTTGATTTGTGCTGGTGCACTGGGTTTTTCTCGGCTCGCCTTTGTAATGGTCGTTGGCTCGCCATGAAATTGTGCAGGAGTAATTATGGCCCAACGGTGTCTGCTTGCAACTGTGTCATAAATAATCCGTCCCTTCCTTGTCCTTGGCATTTTCGCTTCTTTCACACACTTGAATCGTTGGCCCTGCAATAATTGTGTTCCCTTAAAGTCTCCTTAACATTTCCACAATTCGCTTGATTAAAGGTTTAAGGGACACTTGTCAGACGTCTCCAACTGTCATTTTAATTGTTCGCATCAATGGCTTAGGCAGTGACAGCTTTCAGAAATCACCGCCGCGGTGTGTATTTATAATAAAGGGTGCACCGTTCTGCCATTTTTCAGCAACTTCAACCGGGTGCTGAAGAAATATCTTGTGGATCTTTGACAAAAATTGATCAGTTGCTTAAAGTACGCTCTATGGGTGCTCCGTGCCTGCGGCTATTGTCGCTGGAACTCTCGTCTGGTTTTTTATTGTGAGATGTTGTTCTAACTGTCAAAGTTGTCAACTTGAAATAGTACGAGAAGAAGAAAGACACGCACGGCGATAGGTTGCAGTGCATAAACTGTTCAGTGAGTTCAGTGAGTGCGGCGGAATGGCGAGGGCATTCAAAACAAACAGTCTTTTTAGTTCCAGGCTGTAATTCGCTATTAAAAGATGCGATCTCAGCAAACGGGAAAATTCTGTGAAGACAGAGAGCTGGCTTCACAAGGCGTTAAAAGCTGCCGCTGGAAAATGTTCGTTGTTCTTACCCGGCTTTGAAGCTGGAATCGATGACGTTCCACCGCTAATAATTAAACTTACTTAATTTAGGCTCTCTCATTGACGAGAGTATCCTGCTGCCAGTTGGTCACATCGAGAAAAGCATATCGTTAACAACACGGATGTTGTCTCTGAGCTCGTCTTAAGTTTTTGACTTGTTGGCATACACGCAGAGAAAAGAAATGGCTATTGTATGGTCACCGCAACAATAATATGTTCTCTACAATAAAACCATGTTCGTCGCAACCATAGTATTGTTTTTTGAATTTCATTTTGACAACAGTATGATTGCGGCAATATTAATATTGTTGAAGTGTATTACTGCCAAATTAAGAAATGAAAATATGTTAATAGCAACCATATAACATGGTTGGTGCAACAAAAGTATTGTTGTTTAAAATTTACGTTAACAATAAAATGATTACGGCAATCATACCGTATGGTTGCGAATATAAACATAACAAAACCGGTTTTACAGAGCATACATGTATGTGTGTGTATGTTTTTTGTTTTGATTTACCAAAAAAAAACCCAAAAACACGATACAGTGCATGGTTGTTGTCCATTATAAAAAACAACAACAATCGAATGGTAGTTCGAGGGATTTTTGTTGTTTTTACATTTTTCGGTGAAATACTCTACTACCGACTGGTTCTTGATTATTTAAAATCTGCCTGCACTTAAGTATATAGCTATTGATCGTGGTTTAATCACATTCGTTTCTTGGGGTCTACGGATGGTGAAGTAGCATTCACCCCTGCTGGAAACTAAAAGTATTTTCAACTGCCGTTGGAATATATGTTTTTGTTTCTTGAGTGAAAGTTCAATAAAAACATGGCCTCAAATCTGGCTAAAAACAAATAAGTAGTAATGCAATTAAAAATAACTTGCTTAATAAAAATCTCTATTTTTGAAAAACAACATTACTCAATCCTAATAAATAATTTTGGGGATCATAGTATGGTTGAGTGTGATCATACTCTGGTCGTGGGGATCATAGTATGGTTGTGTGTGAATCATACTATGGTTGTGATGATCATACTATGGTTGTTAGAGAAATATACTATGGTTGTGAGGATCATGCTATGGTTGTGTGAGAAACATACTATGGTTGTGAGGATCATAATATGGTTGTGGATATAATAGAATGGTTGTGTGTGAATCATACTTTTGTTGTGAGGAACATAGTATGGTTGAGCGTGAATCATACTATTGTTGTGAGGATCATAATATTGTTGTTCCACAACCATATACCCAACAATAGTATGACCCTCTTCCAATATTGTCACCCCAACCATACTTTTTTCTGCGTGTAGACCAATGACTTGATGTGGCCGTATAAAAAGAAATCCTATGACTTTAATTACATAAAAAGTTGGTCATTTCTTGAGATAATACGTTTACCGAATTTACCTTTCAGCAAATGGATCGTAACGCGTCCATATACATATCGCCAATGTCCAGCTCATCCAATTCTGACCAATATAATGTTCTTACATGGCACGATAGCGCTCTTCATTGACGAAAAGATACGGTCCAATCACACCTCCGGCATGAAAACCATCTATGGCAACACCGTAGCATCATACCATTCTACAAGAATATAAAAATGATATTTTGTACTGAATATTTAACACAATTTGGTTTTAAAACCCATTTGTTTTAAATAAATACATTTTTGGGAAGAATGTTGTTCAAAAATAACCTTTAGCGAGTTTAAGCGAGCTCGGTTATTAAACGCTTTAAGTATTTCTTGAATTACTTTTTAGACATATTACAAATTTTAGTGATGCATAGAGCCAAACAGTTCGTGTATAAATTTCAAAAATTGTCTTTAAAACTTTGAAGTTATCGGTTTAGCGACAACTTACTCGTTTAATAAGCGAGTACCAGTTGAACACGCCTATTGTCTCTGCTCGTTTGAGTATCTCTTTTCTGAACCACTTTTTCTTTTACTGATAGTTGGAACTGAATTATTTTTAGGGTTGCTAGACGGCTGGATTTTGTGGACTTTTAATTTTGGAAAAAAGTGACCTCTGTTTGTTTCTCTATGTGTTAAAAGTAGCTATAAAGCAATATCAATCGTACGACAAACTATCAATTGTTCTTGATATTTAATTGTCACCTTAATATTGTACTTTTTTGTTCTGTAGATTAATACAAACAAGTTATTTTTGTGTCAAGCTTAAAATGTTTTTGTTTATAGGTGACATTGTATTTTACGACTGAACTAAATAAGCAATAAAATTGTTTCACAAGTTTGCGTTTTGCTGTGGACTTAGCATATTTGCGAACTGTCACTGGACTTTAACCAATAGAAACATGAGTTCTTGAATGTGATCCATATTTTTATTTTGATGCTGCTCATATACGTGTATACATTTTAGATAGCATTCGTCAAGAAGAGTTTTTGTTTGAAGCTGTGGTTGTAAATCAAAAACAATGAAGCTAAAACATATTCAAGTTTACAAAATAAGGCAAAATACTCGAAATTGTAGTATTCAAACCAATGAAATTCAGGACATATTCGCTACTAATTTGCATTATAAAGATGTCAAAAATAGAACCGCTTTATACAATTTATACTTTTTGTTGTAATGTTTTAGCGTTAAACCAAATTTTAATGTTGTTTTAACCAAAACAGACCCGTTATATTTCGAAAATTGCAAAATCTCCACAGTGCAACACACTTTTTCGGGCATAAGTTTTGTTACTGGCGGCTAAAAGTCCTTCCCAAAACTTGATTTGTCTTAAGGAAAGTTGTAGCTATTGAGTGGAGGAAGAAAATGCAAGATAAACTTACCAGAAAAAAATGTTGACGATTTATTGTTCCATTCCGAAAGTATCTGTGCATCCATCCATGACGTTGACATTGCTCTATGGACCACTTTAAACCAACAAATTTACGATGCGATAGCTCAAAAACTGGGGCCAATCGGCAAAATGTATTATACCAAAACGTATGCCCGAGGAAAGAATTATATTATCATTTTATTGTCTGAATTCACAAAACTCACTAGTATTCATTCAGCTAAAACGGCAGGTCGTTGTATTCACAAACAATATCTAAATCCTATTTCAATGTTTTATATGTGACGCGCAAAATAGAAAGGGACCTAAGGGTAGAAACCAGTTTTGTTCAGGAGAGCCATTTTAAAGATGTAAATATGTGTGTCTTTGGTGTACCATCACTTTCATAAAACGCGCATATCTCTGGGAGGGAACACTTTTGGGGCATGGGATCGGTCTCATTCGATGGTCAGATGTTGTCCACAGCAAAAAAAAGTGAAAATTGATTTTTTACCCTTAGGTCACTTTCTATATGCGCTGTCACATATTGTTTCGAAATTGTGTTACGACATCCAAGAAACTTCATTTAAAAACGTTTAGAAATGTTAAATTCATATTAAGAAATACTTAATTGCATAAATCAGACACTACTTAGAGGTATAATATCCTTTAATATATGCAAATCGTCTGTCTATCTTTAATGCCGAGAAAATAGAAAACAAACAAGTATAAAAGTAAGGGTCGGGCGTGGCCGACTAAAGGATACCCTAAGCAACGTTTTAGAGTTAATTATATCTCGCTCATAATGTACCACATAAAATTTGAGCATTTGAGAATATTTCTATTAGATTTTTATAAATTATAATTTGAATGAAGGATGCATTTTTTACGAATTAATATTGCTCATGTTAAAGTGAATCGGATAAGTTTAAGGCTAGTTAATGAAAAAAGTGATACAACTTTCATGTTCACGGTATCTCCAAAACTTTACGTGATGGGTCAAAACGGACATTTAATTCGGATTCAGAAGATAATTTTGCATAATATTAGTTGGTTTCGTCCAAAGGAGGAGTTTGTTGCAGAGTAGTGTTTTCGCCTTACTGTGATGGAAATACTAATATACATATAAAGGGGTTTCCAATAGGGACATAATAATTTCGTATCTTTATGTCAACGCACCCTCAAACATTTTATCGATCTCCACCTTACCAAAAGTCGAAGTCAACATTTTCATAATAGCAAAGTTCACTTATGAGCAACGTTTGGAAATCCTTAAAAATTACTACCGAAATCGCAATGTAAGAGCGCTTAATATACATATAAAGGGGTTTCCAATAGGGACATAACAATTTCGTATCTTTATGTCAACGCACCCTCAAACATTTTATCGATCTCCACTTTACCATAAGTCGAAGTCAACATTTTTATAATAGCAAAGTTCACTTAAGAGCAACGTTTGGAAATCCTTAAAAATTACTACCGAAATCGCAATTTAAGAGCGCTTGCTCCAATTTTCGGCCGTAATAATCATCCCACCCAATAAGTTCATTCTTGGCTGAGTGGTTTTGTCAATATACAAAATATTTGTTATTGGACAATACGGTCGATTTACTGAAAGGCAAATTCGTTGAACGTGTTATCTCTAGAAATGGTCCGGTCGAATGGCCACCTTGCTCATGGGATTTAACGCCATTGGATTTTTTTTACGGGGCCACATCAAGCCATTGGTCTATGCTAAAAAGCCAACAACTGTACACGAGCTCAGAGACAACATCCAACACGAATGCCAACGTTCCGGTCGAAATGTGTGCAAAAGTGGTGTAAAATTGGTACCAAAGAAAAGAAACGGGCTCGTGGTGGTCATATGACCGAAAACGAATTTCATTTTCATTCAATTGTAAAATTTGCACTAAACCTGGAATAAATTTGAACTCTCCATCTTAAGTATTCTGTGTTACTAATATATATAACTTTTATGTCATTAATGGAAAACCTTGTACAAGCAATTGCCAAACTTACAGCGATAATCGCGATTTTATTTCGAACGGAAATACAATCGAAGTCTTTACACAGGCCAAACTGATTTCGTCTCTCTAGCAGCGGTCGTTCTGTCCGACAGGTTTCTTTCTGGTTTTTTGAACGAAAAATGTAATAGCAATAACATTTGCTTTAATGAATTCACACAAAACACTTAAGCAACTTACCTAGTCTTATCTAGAATTTATACTTTTTAACAAATATGTAAGGAATATGTTTTTTTGTGCTAAATGAATGTGCTAAATGAATGAATATTCCAATTTTCTTCTTTTGCACAATATTTTTATGAATTTATAAATATTGTCCATTTAGGCGTTTCTACTTCGAAATGTCATCAACCGTCACTGGGCCAAACACTGCTTTTAAAATCGTCAAAAGGGCAATAAATCGTAAAAATTGGCAGCCCTGATCGTGACCATATTATCTATTTTCCACCTTTAAAATTAAGTAAAACAATTTAACAGGTTATATTAAAGAAATACAGCATTTTTAATAACAAACGACGAAATCCTAATTGAAATCGCATTATTTTTACTTAAGTTATAGTCGATTGAAATAGAGAATCCCGGGATTTTCTTTCAACTCCATCTTTAATGAGTGTACCTCTCGGTGTAAGAGTTATCGTAAATGTTAGGTAGCTTTAAATTGCGCTTTCCACTAATTATATTTGGTATTAAGGGTTTAATAGGGTATCTTCGCTCAGACACAAATTGAGTTTTTACTCTAGAAATGTTTTCTTTAAACAACGAAACAATTAAAACAAGATTTTCAATGTGAAGTATCGGCCACAACAACCTGCTAAGTCTTTTAAAGCACTTCCCGAAATAAAAAACGACTTTCACGTGTCTCACAATATAGGACATATATCAGTACCTGCATAGATACATGACAATATATATGTGTGTATTTGTGCAAATGAATTAAAGAGCCTCAACTGCCTCAAAGGACCAACTGTTAAAGATACAATTTGATTGGTCGGCGCAACATATTGATCATGAAAACAAAACGGACAAGCAAAAAGAGTTGAGGCGTTGAAAAATTGGGCTTTCTTTAGCTGATCTTTTAATTTCAACCATTATCACAAATGAGAGCTAAGAATGTTCAGCTTTGGCTTTCAGATTTCGTCGTAATTGGTTCATAATTGTGACCTGTTCTTTGATAGCTACGATAGGTGGACAGATGGACGGACATCTCTGTTGCAAACATTAGCGCTAAGTCATAATACGCTGTACCACACTGTGGTGTAGGAAATACCCATTTTGATTTAGAAAGAAACCACCACACAATATAAGGTCATAACAAGACAAAGGGCGTGGCATTTAGATATTTGTATACTTCCTTGACAGGCTATAAGTAGGTGCAACGACTGCGACCGAAGTCCATGATGAAGGGTATATACGTACAAGTCTCACTTTTTCCTTGTCACTAATTAAGGAACATTCGTCGCAGAAGCCACGTTTTAAAGCGGCCTATCCCGATCTGAAAGCCAGCCATTTTCCATGTAAAATTTGATACAATTTTTGGAACAAACAGTGAGTGATCGACTACTCGTTTGATTTACATCCTAAAATGGCAGATTTTGTAATTCAGTATCGAAAATTCAAAATGCCGATTGTCGACATTGACTGTTTGTCGTAAGGCGCCCTGATGTGATAGATATGTACACGCACACATACAAGTGAGATAGGAAAGAAATTTAATATTATCGTTATTGTATTGTTATGCGATATTTGGTGACAATCTACCACAAATTGACAGCATTTGACAAAATTGTCATTGTTGTCTCGGTTTATTGTTTTTTGCTCCGTTTGTTTCATTATGCTGAAGAAGGGAATGCTTCAGATGCCAGAGTTGTACATGCATACATCCATCCGTACGTCTTCTGTACGTACAGACGGGCATACATACGCCCCGACTCACATACAATACTCAAATTGCAAAGACCGGGTCCCGGTCCCATTCAGTCGCACCCTTCCCGCAGTCAACACGTTGCCATTTGTTTGATGTTCTTGTCGCCGCAGCTATCGCCTGTGCTCATTCATTCGTACAGCACACAATTTGTGGCATATTCGAGATACTCGTAATGACGTTTTTTCAGGCGATTTAAGGATTTCGCCATTCCTTCATCCATTGCTCCAAGATGGAAAACGATACACACAGGAAACAATTTACTTGACTGCTGCCATGTCGATGGCGAGAATTTTCTTGTCGCTCATTCCTATTGCAACTACAAGCTGCGGTTCGGCGTGGTTGTGTGCGGAATTTGTGCCTGCATCCTGATTTGTGGATACTTCAGCCCGCACTCCTGCAACAGTCAGCCATGGGGAAACTGTGCCAAATTTCGAGTGGCCTATGCATGGTAGGGTACTAAAATGTCGTCTCAGTTCCTTTATTTATCTATCAGTTAGTTTTTTTGTGCCTCTGGCATTACCATTTCGGAAGTTCCGTCGATAAAAAAGCAAATGTGGCAAACGATGAGTTCTTTCTAACACACTTTTAGGCTAATTAATGGACGAAATCTATTTGTCTTGCCCCGTAGGTGAGTATAATCATATTTTATGTCGTTTTGTGCCCTATTTTAGCTTCAACATTAATAATTAAATTGCACAATTTACAAAAACAAATCCTCACTGGTTGCAACTATTGAGAGAATTTTAATGTGGACGTTTGTTTGACTGATATTTGTTGATTTTCTACAGCAAATAACATTTCGTTTAGCTGTAGGCTGTGAATAGAAGGGAGAGGGGGTGACTCTATAAGTGAATGATAGAGTAGGCTATGAAATCACTTATTCTGGAGTTGCACGCAGAAAAAAGTATGGTTGGGGTGACAATATTAGAAGAGGACCATACTATTGTTGGGTATATGGTTGTGACACAACAATATAATGATCCTCACAACAATAGTATGATTCACACATAACCATACTATGATCCCCACAAACATAGTATGATTCACACTCAACCATACTATTTTCTCCACAACCATACTATGGTCCTCACAACAGTAGTATGTTTCTCATACAACCATAGTATGATCCTCACAACCATAGTATGATTCACACGCAACCATACTATGATCCCCACAACCATAGAATGATTCACACTCAACCATACTATTATCCCCAAAATTATTTATTAGGATTGGTTTTTGTTGTTATTCAATAATAGAGATTTTTATTAAGTTTGTTATTTTAAATTGCATTACTATTAGTTCATAGCCAGATTTGAGGCCATGTTTCTATTAAACATTTCATTCAAGAAACAAAAATATATATTTCAACGGTCAAAAATACCTTTTAGTTGCCAGCAGGGATGAATGCTACCAAGTAAAAATGTGATTAAACCCCATGATCGAAGGCTATATACTTAAATGCAGGCAGATATTAAATAAACGAGAACCAGTCGATTTTAGAGTATTTCACCGAACAAGGTAAACACAATAAAAATCCGTCGAACTACCTTCCGATTGTTATTGTTTTTTTAATGGACAACAACCATTCACTGCATCGTGTGTATGTTTTTTTGTATATCAAAAAAACATACGCACACACATACATGTATGCTCTATAAAACCTGTTTTGTTATGTTCATACTGTATGATTGGCGTAATCAAATTATTGTTAACGTAAATTTTAAACAACAAAACTGTTGTTGCACCAACCATGTTTATATGGTTGCTACAACCATATCTGAATTTGGCAATAATACTAATGTTACATTTCAACAATAGCAATATTGTCGCAATCATACTATTGTCCAATTGAAATTCAAAAAACAATACTATGGTTGCGACGAACATGCTTTTATTGTAGAGAACATAGTATTGTTGCGGTGACCATAGTGTAACCATATCTTTTATCTGCGTGTGGCACCGAGTTATAAGAGAATCAACTAGAAACAAACCAGAATAATTTTAGGTTTGTATTTCGAGCGTTGGGGTTTACTCACGCAGAGAAAAGATATGGTTACAATATGGTCACGGCAACAATAGTATGTTCTCTGCAGTAAAAGTATGGTCGTCGCAATAATATTATTGTTTTTTGAATTTTATTTTAACAATAGTATAATTGCGGCAATATTAATATTGTTGAAATGTAACAAAAGTATTGTTGCCAAATTTAAAAAATGAAAATATGGTTGTAGCAACAATATAACTATGGTTGGTAGGACAAAAGTATTGTTTTCATGCGTTTTATGTTAACAATAACATGATTACGGTAATCATACCGGCAAAACTTTAATTTTTTTTTAATTTGACAATGTTATTTTTACGATTCTTACGCAATAATAGTAATAATTAGTTATTACTCGTAGTATAACTAAAATATTTTTAATACTTATAAATGAATTTTTTTACTGTTAAATAAATCACTCCTATTGTTACATAACTTACTTAATAAAATTCTTTATTGTTGAATAACAACGTATTCCAGTCTTTACAAACAATTTTGGGGATCATAGTATGGTTGTGCGATAGTCATACTATGGTTGTACGTTAAACATACTATGGTTATGAGGATCATAATATGGTTGTGGGGATCATAGTATGGTTGAATGTGAATAATAAAATGGTTGTGGGGATCACAGTATGGTTGTGTGTGAACCATACTATCGTTGTGATGATCATAATATTGTTGTGCCACAACCATATAACCAAAAATATAATGGTGCTCTTCGAATATTGTTAACCCAACCATACTTTTTTCCTGCGTGCTTCTGTGTAAAATCAAACCTCTATGTTGGATCCAATGCAACTTGAGTAGAAGTGGCAAGCTTTTTCTTTGGTTCTAATTGACCTTTTTGTTCAATATGTTCACTTCAAGGGGCCACGCATAATTTTTCATTTCCTTGTATAATAAGAATGTACCTTAGTACTCACACCTAGGCCTATTTTAGGGCTTAAAGCCTTTAACGTTTAGACATTGTAAAAACAAATGAAATTTACATTAACTTCAGCCAGGTAGAATCGAACACCCTTTTCATAGTAAAGTCGCTATTAAAATGGCTAAAATAAAAACGTAAACAGTCAAAACAAGACTAAAGTGATCTATTATTTCATTAATTGAACTACACATATATCTGTACTTTAATACAAAATAACTTTACATTTGGATTTTTAGTGAAATTTTAAATATATATTTGAAATGTAAAATATATATATACTCGTACTTAGTAGGGACATAAATACTGCTACACACGTTTTATGCTGTAAAATAAAAAGTAATGAATGTTTTTGGACCAAATATTTTTAATATATTTATTGATGTATATTTTATCCAACAAGAATCTACTTATTCGAAATGTCCGCCTTTGGCCTTTACACACGCCTTAAGTCGCACTGGTCAATCGTCAATAGCTGCACGAAACTCGTTTTAGCCATATGGGCCGGCGCAGAATCCTGCTGGAAAGACCATGGCTGGTTTTGGAACAGGGAATTGTTAAGAGGCTTCACAACAGCTTCCAAAACGGTTGCTTGGTAAACGTTGGCCTATGTTTTGACTCCTTGTTCGCAGAAATGCAGGTCAGTGACCCCATCGTAAGAGACACCCCACCAAACCATGAATGAAGCTGGGTGATGACCCTTTTCAGCCCTTGGGATCAGGCTTTGATGACATGCAGTATTACATCTCCAGTCTCCTCAAACAGTTTTATGCAGCGGTAGACGAACATGCGGCTAATCCCTAGTGGCCGGAGCGTTTTGTTTTCTCATTTCACACTTAAAAAGCGCTATTACAGCGATACGGTTCTCATTATCTGACCACTCCATGATGGAGAAAGATGTTAGCTTTCAAAACCCATATGACATTAACGGGGTATGTTCAGTTCTACTATTGAAATGGGTTTGTTCAATGTTGTAACAGTATTTATGTTCCTACTAAGTACACTTGGATCTTGTTTTACACGTTGTGTGCAGTTCTTATAAACGTGTATATAATACACTGCTTCCACACAAAAAATGGGGCTGTGTTTTGACTTCTTGAAAAACTGCATAAAATCAACTAATCCCTGCGGAAAAAGTTATTGTCGCATTAAAAACCAACCAGCTACAATTTAACAAAACTATTAATGTGTTGATTTGAATACTCTTTTCAAAACAAAACGACTTCGGCGGGCTTTAAGTTAACCTCGATTATAAGACTAATGTCACATTTAAATTTTTGAGAACATTTCATTATTTTTTGGTACCCATACGAGTATGTACTTATAAAGCATGGTCCAACCATAGTGCATGATGTTAGTGGTAAGTCACACTTAAGTCAAGTTTTTTTCCCAACTTAAATTGCAATTTGTTTTTTGCTTCAGTGTTTGACAAATTGAACCATGTAGAGAGGTCCATAATTGCGCAGCGCGTTAAGATTGTTGAAGTATTTTACCAAAATGGGCGTTCAAATCAAAATGCATTTCGTGCACTTCGTTATTTTTGTGTTCAGCATAATCGACCAAATGTGTCCACAATCGGGAGAATTGTGCGCAAATTTCAGCAAACCGGGTCTCTACACACGCAGTTATGGACCTGTGAGATATGTGGTTCCAACAGGATGGAGTCACTTGGCGCGAGAAATTCAATGGCCGTGCTATCTCACGTCGTGGCGATGTTAATCGGCCGCTACGATCAGCGGTATGCCAACGAAGCCGTGGCGAGCATTTAGCCGATAATTTGTTTCACACATACATATGTGTCATAGATCCTTCTATCACAATAAAAGATATGTTCCTTTATTCTGTTTACATTAATTCGGTCTTTTATCATTATTATGACTTGAACAGTTTTTATTCTGGTTCGAGATCTTTGGTGTTTCTTTTTCAGAATCAACGTAAAATTCGGTGAAATGTATTGACTAGGTTGCCAGGCAGACTGTGGTATAGCTGTTTCTAAACCCACCAAGGTTTTTCTTCACCATAAAAGCCAACCTGATGTAAAGTTAGCAGTCAAAAACTAAATACGAGTATGCTTAAATCTTACATGCCATACTACATGTGACCAGTAGCCCACCACCGTGAAATTGGCCCATATTTCTTCATGTTTGTCGGTCGTCTCACATGCAAAAGTCACTCCCGATATATGGTCTTGTCTGAACAATCGCTGCTTAAAAAGTCCTTTGTCCTGAAGTCACATTGTAAGCACGACCTTGCCCATATCACATAGTCAGCCCGCCTAACTTTTTCTCTTTATACGTATTCGTATTTAACCAAAACAGAAGTTTTTTATAGCTTACCCTAAGAGCTCTTTAGTCCCTAACGATAGGCTTAAAATATTCCAAGAAGTCATTTTAACTCTTTAGTTCTCCCCATAATAAGTGGGAAAATTAAAGCTTTCCGATTTCATTGCTTAAATAATGCTCATCAACCATTCACTGTACGCACGCCTTTTGTCGAAATATCCAAGTTGAGCCGAGCCGCTTGCACTCCAAGCTGATGATAGGTGCCGTCGTCAGCTGTTTTCCGTTCTTAACTTTGTTACGTGCAAGTGACTCGTCATGTCGAATATGGCTGCAACTACGTACACACCTCAACGAGATTGTTCATGTCTGCGACGAGTAAAGCAACAAAAACATTGTGCTCGTCTTGGGGATGTGATACAGCAGGATGTCTATGCAACAGTAATAATGCCTCCGTTTCTCTTGAAGTGCAGAAAACCGAATGTAGTGTCTGTCCTTTGGTCTGTCCGTCACAGTGTTGCCACGAACTCCCAACAAATCGGCGATTAGCTCACAACGACATGCATAAGCAAATCAATTGCCCACTATTTTGTTACAAATAAAAACAATGAGTTTTGTTTCGACGAAAAGTTTATCAGAAGATGCTGCAATTTACAATTCCCGATACCCAAGTTAACAACTTGGGATTAAAATAGTTTAACATATGCCTGTAATGCTCATTATTCTGTTACGGAGGTTTCATCGGCGTCCTCGAATTCATAAGGATCAAGCATTTTTCACTGCAAATGCTAAAGGCAGCATGAGAGTACGTTTTCTCGTTTAACAGTCAGCAGGCAGCAATGCGTAAACGGTTTGCACTTTGAACAGGAACATGGGAGCGATGCAGGCCTCCCGATTTGATGTCGCTGAGCCCCTATAGATGGCACACATCAATTCCGATTTTGCTACAATTGAGTTGCATCAGACAAACATACTAGAATTACAAACCTCGGTAAAATTGGACAAAATCAGTCCATTCTTTCATATTGCCCTGCCAATTTGAAATTTTGCCGCTTGGTAAGTCAGAAATTAAATCTGATTGCACCTAGATTTCGCACGCTACATTGGAGGGCCCACTACGTAACTACGGAAGGGCCGTCCACTTTTTTAAATTAAAATTTTAATGTTAAAAGCAAGTTTCAATCGGTACAGCCGACTTACATATACCACAGAGCTTTTATTTTCACAGCATTGCTCGAAAAATATCATCATACTGGAGTATTTGTAATAAATTCTCGTAACGATTAATAAAGTCTAAAGGGTCGATTGTACAACGACGAATTAGACAAAATCTGAATCCATAGTTCCATGGCAATTGGTTGTAATTACTTATACATATTTGAGCCACACCCACCTTTGGGTATACCGAACGACGCTCGAGTATAATCAACAGCTGATTTCAATAAATAATGTCGAAATTGTGAAAATAAATGGAAATAGGTTTAGAGACAGACATAGCTCCCATATGTAAAATATGTTTTTGTTTAAAATGTATTTCCACTTTTACATTTTATCATATTTAAACAAAAAAAAATGAATATTAAAATGCCATATAAGTGTTTTGTCCGATACTGTTCAACCGCTCTTGAACCCATTTTTTATTGAGATTTCGATTAAATTTAGTATATTGTATGACGATTGGAATGCAATCAATTTTATACCAATTTGGATGTATAGACACATTTTTGATATAAGTCCCATACAAATGATTTTGTGGCCCAAAAAATGGCTTCCAGTATATGTGGACATATGGGTACCAAAAACAATGAAACTCTCTCACAAACGCAAATATGATCTTAATTTCTGGATAAATTCCAAAAAACTATTTTCGGTTGACTTTTCTGAGCATTGAGCATTGCCTGGCGCCATCTGACATTTCCATTGGACATTTTTTAACATAAACGTACTCAGGCCGTTTTGATGGACGACCATCATTTGTGTTGTTTACTGTGACTTGAAAAAATCATTTTTGGCAAAAAAATGGAATTAACTTCGTGCAATCATTTTTCACAACTTTCGACGTGGATTATCACGACAAGAGCGCTTCGATGAACTTAATCTTTGTATGGCGATGAAGCACCATCCCATAGCACTGTGAAAAACTGGTTTAATGAATTCAATCGTGACCGACGTTCGCTCAAAGACGAAGGTCGTTATAATGCAAGATCGCCATGTGACACACCGTGAGATAGAGGCATACTTGGACATTTCTTTCACCTGTCCGCAATAAAGGTTTGTTCTCGTTGGATCCCGCACAATTTGACAATCGCTCCAAAAAGGCTCGTGTCGATTGGTGCAAAGAAATTTTAAAAAATACGATCGGCATAGTCTTTCAAGTACAGTTCCAGGTATGATTTCGTGCAAAATGTTTGCAATTTGTGATAAATTCTTTGTTTCTCCCCATAATATGCCAATACATATGCCAAATGTAAATACACGAGTAGTGGCAACTCTGGTCCGTCCGTCTTTCTAGTGGTGAGACTGTGGGAGAATGAAAAGTAGCATTTGTGTTATTGTTGCCGTCTTTGTTGGGTTTCTCGCTTTATTACTCAATGATGCCTTACGGATGATTGCGGAAGAAAGACGAAAGCTAAAGTTGAAGCTGAAACGCCCTCCTCCCCATCGCCTTTCCCGTACCCAACCTACTAACACGCTAATATTCTTACCTTTTACATTGAATATTTATATGGGCCACACACACTGGCTTGTGCAGGGCTCGACTGGCTCAACTACACGCACACACCCACACACACAATGGCTGCCGTATATTCGCATGTTTGAATGAGTGATGAATCCTTAACGCCGAGATCCAATGACACGCTCCATGGATAATTTTCTTATGCGATACAAGCAATCTGCCTTCTGAAGATGACACAACAACAAAGTTGAATGTCGTTGAGTCGAATTGAATCGTTCACCTTGAACCACAGTGTTCGGATGGAGCAGCGGAAGAAGACGTGCAGGAGACCCCAAACACAATCATCATCACAGGTGGCAGACAGCTTATTCTTATTGCCTCCCTTCCTGCCACCACTTGTGTTGGTGTTGGTGATGTTGCTGTTGTTGTTGTTCATCTATTGGAAAAATGGCAAATTTGACACATTTGTTAAAATGACACCCTTGAGATGTCACCTGCTGGATAAATACATACTTACGAGTAGATAAACACACACACCCTTACACAGAAACACAGTTAGTGGCATTGTTTCGCATCTTTGAAAGGCGTGCCCACAGCAATAGTCAAGAATTGCCAGTGACAGGTTTTGGCACCGTCTAATTGTCAAAAATAACCTCCTGCTCCTTCCCACCACTCCCGCCGCATGTACTTGACAAATGTGACGTGCAAGTTTCTACTGCTTCTGTTGTTGCGGACTGTGCCATTGTTTTCATCCGGTGTCATTGTCTAATTGCTGTGGTTGAGTGGGTGTACGTCCCAAGAAAAGGGAAACTGCGGCTCATTGTGGTGAATCCATCAGCTGTGCTGGCACCTCAGCACAAGAAGAAAGGCATCCTTGAACTCCTCCATCGCCACCGGCGTCGTTCGATTTTGCAAAGACCTTTTGTGGCAATGTTCTACTCAGTGTTTATTAAGTTAATTGGGGTTTCTGTGGTTTTCGCAGTTCATTTTTATCGACTCTTGGCCTTTGATTAATTGCTACTAACTGGGTGCACGGCAAGGGCTAAATAAAGTTCAAGCCAACTCTTTTTCCCGAAAACCACGTAGCACTACTACAGATACACACATGAACAATGTGTATGTGTGAGAACACATAATTGACTTAATTTTTAAAATTGGAAAACCCTCTTTTGCTTTAATGGAATCAACTTCCAACGCATCGCAGTAATGGAATCGTTACCATCATCCAAAGATGTTTGGCCGAAAAGAGTTCTAAACATTTTTAAGAAGTGGACTTGTAAGCAGAGCTTCCATTTCTGTAACTTAATAGCGCGTATTTTGGAATATTTAGAGCCTCTTTCGTCATTCCGTTTGCAACACCTCAAAAAATGGATCAGAAAAGAATAGACATTTGTAAACATTTATTCTTGTCGTAAAAGCCATTACCATCTGTGAAAATAATCTTCAGATTGGAATATAGAAGCCAAATGGCTGACATTTTGCGGTGTTATGTGTTGATACTGAAACGGTCTGCATTCAAGATGGACAAGAGCTGGAGCAAACCTTTGCAAGAATCACGTCATTTGTTGTATTTTTATTAATGATCTGGAAATTATGTTAGACTGTATTATGTTAAAATTGGACCAAAGGACGTTGCAGGGCCAATCACAGTCGTATCTTTGAAAGGCCATATTATTGGTCGTCGCATAATTCGAAGTCAATCAAGTAATGTCCGTCCGAAGCATATGGTCAAAATTAGCGAGTATTACTAAATTCGGTCATAGAAGTAAACAAATTGCACTACGAATCCAAAATATGGAGTGCTTTTAAAAATTCGGCAGAGATTAGGGTCGGACTCATTGATCCACGGGGCAAGCAAATTCGGTTTGCAATAAACTGTGGCAACGAACCTGTTCTCTGTGTGGGGGCAAAATATTCTATATAAAACCAATAAACCCTCTTCTTGAAAAATAAAGTTTTTACCTACAGTGTAGGAGTGTGATTCTACTTTCAACGATCCATCTTTTTCCAATGGGTATTCCTAAAAAAAAACCTAGATACTCGAGGAAAAATGTCCACACACAGAAAACTGATTCGTTGCCACAACGGAGATTGTTTGCCAACCGAATGGTTGAGGTTGCATGGACCTCAAGTATGCCTTCAGTACAACCGAATATTAGTTGGAACTCTGTAACGTTCAGTAATTGTAACTGAAGTATCTGTAGAAACTACAAAGTATCCGAACCTCCAAAAAAGAGTTTTTGAATCTAATAGTTTACATAAATAAATTAAATTTCCAGTAGAGGAAAACTGATTCCTTGAATTCTTGAAGTACTGCTAACAGAGGGAGGGAGCGTCATGTCTACGAAAAAGAGGAAAAGATGATTTCTTTTTATTGACCAACACTCAGGGGATGTCCCCTATTATACAGTGCATTGCGTTGGCGGGTGGAAAATAAGGGATCAGAGGGGGAAAAGTGGGAGTAATGTTTATTCCTGGCGAACGTCCTACCGTCAGGAATAAGTCGACGGATGTCAGCGGAGCACAGACAATGAAAGTAACGATAGTACAGCGACACACATCCCACATTCCGACGATGCTCAAGGGCAACAATAGAGTTGGATACCCTACTGTCGCCAATTAGCACCATCGCTCTCCTTTCAACACGGTCAAGTAGCTCCAAGGATGATTTTGGTGCACCTGCCCATATATGGGAGTTGTATTCCATCTTAGGCCTGATATAGGTCGTATATATGTTGAAAAGATCAGAATGAGTGAAATATTTCTTACGCCGCTTTAGAAAGCCTACTTATATAGTCTTGAGTGTTTCTTTCGACACTCCGAATACATGTCTCGTTCAACGAGCGTCACTTGTATCTATTGGTTGCCACAACAACCAGTTATGGCAAATAAAATCCTTTCATTGGTATTGCCGATCAAGTAGTGGCACCTACAATACGAAGATCATACAATTTATCATCTTGTGGTGTGTCGAACCGAAATTTTTGTTTTGCAACGGAATTTTGGAAGTTGTAACCGATTTCCAACTAATGTTTTCTCTGTGTGCACAATAAAGACGTTGGTCCAAGTGCGTCTGCACAAAAGCCCACATAACCATCGCCGTTCCCGTCTCCGTCCCCGCCCCCCAATAAAACGCTTTTTGTTGTTTTCTTAAGTTTTTCTATCAATTTGTTCTTTTATTTAAATTAATTACTTTGCATTCATTAAATTAGGATAGTTTCTCTTAATCTTACTTAAATGTATGTAATACTTACAATCAAAAGTTCAAGTAGTGGTAGTGTTTGCGCCTATAACTACCGGCCCATCGTTCGGCTTGCACAGCACACGCTACATAATTAAATTGATTTCAAAGTCAGCGCAAAGTAAAATCGACAACATGGGCTAACCCCGCCTTCGATCTCGTATCGGCCCTGACCCATTCCATGCGGAATATTCAACATAAAATACAAACTTAGGTACGTATGTATGTCTCATACGGTAGACTTGTTGAATCGTATGCCAGTTGGAAGCAGGATAATTTACAAAATATTCGAAATCGAAAGTCACTTATTCGCTTTTATAGTCTGTATACAAAAAATGAGTGTGCCGTGTGTAATTACATGCTTAGGCTACCTGGGAACACTTATCGATTAGGAATGGTAAAAAGGAAGATGTAAGCTGCATTGAAAGCGTTTATGTCTTGTTGTATGTTAAGCCGATTTACTATATAAATGGTTATGTAATATGAATTTATGAATACGAAATGAATTGCGAGCTAGCACTCTACACCCGAATTGGAATAGGCTTATGGTAAATTTTACCCCGTTTGTCCCGAAATCGAAGTCATTTTGCAAAGCAGTTGCGTTGCTGTGGAAGCAATCTAAAGTCAGCTGGTGAACGTATTCAGAATTATTTCAGATTGTACGAAAAAGGACACTGGAAAACAAGTCTGTAATAAAGAAGTCACTGAAGTGTCCTCAAAAGTCTTTCACGGTTCCAAAAAAAATTGACTTCTCGCCATAAAGCGTAGCAAATTCAAAAGAAATTGTTCATGTTTATTTGAGCTAGTTCTTCTGAAGGTTGGTCGGAAAGGGTTCAGTTACAATCTAGGACGTAAAGGGTCTGGAACTTATACATAGAAACTACTTGATTAGAACTAGTTCGTGTTACGTCCACTTACAGGTCTTTTTCATCAACGTGAGGCTTGACATGTGCCGACAGACTTCAACAACAGCGAGCTCCTTAATGAAGGCCTTAGTAGCCCCACAGTATTAAAAAACCGCTGACCATGTCCAATCGAAATTCATGGGATATCGGAGATTCCTATCAACCTCTCCATAAGACGAGCGTAGGTGTAGAGGTTAGGTTAGTTTGTTTTTTTTTTTTTGATTTTAAGACTTAAATTTCATCGAGTATTACAATAGAAAAACGTAGTATTTGTAGTATTTGTATAGATATAAAAAACACACACATATATACATATGTGTATATATATATATAGTTTATGTACAAAAATTTATATGTAATTACTAGAAAAAATAAGCTGTTTAATTTTAATTTTTTTCTTGTATTCATGATTTAGTTTAGCTCGGGCGCTCGCCCTTGCTCTTATATAAAAAGTAAGAACAAAAAGATGATTAAAAATTTACAAATATTATTTTTTTTTAATTCTAAGCTTAGGTATCGTATCGTGGTTTGTTTTGGGATGCATTGCTTTTCCATTACAAATTGATTGAGTGACCTAAGGTTGGCCGGGAACTTGTGCTTGAAGTCCGGGCGCCGCGGAGACCGCGATGTGGTGGCGGTCTCCTGCGCCCGCCTGTACGACAACTTCTTCCGGCTCTGCCGACCTTAAGTCTTTGTACATGCAAAGTATAACTACATAACTGTTTATAATCTATATGTATTAAGCTATATATGTATGTATGTGTGTGTACTTACACACATATGTACATATGTGAGTACACTGTGTGGTACTTTAGGCGAAGTTCCAAACCCACCGACCCACCGGCCGCTGATGGCGACTACGACTTTCCTTGTTGAGGGGGGCACAGGTACTGTTCATACGCATACATACGTATGTACACATACACACATATACATATGTATGAATTAACTTAAAAATGCTTCCGGAACAATAAAACAATTGCCGTGTACAGTCGTCCCATGCAATTGATTGTTATTGTGGTGGTGTAAGTAAGTCAGTTTACTTTAAGGAATATCGTCGTGCTCATTTAAATGATTGGGTTGTTTCGTTTCTGATACATGTCCGTTGACGGACCGCAGCGGTCCTTTGGGAGGACCGTGTTGGTTGCCAGTCTCAACGGACAGATACGTACACAGGACGTTTACAAACATACTCTCATACTTTCAACTAGTCCGATACACTCCAATCTGCTAGAATAGGGTAACACCACAGCTGCCTTCATACGTTGTTATCCCGGATAGAGTAGATGGCACAAGTTGATAAACGCTTATCAACTTGTGCCACGATTTCCAGAAAAACAGTTGAAACATCGGCCGATCCGTATCATTTTTGCAGGTTCTCGAGCCGCGTAAAAACTGTAAAGATTTATGAGTACCTTACACTGGAGCTAACTACATTGTTTGGCGGTTGTGCCAAACAAAAGTACATATGTATATATATGAATGATAGGTGGGTCCTTATTGTAAATTAGGAAATGTTTTGTTGTTAAATTTCTGTACAATTTTCGAACTAGCTGTAGAGACAAAGCTTTGTGCCTTGCATCGAGAAGACCGTATATGAATTTTCACACAAATATATATTTTCATATTTTATATGAAATAGTTTGTATTTTTTATAAAACACTCGAAAATCATATGCATGAAGGAAAAACTCATGAAAATATCTGTGTGTGAAAACTGATGATAGTTTTTGCTGGGCAATCCAATGACAACTAACGGCTGGCAGCATCACTTGGCATGTTGTTTTCCTATATTTTCTGTAAATGTAGTAGGGCGTAGCATCGTGAAGGCAGCTTAAGGAAACCCCACCTCGCCGATGAGGAGTGTACGGTTTAATTTATAATTTTGATTAATATTACGATTAATTAATTAAATCTAGGTTTGTTATGCCAAAAAGTTAATATAAAATTGTTTTCTCGTGGATTTGGAGCCAATATTAATTAAATCCGTTTAATTTAGTTTAAAATAAATTGCCTAAAGTGTTAATGTAATAATTTTGATTATGTTCGCTTGCTAAGGTCTTTGGACTTGTGAACGATCTGTACCTATACAAAGAGCATTAATGGACCATACATCGGGGACATAAATGAGGCCTTATCTACGTCTAAACTGGGAACTATTTCTTGCGGCGGTTTGGTGCGTTGAACTATGAGGGGCCAACAACGAATCAGTCTTTCAATAGAGACTCAAAGTGTGCCAACTTGGATGACTTCTAGCCAGGGGTATGCAGACTGTCCTGGCGTCAGTGTGCATTCTCCGTGGTTCCTACTTAGTGGTTACTGGTTGCTGTTATGTCTTCTGTTGGTAGCTTTGTCCTTTGTATGTGCTCATCTCTCACACTTCAGTTAACGTCTGCAGGACTTTTCTATAATCAGCAACACACTCATGGGGGCTCAAATCGCTTTCACTTACTCATTCACTCAGTCTCTTGCTCACTTACTAATACACACTCACACACCGACACAATCACATGCCGAAACACACACACATGCATACAATTTGAGTCCTTGGATTACAAATTAAATTAGTTTTGTTCTTATGGTTAATGCGATAGTAAACAAAAGAATGATTGATTCCAGTGGATGTATCCTTTACTTAATTCCTTGGGCAAATTTCATCTGAATTCCGTCTCGTTGCTCCTTCGCTTCGGTTTGCAATTCATTCGCAGTGGTTTGGGTTTATTTGTTGCTTGTTTGTTTAAATTTTATAGTTGAGCACCCTCCAACCCTCTGCCGCGGAAATAACGGCTTACACTCGAAGAGTGTGCCTTGAGCAAATGTCGGCAGTCTTGCACAGGTTGTCATGGATCGGTGTTACGAACCGGGTGGAGCCCGTCTGTGTTGGTGGCAAGGTGTGACGATGAGCAGTCAAGTCCTCTGCAATGAGCATAGCTTTGTCACTGGAAAGTCTGGTGTTCCGCAAGGGACATGCGAAGAATAGCAGGAGCAGCATAAGCAGAACTATGCCAGCTGCCAATCCGAAGAGCAGGGGCTTGTGTACATTTGCCAGCACCGCCAGCAGATCCTCGTTAGGTTTTTGCAGCGGTTCAACTGAAGTGATGTCATTATTTTGCCTCGTGACGTGCCAATTAAAAACGAAGCTTGTATGCTGATCCTTGGTTTCTGGCGGATGCTGAGGATCATCGTATTTTACCACATTTGTGCCCATCTCACCATCGTCAATGGCAACGGCTGGTTGTGTTGATGTCATTGTTGCTGTGGATGCAGGTGATGTAGATATCGGTATGTTGGTGATGAAGGACGCTATTGCCTTCTTTCTGCCAGTTGTCGTCGCTTCCGTAAATGCAGCTTTTATAGCCTTCGAAGTGTCGATTTTTAAAGGCAGCGAACGGGACATTAGTCCGGACAGCTGAATGGAACAGGTTAAAGTAAACGATTATATATTGTAGGCAGCACTAATTGTTTCTTTTAGAATATTTGCAGGGTCAAGCTGAATGAAATGTCATGGCGTTGAACTGGTCTCAATCTCAGTTATATAGAGATACGAATTCTACTTCTAACTTGCTCACTTATCTCCCACAGTATCCCATTGAGTAACAAGGAGAATCTTTCTTAACGCCGACTTCGAACGGCCAATGCATTATATAGAGAAGTTTTCGCATGGCTTAGAGTTAAATCTCTTACTCGTAAAGTCGGCGGAGATTACGAGGTGAAAACCCTGCAGGTCAACTACTCCCCTATTTATGTTTACGAATTTGTAATATAGAAAGAAATTGTAATATAACACTAACACTGCTTTATTTCAGGTACATCGAATTTAAAATGTTTACTGTACAGCGGCAAGGCTTTAAATTCACATATTCTGGAGGGGCCTTTGTATATAAGTATATATCATACATACTTTTATAGATATCGATCGCTTGTAAAGGTTTTTGCAAACAGGGATCTATATGGTCTAATTTCATCAAATTTACTTCTTCAGTAAATGCTCATAAAGTACTATACGAAATTTAAATATGATAAGAATAAATTTGTTGCTTTTTGGTGCGGCAGGACCTTTGATCAGGAGGAACCTTTGTGTGATTTACGAAATTGTGTGAGATTCAAAAGCAACTGGTTTTCCAATAGGGACATACCAATTTCGTAACTTTATGGCCACGAACCCTCACACATTTTTAATGATCTTTCATTGTCAAAACGTTATTCAAGTGTCAAAACGTTAGTCGAAGTCAACATTTTCATCATGGTAAAGTTCAGTTACGAGCTACGTTTGGAAGTCATTAAAAATTACTACCGAAATTCTGATTCGGTGACCTGGCAAAGTTTCACGAAAGAATTTTATTGATGAAGCTCAACGATGAAGCTCATTTCTGGCTAAGTGTTTTTGTCCATAAGCAAAATGTGCGTCATTGGATAGCAACAAACCCACATGTTCTTCAAGAGTCACAATTGCAGCCGCAAAAATCACTGTGTGGTATGGTTTTCATGTCGGTGGGGTGATTGGGCCGTATTTAGTCGTTGATGAAAACAATCGTCATGTTGCTGTCAGTCAATGAAGACAGTATGGTGCCATGTTAGAACATTATATTTTACCAGAATTGGATATGCTTGACATTGCCGATATGCGGTTCCAACAAGACGGTGCCACTAGCCTCACAGCACGCGTTACAATCGATTTACTGAAAATGGTCCGGTCGAATGGCCACCTTGTTCATGCGATTCAACGCCATTTGATTTCTTTTTATGGGGCAACATCAAGTCATTGGTCTATGCCAACCAACCAACAACTGTAGACGTGCTCAGAGGCAACATCCAACGCGAAATGACCAAAGTTCCGGTCGAAATGTGTGCAAGAGTGGTGGAAAAGTGGGTCTAAGGAATAAAGCGCTGTAGGTGTAGATCACTCGTGGTGGTCATATGACCGAAATCGAATTAAATTCTTAAAATGTAACATTTGCTTTGAACCCATAATAAATTTGAACTATATATCTTAAATATTCTGTGTTTTAGTAACACATAAAATTGTTAGGTCCTTAATGAAAACCCCGTTATATGGCTTGCATGCTTCTTAAATAGAACATGACAATATGCAATCATTTTAATTTAACATTAGCTTTCAACGATCTGCTTTGAAGTATACTTTATATTCATGAAAAGGAAATTTGAATTCGGTTCGCGGAGCCATGCAATTTCATTCACATCGACCTGCAAGTGTTTTCGAATAAATGATTGTACGTATTTACCTTGTTTTTACACGTGACTTGTACCCGGTACTTGGTGTCGGGCCACAGCGATAGCTGAACACTGAATGATTCGGTGAGGAGATTGCCCATCAGGCCGCCGCCAGACACCTCCCATGTCACCAGACACTGATAGGGGACACTAAGCTGATCCCACGCAACATCTACCAGGACCAATGAATCCTGCTGCACCATTGAAACCGTGTGTAGTGACCATGTTTCGCGGATCGATTTACTAATTTTAGCTGGCGGTGCTTTACTGCATTCTTCCCAGCACTGAAAGTAGATACAATTGAACATGTGGTGGATTACATTTATTTGATATTGTTTTTGTTTACTAAATATTTACAACTTTAATAATTATTGTCTTCTGCGAGTTAAATATTAAACCTGCTATGAGGCAGAGAAAATTAGTCGTGCGAGAAAACCCCTTAAAACGTTAAACCCTAAGAAGGTAAAAATTTGTCTGCTCAATAGTTTGCGAACAGTGACTTGGCGTAGTACACATTTACCAAAGAGCGTTAGAATTAGACGATACTCCTTTTGGAAAAAGATCTTCAATTCCAGTTCCCCTTTCTCAATTTCAATTTGTATTTTCTCATTTTTAATTTTAAATTTCCATTATCAATTGATTTCAATTTACGTTTCTAAATTTTAATTTCCCTTTTCTGATTTTAATTTATATTTTCTGAATTTCAATTATAAATGGAACATTCTTCTAGAGCCTTATTCTCTATCTGGGCATACCTTTCTACATTTCAGAAGTGGATTTATATTTCAAAACACAAAAACCTTAAACGCATAGGCTAATCGCATCCTAACACTGTAATATGCTGTCAAATTCGCGAATTTGTAGACATTCGCAACGTGAGGAAAACGAAACGAAATACTAACCGTTTGGCATATAAAATGAGAGCCCTGTGCTGCAAATTTTCTTTAGCGTTGTAGACGTCGCTAAGTAAATCGATGACGATCACAAAATATTATAAGTTTTCTTTTTAAAGTATTGATAATGAAATTTGTTCGTTTAAATTTCATTATTTTCATAATTATAAACTTATTATATTTTCTTTTATGTTTGTAGGTCCAGTCGTTTTGAAAAAACAACGTGACAAATGTACTGGATGGCTTTGGCATATTTTGGTAAGTGGATGATGGAAATTCGTGGGCAAAAAGCAATTTCCCGACTTAATGTGCTTTAATGTTTCATTTGATCGCCGGCAAAATATCCAACCGTAGCAAATACATTTCACCAATTTCTTCTTTTTAAGTTGATTCTGAAAAAGAAACAACATAAAGGTCTCGAACCAGAATAAAAAACTGCTCAAGTCATAATAATGATAAAAGACCGAATAAATAACAAAAAAACGAAAAAACTATTAAAAAGGATTGGTACGCCCTAATGTGCAACGCATGTATGAGTATATGTACGCACAAAAAACATGCACACTTTGATTGTGCTTTTTGCATTTGTGGTTTTCAACGAAGACCCATGCGAAACGGAATTGGTGGAAATGATATTGCGCGTTGAAGATTGCTCTACGCACAGTTCGAAGACTATACACAAAGGGTAATTCTCATTAATAAAAATGAGTCTCCCGTATAAGTCATTTGATTTGTGGCCGAAGTAATCGTTGCCAAAGACTGCTGAAGAAAAACCTTGGCGGGTTTAGAAACAGCTGTACAGTCTGCCTGGCAACCGTAGCAAATACATTTCACCAATTTCTTCTTTTTAAGTTGATTCTGAAAAAGAAACAACATAAAGGTCTCGAACCAGAATAAAAAACTGCTCAAGTCATAATAATGATAAAAGACCGAATAAATAACAAAAAAACGAAAAAACTATTAAAAAGGATTGGTACGCCCTAATGTGCAACGCATGTATGAGTATATGTACGCACAAAAAACATGCACACTTTGATTGTGCTTTTTGCATTTGTGGTTTTCAACGAAGACCCATGCGAAACGGAATTGGTGGAAATGATA
The DNA here is from genome assembly GCA_963513945.1 of Hydrotaea diabolus. Lineage (NCBI taxonomy): Eukaryota > Metazoa > Arthropoda > Insecta > Diptera > Muscidae > Hydrotaea > Hydrotaea diabolus. The sequence goes on along the minus strand of OY740718.1, from coordinate 196,229,386 downwards.
TTGCGCGTTGAAGATTGCTCTACGCACAGTTCGAAGACTATACACAAAGGGTAATTCTCATTAATAAAAATGAGTCTCCCGTATAAGTCATTTGATTTGTGGCCGAAGTAATCGTTGCCAAAGACTGCTGAAGAAAAACCTTGGCGGGTTTAGAAACAGCTGTACAGTCTGCCTGGCAACCGTAGCAAATACATTTCACCAATTTCTTCTTTTTAAGTTGATTCTGAAAAAGAAACAACATAAAGGTCTCGAACCAGAATAAAAAACTGCTCAAGTCATAATAATGATAAAAGACCGAATAAATAACAAAAAAACGAAAAAACTATTAAAAAGGATTGGTACGCCCTAATGTGCAACGCATGTATGAGTATATGTACGCACAAAAAACATGCACACTTTGATTGTGCTTTTTGCATTTGTGGTTTTCAACGAAGACCCATGCGAAACGGAATTGGTGGAAATGATATTGCGCGTTGAAGATTGCTCTACGCACAGTTCGAAGACTATACACAAAGGGTAATTCTCATTAATAAAAATGAGTCTCCCGTATAAGTCATTTGATTTGTGGCCGAAGTAATCGTTGCCAAAGACTGCTGAAGAAAAACCTTGGCGGGTTTAGAAACAGCTGTACAGTCTGCCTGGCAACCGTAGCAAATACATTTCACCAATTTCTTCTTTTTAAGTTGATTCTGAAAAAGAAACAACATAAAGGTCTCGAACCAGAATAAAAAACTGCTCAAGTCATAATAATGATAAAAGACCGAATAAATAACAAAAAAACGAAAAAACTATTCTTAACTTTAGACATTTTCAAAGCACATTATTCGAAGAAAAAATATGCTTGCTGTAACAATATCATGCAATTGTTGGGTATATGGTTGTGGCACATCAATATTATGGTCCTAACAACAAGAGTATAAGCTGTACAAAACCATAATGTGATCCCCATACCGATGTTATGGTTAACACTCAGTCATACTTTGGGGATCCTACCTATTTTGATACTTACAACCATAGAATGTTTCATATTCAACCATAGTATGATTCACACCCAACCAAGTATTATCCCCACAACCACTGTATGATTCACATACAACCATATTAAGATCCCTTCAACTATAGTATGATTCACACGCATCCATACTATGATCCCTAATAATTTAAGTAATTATTAGTATAAGCGTATGGTGTTATTTAACAATACTTTTTTATTATGTTAATTATGAAAAAATACATTTAATTCAATGTAATAGGAGTGAGTAATTTATTTACATACACAACTTCTTGTTGGTCCGGGCCTGCTCAATAATTGCGCACTAGTTAGGCTTATATAAAACAATATAGCTTTAATGCGGATTGTGGCCAGCCGTATATTTACTGGGGAAAAACTGGGGACAATATGACTGTTTCGCCTAGTTAGAACAAATCCGAATCCGAATTGGTTCATTTCATTGTGTTTGTTTTTTTTCGAAGTGGGCTACAAACCTAACTGCAACCTCTTTAACCTGATACAAGGTCGTCACTCACACGTTAGCCATTAATGTGACGGATGTCAAAAAAACGGTTGCCCGGAGATCTGTAGTATAGTCAATAGGATCTAGTTAATAGGATCAGATACTTTACCTTTTGACAGTTCGGTTTCAGTTCGGCGAATCCAAAGCAGTTTGTTTATTTAAATTTAATTTACAGATAACAAGGACTATTATTGCGTAAGATTCGTAACAATAAAATTTTTATAACAACCATATTCCAATTTTTAAAAATTAAGATTTTACGGTATGATTGCCGTAATCATATTATTGTTATCATAAAACCCAAATAGCAATATATTTTGCGCTCCATCCATATTTGTGTTGATGCTACAACCCTATTTCTTTTTTTAAATTTGCCAGTAGCACTATAGTTACATTGCAACAATACTATTATTGCCCCAATCATACTATTTCCAAAAAAAGTTCAAAAAACGATACTACTATAGAGGTGCCAACCTCACTGGGTCCTAACGCAAACTCAATTCAAGATATCAAGATGATGCACAAATGGAAGCTCGAACGATATTAGCTAGCCAGTTACCATGTATTCCAAGCACGTCAAGACTTTGGAGAAATGTATTCTGATCTATATTTACGAGTCTCTCGTCACAGCACTCGCGCAAAAGACTGTGTAGAACCCTCTATTCTACGTCACGACGATCAAATGGTTTGAATGCTCTCACAAGTGATCCATGTCTGGCTACACGCAGAAAAAAAATATGGTTACTACATGGTCACGGCAACACTAATATGTTCTCGACAATAAAAGCATGTTCGTCGCAACCATAGTATTGTTTTTTGAATTTCATTTTGACAACAGTATGATTGCGGCAATATTAATATTGTTAAAATTTAACAATAGTATTATTGCCAAATTTAGAAATGAAAATATGGTTGTAGCAACCATATAAACATGGTTGATGCACCAAAAGTATTGTTGTTTAAAATTTAAATTTAAATAATAACATGATAACGGTAATCATACAGTATGGTTGCGAATATGAATATAACAAAACAGGGTCTTTAGAGCATACATCATAGATGCCCAGTAGTGGCTGATTTCAGCAATTTCAACTCACACATATTCTTACACTCTTTTGTTTGATCATCAATCAACCAATAGGAAAGCAGAAATATGAGTGGGAGAGACAAGCTACACTGGCAGAAGTTCTGTGTCTTATTTACATTTAATCGTGATCGAGACTGCTGATAGTGAACACATAAACTGAAATTATTGCGATATGTTAATGATGTCATTTGAAAAGTATTTTATGTTACAAAATGCTTTTGATGACATGCAATGTGTTATTTGTTATAAGACATTTAAAAAAAATAAGAAATATAATTTAAAAAAACATTTTGAAACTGTTCATAAAGACATGAATTATTTGCAGGGGGAAGAAAAAGAAAAACAATTTAAAATGTATAAGAAACTTTTTATAAAAAAGTTGAAGGAATGGGTAAATCAATCTAAAGAAAATGATGAGGATATGGTGGAGGAGAATTTAAAAATGGGTTTATCTAACTAAATAAGTTTATATATTATAAAAAAGGGAAGGCCATTTTCAGATGGGCCGTTTGTCAAAAATATATTGTGTAAAGTTTTTGCAAAACTTAATTATAACACTAATTTTATTAAAAAATTACCGTTGTCCCGCAATAGTATAACCCGGCGATCCCTTTATTTGGGTGCTATTGTGGAATCGACGTTAAGGGAAAAATTAAAAAAGTGCGAACTTTTTTCATTCTGTATTGATGAGAGCACCGATATTAATGACCTTTGTCAACTTGTTATCTGCATTTGATGCGTTGATTCAGATTACAATGTTTTCGAGTCAATATATTCTGTTGAAACATTTTATGGCAATGTAACCGGCAAATTATTGTTCGATGTCGTCAACGAAAAACTTCTTTCCGTTGTTGATTCTAACAAATTAGCCGGAGTTTGTACAGATGGTGCGAACACTATGACAGGCAAACGTGATGGATTTGTAGGCCAGATGAAAAAAAATAAAATTGAGGTTTATACTTTGCATTGTATAATACACCAGGCTGCTCTTGCTTCTAAATTTATATCCGAGCATCCGGTCATGAAGGCTACTGTGCGGATAATTAATAGGATAAGGGGCGGTCATAATGCACTGACTCATAGAAAATTTGCGACATTTCTAAAAAATTCAAATGCTTCTCACCACGATCTATTAATGTTTACTGATTTACGTTGGTTAAGCCGAGGTAACAGCATTAATAGATTGTTTGAGCTTAGAAATGAAGTATTTGAATTTTTAGAAGCTGAAAATATCGAAATACCCGAAAATGAATATTTACAAGATTATCAATTTATTTTAGACATGGCGTTTTTAACAGACATTTGTAGCATTTTGAATGAGTTGAATTTGAAGTTGCAAGGAAAAGATAATAGTATTTCTGAAATGTTTAAAATTCTTTCAGATTTTAAAACTCAGCTATTTTTACTTGCAGCTCAAATTGATTCAGAAGACTTTTCGGACTTTCCGAAAACATCTGTGATTTACGACAAGGAGAAAATCTTGAAAAAGTTTGAACTTTTCGATATAATAGAAACGCTTTTTAATAACTTTAATGACAGGTTTAAGGATTTTGAAAATTTTCAGCATTTACTGGATATTTTTCAAAACCCTTTTGAATGCGATATACTAAAGTACGAATTTCCAATCCAAACAGAACTTATTATACTTCGAAGTGAATTAGATTTCCCGGATAATTTTAATAATATAGAATTCTGGAAAAATCTGGATGGTACTATATATCCCGAAATAAAAAAGATTTCATTGAAGTGTTTATCTTTATTTCCCTCAACGTATCTTTGCGAACAAATATTTTCAGATATGAATTATATTTGCTCCAAAAAACGCAATAAGATGAATTCTAATAGTTTGAGAAATACACTTTTACTGCGTAACTGCAATAAGAGTATCAACATAGAAGATTTCATTACTTTTTAATTGCAAATTGAATAATGATTAATTGAGGGAAAATTTGTAAACACTTCGACGAATTTCGAAAAATATCATACTATCCAGATGTCCGCATATATCTTCTATACATATAAAATGAAGTGTACATTTTGATTGTCACTCCTAACTCGAGAACGGCTGCATAAAATAAAAAATGGCTGAATACGTTTTGTAAAACATGCAAATTGTTTAAAAATATTTTCGTTTGGTCGAGATGTGGTGATTTGTCTGAACATTAGTCATTTTCATATAAATTTTGTAGATATCAAATGGGCAAATGAAAAATATTTTCTACCAAAATGTTTTGGGTTGACGTAAATAATTATGAAATTTATTTCATGAAAAAAACTATAATTTTCCATTTCTTTTTTTTTGGTTGTTTGTTATAATTACGTATGTATGTATATGTAACGAGATTCATCATCAAGAGTATTACTAAAATAAATGCATTTATCAAGAGTATTACTAAAATATGTACATTCATTAATTTTATATTTCCCAGAAACAGAAAAAAATGACGACACCCGCCACACATGTGCTTTCGTCGCTATCTCGTTGACGACTAAATAAAATGAATAGAAAAATCTTTTCTTCCAGTGTTATTTCGTCGCTCTCACCAATACTATTACATTGGGCATCTATGGCATACATGTATGTGTGTGCGTGTGTTTTTTTTGATATACCAAAAAAACATACACGTTACAGTGCATGGTTGTTGTCCATTATAAAAAACAACATCAATTGAAAGGTAGTTCGAGGGATTTTTATTGTGTTTACTTTGTTCCGTGAAATACTAGACTACCGACTGGTATATAGCCATTGATCATGGTTTAATCACATTCGTTACTTGGGCTCTACGGATGGTGAACAACACCCAATCCTAATAAATAATTTTGGGTATCATAGTATGGTTGATTGAATCATACTATGGTTGTGAGGATCATACTATGGTTGTATAAGAAAAATACTATGGTTGTGGGGATCATACTATTGTTGTGAAGATCATAGTATAGTTGAGTGTGAATCATACTATTGTTGTGGAGATTATAGTATGGTTGGGTGTGAATCATACTATTGTTGTGGAGATTATAGTATGGTTGAGTGTGAATCATACTATGGTTGTGTGTATCATAGTATGGTTGCGTGAAAATCATACTATGGTTGTGAGGATCATACTATGGTTGTATGAAAAAATACTATGGTTGTGAGGATCATAATATGGTTGTGGAGATAATAGTATGGTTAAATGTGAATGATACTATTGTTGTGGATATCATAGTATGGTTGAGTGTAAATCATACTATTGTTGTCTGGATTATAATATTGTTGTGCCACAACCATATACCCAATAATAGTATGATCCTCTTCAAATATTGTCACCCCAACCATACTTTTTTCTGCGTGTATAGAGGCCTCAACCTCTATTCCACAAGGCTTACACCAAATCTGATTTAATATTTTCAGTTATGTGAACGCTCAAAGGCCTACAGTAGTACGTACCATACCGCGGGTAAGAATTAAGAATCACCAATCTAGAGTTACCCGTTTTATAAAGCTAGAGTTCTCTACTCTACAAGTCGAGAGTTTTTTACTCTTTGCTTCCTTGAGAGGGACTCTCTAAAAAATCGATCACAACAAATGTTCGAACATTGTCAATGACTGCGAAATGTTTACATGCGAATATTTATATTGATTCGTTTCACCCTTTAATTGATATATTTTCTTCGGTCGAAGTCATAGGACTGCGAAAGCAGTACATAGAGCTTTAGTCACAAAACCGAAACATGAAAAGTTTGCACTGTGTGCCGTGTAGATTCTGTGCTAATTACCTCCTTAATTGTATGCAATTTGCCACCTGTTTCCTTGCACTCCCACCACATATTAAAGTTCACGAGCTCCTTTTGGCCGCTATGGTGAGGAGCGTTGTTCACTGCCCCAAGACTCAAACATATAATTTTGAAATGCAGCGAGTTAGTCCCTGGGTGTAGTAAGGGCCGAGCATTTCGCTTTCCTTAATTCCTTATTTCACTGGATTGCTGTTCTGTGTGGAGGTGTTAACTTCAGTCTCGTGTTAAATAGTAATTTGGTTTGAACGAAAATAATGTTAAATGCTTATTGAAAAAACTGCCATTTAATGGGATGCTTGTCCGTAATGGGTGCTTGGCCACCTGTTTGCAATTACGTGATCACAAGGTTGCAACTAAATACGTGGCTTCACAATTAGAGAATTTCCTGGAGTTTTTTGGCCGCCGTGGTGGACTGGAGTAAAGAAACATTTTTTTTTTAAGATTTGGTAATAAGGAGTGTGCACGGGCTTAACATGTGGAATTCGTTTGAAATATTGAGTAGCAAAAATGTCAAAATTACACACAAGAGCAAGGATTTTTATATTATAATCTATGCTTAACTTATACTACGACTAGTCTTAACTTAATAAGTGTAGTCACTAGAAATTGAGTAATTGGTTTTTTTTAATTAAGACCAACACTCAGGGGGTGTCCCCGATATATGCAGTGCATTGTATCGGTCAAGGGAAGATAGTTTAGGGTAGGGAAGGAAAGAGGGATTAATGTTAATGGACATTTAATTTTAACCTGTTCACATCGTACGTGGCAGGAAACACCTATGCGGGAAGTCTGTTCCACACACGGGCAACGCGGGTGAAGAACGAATTCTCCCTGTAATGCGTCGTGCAATCAGTAGGCCAATTAAAAACAAATGGATGCGAACTTCTAGACAAGCGGGTGTTACGGGCGAACACTCTGAACTCCAGGATGAGAACAGCCATCTCGGAAGAGCACATCATGTTAAAGTACCTGTAAAAGAGTGATACGCAACCAACACTCCGCCGATGCTCGAGTGGACAACAGAGTTGGCTACCCTGCTATCTCTAACAAGCCTCAGCGCCCTCTCTTGCACCCGGTCGAGAAACTCCAAATAAGACCTTGAAGCACCCGCCCAGGTGTGGGAGATACTCCATTTCTGGCCGAATGTATGGGATGTGTAAGTAGATGTTGAGGAGGAATCAACTTAATTCATTCGAACCCAATAGGAAATGGCCAAGTGTAGCATCCATAATTCCATAATGAAAATAAGAAATAAAGAGGGAGAAAGAACAGAGCCCTGTGGTACACCTGCTTTCAACGTATGTTTGTTGGATGAGAACCCAACTCTTATGGAGCGATCTCTAAGAAAGCTTGATATAAATGGAGAAAAAGTATGTCCGACACTAAATGCGATCAGCTTTGATATAAGTACAAATTGCCTGACTCTATCAAAGGCCTTGGAGATATCCAGAGCCACGACCTTACTTTCACCAAACTGGTGGATAGACCGACTCCAACGCTCCGATAAGAAAGCCATCAGGTCGCCAGTAGAACAACGGAAGCCATACTGTCGATCACTAAGTAGGTCGTTGGACTCTAGATACCCCACAAAATGGCGGTTGACCATGCTCTTCATTACCTTGCAGATCGCAGAGCAAATCGTGATGGGCCGATAATTGACCGATACTTATTGGAATAAACGTCTTCATTCCAAATAAAATTATATTTTCGATCATTTCAGCCGCAGCATTAATGTTATTATCAAGAAAGCATAGCTTCCAATTCAAAAGATGGAAAAAGTCGTCGAGCTCAGCCCAATGCGCATTTTGAATAAGTCCACTGTGCCAGACTCCATCAAAAACTTTGGAAATGTTTAAGAATACGGCAGAACATTCCTTCTTATTTTAATGGGCTACTTCAACATTGGAAGTTACTCGATGAACCTGTTCGATTGTAGAATATCTTCTGCGGAATCCAAAGTGGTGATTTGGTGTTATGTTCTTAGCCTTTGCAATTGCTTCTATGCGTACACACAATGGTTTTTCCATTTTTTCCGATTATTACAAGTAAGAAGATCGGACGGTATGATATTTCATCATTATGGCATTTCCTGGTCATATATATTTCCGCTACTTTTAAATGGCTAGGAATGCATTTAAAATTTTGGGTGGCATTAATTTTTGTAACTAATCTCGCTATTTCATGATAAGGCCGGTGTTTAGAACTTTATCTTTTATCAAATCAAGTCCAGAAGATGTTTTGTTGTCAAGTTTCTTAACCATATTAATCAGAATTTTTTGTCCAACCGAATATGGCATTTCTTTGCTTCAGCGTCTTAAACCACCATCCATCAAGGGGTCACAATTGAGCAGCGCATTAATTTTGCTGAAACCTTTTAAAAAATGTCTGTTCAAATCAAAATTTCGTGATTTTTTTGTCAGCAGAATCGACCAAATGAGTCCACAACCGGTCAGAAGAAAATTTAAAAACTCCTGTGTATACTTGCCCAGCTCTTTCTGCGGAAAAAGCGTCGACAATACGCCGAATAGTTGGTTTGACAGACAGAAGTGGTGAATTTACGAAGAACGGGAGACTTCTTTTTTTCTTTACAACTAAAGTCGTGCGTTTTAGTTGGACCACACTTTTAACAGGATTATCAGAGGGAATTGTGTTTTAGTAAGGATTTGAGAATATTCTGCTTAGGTGCTAAGCAACAATTTGCCTTCTCCAGATTACTATTCGCCCATGTTTTGTTGCCTGATTTAATGGCGATTTTTGAAGTTTCGGCATTTTTTGATTTTGATTGTCCTTTCATTGGGAATTATTAGCTTTATTATCATAGGCAATCAGCAAGGATTAGACAGGTACTGACGTATATTTTGTTCATTATATTTTTTTTAGTTTTTCTGCTTAGATTTTTTGTAGCATTTTTAATGTAGTTGGTGATTTTTTGTTGGCGTACTTCTCCATGCTGCTTGTTGAATTATGTTTGTTAGTTTTTTTGATTCTTTTCTATGTCGTCTGTGTTGGCTATTGTTGTCTGTTTGATGGAAGCATTAATTAAACATTTAAAGTAGTTTCAGTCAGATTTTTTGATTAGTAACCAATTCTGGATATGTTTGATGAATCATGGCATAATTAGGTCAGAAGTTAGTTCATATCCCTTCTCTATAATTATTTTGTTCAATTGGATTTTCTTATTAAAAATCGCTTGGATCTGGAATCTTCGATACGTCAGGATGCTAATATGTTGGTATTCCAGTATAAACTGCCTGACATTCTGATATTTTTAAAGCGCGGTATCGTTCGTTGCCTTTTGGGTTGGGTAATGATGTTTTTTCCATCCCCTCTAAATATTTGTGTGAATTAATGAGTTTATTGTACTTTCTAGATTTTATGTTGTGTGGTTGAGGTCTCTATATCTGCCAATCACATAGGGGATTTTTCATCCATTATAGACAACGTTGTATTAGATTTGACGCAAGAGCCTCTTAAATGAGCAAATATGCGTACTTTGCATCTTCGAGTTTCTTTTAGAATTTGAAATAGTTACTGCGATTGTATAAATGGAACTAGCCGAGCGTGCTACAGTAAGACTCCTTCGTACCAATATTTCATTTTTATTTCATCGGCGTTTTCTCCATCCGAATGTCGTCAGAATTGCAACGTGAACAACCCCACATGCGTGGTCGTAGGTAATACGATTCTTGAAAACTGTTCTTTCATATTAAAGTGACACATGAGATTCATTCATCCATTGTTCGCTTCGCATTTACGTAAGCCGTAAGTACATATTCTTCGGCACAATTAATTGACCTTTTGACCTGATAAAACCCATTGGCCATAATCGAAAGAGAAGAGCGACATACGAGTACATCACAGCTGTGCAGCACGTTAATGGACTTTCGAGTTCGGTATCGAGCAACAGCGTCAACGAAACGGAAGATACCACACACTCTACCGAACAAGACACAACAATAGGCGTGTGAGGGAACGCGGCAACCACTTTGCGTTTAAATGAACCTACCAGAGCAAAAAGGGCAACAACCCCTGCAATCATGCAATTGTTAAGTGCATTTTGATGTCATTGTACTTTGCAAGCAAAAATTCGTTACAAATCTGGAATTTGAGAGCGTTTGTGCATGTGCTGCAGCCCAATCCGTTGAACAGCAAGCAGTCCAACTGAGTTTTGCTTCGTCGTCTGTTTCTAAGGTCGCATGCACCGTGGGACACAGCGGTTCTGTTTTTGGGTGAATGCATGTTTCGCGTATGGTAAAAATTGGCATTCCCACGGGAAAGTTTTGAAGATACTATCGCAGTACCTTCGATATCAATACTCTTGGCCAAAAAGCACATTCTAATAAATCAATTAAATTACAATTTTATTTTAAAAAGACTTCTACTATTTGATGTGGACGAGCATGTCATGTAATTCAGAGTCGATTGGTATACGGTCTGAATATTTATTACGCACCCACAAAAATAGTTTTTATGTACAAGTTAGTTAAACGCTTCTTTATGATCGTTTCTATAACTTTTTTTTATCGTTTAGCCCCGTCCCGATTTGAGAACCTACAGCTCTAAAAGCCACATGTAACATCCGATTCCGAACAAATTGCGCACAGAATATTACAGGTAACCAACACATATCTCTGGTGAAATTGGAATATTTCGATGCTTGTTTTTCGAATAAGTACCTCTCGATTTGAGGTGCTGCTGCTGTAGAAGCCACGAATTGCACCGGATCACGACGCTATTCGTGATTTGCATGGTACGCTACGAGCGAGTATTCATTAGCTGTGTGAAATCTGGACCACATAGGACAATATTTTTCTGAAGCACACAAAGGTCCTTCCCGCCACATTTAACATCAGATTCCTACCAAATTTCACATTGGGCGTAGCGCGCGGCCAACACCCGTGTGTGGAAACATTGGACTATGTTGGCCCCACACAAAGGCCCCTCCCAATTTGAGGTATGGTGCGTTATAAGCCACATTCAATAAACTCAAACATAGTAAGTACGACCTTGCTCCAGACGATTTTATTGGACAATAAGATTTGGTAAGCTGGTTTATACCCTACACTACTCTGTGCAAAAGGTTTTTAGAAGTTGTTTTGATCGCAAACGCTATTCTCTAGGATTCATGCGAAAGACTTTTTGTTCCCACTGTGCGGTGTGGTCGTTAGTTTTGCTTTTACTTCCCCCAAGGTCTACCTCCCTCAAACCAACAAGACCATAACTTCCACTACACATGGATGTGTGTGATAGTGATATGACACAGAAAAGCATTCCATGCTAAAATTATTAGCAATAAAGAACAGACACAACTACAACGACAGCAGCAACACTTGCATAATAAATAAAAGTGTTCTAAAAACGGAAGTAACTGCAGAAGCACTAGAGTTTGTACGGTTTACTAAACATCTGCACTGAGAGAAACCTCCTCAAAGTCCTGATGATGTCACACATTGAGTTGATGACAACGAAAGTGGATCAACAAAAATAAATTAAATCTTTCGTCAACTGTTTTTATCGACTTGTGTAACAACAAAAATAGCTAAGCATACGAGTACATTCATGTCAATCTAAAAGTTAGTAAACCTAAATTTAACTTTTAATAAAACTTAGAGTTTTCGGCCAGCAAGTGTAGAATGCTGACCGAAAAAAATCAAGTGCTTTAGACTTTGAAGCTGCGATTAATTGACCGATAGCAACGCAACCAACATGTTGTAGGCTATGGTGTGTTGAATTCGCACATGCTACCAAACGGTAGCCATGACGACCACCCTGTGGTATAGGATCAAGTCACAAAAGAATAGATTTAGAATACAAGGTTTCTTTCAGTGTGGAACGATGGCATAAGGGGTCGAAAGCAAAAAATTCCCATAAACCACAACTCAGACAGAAGTAGGCAGGCAGTACGACAAAACCCCACACCATCAAAAGGCAAACGCAGCATGCTTTCAACTATTTAAAAGTAAAGCATGGACCACGTTTGGAAATGATTCTTATTTTGTGTGACTTTAAACGTGGTTGAAGGATATCGCATAATCTAGTTCGACTGAACATTGGAATGCTTCCAGCAACTCTTGATGGACGGACACAGGACCTCTTAAACCTATATTGGCAACTGACGAATCCAACAAATATAGAGGAAAGCATTCGGACTTCCTTGAATTGCCAGTGGTTGGCTTTTCACAAGAAACACTTTCACAACGTACTGAGCCAGTTTTCCCAATATCATCGAGGGTTGCGTACACGTCACAAAATTGCGGGGGATTCGAGAGACTGTTGTTAGCAAACGCTCTGTGCTAATAGCATCCGGCTTCACTATGGCTAATTTCCCAATAGCAATAGGAAAATAATGTTACAGAGTAGTTTTGTTCATGTTGTAAATGAATCTGCCATGGCGGTCACCGATGAGCAACGCATAGACCACATTTTTGCTTAAGTTGAGGACCGTCAAAAATGCAGCCAACTTGAATCACTTCGAAATATGATTGATTAAAATTTTCATTATTTCAATTAACCTTAATTTTGTTAATTATTGTTGTATTCGTTGAGATGAAATGGTTAAGTAAAAAAAGAGGGTTCTGCAATGGTGAGGTCAAAAATATTAGAATCTTCTTTAAAATTGTTCTGCTGGGATTACCGACAGACTTCCTGAGCAAGAGTTTAATGATTTTATGCGAGCTTTAATTTTCTTTATTAGCTACCAGAAGGGAGTAAATGAGGTTAGTTACTTCAAAAACAGAAAAATTAGTCTCTTCAAAACAAAAACATCGGTATATCACACTTTAAGATCTGGCTGTAAATGCAGAAGGTATAAAAAAGCGTACTTTCGGCAAAAAAAAAAACAAAAAAAAACTCAAACACTTTATATTTGTTTTTTTTTTTGAGGTACGGTCTAATGTTCATGATGTTTTCTAATTGCAATTGCGATCTAGATTCTTCTGAATGCGTTCTTTTAAATGCTGTGATAGTTTGTCTAAGCAAAACTGCGTAAATTAATAAACTCTGTTTCGAACCAAGCTGAATTAAATGGTACACGCCAAAAAAGTATGGTTGGGGTGACAATATTCGAAGTGGATCATACTATTGTTGGGTATATGGTTGTGGCACAACAATATTATGATCGTCACAACAATAGTATGGTTCACACACAACCATACTATGATCCCCACAATAATATTATGGTCAACCATATTTTTATTTTTAAATTTGGCAACAATACTATTGTTACATTTCAACAATATTAATATTTGGGCAATCATACTATTGTCAAAATAAAATTCAAAAAACAATACTATGGTTGCGACGATCATACTTTTATTGCAGAGAACATGATATTGTTGTCGTGACCATATAGTAACCATATTTTTTCTCTGCGTGTAGCTGAATTAAATGGTATTTAATAAATTACGTGCTGACAAAGATATTTCATATATAAAGCATTCAATTAAGCACAATGTAATTTTGTTTGATTTGTGTCGGCTTAAAAATCGCATTAATAATATGTACAATATTTTCTTCAAATTACTTTTATGAGAACAAAAAGATTATAAACAAAGTCTTTAAGTGCTAGCGTGCTAGCATTATAACTCCGCTTAAACAACATGCAAAACAATGCTTTTTATTTCCAAGGTCAACGCTGTGTACCAAAAAGATGTCGTTTTTTGAAAATAAGTTTTAGCTAAAATGGGGCATTTGGGGCCTGAAATTAAAGACAGATTTGGAGATTCGACAGGATGGCGCGCCATGTCATACGACGCCACAGTGGATCCTTTGCTCTATAAATTCGTGTATCGTGATTAATTGACCTCAAGTAGCTTAAGAAAAAAGTAAGAGTTACCACACATATTTTTCCAAAGTGAAAAACCAAAGTGAAACAAGAAATAAACTCCAGCTGATACACACAGATAACAGATTTGTTGCCACAGCCGAATTTATTTGCCAACCAAATGATTGATTGTACGTTGATGCACTGCAATTGTCAATATATGGAACTGAAACTATCGGTTGAAGTGACAAAATATCGGAACCTCCACAATTGCGCCTAAAACTCTCGGACCATATGTTTCCTAAGAGAGTTTCTCTTTAGTTTAGTTAGGCCTGAATAGAGATCAATAATGAAGTCAACGTAACACTGGTCCAAAAAACTATAAGAAACTGAAACAGGAAGAAGGAAGGATGGAATTTGAGAGATTTGCGCAATAATTAGGATATCTGTGATAATATTCAAAGGCGTTTTGTTTCCCACCAACTTGCCTTTCTAATACAAACGTGCACAGTCTCAGGTTTAATATGCATTCGCAATGATGATTTAAGAATCCATAAATCCAAGCAGTGGTATTCACTGTATTTAATCGTTACCAATAATCGATTGCTACGAATAATTTTCTGCAACACTATATGTTGGCACAACCACCCGTTGTGACAACTTAATATTGTTCTGCCGAACTATTGGTTGTGTGCACAAACCGTTGATCACAGCTATCATCTAGGGATATGACGAACCGAAAATATATAACGATTGAAAACATTCGGTGATGGTAACGAAAATAATTCTTTTGCGACGGAATTTTTGTGGTCCCAACCGATCCGTGTGTAGTTCATAGTTATTTAACACATTTGTAAAATGCAAAAGTGTGGGAATTTAACAATTAATTTTTGATTTTTTTTACGTTTTACAGCTTTTTTGTTGTTTGCTTTTGACAAATTCGCAGATACAACTTTTTGTTGTTCAATTATTAAAGAGGAACATTAACTAATTACCATATTGTAAATAAACTAGGTACCTACGCTTGTTACCCGAAGATAACACTGCGAATTTGCATATCGTTGCTTAGTCGAGGAACGGGAAGAAGTTGAGAAGATACCAAGTTCCATCTTAATCGGTTTATAATTGTGACCTGTACTTTGATTACAACGATAGGTGGACGGACACTGCTTAGTCAGAATCAGAAAGTGATTTTGAGTCGCTCGGTATACTTAACGTAGGTTCTATCTTCATTCCTTTAAGGTGTTGTAAACATCAGCACAAAGTCATAATACCTTGTACCACAGTGTGGTGTAGGGTAAATAAATGGAAACGAAAATACAAATATCGATTAATTTGTTCGATGTTAAAAAAACTCGAACAAATATATTTCGACCAAAGCAATAGAATCTCACATAGGCAGGTTTATCCTAAAACAATTTAGAACAATTTAGAGCTAGGCAGACGATTAGCAAGCGGACGCCACTAATCGTGCATTACGCGAGGTAAACGACCGACCGAAGTTGTAACGGAAATTTTAGTAAAAAGTTTTTTAGTAAAATGTTTGCAACAAGTGGTACAAGCAGAATTGCTGCCTCCGATGCCAGAATTGTGCTCGAAATTGCAATTAGCCAGAATTGAAAGTGTTCGTTTATTTCCCTTTAAATTGCCACAATGTTTCAACTTGTAGCAAACGAGCTTAATCATCCGCCTTTAGCTTTCTTTACATTGTGTTCGCTATTTCCGATTACAATATTTTCAAGAGTTGCACAACGAAAACCCAGAAACAAAGAAAAGGACACATTGTTCTAACGAATTGTGCTCCCTGTTTTGGTTGGGCCTGCCTGGGAAGCCCACGAGCAGTCAAACGCCACCCAACATATTGAGTTTGGTGTCGTTCATTCCGTTTGTTCTCCTTGTTCGCCAACAGGGGGCAGGGAGGAAGGAAGATATAAAATACACCATCCAAAGAATCCTACAAGGAATACGCAGAACAAACTTATCTGTCCTTACATCTGTCGCCCCCCACACACACACACGCAGCCAAGCTTACTGTGCATGTGTGTGTGGTGGAGTTAAAAGAGAAAGCCTTACTCCCTGCCGCTCGAACTGAAATAAGAAAAATGGAGAAAAAACATGCCAAAGAAATGGGGAAAAGTTATAATTTGGCTTAGGGAATTGTTGTAATTTAATTTTGCCTTTTTCTTGTGTTTTGATGGAGTTGCGGCGGGGTGCGGCCTGGATGTCGCTTCAATAGACTCTATTCTGACTTTTTCGGTTTTCTGTATGGTTTTGTGCTAGTGGGTGCTGGTTGCATCTGTTCATCTCGGATCGCAACTGGAACCGCAAGGCCCTACGATGGGTGCATGAGAAATTCATTTTAATTAGAAATGCTCTCGTTGCTCCACGTATGTTTGTACATTTTGTTTGCCTTTGCCCTTAGTCACGCTGAGGCATTTCGGTTTACATTAACGAAAAGAGTCCACATCTGAAGCAGAACACTGTGGAAACATTTTCCTTGTAGGTTTGTGCCGTCGAGAATTCTACATCGCCCGGAGACGTCTTATTGAATATTAATGAATTCTCCTCGTAATGACATTCATTGTTGTGGAAAGCTCCTTTGTCGTCTTTCCACACACTGTGTGGATGGTCTAGTAGCAGCTCATCTCTGAGCATGTGTGTAGCAAGAACATATATGTACACATGTTTGTATGTATATGTAGTCTATGTGCATGTGTTTTAATATGGGCGAGCATACATGGCATGTATGTGTGAAGGTAACGTAAAATATGAATGTTGTATTAAAATTAAGTAAATATTTGTCAAACTAATTAATAATTGTGTTTCACATGATTTTGAATGAATCAACATCAACCCTGTTGATGTGAAGGCTGTAGTACCCTACACTCAAGGATAGACAAGTGCATCAACATAAAATATTCAGCTTGGCCTTTGCGTGCGCTTCTTTCATGGGGAACATGGGTGTTTTTTGTGAAAAATATTTCCACCTAGTGAAAGCAGGTTGGAGAAAGATAAGTCATTTCGCAATTAAATACGATACTCAGCTTATTCAAGACTAAACAAAATATTTTTATTATGCTAAGCAAGGCGATGATGATATCTTTAAAATGCTTTCAACGGCATTCGAAGATAAGATTGTATCTATTGTAATACTTTTTCCAATCTATTGAATTGAAAAATATGTTGTAACTTTGACTGCAAATCACTGGACTGGAAACTAATCAAGGAAGACACATGTTTTTGCTTGATGGTCAATCATATCAGATGATTGCTTACCCAGAGTTTTATACGTAATGAATCCCTTTGAGAAACTTAAGAAAAGTTTACTAAACATTTTTTTTTAATTACACTTCCAGATGAAACGCGGGAAGATAGATCAAAATGTTCATACTCTGCTATAAAACTGGGTGTTTTCACGGGTTAATCGCTCATATTGCCCTTGAGATCTATATCCACCGGAGATCGATGTCTATGTCGGCGTCAACAATAGCACCCTCGGCGTTGAACATTTTTGTCTGATATATTTAGGTGACTTAAGGAGCAACAGATGAATATTATTTGCATGTTTTACTTGGATCTCAAAATGTGTTACCAATCTGGAGCTACTATTACAGAGCTGGTCCGGATCAGTAGGTAGTTTTGAAATTTGTGCACCTTTATCCTGACCTCGAATTTCTTTTGAATTTAAAGCGCCCTATTGTTGTCGTTTCGTGAACAATTTAATCGTTTCATAAAACCTTATATAACCAGCCCTATTCTGAATCAAACGATAAAAATTACTGTCGACGGTTGCTATTGAAGACACTTCACCAATGGGGTTGGCTGGGAGAATTCCTATTTTGTATACTTGAATATACTGCCAAAAGTCACACTCATGTGGAACATCCGTAACATTGATTTGAACGACAGAGATCCACTTTTTCTATATCAGGATAATACGCGGTTCAACGTTTTGTAGCAAAGGGGGAGAAAAGCATTCTAGTCTTGAACCAGCCAAGTTGCGAACCGTTTAGGCACTTCAACACATATGCACATTAGGTATGTTTGCATCTATGTATGTAGTTATTTACATACATGAGTAGGTACACACACACACTCGCACATGAGTATGTGAGAAGGTATGGGGAGACATGTGCAGCAGCAGATACATTTGCCTGAAGCTCGCATCTGATTAAACCATTCCAACCATAATTCTATTTTTTGTTTACCATTTCATTGCTTTTAAGGACGTGCGAGGGCTTTCTGCCCCGGCAGCCTACATTTTACAACCTGCCGTTTGCTATCGTGTTTCAAAACTTTCCCCCTGGAACGAGCACTCATTCGCCTGTACTCCCCAAAGACTACACAAAAGTTAATTTACCTTTAGCTAACGTGGCTTTTTTGGGTGCACACACACACCCGCACACAGACATTCCTTAAAGCCGAGTTGTTTAACATTATCTAACTCGCCAGTTTTCGATAAAGAAAACATTTGGTGTCGTCCGTTTGGCTGGCTGACGGGTTCGCTAGGCGGGCAGGCGGCTCGTTGATGGCGGTGCGGAGGGGAGGGAAGGGGTGAGGTGTATTGTGTTTACATTCGTTGTATTGGTTTTGTTGCTGTTGAGTTTTTAGATAAACGCGAAATGAAAAGCTTTTATTGTCGAATCCTTGTAGAAGGAACGTGCACACATACACGCACCCACGTTGTCCTATGCCTATGTACATGTACATACATACACACACACACACTTCGTATGTATAACATTTTCTGGTGTGTCTGTCGTTGGAGCAAATCCTCAGCTGCTGTGTTTGCCTTACAGTGGTATGGAGGCCCAACAGTGCGCGCTAACCCAGCGAAACTGATCGATTACGGTATAGGCTGCGTGGCCCGTTGTCCCACCCTGGCCATAGAAACGGTCAGAAAAGTTGACTCTAAAAGTTGACTTCAAAAGTTGTCATGGCTAAGATAATTTCAGAGAAATCCTAAAGAAGGGCTTTGCGAATTGGGTTGACAGGAGACACTACTACGAATCAAGCTGGGGCAGGCTGTTGAATAAAATTATGTTTCAGAAAATAGAAATAATCGTTGGACATTTGCATGAATTGCTACAAAGAAACTTGAGTTTGAACCACGCTGTACATGTAGAGACAAGGAATAACGTTTTGAAAAATACTTTGCTTATATATACCAGAACATAAAAAGTGTGAATGTTGCATTGGACTATCTTTAACTGAATGTAGAAAATTGTCAAATGACGGCAACTTTTCAAGTTAAATATTAGTTCCTAAGCCATATGAAAGATTACCAATAAAATGCATTTGTCGTTTAAAGCCGCTGTAAACATTTAAAAAATATAGAAAAGTAATTCTTAAGCATTTGAAGCTTATTTTGACCTACAAAAATAAATAGAACTTCGGATCGTTTTATTCTTACGTAGTTACCGAAGATTTCTCTACCTGTTATGTGTATCCATGTAATCCTATCACTATCTGCTTCGAGCAATATAAGTTTGCTGGGTTGTCCAACTGGCAGATTTACCTTAAGTAGAATGTTTGGTGTTGTTTACTATACTCGTACAACACATTGAAGAGTAATTTCGATGTCTCCCAAAAATAACAACAAAGCAAAACAGGAGAATTTCGGTGTAGATACACAAACTGTGAAACCAAACAACAGATTTGTCATTCGTCGTAATCCTGTGTGAGTTATTTCAAAGGACTTGTTTAGGGATACAATGTTGCCATTGTCTAGCATCTATCTAAAGTGAAATAAAGACGAAACCAGCAGCAAAAGTGAATTCAGATAATAAACTGAATACTCGCCAACAGCTGTGTATACTCTGAGACATTATAATTGTTCAATTCATTTTGAAGAATTTGAAGAGAAATTGGTTCGTTCTATCTTGCTTGTCCGAATTTTATAAAATTATTTTTAATTTATAAAAAAGGTCTCAATTACAAAAGTCATCGACAATCAGCTGAAAGCTGTGCTTCCCGGATCAAAAATTGATTTTTTCTTTTTAATCTGTAATATTTATAATTAAAATAAAACTTTTTAAATTATAAGATGTGCAAGTACGTAGGCATATTTGCTCAATTCAAACCGAGAAGTGAAGATGTTTCAATCAAATAACCAATATTTTTTTATTTGCCACACAAAATATAATTATTTAAGTTTTTGAAGCGTATTCCAAGGATATCAAGGATCGTATCTAACATGATATTTAGTTGTTTTTAATTCATTTTTTGAACGAACGAAAGTGGGAGTTCTATCAAACTTAACTTAAGGTTTAAAAAAATACACTGTAAGATTGTAGAATTTTGTGTTAAATGCGTGTGGAAAATTTTCAAGTCTTATGGAGAGATTAATACTGAGCTAGGAGTTGAAATTTCTACTATAACTATGAGACGCCGATTAGTAGAAAACATTAAGATCTGTAACTCTTTCCGTAAAGTCCCTGGGGCAAAAAACGTCAAGAACAAAGTCGTATGTTTTTGAAAATACGTATAAAAACTCGGAACGCGACATTCTTTGAAAAAATAAGTGTTATCATGAACATGAATTAAATTTAATTGGTATTGATAAAAAGTCTTGGATTAAATGTACTTGATTTCATAAAAAAAACTATAAGCATGGATGAAGCATGGTTAATAGTGGTCCATAAATGGATTTAGGAAAACATGCATATACATCACTGTGAGAATTATTGTGAGTGTCTAAAGGATGGTTTTTTTACATTCGTGCAGATGTTTTGTTTACGATAACAACGTACATGTAATACCATGTCCTGCAGAATATCCTGATCTGAATCCTATATAATATTATTAGAAAATAGTTACGACAAATAGGCACGAGTAATGAGGGAAGCATTCAATACGTATGATATTCTATTCTGAAAGGACTTGCCAGTATTTGGTGTGCCTAATTCCAACAGGATGAAATCTGTTTTTAGAAATAAAAGTTACACGCTGAAAAGTTAAAAGTTCAAAGATAATTTTTGCTTTTCATCTTGTCCGAAAAAATTACCATTTCTTTTCTCTGTAGGAAATCAATTGGTCTGAAAAATGTATGTTTTGTTGAAAAATTATTTTTTTTCGCTTCTTTCCAGGCATGCCAGCATTGATGTATATTATGTACCCTATGTATTTTGCTCTAAGAACAGTATACTTAGGTGCACGAATGTTATGTTTCTTCGGAAACAAAGTGTTTGGCCACTCGTATGGTAACTCATATCAACCCCTATCATTAATAAAGTGGAAATTTGTTTTACCGGAAACTTTATGTTCATTGAATTTTTTTATAGACATATCTTGAATTTGTTCCCTTAATTCGTGTGTTTTCGCTACAAAAGATTCGCTGGTAGATTATCGAAGAATCCTTTGGACATGTCCCTGGTAGAAACTTCAAAAGCAAAAAAACCAGTTATGAGGATAAAAACGTATCCTCATATCAGTTTTTGGTACAACTTCATAACTTTTTCCGTACAAATTCATCTCATTTCTCGAAAACGAGGAAAATTCGCAAGCACCTGATTTCCGATGGTGGCAGAAGAGAATGAGAGAGAGAGAGAGAGAGAGCAAAAGAGAGAGAGAGGGTACACAAAACAAAAGTACTGCTGGCTGGATTATATTATGGTATATCATTTAATAAGTTAAATTCTCTTCGTTAAATTGTCAACTGGACCATCAGTTGGTCCAGTTTAGAAATGTTCATGGCAGTGACAACCGAATTCAAAAGGAGTTTCAACCAACAGTCTATAACAATATAATTTACAAATTTAGTTTCAATATCGAAGGAAATTCGCAATCAGTTAGGGTTACCGATTGTGTCAATACCTTCAGCTGAAAATTTAGCGAGTACACCACCAACGTACGAACATGGCAAATACCAGCATTCGATTGACAAACAATTCGGTCGTGATAAGTAATCTGTTCGCTGAGTGCAGTTTGATTATTTTCTTACAATTTAATGTTTTGTCGACAAAATGCGAAGACAGACATAGGTTAGGGAGCGAGAACCACCCAAAAATTAAAGCGTTTTATTGAAGTCTTACTTTTACACCAATCGATTCGAGGAAATTTATAGCGATTCCAGCAAAAAATTCATCAGAGAATTAAACGCTGAACATAGTTTGCGTGTAACATGCATATCACAAAATAATTCGTATCACGCGTGTGAAAATGATGTTCCTCTTCATAGAATTATATGGAACACATATGAGTTCCTGAATGGTATCATTTATACCGAGACTCGTACATACTAGTACATTCGTATGCACGAACATGGAAACATACATGAGAATTTTGAAAGGCTATATTTCACTAATACCGATTTGAGGGTAGTATAGGGTGGTTAGATTTAAAGGGCCGTTAAGCTACTGTTGCCATTTCTTGCCACCAATCTGACCATTGATGACGTTTGGAGTGGTCAAGAGTCTTTAGTTCTTGAGTCAATTGGAATCTGTAAGCATGTAAATGCAAGTCTTTCCGCATAATGTTCATCAGCGACGAACGTGAGATGTGCAATTGTTGAGGTGGACGGCTCTTCAGCTACGCTATCGCAAACAGCAGCAATATTTTCTGCAGCACGAGCTGTACAGGCATGCACTGGTGTTTTCACATCTCCTACAGACCCGGTTTGCTCAAATTTTTGCACGATTGTTCCAATTGTACGCACATTTGGACGATTTAATTGACCAAAGAAATCACGATATGCATTTTGATTTGTACGCCCATTTTCATAATAAGTCTGAATGACTTTAACGCGCTGCTGTCTTTAAATTAAGTTAGTCTGATATTGAGAAATATCAAATGAAATGCAGAAAAAACCTTGACGTTGAGATGTGGTTCACATTCAATATCGGCCCTTAAAAGTAAACCACCCTTTAGTTTGTATAGAAAGAAACACACCCTGATAGAGCAGTGGTCGGTGCCACCCACGCCTCCTTGACACAATTTCTGTATTGGATCATAATCCATCGTAGAGGGTATAATTGTACACTTGTTCTATGTTTACTTAGTAGGGACATAAATACTGTTACACACGTTTTATGCTGTAAAATAAAAAAGTACTGAATGTTTTTGGACCAAATGTATTTTAATATATTTATTGATGTATATTGTATCCAAAAAGAATCTACTTATTCGAAATGACCGCCTTTTGCCTTTACACACGCATTAAGTCACACTGGTCAACCGCAAATAGCTGCACGAACCTCGTCCATTGGAAAATTGGCCACAGCTCGAACCAAAGCTGTCTTAAGAGATCCAATTTTGTGGTATCTTTTGTGACAAACCTTGTCCTCTAAAACCGTCCACAATTTGTAATCCAATGGGTCCAAATCTGGAATGCCTGATGGCCATTTTCAATTTTTCTGTGCAAGTTATCAGCGTGCTTCACTAAAAGACGTTTGCATTTGCCCCAAGTCGCAAGTCTTTTTTAATGATTTGACTCACTTTTGCGTGATATTCATCTCAAAGGCCATGATTTTCTGTTTTCGGAGCGGATTTCTGATGTCTTTTTGTTTTACCGGCTTTGATGACATGCGGTGTTCGAACAGAGTGTGGGCGGCCCGACCGGTGGCGGTCTCTTACATCTCCAGTCTCCTCAAACAGTTGTATGCATCAGTAGACGAACATGCGGCTAATCCCTAGTGGCCGGAGCGTTTTGAAAATATCGCTGTATTTCATTTTACACTTGAAAAGCGCTATTACAGCGATACGGTTCTCATTATCTGACCACTCCAAGATAAAAGTTGAAACAGTTTTAAAATCCCGTTAAAGACTAACGCTATTGAGGTTAGCTTTCAAAACCCATATGACATTAACGGGGTATGTTCAGTTCTACTATTGAAATGGGTAGGTTCAATGTTGTTACAGAATTTATGTCCCTACTAAGTAGAATCGATTAAAAATATAATGCACTCTTATTGGTTTTTTAATTTGCCAAAAAAGGGAATCCAAGAACCTAATAAATAAAATCTTGTCTACAACAACGTTCACTGTTTGTGAATCCCAAGACCTCACTATGGGACAGGGCATTGTTAACTAGAACGCCGAATGTTCGATACACCGATTTATACCCATATCTGACCGGGGGTCTATCTATTTTATGAAACGAAATTTTGATTAACATCTCAGAAATGCTTGGAAGTATTACTCTTCATTTATAACATCGCCGATCTAAAAGCAACATATGATGCCCTAGCAGCCTTACATCAGGTGTGATTTTAAATATCCGCGACACGGTCTGCTCTTATTATACCGCGACACGGTCTATGCATTTCCAGAGCTTTTTATATTCTACCCCACCCTGTTGTACAGGGTATTATTATTCAACGCTGATGTTTGCAACAACTTAAAGGAATAAAAGTTGATACTTGGATTACCATGCCGATCGAATCGGAAACACTATTTGATTGTATCGACTCAGAAACAGTAGCTAATTGCATCGAGCGATGTCCATCCGTCCCTCCCCACCTATGACTGTCCCTCCAACTGCCTGTATGTCTATAGCTGTAATCAAAGAACAGGTTGCAGTTATAAACCCATTTCGATTAAACATGACACATTCTTTATGCCAAGGGAGAACCCCATTGATCCACTTCAGCCCATATTTCGATATCATACGTTGTTTTTTTTCTCGATTTTAGAACCTACAACTCGCGACCTTAGAATGACAAGGTTCTAAGTGCATAGAGTATAGTTCGTGACAAATTGAGGTTCAATATTTAAAATGCTATAACTTTTTTATTTCTGGAAAAAAATATTTGAACTTTTATACAGAGCATTATATTTTCTTTATTAATAAGATGCTTGATTAAAAATTCAGATTTTGGTCAGGTGCTCCGAGTTGCAGCAGTTAAGGTTTTGCAGTTAGAACTTTGGCCTTCTAAAATAGCATTATATATTCAATTATCTGGTTTTAAGGTATGTTAGAACTATATCATTCTGAATAAAAAAAAATTTTGTTATGGAAAATTTATTTAGAAAACATAAAATTAGCCTTCAAAGCAATCACAAAAATCAATTACACATTAAAATTGCAAAAACATAACTTCTTGGTATAATAAGAAAATAGTTTCTTAAATGTTTTTATACTTATATTATATTAAAAGTGGCCTTATAAAAATCCGAGTCTTGGGGCGGCATAAATTTTAGCATTAGCTTAAAATCTTTTATTTTTTCTGCAGATAATACTGGTTTTATTGTCGCAACTTTTGACCTGCTGGTTATAAAAACTGAAGTATAACTGTCTTTATTACTTTTGGAGTTGCGGTGAGCCTTATATTTACGGTTTGCAAGGCTGTTTCTCGATGACAAAGCTTGTACTGAATTTCAGGTAAACTTTGTGTAAATCTTAATGTGCTTACTTTTGAAAATGGTACCTCCTTGTAATTAAAAAACTTGGAAGCTGTACTATAGTCCCTGAAATCTGTAGCTTGCATTTGAATAATTTTGTAAGGTTGTTTTCTGTTTACCAGTTTTAATAAACGGATTAATCCAACAGGTGAATATATTTCTGTGCTGCGCATTGCTTTCTCGATACAAGAATGCACATGATCTATTTCCTTGATACAGGAATGTCCCGGTACTGAGAACTTCATAAAAATTTGATCCATATCCTTATGGTCTTGCATAAACTCCATCAAACATTTAGACATGTGAGAATTCCTGTTTTGAGGCACACATGAGTCACTCCACAGTGTAAGCTCTGTCAAAACGTTTTCGTCAACCACACAGTCTAGTATCTTACGCAATGCGCTAGCAATATCATTTCCAGCTCTACCAGATAAGGATTCATCCCATATAGCACAATATACTTGATTAGTAAGTGAGAGTTTAGCTGTTAGATTATAAATATTTAGCTTACGTCTTTAAAAAAACGAACTTATTTCTGCTCTGGGACAGTTAATTACATTTTGCAAATCAATGCTTAATACCGGAATATTATCTTTTTTATCAGCATCTCTTTCTTTCCGCATTGAATCTTTATTGGCAATATGCATATCGTATTCACTCATTTGACTTTCTACTATAGCCAAATTGTGTTTTTTGCAGTTTGTAAACGCCTCACATAAGTCACATCGGTCACTTTTTGGAACGTGAAAGCCAATATTAAATTCCGTGTTGAACACCCAACGGTATGTTGATTGCTTTGCTGGTTGTATGCCATTCTCTTTACACAAATCTGTATACAAACTATACATTTTAGAAACATTGAGAAATGAGTCCAAGTACTTTTTCAGTGTATTTTGTCTACAGTAATGGGATTCCACGGCCGGAAATAAACTTATGTGATCGATAATCCCTTTTTTTATATCACCACTTAGCAAACGGCTGCTCCCGCTCGACTTTCCTCTACCGTCTGGCTTAGCTGAATTAGCGTCCGTATTCTGATTATAAGCATTGTATATCATTTTTTGTGACACGTCTAATGTTTTCAAGAAAAACTGTTTGCAAACTCTAGTTTTTTGGTTTTTGATTGTTAGGAAATATTTAAATGAAAAGTTTCTTCTTGATGGCCCTGCTTCATCTTTCTTCATTTTTCTGGCAAAAATAACTCGCTCTGATTGCTGAAGAATGAATTGTTTCTTTTCGTTTTGTGCGAGACTATAAAACGACTTAAATATAACACATCTTTCGCTTCTTGTAATCATTGTGTTACATTTATGAGGACACTTTGAGCAGCCAGGAACTTCTGTCACTTTTTTGCGGAAACCATTTTTCCTCTACGACTAACGTAAGCTTTTTCACTTTGATGAAGGGCTTTTCTTTCATTAACTTTCCATTTATGCTGGTTTCGGACCCGCTTTCTGTTTTTTTTGGGGGTTTCATTTTGATTTTCTTCTTCTACTGTTACTATGTTTTCCGCTGTAATATTATCATTTTCTGACTCATTTTCAACTGATTCATTTTCCTCGGAAGCCGGTGAAGGATAAAAAAGTGGATCGGCAATAGAGTCTTCAGAAAAATCCAATTCCTCTGGATTGCTATCAGAATCTTTATCTGTTGAATCTGATACAATTTCATGTCAAAAATAGCTGTGTGGACAATTGTTCTTTATAACTTTTACCTACAATTGTTTCCACAACTAATTTTTAGATGTTGACCATCAGTGTTGGTACCAGTACTCATAATTTCCTTATAATTTGTATAAAACAAACGAATTGCACAATACACGGTTCTGTTCAATCAACAATCACGATGAAACTAAAATTTAAAGCACGTGGTTCTAACTGTTGTTATAAAAACAAGCAGTCGCGTAAGAAGAGAGCAAACCAGATTCCGTTATTTGTTATGGCATGGTTCTATCAAACAAATTTGTGTCATTTTAATGTGACAAGGTTCCAAATGTAAAACATAGAACCTTGTTCGGTCTATGATTACAAAAACTTGGTACGATAGAACTTTGTTATTTTTAAAATACTGTCTAAAATACACTTAAACAGCTCAGATTGAGTTTTATTCGATTCTCTAGACGATGTTGAGTAAAACCCTGCATATAACTCAATTTTGAAAAAAATGTGAGTTAGAACCTTGTCATTCTAAGCTCGCGAACTCTTAAAGCCACATAAATCACCTGTCTGGTCATATATACATATCGGATCATGTTTTTGAATAGTAAGCACAAAAAGCTTCCCTATTCGAGAACATAGAGTTCTAGATGCTACAAATTATACCCGGTCACGCTTTGATTTTGAATGGCACATTATGAGCGAAAAATAATTATCTCAAACGCATTCAGTCCGATCTTGCTCAAGACAGAGCTGCCGAATTCTTAAAATAGCAGAGTGTAGTGGTGTATCTCATAGCCGGCCTCGCCCGACTTTAGCTTATTTTTACTTGTTTAAACATGCACCCAAGGTTCAGATTTTGCTAAACCTTGGGTGCATGAAGAAATTCTTGTTCTAAAGTTTGACATGTGTCGCGCGTTATGATAGGAATGATACAGAATTGTTAAAACTTCGACATCGTAAGATAATCACAATAAAAAGAAATGACATAATTAACAAGCAAGAAAGTATCAGTCGGTTGATCAGACTTACATAAATCCTCACCCATACATGGATTTAAATTGTCCATCGTTTCGTCATCCATTTCCTGAAGCTTAACGTTTACGTTGAAATGTCGAATACTAGGAATAGTGCTTATAAACTGGAGGTACGACAATGGGGCGTGTCATCCAGTCGCTCGTACACGTTTATAAGTTTAAGCAAATTGCATGCACATAAAGCATGATCACCATGAATACTCATCGTGTCGCAATATAAGGGAAGCTGATCAGGTTACCAAAACTATTTTTTAATTTGCACCGAAAGCAAACTCTGCTACTCGAAACCGATGCTTAATAATTTTTGCAATCATTTTACATGTTGTCATTCTATTAAAAACACTTTTTTTGCGAAAGAGATTACGAACATCTTCTCAAATCTTCGCAGTTTTTTGGCACTTAACCAATTCAGCATGGCTTTTTGGTTCAGCTTTATTCAGAGAATATTTAGTTGGTCTAAAATAATTATTTTTTTTTTATTTCTGGTAAA
Organism: Hydrotaea diabolus; assembly: GCA_963513945.1. Lineage (NCBI taxonomy): Eukaryota > Metazoa > Arthropoda > Insecta > Diptera > Muscidae > Hydrotaea > Hydrotaea diabolus. The sequence goes on along the minus strand of OY740718.1, from coordinate 196,200,727 downwards.
ATATATCTTCCGATTATAATATTTTACTTGCAATTTAAAGCACATAGTACAGCGAAGTTAAAAAACATTTCCTCTGCTTCTATTTTTTTCCTAATATAACCGACATTCAAGGAGTGTATATCAAATTTTTCGTTTCGTTTGCAACACTTCGAAATATTGATTCGTGACCCCGTAAAGTGTATATAAAATTGATTGTCGAAAAATTCAAAGACGATCCCTGAAATTATAAATCAGACAAGGGCAAAATGTTTTTCTTTAGGGGTCTAAAGTTACCCCAGAAAAAGGACATTGTTTTGAGTACTTGCTTAATGGTAGAAAAGTATGGAAATCAAGACATACTCTTTTTAGGCTTAGTAATTGCATTTGGTGAAGCAGGCTTTTCTACAACTTTAAAAACTAAAACAGTCTGTAAATTTTGATTTTTTAGGAATCCATAGATTGTTGTAAGCGGTTAAAGAAGCGGTGAGAAGTTGTATTTAGGTGTGGCCGAATGTTTGCCCACTTATCTGCGACTACTCAACTCGCTCTAATAATTTAGATTAGATCGTTTTTATACTTAAGCCTTTTTTATGGAATATTCTCTTGAAAAGCTATACGAGACAAGTATTCTTTATGTAAGTATACGTTCGAATGTATGTTTCTATATGTGACAGCGCATAGAGAAATGGACCTAAGGGTAAAAAAATCAATTTTCATTTTTTTTCTTTTATTGATGCGGACAACACCTGAGCATCGAATGAGACCGATCCCATGCCCCAAAAGTGTTCCCTCCCAGAGATATGCGCGTTTTATGAAAGTGAAGTCGACGATTCTTAGCGCAAATAGAAAGGGACCTTATCTTTAAAATGGCTCTCCTGAACAAAACTGGTTTTTAACCTTAGGTCCCTTTCTATTTTGCGCGTCATATATATTCTCCATTACAGAAGCGCAAATTTTCCTCCATCCACTCATCTGTGATGACGATGATGATGATGCGATGATGAAGAAACATTTTCAGGACATTAGAACCGACGGCGAACGACAGTTTCCATTTCATTATAGTTTATTTTGTCGGAATATTAGCATAGTACTTTGCATAAAGGGCAAATAAAAGGTAATAATGAAAATAGTAGCAATGTGTTTCTCTGACACTTACATTCATCCATCCATACGTACTTTATTTACAAAACGCGGCAGCGACAACGCCAACAAATATATTAACCTTCTAAGTAGTATTAGTGAAGGAAAAGCGGAGTAGACTGAATATTGGAAAATAAGAAGCTCATACACTCAAAAATAACGCCCGGAACGGCGGGCTGCGGCGAAGCAAATTGTTGCATGTGGCCAAGAGCCGGATGTGAATGTTGAACAGGATGAGTCCTTTTTAATAAAAAAGGAGGTTAATTGCAACCTTTCAAAAAAATTAAACATTATTGCCATTAACTTCAGCCTAACGTCCGCACCGGCGACATTTTCTGAGCGTGGGCACGTTGTAGGAAGTGTGCGCAGCGCATGGCATCGGTGGGTGTTTTAAGTTACCGCCATTGAGGCAATCAAGTGATTGCTATTAGGCCACAGGGTGACAAATACTTGTGCTGGTACCCACTCGGCCTCTCCGACAGCACGCTGTTGTTCACTTGAAATTTCTATAGGACTTTAATAGCTTTAATCTGGTAATAAACGTGTCCATATCCCCAACAGACAAACTTTATACGAGTATGCTTCCGTAGAAACAAACGAAAAAAAAACCAGGAAAAACTAATCAAAATTTATTACTCTGCCAGCAAAATGTATAACAGGTCATAAATTCAGTGCCTTTTGTTAAGCACTAGTGGTGTGGGGGGAGGGTCGTTGTGGGGGGATCTTAACACCGCTACCGCTTCAGTTCCTGCAAAGGATAACTATTAAACAGAACATCCACGAGAACATTTAAAGGGGTTTTCTTCCCATCGACACCCCGGACGCATTCTTGCTGCCTTCACACTGAAACAACGAGTGGAAATGCTGAGACTTTCATTAAGTTCATGTAATACGAGACGTAAGCGTCGTAGTTGCCATTCGCAAAAATGCTGCCCTTCTGTACACGTGGCTGTCGTTGCTCATCTAAAATTCATGGGCAGATACTCCTGCATCCAATAGAACGCTTCCTTCAGCAAAGTACGTTTTTGTTTTTGCGCCCTGAATATTGTAATTAGTTTATTCGGGCTTATGGCATGCGTTGCCTCGACGTTCCTGTTACTAATGTGCATTAGCAGTCTAATAATCATAAAAAGCTTCGCAAATTAAATTGCATCGAAGAATGAGACTCTAGGCACAACCGCCACTGAGCTTTAGAACTCAAATCAAGGAAAAATTTGTAAGCAAGCAACAAGGAGGCCGAGTTAGAAAAGTCGATTTAATGTGTGTATCCGGAATCGCTAAACCCTGCGTGGTGAAAAACATCCCGGGGCCAGTGTAACCGTTCTGCCACTACACGGAGAAAAAAATATGTCTGCATACAAACTTATTTTACAGTTAACATATAAATGCTTCGACGAAGCTCCTAACATATATCTGTTTGGGTAACGGCAATGTGTAGCAATGTTCACAAACATTTATATGCTTTTGTTTTTACTTGCACCTAAACATTGCCATATTTGCGACAATGTTGTGACAGCGCATAGAGAAAGGGACCTAAGGGTAAAAAAATCAATTCTAACTTTTTTTTTTTGATGTGGACAACATCTGAGCATCGAATGAGACCGATCCCATGCCCCAAAAGTGTTCCCTCCCAGAGATATGCGCGTATTATGAAAGTGATGGTACACCAAAGATACACGTATTTAAATCTTTAAAATAGCTCTCCTGAACAAAACTGGATTTTACCCTTAGGTCCCTTTCTATTTTGCGCGTCACATATGTGTCCTGCATATGTGGTTAATTCAATTTTTGTTATATGCACTGAAACACTTTCACTAATACAGCGTGGGCCACTAATACAGGGTCAGGCAAAGGTTACCATGGGGCTAAAAACTTTAATAACATTTTCGTTTATTATTTTTTTTATTTTTTTCTCAGATTTTATAATATACAAAATGGATTTTTTTTTACAATAAGCATGAAAAATGATTTCACTTAAATGACCCCCGTTTTCAGCTTCGCAATGATGGGCTCATTTTAGAGCATTTTCCATAACATCTTTCAACATTTGTGGCAGAAGTTGAATTGAAGGATTGTCTCCGGCTTGTTCACATATACTCGCGGACAAATCTGGCGCTGGCCAAATAATTTTCGAATTTCTGGAAATTATTCGCTCTCCAAAAATGCTACTTTAAAGTGCCATTGTTATTTATATTATAGAAAAAAATTGTACATGGTATCTTTTGGCCCACCCTGTACTTAGTAATGTATTTTATCTAAATGCGTTCTACTTCTACGACTTATCACTTGAACGATAACTAGCAACAAATACAAATTACGTCTTACAAAATGTAACAAATTTTCTACAAAATCTAAACGCTATCCATTTTTCTGTGTGAGCAAATGGCTTATTCTTTATTTTATTTGGAAGGTATTTAGATTTATTAAAATGAATCCTTGGGATACCGAAAAGAGAATTTGGATAGGTCTTTGAAGTCCCCCATTTCTGTTTAAAGGCAAAATTTCCTTTCAACAGAAATGCAGGAGTTTGGCGGAACTTCCCTGAGTAGATGGCCCATTATGAGGCTGTTGCACATGTTTGCCATCGAGATCCCTATATCAGGCAAATCCAAGCGTTTCACCTTGAAACTTATCAGCACATTAGTTACCAGATGGTCATTACAACGGATAATTCATGATGACTTAAACTTGTTTTCATCCCCATTTTGTGATACTTTGGAAAATTATTAGCGGTTACACTGTCACGGACATCGGGTTATCCAGAAGCTGAAAAATGTTCTCACAAATCTCAATATTTTACATTTAAGATTTCGATTTTTCAGATTTGACGAAATTTTGGGTCCTTTGGGCCCTAAAACCGTCCCTGCCAATGACATACTGAAACTCAATGAAAGCAATGACAAAACTATGATTTAAGTGTATTTTATTCTTATAAGTACTTGCTTGCCTCTTTTTGTCTAATTTAAAAGCTTTGTGGAGAGATATTGCAAACGAATCTGACACACAACGTGGTACAGGATATTATGACTTAGTGCTGATATTTGTAACATCTTAAAGGAATTAAGGTTAACCCCATGTTTATAATACCGATCAGAATCACCGTCTGTCCATATATACTTAGTAGGGACATAAATACTGTAACGGGATTTTAAAATTGTTTCAACTTTCATCATGGAGTGGTCAGATCATGAGAACCGTATTGCTGTAATAGCGCTTTTCAAGTGTGAAATGAAAAAAAGCGATATTTTCAAAACGCTCCGGCCACTTGGGATTAGCCACATGTTCGTCTAGCGATGCATAAAACTGTTTAAGGAGACTGGGGATGTAAAAGATCGCCACCGGTCGGCCCGCCCACGCTCTGTTCGAACACCGCATGTCATCAAAGCCGTTAAATCAAGAATTCACAGAAATCCGCCCCGCAACAAAAAATCATGGCCCGTGATGATGATGAATATCACGCAAAAGTCCATGAGTCGAATCATTAAAAAAGACTTGGGACTTGTGGCTTTCAAACGACGTACTGGACATTTATTGACTGCAGCTTTAAATAAAGGGTTAAAAAATGCAAACGTCTTTTGGTGAAGCACGCTGATAACTTGCACAGAAAAATGTTGTTTACCGATGAAAAAATTTTTACCGTTCAGGAAAAATTTAACAAGAAAAATGATACGAGTGTATGCGCGGTCATCTAAGGAAGCATCTGAACTGATCCCAAGGGTGGAAAAGGGTCATCACCCAGCTTCAGTCATGGTTTGTTGGTGTGTCTCTTACGACGGGGTCACTGACCTGCATTTCTGCGAACAAGGAGTCAAAACATCGGCCAAAGTTTATCAAAAAAACCGTTTTGGAAGCTGTTGTGAAGCCTCTTAACAATTCCCTGTTCCAAAACCAGCCATGGACTTTCCAGCAGGATTCTGCGCCGGCCCATAAAGCTAAAACGTCCCAGGCCTGGCTTCGAAACAATTTGCCAGCGTTGATTTCCTCTAAAGAATGACCCTCAGGCAGAACAGATTTGAACCCATTGGATTACAAGTTGTAGACGGTCACAAAAGATACCACAACATTGGGGTATCGACTTAAAGCGTGTGTAAAGGCAAAAGGCGGACATTTCAAATAAGTAGATTCATTTTGGATACAATTCACATCAATAAATATATTAAAAAATATTTGGTCGAAAAACATTCAGCACTTTTTATTTTACAGCATAAAACGTGTGTAACAGTATTTACAGGGTTGCCCATATTCGACGGACCCATGTATTTTTTTAAAAAAATCAAAGAAAAAAATAAAAATTTGGCGGTTGGCAATCTTAATCATTTAATTTGTTCCAAGTAGATTTGTTTACATCAATTTTTGAATATGATATCTCTCAAATGGCCGCCTCTGGCGTTGATGGCGTATTGTGCCCTTTTTGCAGCATTTTCCATCGTTTTCGCCAACATTTCGGCCGGAATATCGGCTATTTCTTCACGAATGTTGTCCTTGAGCTCTTCTACGGTCCTTGGCTTGTTAACGTAAACCTTTGACTTCAAATATCCCCACAAGAAGAAGTCAGGCGGCGTCAAATCGGGCGAACGCGGTGAGTAGTCCAAATCACCACTTTTCGACATCAAACGGCCCGGAAACAAATTCTTCAGAAAATCGATTGTTATGCGACTTGTGTGCGGTGGAGCGCCGTCTTGTTGAAACCAGAACTGCCTCATACGCTTTCGACAAATAATTGGCATCACAAAATTGGTCATCATGTCGCGATAACGCTCCTGGTTGATGGTAACAGCATGGCCATTTTCATTTTGGAAGAAAAACGGCCCAATGACCGTTTTCGCACTAACGCCGCACCAAACTGTGACTTTTTCGTCATGAAGAGGCACTTCTTGAATCTCCTGAGGATTTTCAGTGGCGTAAATACGGCAATTTTGCTTATTTACGGTCCCATTCAATGTGAAATGGGTTTCATCGGACATGATAATTTTGTTCCAAAATTGCTCGTCATCTTCGGCCATTTCGATGACTCTTTGGGCCCACTCCAATCGACGAGGCTTGTCCACAGGCAACACTCTTTGCGTCAATTGAATTTTGTACGGGAACAAATGCAAATCAACGCGAATAATCCGTTGTAAAGTGGACCGAGCCATGCCCAACTGCTGAGAACGGCGTTTTTGGGATGTTCTTGGGGACATCTTTACATCCAGCCAGCCGACCAGCCAGCCAGCCAGCCAGCCAGCCAGCCAGCCGCCCAGCCAGCCAGACAGACATGGCTAGATCGACTCAAAATGTAATTCTGAGCAACTTTCTCTCTGGTCCCGGTATTCTAACTCGATTCCTTCGATGTGTTACAAACGCAAGCACTAAGCCATTATACCCCATACCACTATGTGGTGCGGGTATAAAAATGTGCAACTGTAATTTATTTAAATATACCAGAAAAGTGATGTTCATTTCTATTTTATCAAATAAAATCATCTTAAGAATCACTGCATTGCATTCGCAAAAGCCAAATTTGGACAATTCGCCTTCGCAACGAATATATTTCTGTATTTGCTTTCGGCAACACACTTTCGTTACTCTCCTTGTCGTAATCAATACAAAATTCAGGATGGAGGGTATATAAGATGCAGCTGATTGAACAAAATGTCAAATTAACCTAATATAACGTACACTCAAAATCATGTTTTTTATGGTTAAGTTAATCTTATATAAGGTTACGTTTCTTCTCAGTGTGATAGTCGCATACACTTTAAGTTCCACTACTTCGATAGCCATGCTGGTAATGCAAGAGCATAGCAAGGTCCCTTAAAGGCTGATCACACCAAGTCCACCAAGATAACTGAATACAAGTTTCAAAACATTTTACTTTAAAAGTGTTTTTCACATTTCCACTTGCTCATAATGACGTACTGCTACGAAGGGGCTAGCGCCATTTCCAGATTGTTTCTACCTTCAAGTACTTTCGATTTTTATATTAACATGACCACTTTTTAATTTTTGTCTTAGCCTCAAAGATGAGCTAGAAACACCTGTAATTTTGACCAATGGTCATTGTTGAAGCCGGCGAATTCAGTATTTTCAACCACTGTCCATAAAATTAATGAACTTTTTTTCCTTTGCTCGCTGGAAGACATAATTGTGCAAAATTGTTTTCCGCCATAAAATGAATTTACTCGTTTTTCGTCATTCATGGCGATGTTGTTTGGTTTCGAATTGTGTTTCTGTTTTCATTTTCACAGGATTTCTTTGTTGGCAAGAAGAAGCGCATCTTTGGCTTCTTGCGTCTTGATGCTGCGCCTGACTTCTTATCGGCTGCTGTACGTTTGTAATTGTTGGAAATGTTGAAATTTTTGACAGACAAGTCATTTTTTGCGGCCGTCAGACGTTTTGGTAGGAGACCTGCTTTTCTCATGTCATGCACTTAATGACGAGACGGCCTGGCCTGCCTGCCTGTATATGGCCGGCCCGTAGAGAATGTGTTTGAATGTGTATCGCTGTTGTCAGGTTTTTGTGGGTTATAAATCTTGCAGATTTTTTGTGTCCATTGAAATTTGAGCAGCCTTTAGTTGTTGGATTCATTTCAGATGGTTCGGCTTGCATTCCGAAATGCTGTGATGACAACAATTATGATGTATCCTTCTCTTGTTCTGTATTTTTCGAATTGCAAAAAATTTATATGTAGACATACATACGGACATGTACATGTGTGTGTACATTTATATAGGCACGTAAATAAATTGAACGTTTGCATCGATGAAACTGACCGGACATTGATATGTCGTTAAGTGCATTAGGGTGGATCGGTAAAATAGCTGCGGCTTCCCACAGTTAATCTAAACAATTGTTTTTGTACAATTCTTATTTAAGATAATTTTTAAAACGCACCTTTTCATAGAAATATTCCACACGCATTTGAAATAGATTCTATAAAAATGTTGTCATTATCTGAATGCAACGTTGCCATTAAATGTTTCATAAAATGATATTCTGAGTTTAAATATAATTGCTTTATTAGTCAATGTTTCACGCACTGAAGAAGGTATGTATAAAAAATTTAATTTTTTATTGATCAACATGTGATTTGTGTATGCGTTTCTTGCCTTTCGGCATTAGTTAAAATAATTAAATATATATAATTACAGAACTATTATGCATATTTTCGGTTTATGGAAACAATAAATAGTTTTAATAATTTAAAGAAATCTTCTTAAACTTGCTGCCACAACCATTAAGTAGCTGTAGATTTGCGACCCACTTAAAGCCGTCAGGACGACAAAGCGAACGAAAATCATCGCAAAAGAAAACGTAAGTTTTACAGTTCAAAGTTGGAACCCAATATCATGTACCGTCTGTTCTTATACAAATGGAATTGTCAAAAGCATAAAGCTGATTATGAGACTTTATTTAAGTGGAGTAATGTGGGATTTTAAACCATAAAAATCTGGTTTCTTAAGGGTAAATGCGACACACAAATACCCGAATTATACAAAACACTTACAAGAGTTACAATAATCAAACGTCGCTACAGTTAAACATTTCGTATTGAACTAATTTTGCATCTTTCTTGTCTATATCCATGATTTGTATCTTACAAGAATATTCATAAGGACCTACAAGTACCTACTGTGAAAAAAGAAATCAACAGAATTACTACAAACTATCTGATAAGACTAAGCAACCACTCGAACCCGCTAGCAATCTCATCTCATATCTAGGCTCAAAAGACATCACATGTTGCACCTGCCATATAGAAATTAAGTCTGTTCTTTTTGGATTTAAATATCCAAAATTTGATCATATTAAATGTCATTCAATTTACTTATTGTCGCAAGACAGATTGTAAATAAAATATCGAAAAAAACGTACATTTCGGCATTTTTACATAAACAGTTATACTTAGTAAGGACATAAATACTGTTGCACACGTTTTATGCTGTACTTATAAGATAAAAAGTACTAAATGTTTTTGGACCAAGTAATTTTTAATATATTGTATCCAAAAGGAATCTACTTATTCGAAATGTCTGTCTTTTGCCTTTACGCCTTAGTCGCACTGGCCAATCGTCAATAGCTGCACGAACCTCGTCCAATGGAAAATTGGCCACAGCTCGAACCAAAGCATTCTTAAGAGGCTCAAGAGTTCCAATGATGGGGTATCTTTTGTGACAAACCTTGTCCTCTAAAACCTCAATTTGTCCACAATTTGTAATCCAATGGGTTCAAATCTGGACTGCCTGAGGGCCATTCTTAAGAGGAAATGAACGCTGGCAAATTGTTTCGAAGCCAGGCCTGGGACGTTTTAGCCTTATGAGCCGGCGCAGAATCCTGCTGGAAAGTCCATAGCTGGTTTTGGAACAGAGAATTGTGAAGAGGCTTCACAAGAGCTTCCAAAACGGTTTCTTGGCTTTCCTTGTTCGCAGAAATGCAGGTCAGTGACCCCATCGTAAGAGACACCCCACCAAACCATGACTGAAGCTGGGTGATGACCCTTTTCCACACTTGGGATCAGTTCAGATGCTTTAAAGACCGCGTATACACTCTATCGTTTTGCTTGTTAAATTTTTCCTGAACTGTAAAAATTTTTTCATCGGTAAACAAAATTTTTCTGTGCAAGTTATCAACAATTTTGTGCTTCACCAAAAGACGTTTGCATTTTTTAATCCTTTTTTTTAAAGCTGCAGTCAATAAATGTCCGGTACGTCGTTTGAAAGCCTCAAGTCCCAAGTCCCTTTTAATGATTCTACTCATGGACTTTTGCGTGACATTCATCATCATCACGGGCTATGATTTTCTGTTTTTGAAGCGGATTTCTGTGAATTCTTGATTTAACGACTTTGATGACATGCGGTGTTCGAACAGAGCGTGGGCGGCCGAGCGATGGCGGCCTTTTCATCTCCAGTCTCCTCAAACAGTTTTATGCATCGGTAGACGAACGTGAGGCTAATCCCTAGTGGCCGGAGCGTTTTGAAAATATTGTTTTTTTTTTTTTTCATTTCACACTTGAAAAGCTCTATTAAAGCGATACGGTTCTCATTATCTGACCACTCCGTTACAGACTAACGCTATTGAGGTTAGCTATCAAAACCCATATGACATTAAGGGGATATGTTCAGTTCTACTATTGAGATGGGTGTGTTCAATGTTGTAACAGTATTTATGTCCCTACTAAGTACAAAACACGTACAAGAGTTACAATAACCAAACGTCGCTACGTTAAAAATTTCGTATTGAACTAACTTTGCATCTTTCTTTTTTAAAATGGAATGGATGCTTCCGCACAGTTGTTCTCCGAGTCCGTTTTGAAATTCATAAATGTTCCTGAAGCTGGAACATTTATAAAGTGGAGAACTTACAGTGCAAAGTGTTTGTTGTAATTCTCCTCTCTTTGTACGATCATAACATTGTCGAAGTCTGGTGTGTGTCTGTTTCGTCTGTCTGTCTATTTTCGTGCTAGAAAATAATAGTCTCAGGTTGTTCGCTGTTTTAGGTGCAATCCTCCCTATTGTATATAGGAGTTCTATCTAGTCTAAAGTATCTTGTATTGCACATTCTTAAATAATTAAAAAAACGTCGTCAAAATATTTTGTTAGAAGTCGTGGTTTGACTTTTAACTCTTCCAAACATTTGCTTAAAATGTGTTCCATGACAATATCGGCTATGATGGGTGAAGCTGGAGATCTTACCGGAAGCCGCTTGCATTGCGTATATGTTTAATTTTTGTACTTAAAATACCGATTGTCCTTAACTAAAAATGTTTATATATTGAGAAAAGGTCCTTAGGTGTGTTTGTATATTTTTAGATTTCATCCCATTTCTCTTTTATCAGTTCTATTGCGTTATTTACTGTTATACTTGGAAATAGTGAAATGACATCGACGGATATTAATTTCTTGTCATAACATATTGCACTATTGTTGATATTATTTCTAAATTGCACTGCGTACCTTCCACTGGAGGTGAATTTACTGATGAACAAATTGGTCGAAGAGGAAATTCCTCGTCCTTTTTAAGTGTTCTCTTCTCTACCACAGATATTATGTTGTACCTTTGATGCCTCATTTATTCTTCTTCTGTAGAGATGGCGTAGGATATTTACTTAGGCTCGATATGTCATGACGTCACTTTCTATCTTGCACATTTGGGTTATACAGTCGGCTTTTCCATAGCAACTGTGACATAACCTTGTCGGCGTTTAAAATTAATATGTTTTTGTTTAAAACTGTTCTAGTTTGCTCCACTGCTCTGTTTACTTCACTTTTTCAAAAAAACAATACGAAAAAGGACACTCCAATCTTAGAGATAGGAAATCCTATATGATTTCACTAAAGACATCATCCAGAAAATTCGGTAAAACGAAGGAATATTTACAACTTTTTAACTTATTTATTAGTATAGCGTTGCAAAATTAAAAATTCCTTGGCGCATTACAAATGACTCGGACCTACGAAGGCCACCTTTTTGCGAATTTACTATAATTACTGAAGTCTTTAATTTCTAGAAGAAAACATTGAACTCACCCCCATGATATAGAGTTAGTCGAACCATGTAACCATCAGTACCGTTGAACTTCATAATTATAACACACAGTATGTTTGTACAGATTAGAACGAAGGTAAATTGCATAAAAGATGTGTTGCTGAAATCGACTTGGACACTATTCGTATAATATATTACCAACGATTAAAGTGCACACGGAAAACAGATACGTTGCCACAACCGAATTTGTTTGCCAACCAAATGATTGAGGTTGCATTCGCACTTCGGTGAAGAAACAACAATTTTTGGATCTAAAAGTCCACTGGTGGCACTTGTTTAACGAAAAAAAATATAAATGTTCAATAGAGGCCAAGACTGTTTCCTTTTATACTTAAGGTACTCTTAAACAAAAGGAGGGTCATGTCGACGAAAAAGATGAAAAGATGTTCGAACATTTTTACTGAATAAATTAGATTAAACAATTAGCTTAAAGCAGTACTAATAGCAATTTCGCTTTTTGTGATCATGAAAGTTTAGATGTCATCACTAATATTCGATTACAATAACAAAATGTTAATAAATTGTATACGTTTTATTGGTACGACCGATGAATCAGTTGCGTCTACAATGCGATAATCATATTTATCATCTTTTAATAAGTCGAACCGAATATTCATTACGATTATAAATATTTGGTGACTGCAACCGAAATTATTTTATTTCAACGGAATTGTAGTAGTTCCAACCGATTTCAAAATAATATGTTGCCAAATAAATGTTCATATAACAACATTTTGGGTAATTTTATTTTTATTTTACATATGTGACGCACAAAATAGAAAGGGACCTAAGGGTAAAAACCAGTTTTGTTCAGGAGAAACATTTTAAAGATTTAAATACGTGTATCTTTGGTGTACCATCACTTTCATAAAACGCGCATTTCTCTGGGAACACTTTTGTGGCATGGGATCGGTCTCATTCGATGCTCAGATGTTGTCCACTTAAAAAAAAAAAAGTGAAAAGTTGATGAAAAGTTTGTCACATATGGTGAATATTGCACAAACTTATTCTAGTTGCTCAAATTGAAAATGAAAATTTTATTTGGCAGATTAATTTTGTTTTGAATTCGATTTGAATTAAATGCTAAAGCCACTTAAAAGCACGATTTCAATCCAACAACTCAAAAACTACAACAGGCGATGTAAATACGCGTTGTTCTCTAAACTGAGAATTTTTTCATAGGTGAAAGTTTCGAGAAGTCATTGCAATGTCGCTGGCGGTTCGGTTTATTATTTGAAAGGAATCTGTAACAATTACGAAACCATTCGCATTGAAAAGTTTACAGCAACATTTAATTTCGATGCAACTAGCGTGACCCAGCCTAATGTAGATGCATCTGTATGTTCTTTTGCCATGTAGCCTTGTTGCAGAGAAGAAGAATGTTTCAAAATGCTATGCTGCCAGTGGAGTATCAGTAGCTTTGGAATCGTTATGTCGAATGCCTGAGTGATGTTTATATTATGAAATTATGAAAATATTGCCAGTGACTTTTTGTGCAAACATCTTTGGAATATTTGTACACCAGAAGTCGCTGCAGTCGTCAGTCGTCGCAGCGTCACCACTTACTCTTCAGAGAATGTAAGAAAGGCCGCCGACAAACAGCACCACAACAAAGAGGTGCTGTTTAATTGCTTCATTCATGGAGCAGATCTTGCATACTTTCACTTCCCGGCGTCCCCTGGGGGAGCGAAATGTTAGAGGTACGAGTACATTCGCAATTGCATTCCTCAGCCTGCACTCGCACTTGAGCCATTGTTAACCTTAATTTGTTTAAACGTTAACCTAGCAAACATTGCATTATGCGTAACTTGTTACAGGCTTGCACAGAAGGGGTTGGTCGGTCGGTGGGTTGGTCTCCCTGGGCCTAGTGCATAAGTACAGCTGTAAGTGCGTAGTCGGCGGCGGCGGCAAAGGCAGCTCCACTGCAAATGTTTTAATGCTTTGTGCATAACTTGTATGTGTACTTATGTACGAACATACATACATATGTATGTATGTGCATGCATATATGAACATGCGTTGTGTACATGTGTAAGTATTTCACGCAAACCCCTTACTCGGGGGCAAACATATTCATCAGGTGTTTCAGACTTCCAAAGGAGGACAGTATTACAAGGCAAATGGATCACGAAGCTCTTGAAAACGATGGAAAGTGAAATCTGAGTGATTCACAACACTCACAAAGTCCACTGCTCGTGGCCCAGTCAGGTGACATCGAATTCAACTGCGATTGCCACCCAAATGCATCTCTATTCGAAAGTTCCGAAACGCCAAGAAGAATGTAAGACCTCCAATAAACCACCACAATGTCGATTTAAACCCTTAGGAACTCAACAAATGCGGCTGCGGAAATCTGCTGGCAAAGCATTCGTACACTCAAGTGATGGGCGACAGGTAAGTCTTTTCTCGCATGCGATACTTAAACCCTTTTCCGTCTGCCGGAACTCTTGTCTGTGAAATGAACGAAAATCAACGGATTGCCGGAAAGTGGTATTGGGGAAGGGCATTACGCTGTGTAGGTTGAGTATTTACATGTTGCCGAACGCTCAGAGGGGCAACAGACAAAAGGCTCTCAGAATTTGTTGGCACAAAAAGTTGTTCTACAAATCAATTAAACTCTCTTGAATAGAAGTGAGCACTCAATCGTCGAAGAACGCCTTCGGCGGCAGGGAATTGCATGTGTTGGGAATTAATTATCAATCGGCCTTCTGGGAGTGGTCTGAAATCACTTGGTACATGCATTTCTAAGTTGGGCGAGACATGTATGTGGATATGTCTGCATATTTTTAGTGTACAGCTGCTATGTGTGCGCGACTATCACTCGAACAAACCTCGCTCAAAATTCCGGAAAGAACATCAGGCATTTTCCAACGTTGATTCACGGGTAAGAACATCTTACAAAAAATTCAATTGAAATTTTGATAAGTGATAGGTACTTAGGCTATTCTGATCTGTTGTCATAGAAAATAAATAAATCAGAACTTTAAATCATTTATATACATTTATATTTGTACTTACCGTAGAACATTCGGACGTCTGTTGGCACAAAGAACTTTTTGTTGTGAACTGAAAAGAGGGTTGCATAAAGGTAAGAATTACAAAATGTATCAGCGCTTTGTTCAATGTACTTGAATTTAGAGATAGTTACATTATATTCGATAAAAAGTCATACCGTTTGTCTTACAGCCATTGAAAATATGGACCATCTGATTGGGGTGCGCCACCGAAGGCGTGGCGAGCATTTGGCTGATATTTTGTTTCACACATAGTTGTGAAATATAAATTATTTATTATTTTTATTACTCGTATCAAGACAAGTCTCTAAAAACTTTTTGATTTATTTACAATTAACATCGTGTGTTTTAGTTGTACCAACCGTTATTAACCAAGTGATATGCTTAGATAATCTTTTGTTAATATTTTGCTATATTTGAAACATCAGGAGAACGCGACTTCCATTTTATGTCCATTTCGAATGTCGAGACTATTCAATGTCGAGACTATTCAATGTCGAGACTATTCAATGTCGAAACTATTAAATGTCTCTTTCTAATTCAAAATGTAGCTGTTTTTAAAACTTGTACACTATAGCTATTTATAGCTTTTTTCCCTCTGATATCTAGCCGTTATCTGTGCTGCAAACTTGACAACAGTATATAAAAGACTAGTTGGCACGCCTTAATTGGTTTTTGCATTATATCTTTAGTTCTATTTACACTATCTGAATTAGAAGGTAAATATGATGACAAAATATTAGAGTCCGAGCCACATCCCTTGTGGTACCTTCCACACAAATAACCCTGTTCAGGAGCAGATTAGAACCCACATATCGTACGAAAAGAAGTAGTTGGCACGCCCCAAATGACCACAAGAATGTACTCGTAATATCGTGCTAAGCTCACTGACTTCAGTGAAAAAACCCCTTTCTGTTCCTTAATGGGAGGAAAATACGTATGTCCAAATAAAAAAATGAAATGAACGTGCCAAAATTTAGATAAGCATCAGAATTTGTTAGTTAGAAACTTTGCTTTTTGCAGACATATCCATTCATTAGATGTTAATGGATTTTTGCAAAATCTTGCATCGAAGTCTATCAGCGGTAATTAACTTTAAAGCATTCGCGGAGAAGAACAAACATACCGCTTCTTTATTTATGGTTCCTCTAGAATATGACAGCAGTTATTTAATTGACTCACGTTGGGCAACAACCACATATTCTGTGGCCTCCATTTCCTCAGAAACAAATGGCTCTATGGTTTCAGTTCATACGAGTATCCATAAGAAGTGTATATACATGAAGGTACATTTGCAGAGGTATGACCACCACAACAAAGAAACCATCAGCAGATGATGGTGGTGACGACGACGATGATGACGACGACTTCCACTACTACCACTACTGCCGCTACTACCACCATCAGCATCAGATACTTATAATCATAATAATTTTCCACGGTTACTTTCATTGCGGCAATAAATCCAAATCAAAAACCAATAAAGAAACACTGTTGCATTTGGTCTTTTCTTACAGTGTCTCTCCGACTGTCTGTCTGTCTGTCCATATCGCAGCCACGCGGCGACTGCACGAGTATGTAGACCGTGCGATTCATGAGCTCTTGCCTTTAACATTTTCAAGATATGCCGATCTGTGGGTTGGAATTACTGAACATGCATTCGAGAAATAATAACAACGAGAAAGGCTGAGTGTAACACGCATTCTTTGTCAGATGGAACAAAGCATTTCCAACATTTAGCAGAGAACTCCATAATGAGGATTATGATGATGGCCAGACTGTGCAGTGTACCAAGGAGATCATTATTAAATCATTTGGGTTGAACGATTGAAATGGTCGTAGAGGGCTCAATTTGATCAACGCTAAACTCGAAAGTTGAAAAGCAAACAAAAAGACAAAGCCGCACAGACCGACAACAACAACTACGAGCAGCTTTTGGTACGCGAACCCACAAACTCATCACGTTCCATCATCATCTTCGGCAAGATCGCCACGTCCTAGGTGGAAGTTGTTGGCAGCAAGTGCGCCGCCTGAAAGTTGATTGCTTTGGCTGCTTTTATGGTACGTTTTTTTATTGTCTTCAATTGTTATTTGTTTCAGTTCGTTCCGAAGTCTCTACCTGTTGCACCGTCACAGATGCCCAGAAGAAGATATGAGGAACTGTATCAGCAGCGTCATTGATTAAGTTTTGCTATATCATTATTTTTTCGTTTTTTCTTTCAACGGGGAAAGGCAAAGCATTACGTCCGAGAAATCTCCCCTTGAGAGCATTTGCAATTGGCGACATATGAAGTTGTAAAACTATGTTTATGTAATTATCCTACACCAATTGTGATGGCGGTTTTATGATGTAATTTGGAAGACAGTTTTTCTTTGTCTGATTCAGCAATGCTTTTCCTGTGTGGAAAAAATGCCACAGACCAATTTTATTTAAACTCTGATAAAATTGGCCGCTGTTATCTCGGTAGATTTGTGTAGGAGCTATATGAGAACTTGCACCAATTAGTCCAAATTTCAAAGGACGGGACTCGAAAGATCGCAGAGGGAGCTTTTATTCGGCCTACCAGAAAACAAAATGAAGACAAGTAAGATTCTCGGTAACACAGTTACAGGAACACGACTTGCTTAAAGGCGCATTAACATAAGATGGTGTTAGTACCGGATGAGTCTCGTTAATTTACTTATTTGGGAATGAAATAAAATAATTATGAACCTTAGAAAAATGTATTTTAATTATATTGAACAGTAGAATTTTTAAATTACATGGTTTCACATAGTGCTTTAGGCAAATGTCGACCTTCGCTATTTACACACTTCTGCATACGTTTTCTGAAGTTTTTATTAACTCTAACAAGCTGGTATTCTGCCAATTTCAGCCTCAATATTGTTAATTTGTCTTCCAAGGGGTTGGGACGGTTGATAAACACCTTCGACTTCAGGTAACCGCAAAGGAAAAAATCGCATGGGGCTAAGGTTAGTGAGTGTGTCGGCCAGTTCACATCACCCCTCAAAAAGATAGGCTAACCACGAAACATTTGCCTCAAAAAATTCATGGTAACCCTCGCTGTGTGTGCAGTGGAACCATGTATCCTCTAATTGCATTGCCTCAGTTCATCATGAAGAATACGGTGGAGAGAACGTCTGAAAATCCAAGAGCAAGTGATTGCTTCCGAGCAGAGCGTTTCGCAGATTGCCGTACTGCTGCTCTAATTCTCTCGATGTTTTGTGGTATCGTAATCCTTCTCTCAGGTCCCCTTCGTACACATGACACATTCCTTGCTGTTCTCAATGAAGTTACCCAATTTACAATTGATTGCCGGCCAGGAACACGTCCGCGTGGGGGAACAGCGAATCTTAAACGAAAAGCACGCTGCACTGCAATGATCGAGTGCGCATTTGAAAAATACGCTTCAACACAAAATGACCAACAGTGCCGCCACAGCCTGCAGTGAAAAAAGCAAATTACCGCGCTCAAGTTCTTAATGGATCAAGTTCTTAATTTATTTAATGCTTAGTCATTGCAGATTTTCGTAAAGTTTTCGGTAATAAAGCGATCAATGACAACATTTTAAATGGCAAGATAGACTTTAGACATAATTCTGGTTGAGACTAAAGTGACGGAGTGTCGAATCTCCTAAAATTCCATATGTCTAGTCATTTACACATTTGATGCTTGGGATCGGACGATGATGAAAAAGCATTCATTCAAATAGTGCAGTCATCCCCTCTTGCATCTTAAGATCGTGTGGTTTGCAGTTGTGGCAACTAAGAACCGAATATCGATCGATTTTATTGTATAAGTAATCATTAGGCGATTACAATAGACACTTTTCTTTTCCAACAAAATTGTATCATGATGCAATACAGAATGTATTATATTTAACTAAAGTATCTCATTATTGCAAATACATATGGAACTATTGATACTCTCAATACAGAATGTATTATATTTCACTAAAGTATCTCATTATTGCAAATACATATGGAACTATTTATACTCTCCGCCGAAGAGTGGATGGTATACTAAATTTGTCATTCCGTTTGCAACACACCGAAATATTGAGCGGAGACCTTATAAAGCATATAAGGTCTCCGGTTTTTAGTCATGTCCTCCCGTCCGTGAGTCTGTTAAACTTTGGAAACTGAAATTTTACATGCAATTGTTCGGGGGATTAAAGTTTTCCTAAGGGTCCCATTTTTTGATGGATAGATTGAATACATTTTCCTGGGACGCACTTAGTACATAAAAACGTCCGGCATTATCGAAACTATCGCTTAATATGGCTCTAATTAATATTTTGGCTCTAATTAGGTACAGATGCATGGACCGAAAGGGTCCAAAATAACGGACTATTTTTTCGTTTTAGTAGCGTAGGGATGCTGGCTAACTTAAGGACGTTTTAACTTGTACTGTATTAATATGATATAGATTTAGTGTTTTTGTAAATTGCAATATGTGACAGCGCATAGAGAAAGGGACCTAATGGTAAAAAAAATAAATTTTCCTTTTTTTATATGTGGACAACATCTGGGCATCGAATGAGACCGATCCCATGCCCTAAAAGTGTTCCCTCCCAGAGATATGCGCGTTTTATGAAAGTGACGGTACACCAAAGATACACGTATTTAAATCTTTAAAATGGCTCTCCTGAACAAAACTGGTTTTTACCCTTAGGCCCCTTTCTATTTTGCGCGTCACATATACATTTTAATAGAAATGGGTTCTCGTGAAAGAGTCGAATAACACATTAATCTGATGGCAACAAACTCTATTCATTTAGCAAAAATAAAAACTAAACGAATATTTTAATCAAATAGATAATAATTTATCCGTTTGCAGAAAATAACTTGTCACTGCCCTTCAGATCAGACAAAAATGTTATCCAGACTATCTTGAATGAATTTAGGACGACTTTTCTAAAAATATGTTTTCACAACGTAGCGTGTGGAGATTTTAGTACTTCCGAAAAGAGGAAGGATCCACACAACGACTTCTGTATAAAAAATTACGATTCCAATTAGAAATTTCCATTTTATACATACACGTACATTATGTTTGTCCATGGAACACTTGATAGTGGCCAAGTGCCCAGCTGCGGCCCTGAGCCATGGCATTGATGTTGATGACAGCTATCAAAGTGCCAGATGTATCAACTTCTAACACAATTTTCATTGCAGCGAAATGATGTTGCTAGATGCCACCATGATAAGCTGCATCGTCAAGATGATAATCGTTGAAGGCATTCCTCTTGGCTGCGAGTAGAAATATTCCGGCAACGGATCGACCGACAACAGTATCATCGCAACATCAGCCGAAAGACAGTGTAGTGGCAGTAAGTCCCATCAGTGTCATAACAAAGACAACCACATGATTTGGGTGGTGGCGAATGTCTACACCTCCTTTTTGGCCCTCTTTTCGACTACCTCGTACAGTATGAAGTCAACCAGCCAGCCAGCCAGCCAGCCAGCCAGTCAGCCATCCGGCTGGCAGGCCAGACATGTGCCAATATAGTCCGGGCGGCGGGGTGCGGTGTGTTTGGGCTGTTTACTTTCTTCTTTGGATGTTTTTCACGAAGTGCCATTAAAAATGGCCAGAACTGCAATTACATGCATTTTTTGCGTGCCAAAGACATCAAGTGCTTCCATATACCATTAAAGCATACGCTTGGCTACGCTGCGACCCGATACGTACATACATATGCACAAGGCATATGCACATATATTGGGGCAGAGCGGTGGGTATGAGGCTACGAGTATGTGCCGGAGTACACAGGTAGAGGTAGCTTGATTTACTCGGCTCGCATGCCAGTCATCATCAGCATCGCAGGCTGGGGCAAACATAAACATCGAATTTTATTAAGTTGTTCATATTTACTTACCAACTTGTTGTTGTAGAGGGGGGTTGGGGGGGGGAGAGGTCGGCTATTCGATGTCTGAGGTCATTAAACGTCATTTAAACTGCTTCATTTTACAATTTTGAATTAATTTTCGCTCTTCTGGCCAATAAGCTCGCGATATGTGCATACAATTGTATACATTTACTACTGTCATATGTATGTATGTATGTATATGTGCGTGTATCTATGTAGCAGGATACAAATCATCTTTGCCGCAAACTTGGTTCGTAACGAACGCTAAAACACAAACGTTTGAAGCAAAAATAACAACAGACAGCACTCAAACAACCGTGGCCGCTTCAGCACAAATTTCAATTTCAACTCTGCATTGCACTTATGTCCGGCTGTCTTACTGCCTGTCCGTCCATCCGACTGTTTGTATGGAAGTATACACCACAAACATACACATTCACACATATGTATGTATGTCTGTTTGTAGACGGACAAAAGAGTTCTAAAAGAACGAATACAGCGACAAATGCTGCGGCAACAGCAGCGGAATGACGGCAGCAGTTATGGCCACGTTGGCCTGGGCATTGGAAATGAAAACCCTGCCTTATCTGGCCAGAAAACAAACAAACAGGCAAACTAAACTAAAGAACAAAGCGTGGCAAATCTCCTACGAACCTCAGCGCCGAAGCAGGCAAGCGACTCTTCTTCTCAACATTGTTAAGTCACTCAATGTCTTTACGCTAAAAGGAAAAGTAAATAATCTTGAAATGAGGTTGATTTTCGCAAAACGACTTTGCAAGAGTTCAATTGCTATCTCCTGCGGACGAGTACAAGAAGACACCAACTTCGTCGACGACACCGGCAGCGGCGACGGCGACGGCCGGAAGGCTGTAAACATGCTCGTACACATGTGATACAATAACAATATTCCTTTGTACATTATGTACAATATGTCTCTTTTTGTACTCGTAGGTGATATGTGTGTCTGCATATAGGAATATACGAGTGCACTCGTGTATCGATCGTCACCCGAAATACTTAAAAGTAAAATTCAATTTTCCGCTTTCAATAAATTCTGCGCTTAACAGTTGATACGTATCGTCAAACTTACGAAATTGTCACTTGTTTCAAAAGTATTTCTAATTTAAAGATTACATTCCATCTTTAAATTAGAAATACTTTTGAAACAAGTGACAATTTCGTAAGTTTGACCGCGCCTAAACATTTATGCTCTTCACGTGGATTGGGTTTCAGCTCGTACGGCAGTGGTATAATTAATGAAATGATGTATTGATAGTTGCGACCCAAATGCAGAGTTAATCTAAACAAAAGTATCCGGATTTAGCCATTTAAGAACAAATGGGATATCGAGACGAATGGCTCCTTAAGTAGGAAAGGTAATTACGAGAACATTATTTTCTCCCATTTGTATCTTACAAATGAGATCGAAGTGAGTTTAAGATTTTTGTATTTGATGTTTAAAATTGTCCTTTTTGTCTATACAAAAGTTCTTCTTCAGCTTCAGGTTCTAAGCTTGAGGAGCCACATATTACGGATTCTGATCAAAGTTCGCATGGAGCATTATGAGCGGCACTGTTGGCCAGTTTTGAAAAAATAATCCAATTACTCTAAAGCGGCAGACAGAGGCGCGAAATCTTCACTAATAGCAGAATAGTGAAGGGCATCTCAGAGTGCAGCTCGACTGACTTTAGCCTTTTACTTGTTTTTTTTTTAATTATTTTAGTTTTATTAGGTGAGGACAGAACAGGATAAAGAAGCCTATCGGAATACATGAAATTTCACTCAAATAAAGCCCATATAATATGAAATATATTAAACTAAATGCTTTTGAACCAAAAATGTAGTGCTGTCTCATTTTTATTTTTTATGAATTTTTAGAGAACAATTTTTTTTTTATACATTTGTTTTAAGTTTTTTTTTTTACCAAAAATACAAATATCAGAATTTCCTTTGACTAAACTTGGTGAATCGTTTTAAAGGTATTTCAATGTTCTTAATCAACAAATACCTTGTTGCGGAGGAAAAAATGAAATGCTAAAGATTGAATAAGAACAGTCTATCGGCTTAAATATGGCTATTATAAAAAGTAAATTTCGAGTTATTCATTCAAATTTAATAAATTAATTGAAATTATTCCCAATTAGTGGATTCTCATTCTTGTTGTTCTTTTATTATTGATGAGAGTAAGGAGAGCCAATTATCCATCCACGATATTCCCGAAACTCGCCTCAAGGTGTACAACAATTTGAAGATGGACTGAATTAAATATAATTTTTTAAAAAAATTCTAATTTACATTTTGATTTACACACGATTAATTTTCTTTACTCTTACCCGAATGTATCTCTTCGCTTATTTCGATAATTAGCACACACTTTGTTGAAATTTTTTAAGCTTGGATTTGAAAGTATTGATAATATTCCAATTAGGTGTACAAATTAATTAATTTCAATAAAAATTAAATTGTTTCTCACGCTTTTTTGTGTTATCGCCACGAAGGGTATGGTAAGAAAGAATTTTACAACACATAACTTGGAAATGAGTTAAGACAATTACGACTTAAGCTTTTTGACAATTGGGACATTGTTTATAAACAAATTACAGAGACGTAATTCGACACCACACATAGTTTGAAATGTACTGCATTTACTTAGTAGGGACATCAATACTGTTACACACGTTTTTTCAAAGTACTGAATGTTTTTGGACCAAATATTTTTTAATATATTTATTGATGTATATTGTACCCAAAAACAATCTACTTATGCGAAATGTCCGCCTTTTGCCTTTACACACTCCTTAAGTCGCACTGGCCAATCGTCAATAGCTGCGCGAACCTCGTCCATTGGAACAGCTCGAACCAAAGCAGTCTTGAGAGATCCAATTTTGGGGTATATTTTTTGTGACAAACCTTTCCTCTAAAACCGTCCACAATTTTTAATCCAATGGGTTCAAATCTGGACTGCATGAGGGCCATTCTTTAGAGGAAATAACCGCTGGCAAATTGTTTCGAAGCGAGGCCTGGGACGTTTTAGCTTTATGGGCCGGCGCAGAATCCTGCTGGAAAGTCCATGACTGGTTTTGGAACAGGGAATTGTTAAGAGGCTTCACGACAGCTTCCTAAATGGTTTCTTGGTAAACTTGGCCGATGTTTTGACTCCTTGTTTGCAGAAATGCAGGTCAGTGACCCCATCGTAAGAGACACCCCACCAAACCATGACTGAAGCTGGGTGATGACCCTTTTCCACCCTTGGGATCAGTTCAGATGCTTCCATAGATGACCGCGCATACACTCTATCATTTTGCTTGTTAAATTTTTTCTGAACGGTAAAAATTTTTTCATCGGTGAACAAAATTTTTCTGTGCAAGTTATCAGCGTGCCTCACCAAAAGACGTTTGTGTTTTTCAATCCAATTTTTTTAAAGCTGCAGTCAATAAATGTCCGGTACGTCGTTTGAAAGCCCCAAGTCGCAAGTCTTTTTTAGTGATTTGAGTCATGGACTTTTACATCTCCAGTCTCCTTAAACAGTTTTATGCATCGGTAGACGAACATGCGGCTAATAACTAGTGGCCGGAGCGTTTTGAAATACCGCTTTTTCATTTCATACTTGAAAAGCGCTATTATAGCGATACGGTTCTCATTATCTGACCACTCCATGATGAAAGTTGAAACAATTTTAAAATCCCGTTACAGACTAACGCTATTAAGGTTAGCTTTCAAAGCCCATATGACATTAACGGGGTATGTTCAGTTCTACTATTGAAATGGGTGTGTTCAATGTTGTTACAGTATTTATGTCTCTACTAAGTAACTATGAAAGTGCTAATAATAATTTAAAACCCTTATTACCAAAAATTTTCTATAAATAAAAAAAATTCAAGAAAATATGAAAAAAAAACTCAACAAATAAAAAAAAGGGCTCATTAATTTCTCAAAAATAGCAAATAATCGTACTTCTTATGAAAAGTTTCTTTGGTTGGAAAAAAATAACAAGAAATTTCTTATTATATGAAAAATGTTTCGTGATTTCCACGAACATAACTTTTCTGTTATGTTCCCTTATATATTGATTTGACAAAAATCTTTTGAATATAGTTTCATGAATTTTTCTTTGGAATATCATTAATTTTTGTTGGAAATTTGAATTTAGCGAAAATGGAAGTTGAAAATGCTTAAGATAACCCATGGGGATTCTAGGCTTAAGAATCGCAAACAACAACAACATTTAATTTCAGCAAGATGTGCTTCTGTACACTAGGAATGTAATGAAAAACTTGTTAGCGAGACTAAATATTGAAATGTAAGTGGTGTTTTGGGTTAGGACTCGATAAACGGATAGCAAACCCGCAGTACTTAAGTCATCTCTGACCTGACGTCTCCGAAACGCGAGTAACAGATCTCACAAGAGCTAAAATGTCATAGCCACACTAAAATAGTGAATACAAAAAAATATAAAAACGGAACACCAAGAAAAGATTGGCTCCGGTAAGAATGTCTTTTAGACAAAAGTCCCTCCATATTTTTCCGCGCTGTTGTTTGCGCTTGCATATAGGATTAGACACATATAAGTAATAATGATTTGATTACATTTGATGTGTTTTGCTTTTTAAAGGCAACAAAAGCTTTCGATTTATAAGGATTTCAATAAAGAGCCTATTAAAACATCACAGACTCTGAAAAGACAGTAGAAGTACGCGACAGAGCACACATAGCTAAAAATGCATGTATGTGTGTGTACACGGTAATATACATCCGTATCCGATGTCCTGAAATGCCTACTCGCTAAAATCGAAGGATCAACAACAAGGGGCACACACACACACATTTGTAACGTACCACGTATAAATCACATCACTTGTGCCAACGGAGATTGCTTTTCATATGCCTCAGAAGCAAGTAATATTATGAACAAAAGTTCAGAGTATTCCCCTCGGGGGAATGCGCTGTAGGACTGCCCCCTTGCAATACAACAAGGGGCTCAACACAAAACACGAACAGAAAAATCAATCAACAGGAATCGTTTTGTGTTGGATTTAAGGACCGCAACATATTCAAGGAAAACCAGCCCGAGAACGTACCGAGGAACGTTGCTTAAAAAGAGCAGCTCCCCAGCATCTGTGGTGTGCGGTGTGCATGAGCGTTATTGCCCCAGTGGCCTTTACCGAAAGCCAACACAAAAGGAAAATGTCCGACTACACAATTTAAAGGAATGCTGACATTAGTATTGATTGGAAATGAAAGTTTCCTAGTCACTGCACTCAAAATCAATTATTTTCTCCAACGAATGTTCGAGTGTCGCCACAACAGAAAATTCAATCCAGTTCATCAATTTCATTTTTCATTTTCGAATCTGTTCCTATGTATGTGTAAGCTTCTATGAATGTATGTGTGCTGTGTGTAAGTTTGTATATATTCACGTAAGCACGCACATACAAGATCAGTTTTTTTTTTTTTTTTTAGAAAATGTCATCGAATGACGGTATTCGAAACGCTTTAACAATGGCTTGTTCGTTTGTGCTCCCATCTAGCGCAGAAGCTCCATGCGACGGACCGATATATCGACATATCTATATACACATGTATATGTTTATATATGTATGTTCAGTCACCTCTCCGCCTGGGCTGACAGTGACTACAATTTATACGCATATCAGAAGAAGGACCTGTTCATCGTAAATCAATCAATCTCGCAATTAAGAGAGTTCCTCGGACACATTTAGTGTCCAATTTGAATACTTTTTTATTGTGGTCATTTTGTTGTTGTCGTCCCTACTGTGCGGTGCGGTAAATCCACACTCGCACTCACGTTGGCAAAGCGTCCATGGAGGAGGGGAAATTTGTGTTGAAGTTCTAAGATTTAAAATTCAAAACAAGGTTTAGCTTTGATTTACTAACTAGGAGTATCCGTCAATTGGACAATATCAGAGCATTATAAATAAAACAACAACAACAAAATTGGTTATGACAGACTAAATGTCCGTGAAGCTGGCCTTTGGCAGTAAAACAGGTTCGTTGTGTTCCTAACTTCCTTAAGTAATATATATATATATATATATATATATATATATATATATATATATATATATATATATATATATATATATATATATATATATATATATATATATATATATATATATATATATATATATATATATATATATATATATATATATATATATATATATATATATATATATATATATATATATATATATATATATATATATATATATATCTCGCGAACATTATTACAGTCGAACTTCCCTGTAATGAAGCTTGGCGGGACCAGAAAATTACTGCATTATATATTAACTTCATTATACAGAAATTATATTGTTTCCCCAATTTTTATTTAAATAAAAAGGCATATCAGTTTGGGTTACACAAAACCACTGTATACAAATTTTATTTTTTCCATTTTCATTTAAAATAATCAGGTATTTAAGTTTATATAACACTGTTCCATTTCTCTTCATCAACAAAACCTTCTAATATATTTAGAGACTTAAATACATTAGTCGGCACGTTACTCATCATCTGCACAAAATTCTTCACCGGCCGGTTCAAATTTGTCGAACCATCCTTTACTAGCTTCAAAATTTTCGTGACCCAATGCATCAGCGAAAGGCCAAAGAGCCTTTTGCTTTATTAATGGCCCATAAATAGGGAGATTTAAACAGCATGCAGCAGTGACCTATTATAGCATTGCTTCATCAATATTCTCAAAAAAGGCAGGTTCGAAGCCTTTTCCGTTAAGTGCTCAATTGCTCGTTATTATCGATTCATTGAACACCGGCAACTGATGCCAAAATTGTTATTGATGTGACTATTTTTTTTGTTTGTTTTGATTTTCCTCATTTGGGAATCCCCTCATTGTATGTAACTTTATTCTAGGTGCACAGAGCTGTTAGTGTGCGTAACAAAAAAATTTTTTGAAAAGTTCATTATAAGGAAACTAAAACGCTTATTAGTCAAATTTACAACTGCAAAATTATTTCATTGTATAGAAAATTTCACTGTACAGAACTTCATTATAAGGAGATCAAAGTAAAAGAAAATGGGAAGGATAAAACTGTGTTTTTGAAATCAATTAATTATAGGAAGAACTTCATTGTATAGAAGTTCACTATAGAGAAGTTTGACTGTATATGATTTAACGATGTATACTGGATTTTAACGATTTATAAAAATTATTGCTTACGATTGGAGCTAAAGTTAACGTATTTTTAGGGAAGATGCATGGCTAAAAATACTTTTGTTTAAAAATCATTTACTATATATTGGTTCTTATCAGTGGTTACAGTGTGGGAGATGATTTCAGACACACTCAGATTCCTTAGGGAAATAAAGTGCTGAAAATCGAAAAATTTACCAATACGTATAACTCTACCATTTGTTGATCAATTTTTTTAAACGACAGCTTATTTTGCTCAAGAAAGTCCAAACTGTATGCTTAATATATTTATATATTTTTACACATTTTTATATTATTGTTTTTATATTTTTTTTTAACTTAAAATCGTGATTTTTTTTAAATTTTAAATGCTTCTAACGTCAAAGTATAGAACTGATTTGAATACCTTGTATGAACAAGTTTTAGAAGAGCTTATTTCCTTTCATGTGAGACCTACTCTGTTGTGACGATGATTTGACCGACAATTGTATTTTTGTCACGTGAAGCACGGCGTTTTTTAAGTTAAGAACTTACGACAACGATTTCTATGACTTACAATAAATAAAGTGCCACAAAAACAGTATTAAAAAATAAATAAAAGGATACAAAAATAACTTTGTTTTTTTCGAATCGGAGGTGTACGCGGTTCCAGGGACACCCATATCTATTTTTTGTCTTTGGTTACCCCAAAATAAAAAAAAATAAAAACCTCCAATTTTCAGATGTCTATAGAAAAAGTGCTGATGTACTCGATTTGGAATAAATGTTTAACAAAAATAATTTGTTGGAGCCTTTGCAGTATTCTAATATTTTTTAATTTTTTAAAAAAAAAATTAGATATTAAAGTTTGACTTCATTCTATAGACCGTAGTGTTTTCTTTTAATACGAGTATCACAACATTTCCAGTTAAGCCCAAAAATGGTCATTTTTAATTTTTTAACCATTCCAACAATAAAAAAATGAAAAACTAATAGCAGCCATTAATATGATTATAAAGAGGTTTTTGAGAAAAAGAAGGTAGATACGTTTTAAATATTTTGACCCTATCTCGATAAACGATGCAAGGTTTGCCTTAAAAAGTTTACTCAGATTTAAACTTTGCGCTACCACTTCATTTTTAAAGGACTCTTAATTCGTACAAATTTTATCATATTCCTTATATTGACGCTATCGATATGTTTATGTTTTGAATCATCTGAACGACAAAATGTTAAAAATCGCAGTTTAAAATTGTTTCGTGTTCATTCCCAATAGAACCATCTGGGAAAATATACATATGTTTGTGGCCATTACAATCTGTAGTTAAGCGTACTGAAATTGTATATTTCTCGATGCTAGTGTTGCCAGTCTGTTTACGTTTCCACTTAGCAAAATTAAATTTTAAGAAGAAAAAAAGAAAAAAAAATAGTGCACATTCGAGATGGAATGCATAACAATTACAATAGAACAATAACGACAGGCACTTTGTTTTTTTGTTTTTCTTTTCTTTTGTCTTTTTGCTTAAATTATTTCAACAACAACAAATTTATTTGAATTCCCAGCATCGTTTAAAACCACAATGAAAGAAAAATAATGAACTGTTCTATCTATACAAACAGAATTGGATGTGCTTGCCTTGTGGCATTACTTCTGCTTGAATTGTGGGCAATATTTAATAATGGGAGTGGGAAATCAAAACTATTTTAAAGATTCCTGCTTATCACTATTTAATACGAGTTGGTTTTGTAAAACGGATACCAAACCTCGTTGATTAGAATGCAATAACATCGAAAATGACAATGAATACGCTTTACACTATTGGATTGCGTTCCAGTAAGGCATTTGGAGAATCTTGGTTGTTGGCGATTGGTTCAAGTTTGACAGGACCTAATTTTCAGGGCCTACGGACTATTTGCCACTTGTCAAGGGGTCAAGGTCGCTTCAACTTCGACATTATGAACGACTTCGGATTATGCACTCTGATTCCTGACTTAGAATCTAACTCGGAGTTTGGTTTCGGGCTCTGACTTTTTTGTAAGAAGGCAAGTGGCAAAAGAAAACAAGCGGACCAATTAAGTTCTTCCAAATTATGTTGTATTACGGTCCAATATAAACAGGTGGTCAAGGGGTGTGGCAACCGCCTTTTTAACATCAGGGTATGTCACTTCAAATACCAACATTATAAAAATCGGTACAAGTTCGCGATATATAGCTTTTCACAATTCAGGGTTTCGTCCAATTTAAATGCAATAAATCTATAATGATATGATCATCATTGATTTCATTCTGTTACAATTTTATTTCGATCGATTACTTTGACCATAAATGTGTTTTTTAAGGGGGTGTGGATAAGGCGTACTTTTCTTCCAGGATGTGTTTCGAACCATTACAACGTCATATGCTTCAAATGTCACCGTCATATCTCCATTACATCATGGAATATTGCCTTTTATGTTCAGGATTGTTGATTTTTTCACAGGTTCACGCAGTCCTTGTGAGATAAAAGTTCTTAGCTCTTGACCGATTTGACCCATTATCAATACCAACCGTTTCAGTCTGTCAAAATTTTAGACACCTTGCTTCAATAGGTCGACTTGTAGTTTGCTCTCCACAAATAGACAGATGGACATGACAATTCAAAACATATAAACTTTATGGAGTATCCGACCAATATTTCGATATGTATGCAAACGAAATAACAGCTATTTTTACCAAACTCACACCGATGGGATGTCGCCAATATAATATAATATAAGTAGAAGGTGCATTGTCTATGAGTTGAGAGTTTATTATAGGAAGAAAGATGAATAATGCTTAGGGACATTTCACTAGAGTATATTCATATTATAAATAGCCTAAAACACCTCTGTGAAAAATGGTTCCACATATGAACAGAACGGATGATGGACGAATTTGCCATGCAAATCGTGGTGCGATCACTGGGCAAATCGATGTCAAAAATCTCAAATTCAAGCTAAACTCTGATTTCTGGATTGCGGTCATATGTATCTCGGAGGAGCATATCGCATTGAAATACATAAGAAATATAAAAATACCGCTCATGTGCACAAAACAAACTAGTTTCCTTTTCTGCCAATCTCGAGAAGCATCACCGCCCTCCCCTGCATACGCTCGAGGGTCTCTAAAGTTTCGCCTCGCGGTTCGTTTGTGTATCGATGGTGTTAATTCACCATCTAAAGGCACTTCAGTTAGCCTTGTTTGTTGTGTCAAATATGTTAAATTGTTTGAACAATGATCGAGGTACCGTAACTCGGACCACACCGCCCCACACAGAAGGGCAATTTCCAAAACGCTTAAATTCAAAGCCGCATCAAGTGGCTTGTTGTAACTGCTGCATGGGAGTATGAGTAATTTTAAACATAATTACGTATACGCACCTACAGATATCCACCGGAGAGAGTGCTATAGAAGAAAATCAATTGATCGATTGCATACCAACAGACTGATAAGATCGAATGAAATATTACAAATGGTTAAGCATACTACGCAATATGTTTGGGTCAGATTCTAATTTATACGATACGAGTATGAAATAAATTGTAATACGTCTGCAATTTAACATATATTATGGTTGAGGCATAAATGTAATTTATTGAAATATCGCATGTGGGTGACATTACAAACAATAATGTGGCTAATATATTCGATGAATTGCTTAGCTCGATTGTGTATTTAGTTCTTTTGATTTCACAACTGATCCGGGAATAAAGACTCCAGCTCTTACATCTACACCTACGATATTAATGTATACTTTATATTAATAGGTGGCAAGTTTTTTTTTTGTAAAAAACCCGCAAAGAGACATGTACTATTAATGAAATCTTCTACAAAGAATTTGAAACTAAAACATAGCTCACTTCATTCGCATTCAGAGGTTTAATTACTGAAGTGGCAAAAAAAGGTTGTAAAATGCCAACCATTTTAAATGGGGTTGAGCGTTGTTTTCCCAACTAGTGATATGAGCAGTAAATGCATGCTATGTTTTTCATTTACACCAACATATATTTCATCCGAATTGTATGAGATACATCTAATCTGACAATACAGCAAATACTGGCGCATTTGTATGTATGCAAGTGTTGTTGCGAGCTGCCGGTCGGCCTGTTTTTATATTTCCTTCAAAGGTGCTGTCGATTTTATAACGCCGCATGATAAAAACACCTGCATTGCCGCAAACAACTGAAACTGCAGCACAGCCAACAACAAAATCTGTCAAGGTAAACCTGTAGTTTTGCTGGTACAGCAAATATGCGCAAAGACACTCATTTCGCCTATCTGTAGCCAGCCAATGTGCAGAACTGGCACATAACATTTTATTAGCAACGAAATAAGCAATTACCAACGCCGCTCATGTTGCAGCGTCACCGTTTACACAATTTTTCAAAGAACAGTGACTAGGTTTGCTCTATGCAATTACCCATTCATTGCCCACCGTAGAGGACCGCCGCCATTTTACGCGACACTGTTAAAGTTTGAGTATAGAAGAATTGCTAGAAAATTGGAACAAGGTTCACAATTTTATTTCATTTCAAAAAGTTTATGCCTTGATCGAATTTCAAAATATTCATTTTGAGATTGCAGTGCCAGTTATGATCGATGATGGCATGTGTATGATTCATTTGAAGGATGTAATGTCACGTGGGTTTGGGTGCCAGATAATCAATAAAGAAACATGAACAAAGTCTCCTCTAGACACAAGTAAAGACAATAGTTTAACGCGTTCGTATGAGGAATGTCCGCCTAGTTAACACAAGTAGGAGTTGAAATTCTAAACTCTGTAAAATCACTTCTCCATTGAATACATTATCCGATAGAAATGTGTCTGAAATGTTCTCCCCTCCCATCCTACATGTGAGGAAAGCTGAAAATAAATGCATTTTTAATAAATTTCATACCAATTTAAAATCAGAAATAACAATTTTAGTTCAGAAATACAGTTCAGTTGAAATTCAGAACATATGAACTAAACTTCAAAAATTACAATTGTTAATCAGAAAAGATCAATTGAAATTCAGAATTACAATTAAAATTCAGAACACATAAATTAAAATTGAGAAATTACAATTGAAATACAAAACACATCAATTGAAATTCTGAAAATATTATTTTTTTAAATAACCAACACTCAGGGGATGCCCCCTATACATGCGGTGCATTGCGTTGGAGAGTAGAAAGTAAAGGATGGGAGGGGGGAAAGAGGGAATAATGTTTATTGACACTTGTCTTGAACTTCTGGATGTCGCAATTAGTGGGAAACACATTTGCCGGAAGTCGATTCCACATACGGACTGTACGAGCGAAAAACGAATTTGATCTGTAGTGTATAGTGCGGTCAACTGGTCAATCGATAACAAACGGGTGTGAATTCCTAGAAAGTCACGTATCCCTGCCGAACATCCTCACGTCAGGAATAAGGCGACGGATGTCCGATGAACACACACCATGAAAGTAACGATAGAACAGCGTCACGCAACCCACATTCCGACGATGCTCAAGGGAAACAATAGAGTTGGATACCCTACTGTCACCTATCAGCACCATCGCTCTCCTTTGAACACGGTCAAGTAGCTCCAAGGATGATTTTGGAGCACCTGCTCATATATGGAAGTTGTATTCCATCTTTGGCCTGATGTAAGTTTTATAGATATTTCTTGCACCGCTTTAAAAAGCCTACGCAGTTGAGTGATTGTTTCGACACTTCGAATACATGTCTCGCCCAACGAGCGTCACATTGTATTTGCATGCCCAGAACATCGAGAGCTTCTGATTGTTCAATATCCGTACCATCGATAGAAATTGACGATATTTTTGGGTCAGCGAATCGCTTGTGAGACAACAAGCAGCACTGTGTCTTACGTGCATTAAAATCAACTCTATTCACTCGACCCCTATTCGGAAATGGCCAGTAGATCCCGGCCAAGTGTCTCATCCATAGTCCGCCTTTTGTTTTCAATATCTTGAAGGCTCGGCCTACGGTCGAATGAATATGAATGACAGAGGTTACTATCATCTGCGAAAGAGTAGATTGGATTCACGGTCTGACCCAATAGATCGTCAATGAAAATAAGAAATAAAGAGGGAAAAAGGACAGAATTTACGTCAACAATAATATGATTACGGCAATCATACAGTATGAACATAACAAAACAGGTTTTATACAGCATACATGTATGTGTCTGTTTTTTTGATACACAAAAAGAAACACATACACACGATACAGTGTATGGTTGTTTTCCATTAAAAAAAACAACAACAACAATCGGAAGGTAGTTCGAGGGATTTTTATTGTGTTTATTTTGTTCAGTGAAATACTTTAATACCGACTTGTTCTCGGTTATTTAAAATCTGCCTGCACTTAAGTACTTATATATAGCCATTGATCATGGTTTAATCACATTCGTTGCTTGAGGTCTACGGATGGTAACGTAGCTGGCAACTGAAAGTATTTTCAACTGCCATTGGAATATATATTTTTGTTTCTTGAATGAAATGTTCAA
Source organism: Hydrotaea diabolus (assembly GCA_963513945.1). Taxonomy (NCBI): domain Eukaryota; kingdom Metazoa; phylum Arthropoda; class Insecta; order Diptera; family Muscidae; genus Hydrotaea; species Hydrotaea diabolus. Next base: position 196,166,525 of record OY740718.1, on the reverse strand, counting down.
TAAAAGCATGGCCTCAAATCTGGCTATGAACTAAGTGTAATGAGATTTAAAATAGTATGCTTTATAAAAACCTCTATTTTTGAATAAAAAGATTACCCAATCCTAATAAATAATTTTGGGGATCATAGTATGGCTGAGTGAACCATACTATAGTTGTAGGGGTAATAGTATGGTTCAGTGTGACTCATACTATGATTGTGGGGATCATAGTATGGTTGAGTGTGAATCATACTAAGGTTGTGAGGATCATAGTATGGTTATGTGTGAATCATACTATTGTTGTGAGGATCATAATATTATTGTGCCACAACCATATACCCAACAACAGTATGATCCTCTTCGAATATTGTCACCCCAACCATACTTTTTTTCTGCGTGTATACGAATATATACGGGCATACATTTTGTGATTCAAGTAATCCCCTGAACAAGAGCCATTGAGTTTTCTAATAATGTTTGCTTAGTTTAGGGTGAAATAGGAGGGGCCATAACTTCTGACCGAAGGAAAGAGTGTATACTAAATTTTGTCACTTCAATTATAAAACCTTGAAATATTATACGGACACATTTTTATGATCGTCGTAAAATTCCAAGATCATCTGTATATCCATGATTGTGGCCAAACGAATTAAGATAGGACCATTAAACTTAAAATTAATTAAACTAAAACGATGATGATTTACGGTCAGAAGCTTATTGGGATTGCTAATGAGCGAAATCGGTCCCGGGGCAGAAAAAAAGTATGGTTGGGGTGACAATATTCGAAGAGGATCATACAATTGTTGGGTATATGGTTGTTGCACAACAATATTATGATCCTCACAACAATAGTATGATTCACACATAACCATTCTATGATCCCCACAACCATAATATGATTCACTTAACCGCACTATGATCTACAGAACCATACTACGATCCTCACAACAAAAGTATGATTCACACTCAACCATATTATTATCTCCAGAACCATAGTGTGTTTCTCATACAACCATAGTATGATCCTCATAACCATAATATTATTAGCACGCAACCATACTATAATCCCCACAACCGTAGTATGAATAACACTCAACCATACTATAATACTTACAACCATAATATGATTCACTCGACCATACTATGATCCCCAAAATTATTTATTAGGATTGGGTAATATTATTCAAAAATAGAGATTTTTATCAAGCAAGCTATTTTAAATCTCACTATACTTAGTTTCATAGCCAGGATTGAAGCCATGTTTTTATTAAACACTTCATTCAAGAAACAAAAATATTTCTCCTAAAAATATTGTTATACGAGTAATATTAATTTTATCCTTTATATGGCAAATTATCGATTAATTTAAGAAGTTTTTTCTGACAGATATGGAGGCGTTAGATCATGCCATACAGAAGCGCAAAAGTGGATAGAGTGAAATATAAGTCTAATTACGAGTATTAACATCTATTACAGATGTAGAGGTCTAACCTTATGCATCGCAATTTTCGTCAGGCTTAAAACCAAACCGTTGTCATGTGGTAATGTAATTTCTCTCAATGAATAAATCTACCTTCTCCTTTAAAACTTTCAAAAAATATACTCCTTGAGCCCAAAAGATTAATTAAACGGATTCTGTGTTATCCACATTCCTACCCGGTTTTGAATTGGCTTAACCCAATTTTAATTAAAAATGTGTGACAAAAGATGCACACCAGCTGCAGGAAGTTTTTCAAGCAGACATTTGTGACGCCGTCAAGACCCTGCCAAAATATTCGATTTCTGAGCTTTAGTTGAAAATGTAGAATTATTTACTTTCAAGGAATACTCTCGGGCGGATTTGTGATTTAGTGTCCTAATATATTCCATTTCATATTTCTAAATTCGTTGATTTTCTTTTTGATTATTCTAGTAAGCAAAACCTTTTTGGTCTTATATGTAATTAAGCGTAATGTAATTAAGCTTATGAGGGGTCTCGGTGGTCTTTTCGAATCATATTTTTTGCAATTCCATGCGCAAGCAAAGATTAGATTAACAGTTCTGAAACAGGGCCATTTGTGTAGGAATGCGAATATTTGTCCGTACCACATGATATGAAATACATACATAACATACTTTTTGTTTGCTGTGACCCAAACACTCATAGATGTGTTTGGACAATGTATTAGAGGAGCGTTTCTTTACACAGTATGTTGAAAGTATATACAGGGCTTTGGGTCCCCTGGATATACTCGGTGTCCCCATGTTTGAATCCGTGTGGGAGCTTTATCAAAATTTCGATCGTTTTTTTTTTGATCTGGAGAGCGGTGCGAAAAGCACTCTTCAAGATTGAAATGGACAGCAGACGGAGAAGCGTCGTTAAATCGAATCTAAAATATATTTGCCATAAAAGACCCTGTAGAGCAGAGCATTGCAGCGTACGTATACATACTGGTTCTAATCCTTTTTGAAAATCTGATTTTTGTAAGAGCCGTTAAACTCACCGATATAAACAAAGCTCTTCGTTTGTTGGAAAAATCTAAGGATCTGTCTGAAATTCTGGCAGCTAGACCATAAATAGTATGGTCAAGTGCGACAAATACAATGATATACATTTTAATATGCATGTCTAACTGTTTAAGGGTAACTGTTCCCTATTTGTACTGCTATCCTCGTACTTGCATCTATCCTACACAACCAGTCATCCCAGCAGAGCACCCCTTTTGTTTCGCATTTCACTTTTGTTTCTAAGGGACCTGTTTAAAAAGTTTTTGTTATTACTGCACTACAGGCTCTGCTGCGGCGGGTTGAGTTCTACTGAGAATGGCAAAAAGCGCAATGTCATTGTTGACGATTTCTGGAAGGCTGTCAACAGTGTTTTATTACAGCTGTTCACTTCCTCCGAAACGGAAAAAGTTTTGTAACTTTTAGAGAAAATTAAAGATGCAAATTGACAGCAGTTTTAGCTGTTGTGTTGTTTTTTCGGCGCGGGCTGCCAAATTCATGTAGATTGGTCCAGATGATGTGCTCGGTGGGTGGGTGTAAATCTGCGCCATTCATTTCGACATAAAGTTTTGCAGAAGTTAAAAGTTTGCGACTTTGTTGTTATTCCTTATGACGATAGGGTGTTTAGGGTTATTAGGGTTGGTGACTGCTCACCGTAGAACAGCTTGCCACTTTGAATAATTCATTAGAATAAAACAAATCGTAACTCAACATCGTCCCATTAAGGGAATAAGGTTAACTGGCGTAAATCTTTGAGTTGTAATTGTGATAGTTTGATGTTCACCAAAAAGTTGGCATAGATCCCTGGTGTCATATGGGTGAAAAGGTGAGTGCGAGGTGACACTATGGCACTTCTTTCTTCGAAGTCATTTGAATAGAAGGCGTATGTTAGTGCTGCGAAGACCGGAAATCGGATGGTTTAAAGTAAAAATCGCTAATGCGGCTGGTAAGTGCGTCAGTTACGCCTTGCACTTAATCGGGTTGCTTAGTTAAGACGGGCGACTATCAACGGATTCGATTAGGTCGCTTTAGTCGCACGTATGTACTTCCATATGTTCATGTACACTTGTATGTGTATGTATCTGCGTAGGGGATTTTCAGAAAATTAATCTATTTCCTTCCATACATTCACCCTTTAAACTCGGTGGAAAAGTTGCAGCAGTACGCGTAAATCTAAGCACGCATACATACTACCAAGAAACGTATGTACTCCATACCCTGCCAACATTTTCTATCGCGGAAGTGACTAAGAAGTGACGTTAGGAAGTTAAAATTCATCGTCTGCGATACCATTTTCTTATCGCGGAAGTGTCTTCCGTATAAAGAAGTTGTACCCCCCGGAGTTAACTTCCAGAAGCCACTTCTGCGTAACTATAAAGAGTCACTTCTGAGTGCCTTCTAGGAAGTTACTTCTGAGTGCCTTTTAGAAGTCACTTCTTAGTAACTTCTAGGAAGTTACTTCTGAGTGCCGTTTAGAAGTCACTTCATAGTGCCTTTTAGTCACTTTTAAGTGGCCTTATGATACAAAACTTTTTTCCTCAAATCGACTGTTTCTATCAACATAATCTTCAGAGTCACTTGAACTATCACTTGACGAAACATCATAACATATATGACCTGCATCAATTATTTTTTTTTATTACATTTTTACCACTCGTTGTACTCCCATATATATTTGTTATTATTTTATTTGCCTCTCTTTTGCTTTTTATTTTTTTTTGCCTTTACAGAAAATTCACTCATATTGTGGGATAACAAATATGTTAAAACTACAACAATAACAATTACAAAACAAAACCACACTTTATCACTGACCGATTACAGCAAAAGACAAAATACCAAAAATATCGATGATTTCTAAAAACTTCTTTTTTTCATTGTTCTCATTTCTGCTAATTGTTTTCGCGGTCTCAGCGACTGCAGAAGCGCATAATTTTGTTTTTGTTTAATATGTCCATAACGGTACATGTGATTTTCGGCTGGTGTTGTAAACAACAAACAATCTTCCAATTGACGTCTGGATGATTTAAAGACGACTGTAATGTAAATTGTTATTGTAAAATTCAAACTATCTTCCAACTATCGTCTGGAAGTGACTATAGCGTAACGCATTAGACGATGGACGATGAAAGAAACTTCCAAATGTTGGGAGGGTATGTTCAAATACATATGTATGAATGTATTTGTAGGCACATAAGTCTGCTTACACATGTGTATATCTGCGTGTGAGTGTGTCCAGTACATGAGTATGCCAAACGAATGGGAATGGTTAAAACATTTCAATTTCAATTTGGATAAATACCTTCTCTAAGCATCCCTCGCGGCATTGCTGGACACGTATCGTTGTGGTTTGATGCTTCTGCTGGTCTTGCTGCATTTGTTGCCGCTGCTCCGGCTCCGGTTCTGCCTCCTGCTGCTGATGAGGCTGTAGCTGTGTGGGACTACTGGCTATTCTGGATGCACACAATGCAATGACCATTAGGAGAAGGGTGAACATTTGTTGCAATTGTGCACACATGCTGGACGATGAACCTATTGTTTTCGCATTCAAGCGTTTGAAGGAGTGCTTCATTATACGCTTGACTTTAGATGGGGTGGGGGCAAGGGCAAATAGAACTCCAAACTGTAAAGATGTATGTAGGTGTGTGTGAGTGTATATAATTCCAGCACTACAACTGCGCCAGAGATCTTGGAGGACTTTCAGATTCAGACATCACTCAGAACTCAGCGCTATGTCCACATAGTATTTCTCTTTGGTTACTTTTATTTTACGCACACATCTCCAGATATTTTCGAATAAATCGCCAATCACTACTTCACGTGCAATTCTTTGCGACTTTACTTTGCATTCTTTTCTTTTCTTTTCTGTTTTGTTTTTTTTTTGTTTAATCCAATGGACAGGTTGTTAATTCATTTCCATATGCATTGCTATTATTATCATATCTATTAGGTTTGTTTTTTTTTGTTATTTCCACTGCTGGATGAGGAGTGCCGACGGACTTTCGAAATCTTTCACACACGCACGGTCTGAAAACAACCGAAACCTCAGGGAGTCTACACTAAACTGTGTTTTGCAGAAACTTCCTACACAAACCGAGAAGAGAGGACGATTGCAAGCAAGTAATAGCGCACACACTCGCACACACATACACCATTTAAATCAAGCAGGGAGCTGGTGTATCCATCTCCATCTGTGTACATGCCGAGCATGCGACGTAACTGTGCGAAAGCCTTTTGCCTTTTTGGTGTGATCCGGAGAATATACACACAACAAACACCCAAGCGAGAACACCGCTGCTTGGGCAAAGCACAGCCAGCAGCTCTAAATGGATTAGGATGGGAGAGTGACGAGAGCAACGAGTGGAGACTTTGCGCCGAAGAGAGCAGTCGTTGCACAGCAAAGTAAACAGACGATCAGAATAACCTTCGTTGAGGTTAAGTGAAGTGGAGTTGTTAGTTGGACTCTTTCGAAATAGGCCACAGTTGCGAGTTGCGGATAGACAACAAAAAGATACAGATGCGGGAGCAGATATAGATACAGACTGCTGGATAGATGTTTATCTACGTTTATAATCCAAAACATTGTGCAGAGTGGCCACTCCGCACTCTCTTTGCAGAGCGACAGAGCGCACAATCGAATAAGACCCCGAGTCCAGTTGCAGGGGCTATGGGCCAACATGACTTATTCGAGTTTCGAACCAGCCACTCGCACACTGCCCCTCCTTGCTCGATGGTTGGCAGTCAATGTATTCTGGTTGGAATCGAATCGGTTGGCTGCGAGTAGTTCGGCAAATGACCGCTGCGCTGGGGCGCTGTCATACCGAACATATGCTACCATTTGTTGTGGAACAGCTGATCGCCGGGATTTCTCTTGTACGTCGGTGGTAGTCGCCGGCTTGGCTTAACGTGGCTTGGTGGCGACGACGACCATTAGCAACAACTTTTAAGCAAATGCTTTGCCCATTCCGTGACTAGAGGGCATTTAGCGAAAAAGATGTTGCTGTTGTTGTACTTGAATTCATTCAGAGTCTGCATTTGTCGTCGTCGTTGCTGCTCCCGCTGGTGCCGGCCCGTGTTGCCGGGGTTCATATCGATGGTCTTGTAAGACTTCTTTCATTCTACATGTACTCTGCTTAGGAGGATTCATTGTTTGGTGGCAGGCTGTGCAAGTGTTTCGGGTCTTTTTTTCGTGGTGTGTTTATATTTGCTGATGTCGCTGTGGATGGCACAGACAGACGGACATAACGACCGACCGACAGCGCGTTGTTATTGTTGTACTTGCTCATTATCTTCCACTTGACTTTCTTTATCTGAGAGAGCAGCAGCAGAAATAAATTTATGACCTATGTATGCTGCGGCTCCAACTGGTTGAGATGTAAGTTGTTGTAACTGAGTTTACACGTGTGCAGGAATTTTAATGTTTCCAATCTTGAAAATTTGAATATTATCTAGAGGAGAACAATAAAAAGAAAAACAATTTAATATTTTCAAATTTTATCTGCGACTACAATAGCCGTACTCTTGCAATACAGCAGCGCAGGGCATGTTGCTCTGCCAGGAACGGAGTTGCCACCCAATGGTAACCGTATTACGCCAGGACACAAAGTGCAACTGCTATGGAGTTGAAGAATAACTCGTTTCTTGTTCGCTATGCGCCTGAGAAACTGCCTAAATGTTACAGATCCTGTAAACAACTCAGGTTCCTGTCGACTTGGGACTATTCAGAATATGTATATTTATGTAAAGCGTGATCCATTTCGAGGTTCCCTACTTTTTTTAAAAAAAGCCCAGAAAATTCAAATTGATTGGGGAATGTTCAATATCATTTGAAGGAACATTCTTTGGCATTCTTTTTGAAGATAATGTCTATCAAATGTTGGCCGCGCCTATGTCTCAGATGAGTCCAATTTTCGATGACTCGTTCGAGCATTTCGACTTGTAACTGGCGAATGACACGCGTTATGTTTTGCTCCAAGGCCTGAATCGAAGCGGGTTTGTCCGCATAAACTTTAGACTTTACATATCCCCACAGGAAAAGTCTAACGGTGTGATATCACAAGATTTTGGTGGCCAATCGACCGGCCCAAAACGTAAAAGTATCTGCTCACCGAAGTGTTCTCTCAATAAATCCATTGATTGATACTATGTGTGAGAAGTGGCGCCGTATTGTTGAAAGCAGAACCGAGATCACGAGCTTCAATTTCAGGCATTAAATAGTCGGTTATCATGATTCCACCGGTCCACAAACCACACCAAACCGTTGTTTTTTCTGGATGAAGTGGCAGTTCTTAAACATCTTCTGGTTGCTCTTCGTCCCAAATTCGGCAATTTTGCTTATTTACATACCCATTGAGCCAGAAATGGGCCACATCGCTGAATCAAATTTGGCTCGAAAACGTCGGATCTTCTTGGAACTTTTCAAGAGCCAATAGAGTGAAGCGCTGTTGCTTGGGAACGTCGGGCGGCTTCAGTTCTTACCAATCTGTATTTTGTACGCTTTCAATTTAAGATCTCGACGTAAAATGCGCCAAGTCGTTCTATACGTCAGTCCGAGTTGCTGCTAACGGCGCCGAATCGACTCTCCACAGTGTTGGTGTACACGCTCAGCTACGGCAGCAGATTAATGATGGCCATATACAATTTTTTAAATACTCCTGACAAATTCGATATTATTGAGCATTGTTCTCTGAAAACTTAAGCAAATAGTCCAAGTATTCTATTTTTTTTAAGGATAAATATATTTTTTATGGTGACATTTAATGGCTACATATGATGTACAGTGAGTGACTCAACATAATTATCGTCGTCATTTTCATGTCAGAAGAGCACCCAGTAACAACATGATTAGGAACTAAGTCTCCTATTTTGAGGAACAACGATCAGTGTCAGCATCCTAGGGTATTACATCAGCGTCAATTACAACCCTTCAGATGTACTATTTGATGCGGTGTTACAGTTGATAAAGTTATCGGTGCATCCTGTTTTTGGAGGGACAACCATAAATTATTAACGGGTCTCTGTATCTGACTATGATGAAAAACAGTTTGCGTCCGAAAAATGTGAATAATCCTAAGATGGAGCCACTGCGCATTTAGCAAAAGCCTCAGTGGAACTTGTTCGTAAACTTTTTGGTGAACTCGTGAGTCTTATTTCAACCACTCAGTACTTCAACTGTATTAATCTACACTGAATAATTATAGAAACACGATAAAAAGCTCAAATGATTTAAAATGAAATATTTGATGACAAGTGTTCTGAGGGCGTTACACTCAGCCCGTTTTCGACTGACAAGAACACTCGCAGCTACCACCTGGGCTCTTATTGTCGATAAAATTAGGACACTTCGGACTTTATGGGCCCCTTCACTGAATGAACTGTGAGCTGTATGCCGACATAGACTTCGACCTGATTTATATATTTCTGTCAACACACAAAAAACGACCGATTCATCATGCTCAACCAATAGTCTCGCTAGATTTCCTTTATGTTTAGAAATATACAGAAAGCACTCGGATCGGCATAGCTTGAAATTTAAATAGTTCTGAGCATAGATATGTGCGTCTTGCATAAACCATTGCTTTTGATCAGTGACAATTTTTTGGTGCAAGTAATAAATGCAGCATTGAAGATAGAAATGCACCCTAATGTTTTGTCCGCTTTGTTTTTGTCAATTAGCCGGTTGGAGATTTGATCAATATTAACCGGACGTGAGCCCAGCTTTTACAAGTTTGCATTAAATGTATAACAATTCAACGAAGTTAATTATTTTCTATTTTACCAACCAATGGCCATTGACAGTCTAAACTTAATATTTTGCAAAGAAGTGCGTTAGTGCCTGTTATGGTGGCAACCCTGACTGCATTTGTTTCCCATTCGAAACCCCAAACGTTTTGTTTTTTAGAAAAGATTTATGATCAAGAGTTTTGCATATTTAATGTTTAATCCGAATCGTGGCACTTCTGTTAGTGTGTGTGTGTCTAGTTCCAATCTTCATCGATACTCATCTCATCCGACTGGGTTTTTTATGGTGTTGCATATCGGCGATTTTCGTTAAAAAGACCCTTTATTTATTTGCTTACCCAAACACATACATACATACATACACACATATACTCGTATATTTATGTATGCATATATGTGTAAATATGTACATATACGAGTATAGTATGTATTAAGTTCTGTGACTTTGTTGTCGGTTTGTTGTAGAGATTCAGTTTGAAGCTCATTTCGGTAGTAATTAATTTTCGGTTTATGGGGGCCTGCTTAAAATATTTTAAATCTTTTCTGTTTTTATTGTAAGGGAAGGAGAGGAACGTCTTCATAAGGTCATCTCCAAAGCAAATACGTTTGTCGGTATCTTCTGTTTCGGATGTGTGTGAGCTGGTATGATTTCTTCGTAGCAGTAGGTGCGTTATTCATGTTTTTAGTTTGTATCGTCTGGGGTCGTAAATTAATCAACTCCAAATTAGTGCATTTGGAATTCATTAAAATTTGGTTATTGCTTTGAAGATCTATTGCCACGAACACTACTGTCTTGGCGTAGTCAAAAATTTTTAAGTGGTATTGATCTTCATTGATAAATCAATAGTACGTAATGGCTTTGTGCAGTCCTAAAGGATTTGAAGCTCTTGTTATTGCTTGACTTTTGACCTCAAACTTCGTTTTATTATAATTTAAAATTTTAATAATAACAATTTTACCTAGATTTGTTCTAATAGTGATGTTTCCCACGGTTATTCTTATTAAAAAAATGTTGTTCAGAATTATATCCCGAGTCAAATTAGGCATGTCCGTTGAGGTTGACGTGTAACTCTCGATTTGTGGTCTAGCCGGCTGAAAAACAATATATGTATTTCATTATATTTCATTAAAAAGTATTGTCTTGTATTCAATCTAAGCGTGTGGTAAGGGTCTCATGTTGTCGGTCTCGCCCGGCTTAAGATTTTTCTTACAGGTTTTGAAAGAGACAATCGGTAGCTTGGGCTGCGATCATCGTAGAACGTCTGCTTTGAGCCTGAGATTTTAGCAATGGTTAGCTTTTTATATTCCGATTTTAAAGATCTCATGTTGTAAAAGTTATAAATTGAAGAAAGGAATTAATCGCACTCACTTTATTAACAATTTCTTTGTATACAGATATCTTTCCGTCGATCTTACCAATACAAGCAATATATAAGTCGCATTATTATTATATGTCATCATATGTCTGCATAACATAGGTCACCATACAATCTCGTTTTCCCAAAACCAACATCGATTTTACACTCGCAATGATGATAATTTGAGCGTCGTACTTTGTCGGACAGAAACAAAAAAACAAGGCATTGAGTATTCTGGTAGCAGGGAATTTAATAATTTACCTGATGAAATTAAGTCTAGTAGATTTTTTAACGTAAAATATGGATGAGCTTCTGAGATAAATACGTTTATATATGTATATCTAAATGTATATTTAAAAATTTTTTTTGTAACGTAAATGATGTTTCACATTTAAAATAATTGTAAGCGATAATTTTGCCAACTTGCCTCAAAAATGCCTTACGGCGCTGAGGCCCTTGTTATTTCTAAGCTTCGAGTTATTATATCGTTTTTGAATAAATTTAATTAAAAAAACAATAACGATCTGGTGGATTTATAAATGTACGTCTTTTCTGATCATAGCTTTTAAACAGGCCGTTTTCATTATCAACGATTTGTCTGGCAGTGAGCTAACATCTTAATAAATTCCATTTACTGGAAATGTAACTTCGAACTGGCGCAAATTGAAGCGACGCAAACCGGGGTTTACTGTAGGAGTGTCCGGGATATTTATTTACATTTTTGTGTCTACTCATTCTGAAATGTTCATTCAATACACATGCGATACTTGTATATCTCGACCTTGTTAAATATTCAAATTTTTGTTAAAGACTTTCCGAGCGTTAAAATGAAACGAAACATAATTTAAGGTCAAAAGTCAAGCAATAACGCACAAGAGCTTCAATTGCTATAGGACTGCACAAAGCCATTACGTACTATTGATTTATCAATTAAGATCAATACGAGTATCACTTAAGTACTTTTGACACTTCTTTACGTTTCTAGCGCTAGGTTGTTTTCCTACACCAAGACTGTAGTTCTCGTAGCAAAAGATCTTCAAAGCAATAACCAAAATTTAATGAATTTCAAATGTACTAATGTGGAGTTGAGTAATTTACGACACCAGACGATAAAAACTTACAACACATGAAGAACACACCTAAAAAATCATACCAGCTCACACAGATACGAAAAAAGCAGATACCGACATATTTGCTCAAATATGAAATTGTGATGTAATTTAAAATAATTTACTTCATAAAAATATCTATTGTTAAATAACAGCATAACCCAATCCTTATAAATAATTTTGGGATCATTGTATGGTTGAGTGGGACTATACTATGGTTGTATGGATCATAACATTGCGAGTGAATCATATTATCGTGGTATGTTATACATATTATGGTATGATTGAATGTTAATCATAATATGGTAGAGGGGATCATAGTTTGGTTGTTTGTGCATCATACTATTGTTGTGAGTTGTTGTGCTATAACAATCGGTTTGTGGTGTTTTATTTTACTAATAGAGATCGATTTGTTGCCGGCCTCGTTTGAGAAATTTATATCTTGTAATTCGAAAGTTATACTGTTGGAAGTATGGATTTTCTCTGTATACCAAAAACGTATGAATGCTAACTCTCAGAGAGGAATTCTTCGCTCATTTACAACCTAATGCAGTTTTATACTATTTTTAATCGACTAGAACCCAAATAGTGAAGTACAATAGTATAGGGGCTACTATATGTAGTGTGTGCGTATACGTGGTGTCTCCTTCAGGCTTGTAAAATGGGTTTTTTCATTTTGTAATTTTTGCTCTTTTTCGATTTTGACGGTACCAAAACCAAGAAAGCGAGTTTATTTCCAGAATCAATTTTATTGAGATAAAAAAATGATTTAATGTCGGTCGGGCCGACAGTTTGATCCCCTACAATACTCTGTTGTACTAAAGACTCGCGCCTCTGTCTGGAGCTTAAGAAGGGTCACATACGGTGTTGTCGTCTTGGGGTTTTCCTACCAAATGTGGTAGGTTTTTTCCGTATGGTAGGATGGAAGGCTAATTCATATTTTGGTAGGTCTAGCGGAATATACAACAAACACAATATAAGTTAAGCTTTTAAAAAATTATTAGTTTTTTTCTACCAATGCTGGGTTTGACTATATTCAGAAGATACATTAGGATGCCAAAAAGGATTAATGGAACTTTCATTTGTTGCCCCTGTCCACAAATTAAGCTAACTCGTCAATATCATCATATTCTCCTATGTGTCGAAGGTGGGTAGGCCATAGGGTTTCGGGGTCCAGACCAACTATCAAAATATTTAAAATTAGTTTGAACTTGAATAGATAAAAACATTTCTGGGATATTTTTAAAGCAATTACTTTAGGGTTTTGTTATCCATATGCCCATGTTTATAGCAGCTGGGGTTTCGATTCGCCGAGTCTTAAAAATAGTCCACAAATTATTTTTTGTACCCATATGTACTTAAGAGCTGCGCAATTTCATTTGAATGGTCATTCAAGACATTTGCCTTTGTTAAGACATTAAGTACCATAAAGAAGCTATACTAACTGTGCCGTTCCGTGCAGTTGAACCAAGAAATTCGTATATGTATGTGACGCTGTAGAGTCTACAACGTAGGTCAGTTCAACAATCTGGTATATTTTAAGCGTTCTATGTGCGAACTGTCCCTACTAAATCAGAAAGGATTTTTATAGGGCTATGACAAACTTAGACCCGTTACGGCTGATTTGAACCGACGCTTGGCTTTTGTATAAACCCTCGCCATAAACCATTTTTTTAAATCTTAAACATTGTTTTTTAAACATTCTAGGGAGGCTACAGCAGACATTGACCATTTTCGACTATATGCGATTTTCCTCTGCCGGAGGTAATAAAGTGTGGAAAAGTTTCATCGATATTAAGATAATAGGTAAACAGACGGACAAATAGACAGATGGACATGCCTAAACAAATCAATAAGTTATTCTTTTTTAGGACCTTCTAGGTGCTACGAAGTCATAAAATCCCTACACTGCTGTGAGGTGGACAACTACATGCAAGCACATCTGAAATATAATCACCTCTTAAAGGACGTCGACTTTTCGGTTGAACTTTTCCGCCCATGCTAGCGCGCAATGAGCTTCATATTGCAGGACATCTATCGTTGTAGAAGTTGCAGGATAACTTTTAGAAAACTTTGTTTTTATTCAAAAGAGATCCATATCAAATTTCCCCATCTGAGAAGAAACAATCAAGCAGGTGACAATCCCATCCTACCAAGACTTCCATACTTCTAGTTGGTTGCGGGGCATATCTGAGAACGAAGAAATTACTACGACAACACGTTGGCATCAGAAGAGCCTTCGAGGATTATGTCATTTCCTGATGATGATTTCTGCAAAAAAGAAATCGCTTTTTCAATGCGATGTGTATTTGTTGTAAAAGAGAGTGTTCAAAGAATCTTCACATTGCACAACAGACGAATAAACAAAATCTCAAAAAATAACTGGGCAAAGGAAGGGCTGGGGAGGGCGTGTGTGTTGGGAGAACTTCAGACTATCCCACTAAATCGGGTGATCTGAGTACGAATCAGTGTTCGAGGGCATGAAGGCATACTGCCACTTTTTCTTGAAAATTCTTTATGGTTTTGTTTGTGAAGACTGAACATGAAAACGACTTGGCATGCATCCTTTTCCCCCCGTTGACAGACCTCATGCACCGAAAATCGTACTGCTGGATGGAATAGTCGGAGGTGGACTTGGTGAGCAGTTCATGCGATTCGATTCTTACGTGTGCGACGAAGGAGTACAGGAAGAAATGGAGAAATGTGTAATGCTGTCGTCTGTTTGCTGCGACAAATGTTGTTATTTGGCAAACGACATTTACAGCGACATACACTCAGACAGACGGACGGACAGACAGATGTGCCTACAGACAATACCCGATGCAATATTGTGGATTGTTGTTGCTGTGTTTGATAGAAGCTGTTATAAAAATAACAAAAACGGATAGCATCTGCAAAATGTGTTTAGCTACGAATGGAAGAACGGATTTACCACATGATGAACTCAGGGTGAATGAGGAAGGCTGCAATAGGGTTACAAAGTCGATGCCAAAAATCGACTTTTGACTTTAAATAGTCGATTCATCGACTTTTGTTTAGACTATTTTCCCTATTCGAGATTTTAGTTAATTTTACATATTCATACGCTCGACCGAAGAGTAGATGGTATACTGAATCTGTCATTCCGTTTGCAACACCAAAATTTTTGGATCGGTAACCTTATCTACCTACTTATATATTTATGAAAATGAGTTTGTGTTTGAAGGTTTGTTGGTTTGTTTGCGTTTTTTAATACCGTAAATATCAAAAGCGGCTGGGCCGATCTCTTGGAATTTCTCACGGAATGTAGCTGTGTGATCGGTGGTAAAAATAGGGTACTTGCATTTTTGATATATCAAGTGGGCGTGACAACGCCCGCACACATCAAAATTATAAATGGCCATATCTCATAAACCTAATCGTAGGAAGGTGAGGTTTGGTACATATACAACTGATGTGAAGCAAAATAGTTCTTGGTAAAATGGGCGGGGTCACGCCCCTTTTTAGAAAAACCCGTTATAACACCCATAATAGCAGTCTGGCCGTCGTCAAATTTTATGTATATGCATATACTATTTGGAATCAAGTTTGGAAAAAGGTGCGTGGCCCCGCCCACACATCTTAAAATATAAAACGATTATATCCGACAGACTTTAAGAGGTAGGAATGTGAGGTTAGTACAAATACTGCTAATATGGTTTAAAAAATTTTTGGGCAAAAGTGGGCTGGGCGACGACCCTTTTTAAGAAACCGTTATAACGGCTATAATAATAGTATGTTCATCCCGAAATCTTAAGAGAATGTTACAGTTGGCCAATAGATACGCACAGGCTACATGCTGTCAAGTTTGAAATAGGGGCCGTGGTCCCGCACACACACTTCAAAATTTAACACGACCATATCTCACAGATTATTACAGGTAGGAAGGTAAAGTTTGGTACATAGATATACTCTGATGTGATGCAAATATATTTTGTGAAAAATGGGCGGCACCACGCACCTTTTAAAGAAACCGTTTTAACTGCCATAATACTAGTCTGGTCATTTTGAAACCTTTACAGTATTTTACAGTTGTCCAAGAGATATTCTCAGGGTATTTGGAACAAAGTTTGGAAGGGTATTTGAACAAAGTTTGTAACGACCCACGTAAAAGATTATAAGAGATAGCTTGAGTTTAGTAGATCAACTTCTGATATCATGCAAAATATATTTTTTAAATGTAGGCTGTGTCACGATCATTTTAAAAAAAGTTTTACAGATACATACGCACGTGTTATTTCCTATAAAGTTGGGAAAAAAGCAGTGGCCTCACCCACGCACGTCAAGATTTGACTATTACAGATACGAATTTGGGGTTTGGTACAAGTACTGATATGATTTTAATTATTTTTAGCAAAAGTGGGCGGGTCCACGCCATTACTTCAGGATGTGTTTCGATCCATGCCAAAATCGTATGTTCCAAATATCAGCCTTATATCTAAGATATGGCGTTTTAGGGTAGTTGACTTTTCCAAAGGCTGACCCAGTCCTTTTGAGGGGAAATGTGAATCTCTTTGCGAATCTGGCCCATTTTTAATACCCACCGTTTAAATTCTTCAACACATGTTTCTGCGAAATTGTATTGCTCAAATAATTTTGGGTTACAAGCATTTGTCGTGTTATTAGCTTATAAAACTTTGTAACACAGAGCGGTGCAGAGTAGCAATATTCCTTGAGCCGACAGCTAAAAGTCAAACTCGATTTAATTTGGTCACAAAAGCGGATCACGTCTTATTAAATTTTTGCAACAAGAAGTCGATTCGTCGGTTAATCGATTTTTAGAAACCTATGCTGCAATATGCTACAGCAAACGCTTGTATTACTCACTTCCGAACATTTAAATTTCATCGATGTCTTCGAGTCCTTTCAATACAGTGAATAGTAGAGTAATAGATACAGGGAGTCCGCCGGGAAGGTATACTACTTTGACAGTTCATATTTGGCAGTCGTGGAGTAGAGACGTGGCAAATTTATTATGGAAAAATATTCCATAAACCAAAGTGTTTTTTCGTTAAAACATTTCATCAAAAATCAAAATCAATCATCGATTACTGTGACGATGAGAAAGTTACGTGGAATTTTTGGGAGAAACAACGTGCCACAAAACGCACTATTTATCGTGTAGTGATTGATTTGAAGAAAGAGGGTATGTAGCTAATAGGCCAAAGCATGGACCACAACGTACTGCAAGAATGGCTGAAAACATTACTGCTGCTCAAGAAACAATCCATCAACCTGAATACGACGCCGTGCTCAGGAGCTCGGTTTTTACAGGACAACTTTTCCCAAAATTTTGCACAAGGATTTGCATTTGTTTCCATTTTAGATTCAGTTGACACAAGAGCTTTTTCCACAAGATCACTTACGCCGCACAGTGGCTGAAAATCGTTTTTAGTTGGCCAAAATTCTGTAACTTTTGAATAGATAAAAATATTTAAGTTATTTTTTTAATGGATAGATATTTAGTTCAGCTTGACTCAGTTTTAATTACATTAAAATTGATTGAGGACTTTTTAAGGAATTCTAGGCCAAAGTTTAACATTTTATTTTTTTTTAACTTGTAGAGTGAAATGTGAGTTTATTATTTTTTTATTTATTAAAAGATTTAATATTTGGACTTTAATAATTATAAATATTTTTTGTAATAATGGAATTTTTTTATGTACACTCAAACAAATTTTTAGACTCAAAAAAAATAGTAAAATCAACTGGAGATTTTGCTATTATTACAGAAAAATTAAAAATAATATTTACACTTAGAAAAAACGTTAACAATATTATCTAAAAATCTTGCTATTTATACCGAAAAATTTATTATTTTTTGCTGTCAAATTTGATAATTTTAAAAAACATTTTTAAAATAAAAACTGCAATAGATTTCAATAGCATTTGTAACAATGGTAGGTTCTGTTTATTATTATTTTCTACTAATACTATGTTTTTCGTACTTAAATAACAATGAAAGGCAATTATTATTCATTTGACTCAAATATTGATTGCAAATATTCCATATTTTGTTCTGTGCTATTTCTGTTCTTTAGTAGTTTATTGGCTTCTTCATCTAAATCCCGATGTTCCACTTTCCATTGATTGCGAATAATATGTGACGCGCAAAATAGAAAGGGACCTAAGGTTAAAAAGCAGTTTTGTTCAGCTTTTATCCTTTTTAAAGATTAGGTCCCTTTCTATTTGCGCTTAGAATCGTCGACTTCACTTTCATAAAACACGCATATCTCTGGGAGGGAACCCCAGACGGTCGGCAAATGAACCCAGTTTCTCAAAACGGCGAACTAAACTTGTAATCATGGAAGATGTGGGCGCTGATCTTACATTAAAAAACGGTGATAATTTCGCTGCGTCAGAACAATGGATCGTTGAGAAGAATAATAAAAATCGACAATTTCAAGGCGTTGTTGTGGACTGTACGTATTCATTTTAAATTTCCAAGAGTTTATTTATAATCTGCAAAAAAAAATAAATTATTTTAAAAAATAAAAAAGTTATTTGTGTTTCACATCAGCTGGTCTTATTTGGGCCACCCGTTATTTCTCCATGGGTAGTTGGTTGTATATATGTTTGCAGTTTCCTTTGCATAATCACAAAATTTTCTAGAGTCAATTTCTTCATTGCACGCAAATACTTCTAGGATTATTTTAAATCTGAAAATGAGGCTTAAGTCCACTTCTGTTATTTCAGATACTGTTTCTGGTTATGAAAAGAATCTTCTTGCGGTATTGCCATCATTTGTATTGCCTGACCCTTGTTTTGGCTGATCTGTAATCAATCCAAACTTCCGATATTCATCTTGAACATGTTTCTTTTTTGAACTCCTTAAATCTTTGTTGGTTTCGTTGTTTCTTATTGATCCTGAAGACCCGAAATCCAAATCATAACTGATTTTAGTATGTGTTCCATAGGTCGTATTCTTGCATGTAGTGGTGATAATCCAAATTCATATGCATCGGTATTATCTAATGATTTTGTCGGGACTTGATTTAATTGGGTTGATGTTGCTTGGGTTTGTTGCTTGGTTGATGTTGCTTGGCATATAATGCAGCTGGATGCAGCCTTCGTGTTAGTCAAAGCCTAACCTAAGCACTAATTGGTGGCTTACTTCAATTTGCTGCCCATCTGACTGTAATTGTAATGGCCGTAGTGTTGCAATTTGGGCCTTGATATCACTAACTTCTTTCTTAATGACATCATGAGTTTCTTTTTTGAATTCAAATTTGATTAGCCTGCAGTATTTCGTAGAATATGGTGTCCATTTTTTCAAATATCCATTGTTTGCGTTCTACTAGTCGAAGGTTCTGAATATTCCAAAATCTTTTTCAATCGCAATAGTGCAAATGATACCATGAACATATCTGAGTCCGAAATATATCCACATACAAGTTGTTTGTATTGTTTTTGTCCCGGAGAACCATCACATCCCCATTTACAAAAAGAATTATCTTTGTGTTTCCATATTTCTTTAACACATTTCCTGTTATTGATTGTAGCAAGCGTTCGGCTGTGTGATCAAGTAGAGATTGTAGTTGTACCTCTGCCGAAATTGATGTGATTGTAATAGTATCCCCTGAATGCAAACAGTCCATTTTAGCAGCGGTTGAGCCCTTTTCAGCTGAATACATCGCTGTTTTGTTAATTTCAAATCCAGAAATAATGCTAATGCCTCCTCATTTGTGAACTGTTTTGCATCGCTCGGAGTTGGTATACTTTTAAGAATCCGTTTTGTTCTCACTGGGCTAGCTTTAACAACTTTTCAATGATGTCCACTTTTGTAAATTGGTTCTGTGATCGTAATTGATGTAGGAAAGATTGTTTTATATTTGAACAACCAATTTCATCGATAACATCTTTAAGTTTCCGCCTCTTAGATCTATCGCTGCAGTTGTCCAATGATTTGCATTTCGGTGATACACGAATTTAAGTTTAATTTTATTTTAACGTAACTAAGAACATCTTCCTGGCTTATGTTTCTAAAATACTCTTCGACCAGTACTTTTTATTTGCGTCCTTTATGTTTTATCACTTGCGAATATACGTCCGTACACTTAAAGTATTAACTTATTACTGAGTAAACACTTATCGAATCCGTAATTGTATAGATTTTTAGACACATGATATTCACACAATTTCATAGCAGGTAGTACTTAAATTGATCAAAACTGCACTTGTTACCAAGACCTTAATATCAGGTAAAACTAACTAGTATCTCGCCAATATGGAGTTGTTTTTTATCTTTAGTGGTTTAATGTTGCGATTATTGGCACACATATAAAATTGTTTATACATTTGGTTGACCCTACAATTTGATAACAGGTAAATTTAGAAAGTGATCATATGTCTACTGTAGAACCTATAGTGATAATGTTATGACTTATTTTTTGCTGATCAAAACAAAGCCATAAAACCCTTTCGCAGGTATTTTATTTAATTATAAGCTATAAAATACCTAAGGCCCATATTTAATACTTTACACCATTGTACACGTGTACTTATAGGGCTCTTTAAATTATAGCAATTTGATTTTTTTAGAGTAATTTCATTAAAATGAAAAAAAGTGTTTTAACCGCGGGTCGTCGCGGGTACAATGGTATATATAGGGTTAAAGAAGACACTTTCACCTTTCTTCGGGTGGTACACGTTTCTTGTTCCCTAGAAGTTCTATTCCACTAAAGTTCAAATTTGAGAAAAATATAGTAGTTTCATAAATATTTCCTAATATTAAACGCTAGAGCTGTGACCACTTACAACAACTAAAGACTATAATCCTACCAACATTATAAAAAAGACCGCAGGCCATTATCGATGATAGCTTGCGATATTTTTGATACAAAAAAAAAACAAAAAACACTTTTTTCTGAAATTAAAAAAACAGTTGAGTTTGAAAGCATGCCACGCCCACAATTAGCAATAGTTTTACCTAATTGTTTGGCTTACTTAATCTGGATATATAAGCTACAAAAAGGAGTAAACATTTTAAAAATCAGTGACAAAAAAAATTACACTTTTGGCCAACGAAATCAAAATTTCAGCCACAATGCGCCGCCGTTCATATGCCAATAGGATGTTACAGCTCATCCATGACAACCCCGATTTTCATTAAAAATCATAATGAGTCACGAGGCACATTTTCATTTGAATGGATATGTGAATAAACAGAATAGTCGGTTCTGGGCAATGGAAACCCTCAAATTATTCATCAGTCACCTTCGCATCCATTAAAAGTAAAAGTCTGGTGTGCAATTTGGTCAGGCGGAATCATTGGACCTTACTTCTATGAAAATGAAAACGGCGTAACGGTAACTGTCAATGGGGAGCGATATCGTTATATGATTGAGAAATTTTTAACGCCAGAGCTGCATGCTTTGGGCTTGATTAACATGTGGTATCAACAAGACGGTGCCACATCGCATACAGCCAGGATTACAATGGAAATACTGCGAGACCTCTCTCCACAAGAAATTGTGATGTTGATTGGCCTTCGTGGTCGCTTGATTTGACTGTCCCGGACTTCTTTTTGTGGGGATATCTGAGAAGCAAGGTTTATGCAAGCAAACCAGAAACGCTTGAGCAACTCAAACAAAATAATCGTGATGAAATTAATGAAATACTGCGTGAAATGTGGGATAATGTAATGAAATCTGTGCTCAAAAGGCTAAGGCTGAGGCTAACAGAAGCGGACATTTATCTGATATTGTAATCCATACATAATTGCCTACATTTAATAAAACATTTATCAATAAAAGATCCATTCTCTTTCATTTAATCAAAAAATATAAACAAACAAAGTAGTATACCTTCCAGACGGACACCCTGTATTAGACGGTGCTGGCGGACTGTGGCATTGCCGACTTACATCACAAACGTTACATAAACATCGCTAACACGGTTCCAACCTTCTATTAAAAAGTCATTTTATCCTTGGATCTCTAAGCCTAAACCCACTGGGCTGTAGCTATTTATTTTCTCAATGACAAATTTTTCCTTTAAATCAGTTGGAAATCATTTAATTTTTAAATATTCACGAAAATCGTCATTTGCAGTTCGTTGGCGATCCTGTGTCACTCCTATTTATTCCCTTTTCGTTTTTCGTCTCTTTTTATTTGCAGTATTATCGGTAAGCAACCGAATTTCTGTCAGCACATATGTGACAGAGAAAAGGACCTAAGGGTAAAAAAATCAATTTTCACATTTTTTTTGATGTGGACAACATCTGAGCATCAAATGAGACCGATTCTATGAACTTTTAGGGCATCCCTCCCAGAGATATGCGCGTTTTATGAAAGTGATGGTACACCAAAGATACCCGTATTTAAATCTTTAAAATGTCTCTCCTGAACAAAACTGGTTTTTACCCTTACGTCCCTTTCTATTTTGCGCGTCACATATGCAAACACAAACGTGCACGTTGCAGTTTCTAGAATTGACTTCTTGAATAATGACGGGGCGGGAAAAACCAAAAATATAGGACGTTTTAGCACTTTTCGGAAAGAGATCAAACTATGCAGTCACACCTGTCCATCGTTCTGCATGAAAGAATCTACATTTTATTTTAAAAAGATTTTTTTGACTAAAGAAAAACATTAACGTTGCATGATAATGAACAAATCCGTCTAAAGATAGAATGCATTATGTAGAATGCACACTATGTTCTGTATTTGTATTACGAAGTTATAAAATACAACACTGGTAAAAAAACACCGAAAAATGTAGCAGCTTAAAGTAATTTTTCGAAACAAAAATTCGAAATTCTGTAGATTTTTGTCTATATCTTCAACATTTCTTTTCCGAAACAAAAGAGCTGCACAATGTAAAAAAGTTGAATTTCTCCTCCTAGCATCGCCTTCAAATTTTAAAATTTCTGCTGCAAATGAAGTGTTGATCAGTATTATTGTTTCGACCTGCCCTGCCGAAATAAATATCCAGTGAGTGTACTTTATTTAGATATTTTCCGATAACGTCCATCTTTATTTCACATTTATTACAATATCGGCCGTGACGAAAATAATATAGCGTGCACTATGGATTTTGCTTCAATACAACATTAGATAAAATGAACGAGGGTGTGGCATATACCTATAAATCTTTTTCTGCAGGAATACCGAAAAAAACTGAAAAAATCCGATTAAGGTTTAGACTAAGCGTTTTGGGCATCGTTTTATAGTGTTAGATTTCCAATATAAACGGTCGGTCTCAGGTCATTCTTTTGAGGTTTTACAAGCGAAATGACAAACCTTTATAAAGGGTATAAGCGAGTTACGATATCAGTTTTGGAAAGAATCTCTTTTAAAAATATTTTGCAGGCAATCGTTCTATGGTTACTAAAAAAATAACTGTTTGACTATTTTAACTTTGAAAAGAAACAGGTAACGCCTTTTACTTGCATAAACCCTCGTCGCTTCATTTTTAAAGTGTCTTTAAGTAATTTTTTCACATGAGGCCGATATGACCGCTTTTAATCTCAATCAAAAAATATTTAGAAAAATAAGTTTTATAGGTCGTTCTCAGTCTGGGTATATGCCAAGTATCTGAAACGGCGACAACAAGTTTTTTTTTCAACAAAATCTTTATTAGAATCGAATACGAGTACATCATGACTTTTCCAATAGAAACGATCAGTTTTGAACTTTTTATTAGCAAATAAATTAACTATTGCGGTATTGATATATTAATGTCTGCTTGTGAATACCCTTTTTTACAAAATATTTCCAAACACTTTTTGTTCGATGTTTTGCTACTCAGAAGCATGCAGTGAATTTTACGCTTTTTTTACACTTGTATCAGGAGATTATATGAAAATCTTAAAAACGTTGGACTTTATAATGGATAGCTAGAATGTTGGTTGTTTCAATAAATAATTTGTGCCAAACTAGGTTGCATTTTCGGCATATGAAGGCCACTGTAAGAAAAGATTGTTCGTATCCAGCGTTGCAATGTTCTGAAATGGCGGCAGTCTCAATTTCCTTAGACTTGGGGATGAGTTCAATTTGCGGTGTCATGCGGGTTCGTTTCATGCATTCGAACATTATTTATAAGAGATAAAATGTTGTTTTGCTGTTGGAAGTGGGTGTAGAAATACGGTATGTGTACATATGTACGGGTATATATCATGCGCCAGTACTCAAAATCATGTACATATTTCGAAATTGAATCTCTTTTTAAAGCAGGACAAAGATAAGCCTAAGGACATTTCAACTAAATTGTTTTTGATTTTTTGTGTTGGCAAACATTTTAGCAATTAAAGTAAAATAAAAAATGTTTGGAATGTTGTACACTGGGTGGCGAAGCATTGCCTCTGCCACAACAATGAAATCCAATGATGCCGCAAATGGAATCCAATTACAATAAAGCTTATCGACCCATAACCAAACGTTCTCTTTCGCATCTGCGGAATTGTACACACTTGAATCCAAGTAAGTTCAAAGACATCGACATGTGCCTGCGTGCTTTACAGCCTGTCCTTGTATCTTGCCTCCGAAAATGTTGGCTGTGGGTGTAGATTTTTATCACGATACCAAAAATGGAGTCCATCATCATCAGTCCCAGTATAACCAACCAAGTAGAGCGCTCTAATGCTTTTGCCTGCTGTTGGTTTTTTAGCCAAAAGTTTAAAATTTAATCATGCTCAGAACAATTTACATCATGTTTTGTAGCTAAGCATTGCGGCAGTACGGTTTTACTAGAAGTAAAATATCAAATAATTCTAAATGATGGTTACTGCATATTTGATTAATTGATAGCATGCTTAGAATTGCTTTTAATTTGGGTAGAAAGCTTACGGTTTCAAAAGAAAATTTCGTATGCCGCTAAAATCCGATACAACGCTTAAATCTAAGCAATCAAATGAAGAACGTGGCGTAAAACACGACCAAAGTGTCACGACATATTTGGTAAATGTCGAAACCTATTTTTCCATTCGTGATCATTTATTTACGCCAACTTTAAATGGCGCTAAAAATTTTGGCTTTCTTTGGCAAATAAACGATAATCTATGCAACAAGTGTTACCAAAACAATAATTTTCATAATTAAAATCTATTGTTGTCAACTTAACCCTAACTTAATAAATAATTTTGGGGCTCATAGTATAATTGTGTGTGATCATACTATGGTTGTTGGGATCATAGTATGGTTATGTGTGAATCATACTATTGTTTTAAGGATCATAGTATGTTTGTGAGGATCATAGTATGGTTGTATGTGAAACATACTATTGTTATGACGATCATAATATTGTTGTACCACAACCATATACCCAACAATAGTATGCTGCTGTTCGAATATTTTTATTATAGTATGATGCTCTTCGAATATTTTTATCCCAACCATACTTTTTTCTATGTGTGCATCATCCATGATTAAAAGTTCAGTTCGCCGTTATAAAGTACTGGGTTCCAATTCAGACCTTCATTCTTTCGGTATTCATCGAAATATTGGGTATACACATAAAAACATTGCGGACAATTGTATAAGTAGTTGCAGCACTTGCTAGTAACATCACTACTTAAAAATCTTCCCTAGGTCACATTTGGGACCTCCTGTATAAGTTTTACTTGATGAAAAGTGGAATGGCGCTGACTTTAATGAGTATACTAAACCTAACTGGTATACTGAAGACTCAGAGTCTCTGGATGAAATTTGCTTACTTAATTCCTTAAACACCCCACAGTCAGCTGTATACAACTATACAATCCCTATACTTGTATTCTCAATTTCAATTTGCGTTTCTCAAATTGACTTTGTTCCATAAATTGGCTAGACCACTGGACCTACCGCTGCACAAGAGCCATGATCATCTCATCTTATATATTTGGTAAATGTTGGCCCCGAAAACTTGAAAGCTGGAACCTCAAACCCGACTCTCCAAAAATACATTAATAGCGAACTACATTCCCGCTTGAATTGACATAAATTTGTTTTCGTGATCTCACTGAAATTGGGGTTGGGACTCTAGCACACATTTTCGATATAAATCTGGCCATAGTCCTTTCATACAAACGAAAATCCTTTTTATTATGTAAAAGGCTCGCGAGGTGGAATGCGCGGTGGAAATCCCCTGCAACGGATTTTAACCGCTGTTATTGTATCGATCTCGGCATACAGCCTGTGCGATCTAATCGTTATGAGATAATCAGAAACTATTAAAAGCTTTTTGTTTTTCATATTTCAATACTCGCTCCGTTTCTGAATTTCGTTTTTTTTTCTTGTTCGGAAACCGACGAGGGCGCGGGGTTGCTTGGTGGTGTGGCTTCGTCTATAGATGGAAAATGTGTGACTGCCCTCTCGAAGCCATTTGTTAGTTGTTGGCAGAGGCCGACTCCGAACGTCAAGTAATTACTATAATTGGCGTACCCGACAACGTTCAACTGCCGCCTTTGTCGAATTGTGAAATGTCGGACAAGGCATTCCATACATACGCGTACGTACGATAAGTACGAGTACATCCGTGCGTTAATACATACATACTAGAGTGATCAGTTCGGTTTTCAGAAACCGGCTACTCGGTTTTTTTAACTCTTAAAAACCGTCGGTTTTTTTTAAATGTCAGTTTTTCGAATACCGAATAATCCGGTTATTTTTTGTCGAAACCCGGTTTTTTCGTTTATATTTTATTTATTATTGTTTGTACTGTGTCACGTTTTTTTCAGTGTCTTGTTTTAACAACCTTGTTGTTAGTTTTTTTTAGATCTGGCATCTATAACAAACATCTGTTTTTCATGTTTTCCTTTTCATTCGCATTCTTTCAAATTTATTTATACACGCTAAAGATTAAAATTAAAATAACTAGGTTTTTTTCAACTATCGTTTGAATATTGCAAAAACCACTTGGCAATTTTGCCCAGGTAAGTTTTTTTGGTTTGTAATAAGTTATTGTGCCGACTTAAAACGATGTTTAACTCTTGGATATACATAGATGTCATCTGTTTGGAAATATTTTGAAAAAGACGGAATGGGAAAAGCTCGATGCCGGCAATGTCCAAAGCTCATATGTTGCAAAGGATCCTCGACTTCTGCTTTACTTAACCATTTGAGATGTGTGCATAAAATGGACATAGCAACCAAAACCGACCACAACGAGAATGAAAAGGCAGGTTTATCAGTTATACCAGCTGAAAATTGTTCGATGCTTAAATACGTTTCCAGAAAGGAATCTCTTGGTGAGATTTTTTCGCGCTGTGTTGCTGAGGATGGACTTTCCGTGCGTGCTTTAAAAAATCTAAAGTGGTGTTGGCTTATTTACAGTCAAAACAATTTAATATGCCTGCATCTGAGACTACAATATGGGAGAAAATTTATGATTTCTATCTATCCAAAAAAGATGAGCTAAAAAACAAATTGATTTACCTAAAGCAGAAAAACCAGCGTTTCTCTATTGTGGTCGATGAATGGTCTGATATATCTTATATAAAATACATAAATGTTACTGTACGAACGTATGATCCTGAAAGCAAAACGTTTGATATTTTTAACCTGGGTCTGGAGGAGATGAAATTAAAAGGCACAGCTGGTAACGTGGAACAAGTCATTAAACGAAAGTTGGAAGAGTTTGGCTTAAATATGAAGAGCGACATAGTAGCATCTACCCATGATGGAGCAGCGGTCATGGCAAAGTATGGGCGAAGTATTGATTGCGAGTCGCAGCTTTGCATAAATCACCTCATTCATCTCTGCGTTGTTGAGAGCTTTTACAAAAAAAACTGTAATATCAACAATAACGAAATAAGCAGTGACAGTGAAGAAGATGGTAACAACGATGAAGAACATGATAACGACAGTGCTGCAAATAATCATTTCGAATTTATTGATGAATACATGACGTTAAACGATAGCGTAAGCTCAGTTATAAAACGTGTTCGAAAATGCGTTTCAATGTTTAATAAGTCAACGGAAAAGCAAAAGAAATTGCAAATGTATGTAAAAGACGAATTTAATAAGGAGCTTAAACTTATACATGATGTCAAGCACCGATGGAATTCAATGGCCAATATGGTTTCTCAATTTTTAAAATTACATAAGTGTGTGAATCATACATTATTGGATTTAGGAATGACACCTTTTAGTAAAAATGATATATCAACTTTGTCTGCACTTAGTGACACTCTTAAACCTTTAGAAATGTCTATACAAAAACTGTCTTCAAACTCTTCGACTTTAGCTGATGCTGAAGGCATTTTTAAATTTTTACTTAAACGCTTTTCAACAGTTCAAAATCCACTATCCAGCAATTTGTATGGAATTCTTAAAAGACGTATATCAGAAAGACGTGTTCAAACTTTGACTACTCTCATTCTGTATTTAAGTACTACTGATATCCCTGTTAGTGACGGAGTTCTAAAATATTCCAGTAAGACTGAAACAAAAGACTTGGCATCCAGTTTATACTCAAGATTATTTACGGAAGAAAATGATTCATTATCTGATTCAAGCGACGAAATAGTTTTTGATGCTTCTGAAAATAATTTAGAATCAGAAATTAATACCGCTATAAAAAACATCCAGTATCCTAAAACAAGCCAAAAAAAATCTAACAAAAATGTTGTTTTGGAAGACTTATTATATATGGATAAGAGCGGAAAAAGGACTGAAAAACTAGACAACTTATTAAACGCCTTATACACTATTAGCCCGACGAGTACATTGAGTGAAAGGGCATTTTCAATGTCTAGTTTTATTAAAACCAAAGAAAAAAATAGATATACGCCCAAGCATTTAGACTGTATTTTATTTCTTAAATGTTTCTTCAACGATTTCAAGGAATAATTTAAAATATTTATGTAATTATTAAGTGTTTAAAAATGAATTGTTATGTTTTATTTGCTTTGATCTCAGTAATGTTCAACATTGTAATCAAACAAAAAGTTTTCTTTTTTAAGTTAATGCTCATCTATGAATTGTATATTTGTTATTTTTTAATAAATTAAAAAAAACACATTTTTTTGCTTCATACCTTTATATACCAATGAAAACCGGATTATCCGGTTTTTTTTGAAATTCAAAAAAATCAACCGGTTTTTTCTTAAATGTAATTTTTCGAATTATTCGAAAACCGGTTTCCTCAAAAACCCGAATAATTGATCACCCTAATACATACACGCATGCGTATGAGCACAAACATACCATTGCAGTTATGTATCTTTGGTAGCAATGATTAAGATGCTCTGAGGTAAATTAAAAAATACTTTAGATATTCATTTTGATAGTGCGGGTATCAATGATTTAGCACTTTATTGGAAGTTGTTTCTTGTCTCTGTTTACCCGTGTTCTCCGGCCGTGGATGTGTGTTCTCGTACTCATGTGAGGAAAATTGCAATTCATGGCCATAAATAATGCTTTTACGCTCGAGACCACCAACGTGATGTGGCGATGGTGAGTTTCCTTAAATTCCGACCGACACTTCTTATGTAATGCCCCTGGCACCACAGTGCCAATATCTTGGATCTCTGGCCTCTGTGTGCTCCAATACACCGGAGGATGTGCGGCAGCGCGGTGAGCGTGTATTGGCCGACACCTTGATGTGCGTCGTGTATTCATTTTTACAAATTCACTTGACACCTCTCTAGTGTGACAATCCATGTCCGTCTGTCTGGCGGTCTGCCCGTCGCGGGGCCTGTTCTCACATGCATCGATAGCTGACAACAAGAGCAACTACACAGAAAAACGTCAGAAATCCGCTGGCAACACATGACAAACATTTCTCTTTCGGAAATTTAAAGGGGAAAATGCATGTCATCCCATAGCAAATGATAAATTTTACAATTCCATAAGAAATAAACTCCTTATGATGATGGTAATGATGACTCTTGTACGACAATCGCCACAGTTCGCACTAAGAATGTGTGTTCACTTGTACAGACAGCCAGAGCCAGAGCCAGTGCCAGACACCTATCGAATCAGTGTCTGGTTCTTTATATAGGTGGCATTTGTCAGGTCCCCTTGGCTTCTGCACTAAGCCACAATGAATTATGATTATGCTGCTTTTTTCCAGCCGCTCTTGCAAAGATCTGCTGCGCTCACTGACGTCGGCCTGTCAGGGAGCAGCAACAGGACTTGTTGCTTTCGCCGTCTAGCAGTCAGTGGTGCTCATTACCACTGCTTAAACGATGTCTAAACTGCTGCTGACACGTTGACAGTCGGGCCACCATCAATGTTTCTCATGCTTTAAATCAAATACAAGACATCCGTTTTTTGTCGACTTGTGCGGCTGCGACAGCGACATATCGACAAACGAATCTCAAATGTACCTACGCGAGAACGTATGTACATGCGTCCTTCTTAAGGAGAACTGTCAAGCGAGCAACAAGTGACCAGCCAAGCCAGGCCAGGCCACCGGGCCACCACCACCAGCAAGTCACTGTTCGTCCGTCGGTACGCGTACAATTATTGTTCAAACATTTGGTATGCGTTGCATGTTCTTGAACAGAAGTGTCGTACATTACTTGTTTTATTAATTATCAATTTATTAACAAAAACCCGGACGAGCAGGAGGCGATTATGCGATGCTGCCTGTTGCCATCACCTCCTGGTTGGCTGTTCGTCCCCGAGATTGTTTCCAGCTCTTTGTTTTTTGAATTCATCGTCGCTTGCCAGCCATTCATTCAAAATGGACGCAAACAAACACATCCATCTCAACCGTCTGATGACGAGTGTTTGTCTGCTTTCCGCTGGAAGCAGAATGACGAGTATCGAAAAAAGGATGGACGGCTGGATGGATGTTTGCCAGGCAATCTTTAAATGGAACCTCTGGACAATATCAGTGTAATTTTTTTGCTTCAGGCAATGCCTCTCGTCCGTATTTAGAAATTTGATGAGCAACATTGTCCTCTGGCTTCGGTGGCGTTACAAAAGGAATTTTTTAAATGCAATGTATCGTTTGGCTTAATAAACACGACGATCTGAAGTGAACAGAAAAAAGGAACTTGCCAAAAGTTGTCCACGCAACAGTTATTTGGTGGTGGCAAAGACAGATTATATTAAACAATTAATTAAAACAATTGAAATTTTTACTAGATTCAAATATTTCGTTTTTTGGGCGAGTTTAAAAAGGTGTATCCTAGGAGGAAGCCGCATATGAAAGGCAAACGGCTGAGTAATAATTGTTGATGTGTGTGAATGTGTTTAATCAAGAGCCAAAACCGTAGTGAAGCACTTAATTTTGATTTGCACGAAAATTGTATCCTTGACTTAGAGTCTGGCAAAAAGAGTCCCTGAAATAGACGACCAATTCGTTTAATTTTTAAAGTCATTTGAGCCATATCATTCTGTCGATTGGTGCGAATTTCGACTGCCGATAGATAGGACCACACGCTTCGCATGAGACATGCCGTACGAATAAGTTCAATAATAGAACATTTGCCTTAATTTTACCTAATATTCATGATGCCTCTAGTGAAAATGTATGTAGATTATTTTTGTAGAGCATTTGAACATCCTATCTCTAAGGTTGGTGGATAGCTGTGGTGTCATGGAAGTGTGCAGGGCTATCCGGTTTTTATGTGGCGGGCTTCCACCTCATAAACGCCGGCGACTTACCGAGCCGTGTAAAAACTTCTCTATAAATATTAATTAGCCGTTCGGCGCCGGCACTTTACAGTAGCAGGCACAACTCACGGATTTGAGAAAAGTTTCTCATTGCTCCTTAAGGGGTGTTGTGGGACTTAAGTAAGTACGTAAGTAAGTAATCGCTAAGATTGATGTGTCATTTAAACGGAAGTTTTGAATATTTTTATGCTCTACAGAAATGTTGCCCATATTATTGGGTCAGGGCACAAGAAGTGTGACATAGTGCGTCAGGATTTTGTACTAAAATTTTACTACATTTTTAATTTTTTTTAAAGACTTATACGAGCCTCTTTACTGTTCCTTTAGACACGAACAGCATTGACACTTTTTGTTTATTAAATGACTCAACTGTTGCGAGCTTGTAATCCAGTCTTATTTGCCAAGACTTAACCTAAAACACCACTATTATCAGTATATAACCACTATTATATATTATATATATTTATTGTAAAATTTTAATCAAAAAAAACTTATAGGTAGTCTAAAAAAAAGTAAGGATATCTTCAAAATAAAAAAAATATTTTCTTCGCTTTTCAAAAAAATATTTAATTATTTGTTAGTACTGTCGCCTTCGGTATTATTGAATTGAGTCTAAACGAGTCAAACGTAATCTTTAAGGGTCTTGAAACTTACTCGTTGGCGAAGAATCAGTAGAAGCCTTTTTTGGCACATTATTCAGAGCAGCTTCTGGCGTTGTCAGAATTATGCTTGAGTCCAATGTAACGTCAGTTTTATGGGACTATCAAACTTACGCGGTGTGGTGTCAACGATTTCAAAGAAAGAAGCGACTTTCTTTGAAATCGTTTAGAACACATTTCTATATAACAACATATTTTCTATAATTATTATTATGAGCTTGGAATAAGAACTATGAGTTCTTATTGACTTTATCTTAATTCTTGAACACAAAAGTACTACTGCATATTTCACTACTGGTATTACTTTACATTATATTATACCCTACATATGTTAATGAAATGTATGTATATTGAACACGTCCGCTAAATGACTTTTTACCCATTTGAGCGATGTAAGTCAGTGCGGGTGGTTCGCACGATAACTTTCAAAAAGAGTTACCAATCGTTGGTTACTCTTATAGGTCATATTGCCACACCACTGCTGGTAACTCCCACCGAAATCAGTCATTTCGCCCAGTATTGATATCTTTGTTATAACTTAAAACGTTTTAAGCGATCTGACTAAAAATTTATACTAAGGAATAGAGCTGTAATGTAAACATGTCGACCAAATATTGGATTTCTAGCCACGCCCCCTATGGTATCTCCCTATCAAATGACCCTGACCCAGTACAGATGACAACACACATTACATTACATGTCACCTAGAGCATGGAAAGTTGGAAAAGTTGAGAACTTGTGAGAAGTAGTTGACACGCCCACTTTGATATATCTAATGCAAATGCACGATTTCGTCCATTTTTTATATTCGCAAAATACATAGTGTATGAACTTCGCATATACGAAGTCTTTATTCCGCTTTATACAGTCACATTTAACTGTTTGCTGCATCAAATCAATGGTTTGTCCCCTTAGATTGTATCGTATCAAGTGAAATCAGCTATGCCAATCACGTTTCAACATATCGGTTAAAGGAGTTTGGTCATTAGCAATGACATTTTATCCAGCGTGTCGTAGAGTCTTCAGTAACTGGCCTTTCTCGCAGGAAAGATTTAATTTACAGGGTATTACGTTGCGTGACGTCGGTCCATTAGTTTTGCCCATGACTTTTGCGAATCGTAAAATTCATTTGCAGCATGCCTCTCTTACTTCTGACTGTAGTACCCAGGTCTAGTGCGCGTGTAGACTGTGGACAAAATTACACAAAGGCGACATGATTTCAGCTGATCCCGCTTGTTCGCTGCACTACAACTAGCTGGAAATAAAAAATGAATTTATACCATCGCAACAAGTTTAAAATACCAAATATTAGCAACAACAGTGCACAGACGGACAGATCCCAATGAAATATGGAAGAAGTGAAACGTTTAAGGTGGTGTGAACCGAATTGTACCAGCTTGCGGCAAAATACCGACCCCACTCGGATATTTCCTCTTAGTGATCGTAGCAAATACGTATAGTTTTTCTCAATGTCTGTACAGGCGAAGCCTTTTTTCATTTGACGCACTGACACTGTTGGAATTTGACAGTAGTGCATAAATTATCAACTCATTATGGTGGAGCGAGCAATGCAAAAAAACAGACATTCTGATCCATCCCATTGGGTTTCCGTTGGAAAAAAATGATTTTTCCAAATTGCTTCAATTGATGAACAGCCAATTTAAGAATATGTTCATCTCGATGCATAATTCGATAAAATTTTCATTGTCTAAGTTTACTGAGTTCGTCTCTATAAACATATTCCCCTACTCCGATTTCGCCCATTTACAATCCCAAACAGTTTTTGATCATTACGCAAAATTTTAGAATTCTAGGTTGATTCATTTGGCCACTATCGTGATTTCAAAAGACACGCGGACGGAATGACAAATTGAGTAAACCATCCACCCTTCGCTGGAGGTTTTACGTATCGTAGTTACCACTCTAATAAATAAGGCAGTAAAAAATAATAATAAATAATAAAAATTAAACTGACAGTTGATTTAAGCTTAGCTAGACACACTTAAATATTTCAATTAATTTTGAGATATTTATTGTGATAAACTTGCTAGAACGTAATGCATGTTACAGTCAATTTAGGTCCGAAGTCTGGTATATTTAAGGCATACTGTTTGGGTACATTCTATAACCCCTTTATTCATAACAACTTACAATATCTTTAAAGAACACTTTTATAAAGAAAATTTAAATTTCAGAACCTTTCGCAAATTTGTACACACAGAGAAAAAACGAATTGGAAATCGATTCGAACTACATAAATTCGATTGGATTAACCGAATTTCTGTTGCAATGACCATCATTCCATAGTATCAATGGCAACACGGTTCGAGATATGAAACGATTATTGCTACAACCATATCACGGTACTCACAGCCAGTAACACAGTTATACAAACCGAATTCAGTTTAACTATTGCTTGCGACAACTGGCGGTTATGGCAACCAACCAATTGTGATATAATTGTTGCTTTGGAACCAATAATTGGTGGTGACAACAGATTAGATCTTTGTAGTGACCAAACCCTGTTTAGTTGGCTGTTGTAACATAATATTGTTTAAACCAACATCAAAATATACACCCTATAATACTTTATCGGTTAAAGTCACAACAAAACCTTTGTTTACGACGAAAACAAGTTTGAAAATCCCCATAAAATTAATAGAAATAACAAAATGGTCTGACCGTTTTAGTTTCTTGGGTTAGAAGGTTAACGCTTCCAAACGATACTGTCATATAAATAAACGAACTATAAATAAAAAATATCTTACAGAATAAAGAAACAGGCTTAACTGTAATAATAACGTCATTCCCGGACTTGATCAGAATTTTCGCCATAGATATAAGTAGATCTCCTTATTATTTAAAACCCGACCCATTTTTCCGAGTTACGGCCACCCAAAGCGTGACGATTAATATTGTTATTTACCTTAATTAATTCTTTTCAGAATGGGGCTGCAAGGCGGTTTATATAATATTAAATTTTTTCAAAAAGGATTCATAACCAACAATCTAAAACAACAACCAACACATGTACACATTCGGCTCCAATAATCATCTTAGGCTAATTGGATTACCGATACTTGTTTTCTTTAGCCGAAAGTGTCAGCTCCCTCTACTGAACATTGCTGTCTTCCCAATCAACATTCGGTTGTAACAATGTAATATATATATAGTACGAGGAACCACCAACATTCGGTTTGCAAAAAATGTGTGAAATTTGATCGGTATCAGTTTCAAAGTTAATTCTCTCGTCAATAGGAACATTAATGCAACTTATAGATTATTCAAATGAACCAAAACCATAAATTGTAACCATCAGTTGGTTAAGTTTACCAATACCCATTTTAGTGACAACCGACAACAGCAACCAACAAATGTACTTAGTAGGAACATAAATACTGTTACACACGTTTTATGCTGTAAAATAAAAAGTATTGAATGTTTTTGGACCAAATATTTTTTAATATATTTATTGATGTACTGTAGTAGGGACATAAATAATGTTACAGCATTGAACACACCCATTTCAATAGTAGAACTAAACATACCCCGTTAATGTCATATGGGTTTTGAAAGCTAACCTCAATAGCGTTAGTCTGTAACGGAATTTTAAAATTGTTTCAACTTTCATCATGGAGTGGTCAGATAATGAGAACGGTATCGTTGTAAAGCGCTTTTCAAGTGTGAAATAAAAAATAAGATATTTTCAAAACGCTCCGGCCACTAGGGATTAGCCGCATGTTCGTCTACCGATGCATAAAACTGTTTGAGGAGACTGGGGACGTAAAAGAGCGCCACCGGTCGGGCCGCCCACGCTCTGTTCGAACACCGCATGTCATCAGAGCCGTTTAATCAAGATTTCGCAGAAATCCGCTCCGAAAACAGAAAATCAAGACCGGTGAGATGAATATTACGCAAAATCATTAAAAAAGACTTGGAACTGTCAAACGACGTACCGGACATTTATTGACTGCAGCTTTAAAAAAAAATTGGATTGAAAAACGCAAACGTCTTTTGGTGAGGCACGCTGATAACTTGCACAGAAAAATTTTGTTCACCGATGAAAAAATTTTTACCGTTCAGGAAAAGTTTAACAAGCAAAATGATAGAGTGTATGCGCGGTCATCTATGGAAGCATCTGAACTGCTCCCAAGGGTGGAAAAGGGTCATCACCCATCTTCAGTCATGGTTTGGTGGGGTGCCTCTTACGATATATTAATTGATGTATATTGTATCCAAAAAGAATCTACTTATTCGAAATGTCCGCCTTTTGCCTTTACACACACCTTAAGTCGCACTAGTCAATCGTCAATAGCTGCACGAACCTCATAAATTGGAAAATTAGCCACAGCTCGAACCAAAGCAGTCTTAAGAGATCCAATTTTGGGGTATCTTTTGTGACCAAAGCAGTCTTAAGAGATCCAACCAAAGCAGTCTTAAGAGATCCAATTTTGGGGTATCTTTTGTGACAAACCTTGTCCTCTAAAACCGTCCACAATTTGTAATCCAATGGGTTCAAATCTGAACTGCCTAAGGACCATTCTTCAGAGGAAATGAACGCTGGCAAATTGTTTCGAAGCCAGTCCTGGTACGTTTTAGCCTTATGGGCTGGCGCAGAATTCTGCTGGAAAGTCCATGGCTGGTTTTGGAACAGGGAATTGTTAAGAGGATTCACAACAGTATCCAAAACGCTTTTTTGGTAAACTTTGGCCGATGTTTTGACTCCATGTTCGTAAGAGACACCCCATCAAACCATGACTGCAGCTGGGTAATGACTCTTAGGATCAGTTCAGATGCTTCCTTAGATGACCGCGCATACACTCGTATCATTTTGCTTGTTAAATTTTTCCTGAAATTTTTCTATGCGAGTTATCAGCGTGTTTCACCAAAAGATGTTTGCATTTTTCAACCCTATTTTTTTAAAGCTGCAACCAATAAATGTCCGGTACGTCGTTTGAAAGCACCAAGTCCCAAGTCTTTTTTAATGATTCGACTCATGGTGGCGGTCTTTTACATCTCCAGTCTCCTCAAAAAGTTGTATGCATCGGTAGACGAACATGCGGCTAATCCCTAGTGGCCGGAGCGTTTTGAAAGTATCGCATTTTTTATTTCACACTTGAAAAGCGCTATTACAGCGATACGGTTCTCATTGTCTTACCACTCCATGATGAAAGTTGAAACAATTTTAAAATTCCGTTACAGAATAACGCTATTGAGGTTAGCTTTCAAAACCCATATGACATTAACGGGGTATGTTTAGTTCTACTATTGAAATGGGTGTGTTCAATGTTGTAACAGTATTTATGTCCCTACTAAGTACAAATTCAGTTCCAATAATTATCTTTATTAGTTAGTATTACCGATACTGTATCTCTTGAACCGAAAGCATCAAGTGAGAGCTTATACTGTCTTAATCCTTTCTAAGCCGGCTATACACATTAAGAGATCAAGTTCAGTGCTCAATGATTTAAAAGGTGTTCCATGCTTGGGCCATAATGCGATGTTATGGAAAATTGGCACGTACTTTTTGAACATTCTAGACGCTTGGATGACATAAAATAATACAACAGATAAACTTCGTTTAAAACAAAAAATCTTCGCTCTAAAGTGGTTTCGTAGAACATTTCTTCTTTTTGAATCCATTTCACAAAAAGGCTATTTTTTAAATTCTATAAATTCAAAACATGTCTTTAATTTATTTTTAACGCGTTTAGCGAACGAAAAGACCCCATCAATTTGATCAAGTTATTTGAAAACAGCCAGTTGTTTTTCACATTTCCGGCCCACTGTGCAACGTAAGCAACATTTCGCAGACGAATGCATGTACTAGTAGTGTTCAAGTTCTCTTCGCTTGTTATGTACTGCAAGAGATTTGTATCAGGTGTGCAATTCCTTTAGGTGGCGATTCGTTAATGTACTTTAAAGAACATGTTAAATTCATGGCACTATAAAACAATGGCTCAGGGAAATTTGCTCCATGGAGTCGAAAAACAAAAAGTTTACGGCTCTGGCTCCGCAGTAACATTCGAAGCGAACAGCACCAACCGTGCTCTACGATTAGTGTTTCATTTGATACAAAGTAGCCTTCGCCACGTTGCACTGCAGCCGGCCGCTGATGTGCTAAATTAAGTTTGGGTCTCATTGCATGGTCCATACGTCTGTCTGCCCATCGCGACGGTCGGAGTGTCAACAACGCTGAGCCGCATTCGTGTTTTTAATTCACTTCCATTGGCAACGCAGCTAGCCAACTCCAAGGATCGTAATGCACCGATTTTTGTT
This sequence comes from Hydrotaea diabolus, assembly GCA_963513945.1. Classification (NCBI taxonomy): domain Eukaryota; kingdom Metazoa; phylum Arthropoda; class Insecta; order Diptera; family Muscidae; genus Hydrotaea; species Hydrotaea diabolus. The sequence goes on along the minus strand of OY740718.1, from coordinate 196,128,351 downwards.
TCTTTTTTTAATTTCCTTATGCTTGTAGTCTGCTGCTCACTTCAAGCAATCTCAGCGTCCGCTCTGCAAATCTTTGTGTTGTGCAACATTTTGTTTGTTTTGCTAAAACAGCAACCATCATTACTGAAGTGATAAACAATTGATTGCTGGAACTAGTCAACCGACGGACGGACGGACGGACGGACTGGCGGACAGACCGACAACACACATGTTGTTCGAATGTGTTTATGCCTCCGCATTTGCCGTGGATTTGTTCGACTCTGTTCTGTTCCGTCTGGTTGCTGCTATCATTTGTACCTCCATATACAGCGTGTCACGCAGTATCGTCGAGGAGACGTTGCCTAAATACGGGACATGCAATACTCGTACGTTGCCACTGGCTCGTTGCAATAAGTGCCTTCCTTGTGCCTATGTGTGTGTGTATGTGCACCATACCGCTGTTAATTAAAACAAATGCAATCAAAGTGACTGTGTATGTGTTCGCGTCCACCAGCGTGTGTGTAAGGATTGCACTTGGGCGAGGGGTGGTCCGGAGCAGTCGCCGAACAGGAGTTTGGATATGCACATACTCTGTACATGTGTTTGCCTCCCCAGTCCCCAAAACGGAATGTATTATTTTAAACGTTGTCCATTTTAATCAGAATTTGTGCACATTTAATTGCCGACTGCGCTTAGGTCCCCTCCCGCTCTTAAGGCATGCGAATGAGTTCAATAATTTGTTGTCCCCGGAGTCGTCTTCATTTGTTGGCAGCATAACCAACTAAACAACTATAGAATTGGTAATGGAACTAAATAAATACCGACACAAACTTTAATCTAATATTTAGAAAACAAAAAAACCATTCTCTGTAGCTCCGAGTAAAACTGTGCGATGTTATGCAAATGTGTGTATGTATGCCGTAATTACGCCAATCGCCGCCGTAATGTGAATAAAAGATAAAAAAAACAATAACTCAATAACAAAAACCATGTCATTATTACCCGAATTAACGAAAATAATGGGAGATTGTTATGCAACTAATAATGCTATTCCTCCGCATGAAAATTGGGCTGAAACTATTCACCACCTGGGTTGGACTGGCCTGTTTTGGGATGGGCGTTTTGTTCTAACTACGTATGCAGGTACATCCTCGCCCGCTCATACGTGTTTGGCGGTGGTATTGGGTAGAGCTTTTCAAATCAGGGCCTATATTCCTTCAGGTGTGGTAGTCCTCTTGCGGTGCTGGGCGTGTTGGAGAAGAAGATCCCTCGTAGATTCTATGGAGTGGTACGGGTATTGCTCTGACATAAATGTAGTTAGTGTTCGCAGAAGGGACCAGTATGCTCCGCGCCATGCGCTTCCGGGAAGATCGATCGCAATCTACTCCTTTCCAGGTCGTAATCAACAATTGGTTGAAGTGCCATTCTAATTAAGCAAGTGGTGCATTTTTTTAAAGATGTGCTGGATGCCTAACTTTAAGATTCTACAGGGTGTTCGTCGGGAAGGTATACTACTTTGTTCGTTTATAATTTTTGATTAAATGAAAGAGAATGGATCTTATATTGATAAATGTTTTATTTAATGTCGACAATTATGAATGGAGTACAAAATCAGATAAATGGCAGCCTCTGTTAGCCTCACAAACGCGAGCCCTTTTAAGCACATTTTTCATTACATTCTCACACATTTCACGCGGTATTTTATTAATTTCATCACGCATATTTTGTTTGAGTTGCTCAAGCGTTTCTGTTTTGTTTACAAACACCTTGCTTTTCAGATATCCCCACAAAAAGAAGTCCGGAGGAGTCAAATCAGGCGACCTTGGAGGCCAATCAACATCACCATTTTCTGAAATAACTTGTGGAAAGAGGTCTCGCAGTAATTCCATTGTAATCCTGACTGCAAGCGATGTGGCGCCGTCTTGTTAAAAACACATGTTGATCAAGTCCAAAGCATGCAGTTCTGGCGTTAAACAGTTTTCAATCACGATATCGCTCCCCATTGACAGTTACCGTTACGACTTTTTCATTTTCATAGAAGTAAGGTCCAATGATTCCTCCTGACTAAATTGCGCACCAGACTGTCACATTTAATGGATGCGAAGGTGACTGATGAATAATTTGAGGGTTTCCCATTGCCCAGAACCGACTATTCTGTTCATTTGCAGATCCATTCAAATGAAAATGTGCCTCGTCAATCATTATGATTTTGTCATCCTATTGGCATATGTACGGCGGCTTAAATGGTATTGGTGAAGATGTTCTTGTGTCAACTGAGTCTTAAATGGAAACAAATGCAAATCCTTGTGCAAAATTGTTGCCAAAATTGTTCTTTGTAGACCAAGCTTAGGAGCACGGCGTCGAATTTAGGTTGATAGATTGTTTTGAACACTTTCTTGAGCAGCAGTAATGTTTTCCGCCGATTTTGCAGTACGTCAATTCAGTCAAATTCCTTGGTTTTGTTTTGTACTTATACACCTCTTGATTGACATATCCCCATAAAAAAGTCAGGTCCGGTGACATTGGGGGCCAGCGGAAAGCAGAGTTTCTGGATATTAAATTGTTTAGGAATTTTCGTTGAAGCTCCGCCATAATCGGTCTGGCGATTTGTGCTGTTGCTCTATCTTGCTAGAAACAAATGTTGTTAAGTCAGATACGTCTTCGGAGCAGTTCTGGGTAAAAAAAACTCTTTAAATAAAGATCCCCATTGTCAGTCATTGTTACACCGTTTTCTTCAAAGTCGTATGGCCCCACAATTCAGCTTGATGAAACAGCGCACCACACAGTAACTCGTTCTGTGTGCAGTTCCATTTCAAGGATTATTTGTGGATTATCACTTTATATGCGGCAGTTTTGTTTGTTTACTTATATTTCCGTTTCGAACAAATGGGCCTTTTCAGGCATAAACAAACAATTTATCAAGCTGTTGTCTCATAAGCCATTTCAATAAATTTAGGCAAAATTCCATTTGAATGGGCAAATCCAGAGGGTTTAACTTGCTTACTATTTGGACTTTGTATGAAAACATGTATTATCCCTTGTAATCACCGTCTGCTAACTGAAATTTGCGCGAATAAGTTTCGAGTCGAAACGCTTGAATTTGCCTGACTTGACGATGCTACAGCCGTAATGGTGTCTTGAATCCGAAAATAGGTATCTCGATGGTATGGCCATCGTGTGATGCTTCCAGATTCGGCAAACATTTTTACCAGCCCATCTAAAGGGCGTTTTTTTAGACCTGTGGTTCTCAATCTTGCCAGTTGGTGTTTTTGACCATCACCTTATTTATGCTTAGTATGGTTTTCCATTTCATAATGAATAGACTCAGTCCGGAACATCGTTTGCATATCGCCCAAAACGAAATTTAAAAGAAAATGTTGTTCAGCGACGAAGCTCACTTTTGATAGAATGGGTACGTTAGTATCCAAAATTACCATTACATCCTCAAGAAGTCACTGATTGGTGTGGTCTATGGGCAGAGGAATCATTGGTCCATTTTTCTTCAAAAATCAAGCCGCCAAGAATGTTACTATCAGTGGCGAACGCTTTAGAGCCATAATTAATAATTTTTTCGTGCCTGAGTTGGAGGATGTTGATGTGGACGACCTTCGGTTCCAACATGGCGGTGCTACATGCCATACAGCCAACGAAACATACAATTTATTGAAGGAAATTTAGGTGAGCGCATTATCTCGCGATATAACACCGCTGTATTATTTGTTGATGCCTTGGAAAATGATATTCGGCCCGTTATTGCGGGCATTAGGCCCCAAATGCTGCAAAAAGTGGTCGAAAATTGGGCCTCTCGGCTCGAATCATTTTTTCAATTCTTCTTTTCAGTTCTTTTTATTTCTTCTTGAAAACCACAAGTCTGAAAAACACCCTTTACTTGGGGGAGTTCAGCTAAACTCCCGCCTAAATTCCCTATGGAAGGAAATGCAGAACTGCAATACATGGTACCGCTGCACTATCCAAATTCTCTTTTCTGTATCCCCAGCATTCATTTTAATAAATCTAAATGCTAACCTTCCAAATAAAATAAAGAATAAGCCAATTGCTCACACAGAAAAGGCATGGAAATAAACATACCCTGATAGAAAAGACACATGATTCCATAATTAAGGGTATATAAGCTTCGTCACGGCTGATCTTTATGTGCCCACTTGTTTTCCTTATGCTCGTCCCTAATCGTTTAGCTTGGTATTTTATGAGAGATTAGTTTATATTTGTGTGTTTAGTTTATATTTGTTATTCTAAACTATTTTAAAAAATATTTCAAAAATGAAGCTCCTTATGAACCATTAACCAATATTTACGGAATATTTGTATTATATTATTATAAAGGATCAACAGCGCACCCTTAATCAAATCAATGCGAGTATCAAATAGGACTGGCAAAATCAATGATTTATAATATTTTGGCTGGTTACTGTACATTTACGATTCTAGTTGCACATATCGAAAGTTCAGGGAGTCAGTCTATATTGTCTGTAAAAAATTAGCACTTAAAATTCCACTACTCCGAAATGATGTATCGCATTTTCGAACTTTAGCTGACAGTCAAGAAATTACATTTCACATCGAGTCACAGGCACATTTCTGACGAAGGCAGGAGAAGGAGCCCTTTGATTATTTGTCTACACCGTGGCAAGAACTATTTTCGTTCTTGCAACACTTTTTCTATTTTCGTGCACAGTTGGTGCATTTTTTGCCCTCAGAGGCGAGGCAAATCTTATCGAATCGAATCGGAACATATGAACATTGACTGTGAGTATGTAAGTACGGATATGTACGAAGGGGTATCTGAATGGGCCCATTCTGAAGCCAAAACAAAACGCAGACACCGCCAAGAAATCTGCTGCAACATCAGCCGTTTGCGATCCGATGTCTTCAGTAGCAGGCAGCCAACATATGTCCGTAGTTTTTTTCCTGAGATTAAGACATTCTGGATTTTAATGAATGAACACATTTCTCGTTTTTGTTTACTTTGGGTTCTGCTCCCATTTCACTTCTTCATCGTTAGCATTGAGCATTGGGCTACTGTTGCTTCACAGGGAGAATTTTGGCAGCGTCTCCTACGGCGTATGTTGGGGCTGGGCTAGGCTGTCTTTCAATTCATTTTTTTTTGTCTTGTGTGTTTCGGATGTGAGATTTTAATTGTGCAGAAGACTCATTATGTCTGATTCTACTTGTTTATTTGTATAATTAAATATGTGTGTGTATGCATACATACATACGTATGTGTGTGTGTCGGTCCTGTGACTGTGTCTGTTTTCGTTTATGTCGCATCGAAATACCCCGTCTTTGTGCTTTACGGTTTGCCTCAATCGCAAATGCGATAAGTGTTTTTTGTTTTTGGTGTTCCGATGATTTTAACTTGGCGAGAATTTTGGCCGATGCTGCTGCTCAAATTCGCTGGCAGGCAATTGTAGCTAATTTGTATGAAATGGAATGCGCTTTCTGTGCATTTTTTTGAACTGTTGAGTAATGGAAGCACATGTGTGCGTCCCAGCAGAAGACCTCAATTTTATTGTTTGTGTCGTTGATTTTTCGTTTTTGTTTTCCTTGGTAGTCTTCTGTACGTATTGATTGCTGAAGATGCGGTACTCACACATGGACATTAGAGTGACTCACGAAAAAATGATGTCGTTGGCACTGTTTTTCAATCAGCTTTGGTCTTAAGGTCAAAATTCTAGTCAATTATTTTAATAATGCTAATATGACTGAGTTTTTATTATATACGTAAATTCGTCCTTGTACTCATGGAGCGATTACACCAAAAATTAGGTTTTATGGGCAAAAAAAGGACCCATAGTAAAAAATAGCAAATTCAAATTTAACTAATACATAATACCAAAATGAATTTGTTTGACTGATGCAAGGGCTCAGGGCATAGATATTATAAATAGAAGAATACTCTTATAATTGTAACGAATTCATCGTGGATAGTCAATACGAGCGGCCTTGCCGAACTCAGTGATGTTTCTACTTTTTTTAAACACAGATTGGTTTTCGACCGGATTGCCAGATTTTGAATATGTTTTGGAAATTACACAAACCGATTCTTTTTGTAAATAAAGAAATTAGAGTATCACTTTCCAGACATTTTTTACTGTCGCATAGTGCTATTGATTGACCGCTTTGACCATATGGACCGTTTTTCCACATTAGCCGACACGTCAAGAAAATGTCCTTTTTAGAGGTACTAAGTGCGTATCACTGTCCGTCCTCAAAAAACACTTTGTTAAGCACTCAAAAAGTGTACTCTTTTTCGAAATAATTTTATTCACTGGGCCGATTTCGCCCATTTATGAACATAAGCCATGTCATTCAAAATTTTACGATCCCAAGTTCATTTGTTTGACGGCCAATGTGCTTTCAACAGATGCATGGACTAGATCATCTTTCATTTCTAGTAGAACGAATATTAATGTTTTCACTCTTCTCTGCAACGGCTTAGATAGGAATCAATAAATAAAACATAGAATGTTTCAACGTGGTGGCACAGATATATACACACAGGAAAAAAATCATTTGGATATCGGTCCGAACTACAAAACTTCGGTTGGATAAACCGAAAATCTGTTACAACAACCAGCATTCCATAGTATTGAAGGTAATATGGTTTGGTATATCAAATGATGGTTGCTACAACCAAATCACGGTATAATACATGGATAGTACTTATACCGTAGATACCGTATTTTCCATATTTCGATACATATAATTGTTAAGAATATTTTTTACATATTTTGCGTCAAATGCTCAGTTATCGTACTAATATTTAAGCACAATGAAACTAAGATACTATAGGAGACGATGCACTCATAGGAGACGATGCACTTAAAGAACGTTTTGTACTTACATTAAGAACGCCGTTATCCTTTTTAAAATATTCTGTGCTTGTTTAAGAACGTTTAGTGCTAGTCTTGGTAACATAAGGACATTTGTGCTCACTGTAAGAACATTTCGTGACCTATTAAGAACGTGTTGTGGTCAGTTTATGATCGCATTGTTTTGGTTTTCAAAACTTGTCGTTCTTACGAGTACTCGTACTTTATAAATAAATAGATTTCAGTTTACTCCTTCTTTACGATTGTTTAAACTCAAATAAAAATGCAAGTTAAGCGATGTAATTTTTTAATTTTTAACTAAGACTATGAACAAAAAGTAATAGCAAAAAGCAAAAATTGTCTATGACATTGCAATTAGGCAGATGTTCAAATATTCAAATATTGACTTTTAATACCAGTTCTTAGAAAGTCATTTAATACCAAATCATATAATATTCTAAGTGCTCTGTTTCATTTCGCTGCATTTCTATCTTTATTCTTCTCTACGATTTCTTTTAGAATTAAATGACTGTACGAATCCAAATATACTCATACGTGTAAGTGCTAAGTTGTTGCCTGTAACTAAGTCTAACATAAAATGTATTTTGTTTCCCGCCACGACTTATATTTATACACCATTATATAGCTATAGGATATTGAAAACAACACCAACTCAACGTTAAATCGAAATCAATATTTACCTTAAACAAATCGTGGTTCAGATGAAGTATAAAAAACATGCGACGAGCAAATATTACCAATTCTGGAGCTCTGAAATGCGACAGTTTCGACCAAACTTGCCACATTCCTCGTTTCAGTCGGCGCTATCCCTATTCAATGAAGCTTTTTGGGTATAAGCAATAGTATGACTAATTTCTACTGCTACATTAGGAAATGTAGAATATATGGTTTTTCTGCTAGATCCGTTTTCATCTCTTGCAAGCTTTATATTTATATATTAGACAATCAGTTTGCCACCTGAATTATTTTCCTTTTCCTCGGGAAATAATAAAAACCCTGTAAATATATAAAACATTCGAATATTAAAATAAAATTATACGATTACCTGCATATCTTTCTCATGAGACGAAATAAATCAGTCAAATCTTGTGGCCTAAGCACGATATTATTGTAAATTATATCATCGATGATTATATCTGCAATGGTATTTCTACGAGCACAAGTTATGGTACCATGTTGTTGTGAATGGGCAATTACTGCTTTTGCTGTTAATGATTCACAAAACAGGATTTTTAAGTCTTTAAAATAACATATAAAAACGTACGTAAAAATGTGTCACAACTATCATTTATAGCACTTTGCCTACAATAGAACTACTTTAATTGTTGGCGACAAGCAATCACTTGGTGTTTTACGCAGCCAATCTGCCACTTTAGACGAAGTCGAGAGAGTTTCATCGCCTGTGGTCGACAAGGCCTACAACCTGTACTAGGTCGATTTTTAAGTATTTTATTGCTTTATTATAATGTTTTTTATTAAAGAGAATCAGATAATCAAAAACAGATTCTATATCTATGCTTTGCAAAACCGTTAATTGTGGACATTAACATCTTCTAGTGTAGGCAAAAACTTTTCAATTTAATCAATATTATTACCCACAATTATTAAACTATTTTAACTACCAAAGCCATACATAATAAAATTTGAAATCGCACTACAACCACACCATTCCTACGAATTCGTAATATTAGAACCAGCGTTCTTACTTCAAGGACAGCGATCTCAGTTAGTTACCCAGTGCTCATATTTTTGAATAGGCATTCTTACATCAAATACGAGCGTTCAAACTTCAAGTATGAGCATTTTTACTTTAGAAAAGGCGTTCCTATTTTAAAAACAGATCTTTTTTTGCGAACCAATGTTTTTGGTTTAAGAACGAAAAATTGAGAAAAACAAATCTAAAAAGGAGTCCGGTCGTGCTGGTTTTTAAAACAACATTTTTCTAACAGTTTGCCTGCCTGATTTTGGGGCATAACTGCTAATGATCAAAATTCGTTTTGTGGCCCTCTTGACTTAGGATTTCCATTTTAAGAAATCCTGTACCATTTTTTTCTCAGGTACACATAAATTCCAAACCATAAACCACACCATTCCTACGAATTCGTGCAGAAGAACAAAACTTGAGTCATTGGTATTCCTGACACCCCCTCCCAGCATGCGTTCGTTTGTTCGAAAAGAGTCTTGCGGTCCTCGTAGGGTTGCTCCTACTCGCCGCAACCGGTTGCTGTTGTTTGTCTTTCAAATGAAGCAGCATTTCATTGAATGAATTATGCATATGCAGAACTAGTGACGCCCGCCCCGGGCCCCATTGGAACGAACGTGGAAGTGTAATTGAAGTAGAAATTGGAATGGGTTTCTGAACCGAATGCTGCTGGTGTAGATTTATTTGTTTATGACAAATACTGAGTTGAGAAAAGTTGCCCTTTTCCACTTTGCTTAGATACAACAGGCGATAATTAAAATATTGCGATGCCTTGGCGCTGTTGTTGGAAGGACGGCTGGGGCTGGATGGTGAGCGTGTAGCAATGTTTTCGCAATTTTTAAGCTGTTGAAATGTTGTGGCATTTCTTGTTGGGTCTCTACACGTGAGCGACATTTACAACTTCATTAATAGCTAATGACATGAATTCATTATTAATTAATTGGGGCTGCTTTCCAATGGCAACAGGAGCATTGCCACGAAGTGAAAACTGAGCAAACCAAAGTTCCATTAATTGTTAAAATTGTTTTAGGGGAAACCCATTTGGTGTGTTGTTGGGTTCTTATTGAAAGTGAACGATGTGTTTGAATTAGACAAAAACCGATAGGGTTGCCACATCGCAGTATAGATGGATGTTTTTCTGTTTAAGGTATACGTTACAGTATTTATTAGAAGCCACTGTAACATAGCATAGCTACTTGACATTTGTAAGATACATCGATGCTCTCGTCATTAATTGATCCAACCAGTATCAAGTTTTGTAAATGATTCACTGACCACTTTTCTCTACGATAGCCAAATGGAAGTGTTAAGTCTTAGAAACTTCATATTCAATGCTATCGAATTTAAAAATAAAAACGTAAATCTTACTTATTTCTCAAGTGTACCAAAATTGTTATTCTTGATTCAGTGCTAGAGTGTTAGTCTCCCTTAAACCTCATATATAAGGTTGAATTGGGTGGTCGATAATTGGTTTCAATCCTCCAAAAATTGAACGGTGACCATTGAAAAATTGGTGCTCAACATTTTTTCTCATTTGGATTGCTTTGTTTACAAACATAGCATGAAAATTATTTACTGCTGTTTTTGACAATTGCCTTCTGTAAGCACCATCTACTGGAGGCCAAAAGGACCCATCTACGTGGGAACCAGTTTAGCAAGCATTGCAATTATTGAGGGGATACATATTCAAGTAGCTGCCTTTCCTGGAGCTAAATCTGTCAACACAAGTTTCCATTATCTTTATCGCGGTTCCTGCCTCTTTATCTCGAATGGCTTGCTCGATATTCGCCTTAAGGGCCTAAATCGATAATAGTTTGCTCGCATAACATCGGCTCTTCATAATACCTAACAAGAAAGTCTTACGAGTACACAACAACTGTGTTAGTCACGTGACCAAAATCATATTTAAACACTGATGGCAAATTACGAGGACATATCAAAAATTCTGTGACTTTTCCAACGTCCCTCGTAGTTATATGAAACGCAACACAGCTCCCATGAAGTACCACCTGTCAAATGTTGAGAGAGTTCCGTCATTTAGTTTATGTTTAACAGCTGTTCCAAACATACAATCTCGTTGATTTTGTTAAAAAATGGAAAAATTGACTTTCGAGTGCTCATTAATCATTATTTTTTGCGAAAGAAAACGTCAATCAAACCCAGAAATGGCTTGATAAATATTATAGGAACTATGCACCATCGATTTCAATGGTAAAAAAGTGGTTTCGTTGTGATCGCACAAGTCCAAATGACGCTGAACGTTCTGGCCGGGCAATTGCGGTCAATACACCCGAAAATGTCGAAAAAATCCTGTATATGGTGTTAGCCGATCGAAGGGTAAAGTTGTGTGCAATTGTTGACGCCATAGGCATTTCATATGGCAGTGTGGTTTCGATTTTACATGATCAGTTGGGTTTAAGAAAGCTGTCTGGAAGATGTCTGCCGCGTTTGCTCTTAATTGACCATAAACATTATCGTGGGACAACTGGAAAGGATTGTTTGGATTGTTTGTTTAACCGCAATTCGAATGAGTATTTGTTGCGTTTTTTAAGAGTGGATGAAAGATGGATGGAACCGTCTCCGACGAAGGCTAAGGTGACTTTGTCAGCCAATAAGGTGATGGCAACAGTTTTTTTGAAGGCACGCAGGGTAATCCCCATCGATTACATATAAAAGGTACAAACAATTAACGGCGAATATTATGCCAACTTATTGGGCCCATCTAATGGCCAAGAAAAAGGTTATTTTTTATGAAGATAATGTACGTGTGCACACGTGTGCAGTCCCAATGGCAAAATTGCATATATTGGGTTACAAAGTGGTACCACATCCGCCAGATTCTCCGGATTTAGCCCCCCCCCACCCCCCCGGCATTATTTTCTATCTCCAAGCCTAAATAAATGGCTCGGTTGATGGAGATTCGGTGGAGAATCGGCTCTAACGATGAAATTATGGATCAAACAAATGCCTATTCTATGGACCTCGAAAAATCCTATTATTTGGAAAGGATACAAAAATTAAAGAAACGTTGTACTAATTGTATTGAGCTAAAAGGAGATTATGTTTAGATATTGTTTTTTTGCACAAAAAACTGTGTGCCCTCGTTTCGACTCGTATTATCCAAAAAGCCATTTTAAGTGATTTGAAAAATATTTTAATTTAAAGTTGTCTAAACCTTTCAAGATCATCCTTTACAAAACTAAATATAACAAAAATAAATTGAAAAACATGTTTTGTGACAGTTTTGTGGTGTGTCAAAATCCCACTGTGTTAAATAAATGCCACAAATAGTGGTCATTTGGTGGGTACTGTAGGTCATGTTCCTTGTTATAAACTATCTTCTGAAAATATTTATAAAATTGGGCTCTTTAAAGTGATTGCGTGATTTACTAAATGAGGATTCGAAATGAATTGTGTAAGTTTATGTCCAATATTTCTCATAAAAAAAAGTATGTAAAACATTTTCTATTATCATTTTTTACGTGAACTGAACTTGTTTTGAGGTTCTTTGTTTTGAATATATGTTGCAGAATTGAATGTTTGTTTCATAACATTCGCCGATACTGATAATTTTAAAACTCTGCACTGGTTAAAACCCTCAAGAAGTTTGTCTTAAATGCAAAGTCGCCTGTATTTGCGACATAAAAAAATCATCGACATTTTTTCTAACGAAAATATCTGCTAAGCCAAAATGATTTGTTAGGTAAAAAAGCGTAACCAGTTCAAAAACGGGTTAATCGAAAGTAAACTTATTGTTTGGATATATGTGACAGCGCATAGAGAAAGGGACCTAAGGGTAAAAAAATCGATTTTCATTTTCTTTTGATGCGGACAACATCTGAGCATCGAATGAGACCGATCCCATGCCCCAAAAGTGTTCCCTCCCAGAGATATGCGCGTTTTATGAAAGTGAAGTCGACGATTCTAAGTGCAAATAGAAAGGGACCTAATCTTTAAAATGGCTCTCCAGAACCAAACTGGTTTTTAACCTTAGGTCCCTTTCTAATTTGCGCGTCCCATATGGATTTCTAAACAGTTGTCTATTGGGATTTCAGGATTGTGACATCCTCCCGCTGATGACGATTTAGTTTATTCCCCATTCCACTACCACCATAGTGGAAGAAGTATGGCTTACATCGCAAAGTGGACGGAGAATGAATGGCATGAGCTGGGGCGGCATTCAAAGTCAACATTCGGCGACACTCTCATTTAAACTGATGTGAAGTTGGCAAGAGATAAATTTTACTTTTAATATTTAAATCTTTTTCGTCGTATTCCCTGGACGGTTAGTTATAATTATCTTTCTGTTTGCTATAAGAGTGCCGCAAAGCTTTTATTACGAGCAGATTAGAAGAAATCATGAAGTTTCTGTAAGGACTACTGGGATGGGATTTTGGAAATTATATTATTTCGTAAATCAACTGCCCGCATCATCTATTCGTAGATGAGGAAGGGTATTCAGTGGCCGCTGTTGTCCACCCGAAATAGGTTGCTTATCTTGTATCTGTGGTCGTCACCGATATGCCCGCATAGCGTTAAATTGTACCAAACTCAACAAGAACAAAAAAATCTTCTTTACCTCAAAACACGAAAATTACCATAAAAATAAATTAACATTCAAGCACAGAAAGTTCCGAACGACAGACTGGTGGTGAATGGACAGGTGTAACTGAAATGTACCAAGTCAAGTGCTGCGAAGAGAAGAAAAACTTTATCCTGCTACGGTAGATTTTGAGAATTTTATCGCTTCAATCTCATGGATTTTGCCTAGTTGTAGCGTTATGCCTCAGGATGAATAATTCCTGTGTCACTTTTCATTCGGTGGGCCATTGGAAGAAGACAAAGTTTCTTTGCCACGCTGCGTGTGGCCGCCCGCCTGTCCGTCTCTCTGGACTGGAAGTTGCTAATGTAGCTGGTTGGCTGGCTACTCATTACTGAGTCACAATAATTGCAATTTTCTTTTCCATCTTCGCGTTTGAATTAATTTTCAAATTGTATTTGCTAATCGTCGTAATAATGAGCTTATGCAAATAGCGACTGCCATTCGAATGTTGGCAAGATTGTTGAATTTCTTCTAAAACGCATCTAAGAAGTACGTCTGCGATGACAACGTTCCTCATCTCTTGTGTGCAGAATTTGTGCAGGAGCTGGAAGCTGGATGCTTCATATGGATATGTAATTTTCATTTAGTTTTGTTGGTAAATATTTACACGACAGTCGTGGGAGTTATTTAATGCCATTCTCAAGTTCCAATGCCTGTGCACTGGGGTTTTGTGAATCTATCATCACTCTAAATGTGATAAGTCAACAGTTCGAAATGCAGTATCTCAACTACGCAACTGCACAGGGGAGAGTAATTAGCGAATGCAGAAGAAATTCATTTAATGACTAATGTGGTAACTTTTGGACACAAATGAACTATTTTGGCTACACGCACACACGGAGAAAAAATCAGTTGGAAATCGTTCCGAACTACAAAAATTCGGTTGGTTTAACATTTTTTTTGTTGCAATCAACAACGTTCCATGGTATTGATGGTAATATGGTTTGACTTACAACACGATTGTAGTTGAGATACATCGGTGGCATACCCCATGGAGCAATGAAGTCTGTTTGCTGTTAAAATTAAATGGTACGATTTCAATTAAGATTGATTTTGAACGAAATATGTCGGTGCTGCTAAGACCCTTTGTGCCATCATAGCCTTATGTTTTCCATGAAGTAATCCAGACTATTTTGCGATAATTCTGCTAAAATGTTTTTCTTTCTAAGAATATTACGCCAATAACAACATTGTTAAGGCCACCGAAGTAAACTTCCGTGATATAAGAAAATTTATCAGTGAACCTTGAGAGTTTTGCAGATAAAACTGCTGTAAGAACCGCCGATAATCCTACATCGAATAAAACTTTTTTTAAATGTTTTCCTTATAGGCGCCAGGCGACTTATGCAGTCCCAAGGGAAATTCTATCTCACGGTAAAAATGCATTTCATTTAAAGTTTGTTGCCTTAAAAATTAATCAATTGTCTCTACACTAACTTACGAGTACATAAGTCAGTAATGTATTATTACAATATTACGTATTATTTGTTGTTTATAGAACATGGTAATGCGGCAGGAACTAGCGCCTGTGGTAATCAGTGTCAAGGTCGTAGCTCGTTTTTGGACATAATTAAAATGTCCTGGAAACAAAAATCTTGTTTTTCGCATGCCAAATCCAAACTAAATTAAAAATTTGTATCTCTTAGTAAAAGGATGGAGACCTTAAAAATACTCTAAACACTATTTTGGTACTCTTTTAAGAAAGTTAATCTGGCTCTTTACAAGACATTAATGTCGAGTGTACTTTGTAGCAGTCGATTAACAGATAACATTATCACTGAACGGAAAGCATTGAATATGATCACCTCTGGCTTTGCCACCCCTGGTTGATGAAGATGGCTACTACAGGGTGGGCCAAAAGTTACCATGGGGTTAAAAACTTTAATAGCTTTTTTTGTTTATTAACTTTTTTTTTAAATTTTTTACACTAAGAATGAAAAATAATGTCACTTAAATGACCATCGTTTTCAGCTTCGCAATGACGGGCTCGGCTTAGAGCTTTTCCTTAACATCCTTCAAAATTTGAGGCTGTAGCGTTGAATTTCTGCAACAATGTTGGCCTTGGGTTGAAGGATTGTCTCAGGCTTTCTCACATATACTCGCTACTTCAAATAACGCCAATGTAAATAGTCGGGTGCTGACAAATCTGGCGATCGCGCTGGCCCAGTAAATTCCGAATATCTGGAAACATTGCCATTGTGTCTCGGGCAGTGTGGACAGTGGGTCCGTTCTGCTGAAATCACATCTCAGGTCTGTTTCCAAGAGCAGGACGTTAATAAATTTCTATCATAAACCGATACCGCTCTCCATTTACGGTTAAAACACTTTCATCTTCATTCTCGAAGAAGAAAGGCCCAATGATATTTGCAGATGTGATCCCACCTAATGGCTTATAGATTTTCAGAAACCCAGAACCTAAAGTTCTGCTTATTAACAAAGCCATTCAAATGAAAATGATCCTCATCACTTATAATAAAATTTTCAATAAAGATGATTTCATTCTGCCCAATTGTGGAAATTTAACTTCAAAATTAAGACGTTTCCGATGATCTGCGGGTTTTAATTCTTGCACCTATTGCTCTTTCTTTTAAAAATGCGCCGTAGTGACGTACGAGACACTCCTAGCTGAGCAGAACGCCTTCTGGCAGATGTTTCTGCTATTTCGTTAACACTTTGCTGTACTCGTTCAATATGTTCCGCAGTGCGAATTGAACGTGGTTTACCGGTTCGAGACAAATCTCTTACGGTGCCATGTTGGCGATGACGATAAACATTAGCAACGAATCATTGCGAAATTCTAACGTTGAAACATCAACGATATGCTCTTTGCGTTCAAATAATTTATCGCTGGTTTATACTAAAATTCTATTATTCTGGTTGTTTGTTCAGTTGTGAATCTCTCCATTATTTATTCTCCAAGTGTTGTTTATATAAAAAATAAAAAAATATAAAAAATGAAAAAAAATAAAAATAATTTATAAACAAATAAGTTATTAAATTTTTAAATCCCATGGTAACTTTTGGCCCACCCTGTTCTACTTTTATGCTTTTAAATTTGCTTGAACTCTCTATAGAATACTAGCTGAACCCGGCCCTCGTTGCTGATCCTTAATACTAATATATAAATGAATTTATAAATTATCATTGTGATTTATTTTTTTTTCCTTTTTAATTGGCTAAAGATGGTCAATATTATAAATAAATATTACAAATATTATATTTAAAAACAAATCATTGTGATTTCGTGACAGCATAATTAGAACGTGACAGTACCAGCATAAATTATAACGGAAATCCGGCTAGAAGCAGAACATCCACGTCTTTAAACATTATCGTCAATGATTATTGCGAGCAAGGCTGGTTTGTGTCTCCATTCGATATATTACTTCTATCAAATTCAATTATAATTGGTCAGTTCAACGGTAGTTTACTATTTCAATGGAAGTTTGAGCTGTGCTTATAAATTGGCATTTTCAGAAGGTACATCAGCCAGAATGATTCAACATGTGCACGAATAAATGTTATAATCAGTGAAAAAAGGATAATTTTGAATGTTTTCTGTGAGTAGTTTTTTATGGATTTTAACTGAAGATTAGTCCTATCTGTATGGCCGTAATGCGTGAAAACGTTAAAAACGCGATGATGCCTATCCAGCAAGTAATGAACGCAAAATATTATAAAAAAATCTTCAGTATCATTGCCAAAAATATTTTCTGAGAAATCTGATTAGGTGGTATCCAGTTTATTTTATATCAGTCATGCTACACTAATTAGATCTCTCTATGAACATGTGCAGTCAGCTAACCACTGTGCAGCGTGTGGCACATGTTTATGCTCAGAGCAGATTAAGTTTCAAATCATCATCCCACTGTACACTTTTGATACTGTGTGCATTTCATTAAATGCGATGAAAAACTGAAAGCACTTCAACTAAGTTTCTTGGGCAAATCTTTAGCAAATCGGATTGGATTTTCTTTCTTTCTCCAAATGTAATAATTCTGCCGCTGTGAGCATATATGCAAACATACATATATAATAAGCTCTGATGAATGTAGCTCTTCCAAGAAGAACGAGTAGTTAATCCATAAACTTCATTTTGTCAAGCCAAATCTGCAGATACTCGCACAACAAAGGAGATATGCATGGTTGTGACTAGGGTAAATATATAAATCTAAAATGTGAGTTCATCACTAATGACAATTTCCATTATTTGTATGCCAATTTGTTTAATGGAATGCAGTTTCGCAATTACATAAATTTCCTGAGTAAATTTGTCTTGGTCTATTTGAGCTACGAATATGATAGCTTAACTACGCCCGCGGTGGTTCAAAGTTCGCAATTTTCCGATTTTGTTTAAATTCAAGGGTTGGCAGGACATACAAATTATAGAATGAGTAGACTTAAATATTCTTTAAATAAAAACGTGATACGCTCTGCCTTCCTGAGGAGAAGCGGTAATAATCCTTATAACCTCATGTTGGTGAAAAATCCCTTAATGTTTAGCGACTATACTTTGCACTTTGTGGCATGGCCTTCTTATCGAAATGGCGAAGAAAAATCTTACTAGCCTTCCTGTCGATTTCAACAACATTTAAGTTATGGTTAGGATCAGGATTTACGGCGAAATCGGCTATGCATGTCATACGAGCGACACAACGTTCAAAGTTTTAAAGGAAGAAAGTATCGACTGGGTTATCTCACGGCCAGTCATTTATGGCCTGTCAGTACATGTCAACCTCAGATATTTCAATGTTTGGGTTAGATTTAATTTTTGTAGTCACTTTCTTTAAACGAAGGTAGAATAATGAGTTTAATTATCGCATACTAGCCATACTAGATCGCCTTATAGCGTTATTACTTCGACTTCAACTTACATTTTCTATTTGGCAATATGACAAAGTCGGTTTTGAGGGTGCTTAATGATGACAATTTGAAGTCCCATGCTTCACATCAGTATGACTCATTATAAGTAATCTGGAGTGGATTACTCTCAATCCAGGAGGAACAGCGTCACTTCCTCAGTAATTCAAATATCTCCTCACACAGATGGAAAAGTAATTTTGTACATGCTGAAATTAGGGGTACCTGTTTTTTATCTCGCATCATCCGCTGTTTATGTGGGTAGAGGGAAGATTGAGGGGGAATGCCTTTTAATAATTCAATAGCTAAAAATTAATTATCCTTTCGGCAACAATAACACACGAATGAATGATTTGATTTGTCCCTCCACCCCTCACAGCCGGAGAGGCTGAATTCCTGCAGAAAGCAGCAAAGCGGAAACGTTGCATACTAACCGGTGAAAAGTCCTTGGTATGTAAGCGAGTACTACAAGAAGGACATGTGTATGTGTGCATTTATGCACACATGTATACCTATTGGAGTATGCCGCATTTGAAAGTACAAACTACATACACACACGCACACTAAATGCTTTTACTCATTTTACTCATGTTTTGCTCGTAAGAGCACCTCAAAAAACGTAGTGTTAGTGTATATGCCTGAGTATATACATACATAAACATATATATATATATATACTATATGTATATACGGTAGTGTGAGTATGTTTCTGGCATCCATTTGCCAAAGCTCATCAAATATTCAACATATTATTAAAACAAGCACATATACTCGTACATTTTCATAAACGTGCCTGTGAGTGCCGATACACATGAGTATAAAAACACAGCAAGTTGCACAGTGGGTCGTATTCTCACAAGGCGCAGTTATCGTGGGTTGTCTGCGATTTGGGTCCACAGTATAACAAATGACAACGCGGAAATAATAACAGCAGTGTTTTATTTGCAAAGCTTCGATAATTTGGGCTGAATAGCAAAATCGCAATTGCTAAAACATTGGGAAACAAAAAGTTTGTCTGTGTGACATTTATAAGCCCCATTGAGTCCAAATGTGAGCTGAAATGGGCATGTGTATGAGAGGTACAATAACAGGGCGTGTCAACCTCTGTTTCGACATGCAAGTACAAAGCCATTATAAAATAATATATACTTATAATATATAATATTACGGAGTTCATAATTTAAGTGATTTCTACGCAAATTTATGCGATTTCTACGTGCAAAATTAAAAAACGATGGCGAGATTTGCGCGTTATCGTGCCACCAGCCTCACAGACGGACATGGCTCAAATGACTTTAAAAGTAATGAAGCGTATTTGGTCAAAATGCTTCTTTCAATTCGTTACACTGAGGCTATAAAAAGGTTAAGAAAATGACGAAAAACTTTATCAAATCGAGACAAAATTTCACCACTTACATGAAGCGTCTTCGTTCAGAATCCAAACCTTAGCACCCGAAAAGACACAGTGGGAAGGTAACGCATACATACATACAACCACTGACAAATGTACACCCACACACACAAAACTCACACATATACATGTCGACGAGGAAGAAGACATTGCACCACGTAGCGTACGTAATGCCATTACAAATACAACATTTCATTAGAAATTTATGAAGACGCTGTAAAGGATGAAAAGCACCAACAGCTTTGGTTGAGTTTGGAACAAATCAACATCCCTTGGCTTGGAAACAAGCCGGATGGGATTGAATGAATACAAACTTTGAAACAAACAAATGAAATTTAGTTTTTTTTTTTGGCGCAGAGTGAAGTGTATGGCGTTCTCAAAGTTTTGATACAAACTTCGTCCTGCAATTTACTTACTAAGTTACATAAATAGAGGTACATACATACAGTATTTTCCGAATCTGCTTCGAGCGATGCTTGCGCCAGGACTCGCCTTCGCGAAAAAGAATAACATAAAATGTAAAGTAAATAATATGAAATGAAATAAATTATTAAAAGAAAACATTGAAGTTATTTCCACATTTATGTATGTGTTTGTGTATATTTATGTGTGCTTGTGTGTGAAAGGAAGGAAGGATGAAGATGAGAATGATGATGATGATGGCTACGATGATAAGAGCGACCATTTCAAAAAAAATACAACAACCGGATATTAAGGTGATGTCTATACTCGTACGTACTTGTGCATTCGCCGTACTGATGACCAGGCCTCGGTCCAGACACAGGGGAATTATGGGGTGAAGGAAACCACCACATCTGTCGGAATCCATGCTTAGTCGATTTTCAATTAAGATAAGTTTCACCGTATTAGACATGGATTGCTTGGATTTCATTTAAGTTGGATAAACTTATGCCGTACGTTTTTGGATATTTTCATTGTTTCTGTGTTCGTTGTTCCTGTTTTTATAGCATATCATTTCCCCTCCTTTGTAGTTGCAATCAAAAGCAAACGAGTTCATTACTGCCAACAATTGAGAATTCCCACATTTAAGAGTTGGTCGGACGGATGAAGGAGATGTCCAAACATATACAGTAAAAATAATAACGTCCAGTTGTAGTCACACACACAAGGTAGGTTTTCCGGGAACTCTTACTCAAACAAAAGTTTTTTTTTCAATCGTGGTCAAACAACACTTCTAAAATAAGTACTCCTAGGAGCCTTGCGGATATGTGTATGGCATTTGAAGAAGAAGACCCTGTTTTGTTGATCAAACAAGAAATAAAAAATAGATAACAAAAGCGGTATTTAGATGTCATTGGATCTTTGAAATAAGGATGCGGTGTGGAATACGTATTGCGACAGATAGTGTGCGCGACTACGACAGAGCACACCTAGGCAATCCCACGAAAGTCGGTTCTACGCACCGGATTGACCCGAAGCAGCATTTCTTCGGCCAAGGGCTGTCACCTCGACACTGTGTGTGCCGCTACAACAACAACAACAAATTCAATCCAAATCAGTAATTGAACAAGAAGTTGTTCCAATCAATACCATAAAAAACCATAAAAAGATTAAGTAATAGTTGTACCTTTGTATTGTCTATTCAAACATAACAACCAAAATATTATTCAAGGGAGTTTACCCCGATACACTCTTTTTATACGACATTAACTGCATGTTGCCGAAAGAAATTATATATATCTTTCTTCGAAATAGTCGGGATGCCGAGAAAAATTTTCGGGCCATCATCGACGCAGCAGCCTTTCCGAGATACGACCAAATTTCCCAGCAGAGACCAAATTTCCCAGCAGGCATCAGATGAGCTCCAACCCTACAATTCGCCATTTCAGTTCTGAGATCAGTAGGTTAGGCAACGAACATATGCGGAACAAATGGTTAGATCACTTAAATCGGCGCAACTAAAGTACAGAGATTGGTAAATTGTGGACAACTGTCAAATCGTTCTCTATAGTTCCCTGCAGGAAAGGATGATCGGACAGCCGCCACGGCGAAAAGTCCCAAGCGGTGCGCGAGTTATTTCAACCACCTTTTTATTGAGCACCCAGAGAGCGATTAAGCAAAGAGGAGAGTATTGCATAGTATCCGCGCTCTCCGAGTCGAAGAGGCACCACCACAATTTGCCGTTGGAAAAGTTGCCCACGTTATCCACAGCGACACGGTCAATGATGACACTTTGTTCGACGATTGCAGAAACGACACTTTCGCCTAGTTTGAAATATTATGTCGTGAAATATATGTGTAAGCGCCAGTCAAATGTAGAATTTAGAGGCAGGAAGTCGAAGCCGCGTCGAGTTAAATAGGGAGTTTCTTAAGGTAGGACACTGTTTAACCTATACCTCTCTAAAATTCCTGCACCATCAGGCGGCGTTAAAATTGTGTCATACGCTGATCCAAAGTGGATGACATATTCGAGTAAATCAACTGTTACCTCACTGATATAGCACGCTTCTTTACAACGAGGAATATAAAAATATTCGCCTCCAAATCAGTAGTCTCATTGTTCAATGCACTTAATGTGAAAGTCAACATATTTGGGTCACATTGGAGAGCCTTTTTCGATCCTCGGCACAGCTGTCTGCGATAAGCTTAAAAGTAGAAACAATATCCTCAAGTCACCAGCCGTCTGAACTTGGGGAGCCGTCAAAGACACCATGTTGAACTACGCAGCGCCGGTATGGTCGGCGAACGTCAGTACGACGTAGTGGAAGAATATTCAGACTTACCAGAATGGCGTAATGAGAACTTTAACAGGGTGTCTCACTATATCGTCTGAGGACCTTCTACATGAGGAGACAAAAGTCCTTACCGTGGACAGATACACCAGATACACCATGTTGAACTACGCAGCGCCGGTATGGTCGGCGAACGTCAGTACGACGTAGTGGAAGAATATTCAGACTTACCAGAATGGCGTAATGAGAACTTTAACAGGGTGTCTCACTATATCGTCTGAGGACCTTCTACATGAGGAGACAAAAGTCCTTACCGTGGACAGATACAATTTCTTATTGTCTAAGTTGTATCTGTTTGGGTGTCTTTGCAGAAGTCATCCCAACCACCATCTCACGGACGGGAGATAGTGGCAGGTCAGCAATGTAGAGAGGGAGAGATGTTCAGCGGTACAAGAGAGAGCCTTTAGATCTGATAAGGTCTCAGCAGCAGAATCCAGATATAGCGTGAATAAAGACGTTACATCGGCAGACGCGCGTGATTCTGGCTCAGCTGCAATTTTTCGTTGATCAGGTGCCTCTTGCGTTCTTTAGATTTAAAAGTTTATTTCTAGAGGTTCGAATATTTATTAGTTTCCACCGACACTTTAGTTCAACTGACTGAAAATTACTGATAGAATACTTGAGGTACAAGTAACCTAACCATAACATTTGGTTGTACTCATGGAACTATTTTCAATTGAATACGTAGGTTTGAAAGTTATCAAGTGAATCAGATGGTTATCTACAAACGGATACTTCGAATCTAAGGTGCCTTTTATTGTTAGACGTTTCTTAAATGGTATTTACCCTTAACATATTGGGTACCAGAATACATTGAGTCGGACTTTCTCTCCCGGAAATGAATCTATGCACACATGACAAATGCAGTCCCCCAATTACATATAATTCAATGTAGTCAAAGTAAGCCCAAATGGTATGATTAAAAATGATTAAAAAAATAAACATTATAAGAATGGCTGGCTGCTAGGACCTTTGCATTCCAAATTTTAATAAGTCCATAAACCTTTTGTACGAAAAATATTCAGGCCAATAGGCCTAGTGCCGGCATTTTGGTTGGAATATAAAAGGTTGAGGGGTGCCATTTGCATATCGCATCCTGACAATACTAGTGTTCCCAGATGCAAACTGGAACTTCTATTGCAAACTCTAACATTTTTTTGAATAACTTTACTCACAACGTTTTGCATTTGAGGGTAATTGTTTATATCCGGCTATGTCAAATCTGAGTGGTATACAACCATCTGTTTGCCAACAGTGTTTGAAGAAATGAGGAAAGATAATAAGAGAAGACGGATGGATCATTTTGCATCACGACGAGGCGAGCTCTCACACATCAGCTGAAACGATGAGCTATTTGACCACTAAAGATGTCGAATTGATGGGCCATCCACTTCTTCCTATTCTCTAGCGTCAAGAAAAAAATGCGTGGTCAACGATTTTCGTCGCCAGAAGATGCTGTTGAAACGTTCAAAAATCATGTTTTGGATGTGTCTTAATCGGAGTATAAAAAGTGCTTCGAAAATTGGTCTGGCGCATACAAAAGTGTATCTTAAAGGAGAATATTTTGAAAAACAATTGAACCATTCGCAATGATAAATTATTGTGTTTTTATTGCCGGACCCGAAATATAAATAGTAACCCTCGTAAAAATACTTTATAAGAAGCAAGTGAAAAGGGATTCATGAAGCAGAATGAGACAGTTATCACTTAATTAACGCATATTTGGGGACGTTAGAACATGTTAAGCCTTTTCAGCAGCGATATTTACAGCGTTTTATTCAGATTATTTTATGCTTTGTCAACTTATTTAGTTCAGTCCGACTTTTTATTAGGGACCGGAACCTACTGTTTATCGCCGGCTGCGAGTGGCTAAAGCATTTTTATAGAGAAGTTTTAACATTGGTAAGAGATGAATCTTTTACTCGTCGCCGGCCGACTCTACCGGAGTTAAACACGGATTGACTCGTTTTATAATGCCTCTTCACGATGTACGCCCTTTCCTTATTTCGTCGCCACTCTAATAAACTCGAATCGCCAGTTTTGTTGACGCACATTAGCCGTGACGTTGATTGCATTTAAGATAGCTGCTGCAAAATCTAACAAGAAATATGAAAATATTTGACATTAGCTCGTGCAAAAGGAACAACCAGCAATAGGAGAAACTTCACTGCCTTGGCACACAAGTCAGTCAGTGAGTCAATAAGCAGCTCAAAACGTACAGAAGACAACAATGGCAGACAGTCTTTTACCTCCCATACCCCTCAGACATCAATTGATTTAATGCTTTCGCTGCTACTACACCAACAATGGGCCAACGTCGTAGCCGATGCTTGATGCTGGTGCCGCTGTCGTTGTCGCTGATACTGATACCGATGTTGCTGGCATGTTTAATATTCAAATTGTTATTGCTCGGTGGAAAATTGCTATAACGGCAAAACACCGCCATTGCCTTCGCAACTCCGCCAGGCGCAGAAAGAAACGAACACAAAGTGCATTCTCATGCCGTGGAGCAGAAGCACGTTGCAAGTTGCAACCCAGATAGATTGAAGGCAAAGATTAAGCTTAATAGTAGACAATTTAGCTTAAAACTGGGATTAAGCGCATGTGCGCCCGGACAGACACGACAGCAAATGTCAAGTACGTATGCATTGTCAGCCTTGCATACAATCATCGACGGACAGAGACGCTAGGCAATCGCTGTCAATGAAATGTTGTGTGTTCGGTCCCGTCGATATTGTGTTTACTTTTCGACTCGGCTCCGCCGCCCGCGTTTGAGATCCCCCGCCCCACGGATTCGCAAAAGACATGCCGTACGTATTATCGGCTCCGCCCAATGTCTGCTTTTGCTTAATTAGTTTTCTGTTCTGGGTTCTGCCCACCGAACGTAGGAACGTTAACTGACAGCACTGCTTAGCTCCTCGCTCGCTCGCTTGGCCGTCTGTCTGCCCGCCTAGAAGATGATTCCGAGCACTAATCAATAAGTGGAGCAGCCATCGCAAATTAATATGCATACACAGCGCATGCATTTTGACTTCCTCATTACTTCTTACACGTGTGTGGTGTACGTCCGAAGCTCCCAGTTTTCCGTGGGCACTGGCGAAATTGAGGCTTGGCCTGTTTTAATTTTAAATCTATTAAATATTATGAACTCATCCTTGAACACATCCAGTTAATTCACTGAGCAATTATCTTTTAGCTTGTTTTTCTGATAAGATTTTACTTCAGCAATATTGTGGTTGGGCCGGCATAGATTCGTGGCGGTAGAATTTAAAGCAGGGAGATTGTCACCCTTTCTGGGACTTTATTTACAATTATTACTGACAAAAGAAAAGGATGTGGTAATACCACGGATTTTAATGATTGTTTCCGGTTAACCCTACGATTTTAAGGTGTTATAGTTTTCTGTGCATCTAGCTTTCGCCATTAAAACGAGGCTCCTTAGCAATCGCTAAGCGTTGCTGGTTTGGAAAAAATAATACTGAGACCTACTAGGACCCTGGGTATGTACATACTATACTCACCTTAGTCATTTATTTCGCGATGAATTACCCAACCACCCAGATGAAGTCCGAAATTTTGTTGCACAGTGTTGTAGGCTAAAACGCATATTCAGGCAACGTTTGTTGGATGCAACCAAGGACTTTGGTTTGGGTTTGTTCACTACTTCAGTCAAATGTCACTGACTCTATACCTTTTGATTCTAATATAAATGAAATGTATTTAAATACGATTTTCTAGTTGACGTTTCAGTAATCGAATATAAAGCGTAACAAAAGTAAATAAATTCCGAATTCCCACGACTTTGGTACTGCGCATGCGACATCAAGACTCAAAGGGCGGTATATCATTTTACTCCATTGTTTATAATTCATGGACGAGCGGTATAACTGCGCAAACTCACTGTGGGTGTACTGCCTCTCAGTGCCGAATGCCGCATTTCCAACTTCTCGTTGGATTATCTCGAAAATCTGAGGTTTAGTGCTCTGTGTGCCGAGTGCGTGACACATGTGCTGCCACTTACCTTGTCACATAAAGAACGGCGATGCTATTGTGCGAAGTAAATACAAACCAAATAAGATTGCCATAGCCGATCTTACGAAATTGCTTAACATAAATCTTGCACATCATTTAATAAAAAACTTAAACATCAGCGACTTGGACGACGAGGGGTATTCATTTATCTGACCTTTTGCGAAGACCTCTGAAAAGAAGATGACTGCATTGCCGACAGACTGACAGGGACAGAGCTAATGAAAACATATACATATATCACTCGGCGAATAAAGCACATTAAGGATAATAAAGCACTTTTGTTTGCCTTACCATCATCGGAGAAGCTGTCGACAGCAGGAGCGGGTCCCATATCTGTGTCCATTGTGGGGACATCATCCTTGCAGGCCCACTACCTGCTACAAGGCAGAGCCCTGCAAACAACCATCTTCGTCGTTCTTTCCTTCTGACCGTTTACGCTACTGACGCGGTGCGGGCACATACATTCTTGAATTTTCGATTGCCAAATGGTCCTCTTGCCATGGCTACGAGTTGAATTCATGCTGGAATACAGTAAACCCTTTCATGCAGCCAGGCGAGCATGTTGCACAAAAGCCAAGGTCGCAGAGTATCATACTAAAGAACAGTCTCAAATTTCCTTGCATCTTGTGCGAGCGACAGTCTGGCCATGAAGAAAAGGGCTTGTTTGCTCCGCATGCACGAGTGATCAATCACGTGACTGCAATTACCACAATTTAGAGGAAGGCGAGCGCTCTGCGAGTATTCAAACAACAAACAGCCCTCGCAGAGGACGTGGGTGCCGCCTAGACGCAGGCAATCAACTCTCCACACACACAGATACATATTCGGAGGATATCATACAAATTAGTATACAGACCTCCATTGCCTACCATGAGATCATAAGCGAAGATCCACACCTTAGGCTGCTGCGCCATCGCCAGTGCGCACAGTTGGAAGGACCGGGCGGAGGGACATAAAATAAGCCATACCCTAAATGTGGCTGAAGTAAAATTACTCAATTTATGAACTTGGCCAGATAATGCTAATGGAGCAGCTAGCAGATCAGCGGGAACAAAGAACGACTCAAGCTGAAACCAATCGGAGACATTAGCATGGACGTCGTCGCATGGTCATGTTGCCTGAGCTCAACAAAACAAAGGAAAGTAATCGTGATGTGTCCGTTGGACATTTGTTCTTTTGTCTGTTTGTTTTATATCGCTTAGCGTTTGGAACGCTTTAGAAATGTCGACGTAAATCTATTTGCAAGTTTTTGCGACTTCATATACGTATGTATGAATGTCCATACCTACTCGTGCAAACATACGCTATAAATCAATGAATGTATGCATGCTACTCCCTTTCTAGCATCTGTCCAGGCAATCCTGACAAAGTTCAACTGTGAGACTTCCCTAACAAAACGGGCCAAAATCAGAATTCCAAACAAAAACCCCCCGGGGCATCATCCGGTGATAAGCTGTTTATTTGGGATCGATAGTGTGAGCGACGGCAATACTTTTCGAGAAGGAGTTAAATCTCAAAAGGAACGTCAATGACAGGGCTGTGGAGTCGGAGTGGGAGTTGGCGTTTCGAGAATTGTCCCGGAGTCGGACCAGGTCAAAATTAATTCCTCGATTCCGAGTACGGATAAAGATGGAAATTTTATCAAAGGAAAAAAAATCATTTGCAGATTTTTTTTAGACAAACGTTAAGTACAAATTTATGTATCCTAGGTAAGGTACTCGTACACTTAAAAATCTGTGCGAGCTGACTCACCAAGTCTTAACATTCCATTCTGATACCACGAAAACTAGCAAAACCTAAAAAATTAGTTCTCTTCAAGGTATTTTTTCTTAACTTAAACAAAAAAAGAGAACATGGCCGTGATACTAAGATAGCCAATACCAATAACTGTAAGATCGGCTATATCCGCATAAAGAACGACACGTGAAAGAAAAAAATTCGCAATGAAGTATGCAAATTATCTCTCGACGTTCTACTCGTCTCTGGTATGTTCCTGTGGCCCAAAACTCAAATAAGGTGAATGTGAGACATGTTGTTAGAAAAAAATGCAATCATACGATGCCAGCTGGGCTATCAGAGGCTATAATTGCTCAAACTATGAAAAGTACAGCCATTATTCTACTTCTCTATTACACATCTATGATTCGGAAGTCTCCCCGCTATGCGAGTATTTATGGAAACTTTCGTAATCTTTCTGAGATGCTGCGGTAGCCCGCCTTCTTATAATACTCAGGGACATGACGTTTCTTTAAAATTTCACATTTTTTTATTTTCGGTCTCAATTGAACAGTATACAAGCTGTGAACAATATCCATTGATTTCCCTTTGTTAGGCCCAGGTACACAAATGAAGCTTATTGTTCTATCCTTTATGGCTGAAGGGACATTTTTATAATTTCCTTTGAAACAAATAACTGTGAATATTTATTATATTTTGTTTTTTAAGCTAATATTTTTATTACATTCTTCCCGACGTTTCGCCAATGTTTTGTTGACTTCTTCAGGGATACGTCTATTTAGTTTAAATAAAAACATCACAAATTACACATGAACTTTATAACTTACAATATAGGAATCTTATTACATTAAATGTTTTTATAGACACAATTTCAGACACATAACGTAAATACTGACAACTTAAATTTAATATCAGTGTGTCCTTATTTGGTCTTTCAGCACGGTAGGCATTATTTGCACTTGAAGGATCACCGAGATAGTCGTACGTATCACTTGGAAATCGATGAACAGTATATCAAATATATACTGTTCTTCCGTAGTTTAAAAGAAAGTCGTTTTGTTATGGTACATGAATCGGAATATGTTTTTCTTGTCAAGACTATAACGAATTACGTCACTGTGTTAAAACCAACAATCAGAAGTGGGTTTTGAATGTTAATCCTTTTAACCAGAAAAAGGCGACACGACAAACAAATTTGTCCTGTGTCATAAAATTCGTATGAATACGCCACAAAATGATGAAATCCTTCGCATGCTTGTAACGGCCCAAGATTATTCATTTACGCCTGGATGGTGGTGATGCTGATGGCAGCGGGCGGGGACGATTAAACGCGGCGACTTCGTGGGTGACATTGGTCTGTGTCGTAACCCTTCAGTGTTGAGGTTACGCACAGTGTTGCCATTATTCGCAAGTCAAATCTCAAAAATCCCAAAGTTTTCATGTAAAAACTAAGAACATTATTTAGTTCGGCCACACCGAACCTAATATACCCACCACCGTAACTACGCTGCAAAACCAAAAACTGACATTCCGGCTTTAATGTTGAAACCCCACAGTCGGTTTCCCAAATAAAGCTTAACCCCAACACGTCGGTTTGCCCGGTATTTGCTGTCGGTTTTCCATTTTTGTTTGTTCGTTATGTGTAAAAGGATCGATTAAGGGATAACTGTCTGTCCATCCCTTTGCTGTCTATCTAAGGCTTGTTTTCAAAATACAGGTCGCAATTGTTGTCCAATCTTTATGAAAAGTGGCAGCAGTAAGTGGTAAGGAAGGTCCAGCTCTAAAAGCCACTTACCTTAAGTAAAGGGTGTACGTCGGGAAGGTATACAACTTCGTTTGTTTATAATTTTAATTTTTAAATGAAAGAGAATGGGTCTTATATTGATAAATGTTTTATTTAATTTCGGCAATTATGTATGGATTACAATACCAGATAATGAAGCCCAAAGCATGCAGTTCTGGCGTTAAAAAATTTGTTAATCATGATATCGCTCCCCATTGACAGTTACCGTTAAGTCGTTTTCATTGTCATAGAAGTTAGGTCCGATGAGTCCTCCTGACCAAATTGCACATCAGATTGTCACTTTTAATGGATGCAAAGTTGTCTGATGAATACTTATTATTTGAGGGTTTTCCATTGCCCAGAACCGACAATTCTGTTTATTCATTACGTCTTGTGGAAAAAGCTCTTGTGCACAGTAATCGATTATTGATTTTGATGAAATGTTTTAACGATTAAAACACGTTGGTTTACACATATTTTTCCACAATAAATTTTCTTCGTCTCTACTTCACGACTGCCAAATATGAACTGTCAAGACTAATGATGACCAAAATGGCAGCAAAACAAAGGTTGGTATACTTCCCAGCGGACACCCAATATTGATAAAATCTGGCACATTTCATTATGAGCGATCAGAAGTTATAATGGATCATAATGTCCACGTTTTGATATAGCCCCAGTGTAAAGATTTCTCCCGATATAACATACAACCGGTCTAGAACATCCATACGAGTAGAAACTTTGTATTGTATATAACGATTTACAAACAGTCATTGTTGATCCGAATTGAGTCATATAGGCATATTTTTGATATAGTCCCTGTACAAGCTCTTCGGGGACTTACCATATACATGGGCATATGGATTTAAAATAAGTATACATTTTTACAAGGAAGCTAAAAATCAAATTAGTTTTGCAGTTTGGCTAAATTTGGTTGACGGATCCTATGTCCGCAAATCTGAACCACTTACACAAGGACATAGGTGTACCAAAAACAAAGCCATTTTCAACCGTATTTTAATATCTCGAAAAAATAGAGCCTCTTGAAGATCAGAATTGCTTCACTTCTGTCCATTCTTTTGCAAAGGCTTAAGCTGGAATGTCGGTTAATACCGATTTTTAACTTTCAAAATCACGGTTTTGTAAAATCTTCAAAATGAGGGTTTTCTTAAAAACACCGGACACTGTGCCAAATTTCATCTAGATTGGGTATGTGGTTTCTACTGATTAAAAAGAAAAATATGATAGGCATATGTGCGTGGGAGCTATTGGTCCCAAATATGTACATGAATATCGCTAAGAAAAATATGTAAGTGGTGGCCACGCGCTACATACAAACGACCCTTTATGAGACGTTCTGGGTAAGTTATTGCTATATCTAAATCTTCACCGATTTCCTTTAATTTCCATAAAGTCTATCCTGGGTCCAAGAGACTAACTTCTCTCATATTTGATGGAAGAAAAACTGCAACCTTTAGTTTGATTTTAAGCTTTAGATGGACGGACGGACCGACAGAGAACTGTTTCGTTGCCACAAGATGCAAGTTCTATCAAGTCTCAATAAGTGCAACCGAATGTCAGTAGCACTGACATGTTCATTAAATGGAACTGAATATATCAGTGGAAGTGACAAAGTAGAAACCAATAAATTATGAATTATTTTAATTTTAGTTTTTAAACAAATACTTATAATGTTATCAGGATTTGATGCTCAATTAAAGACTTCAAAGTCCAATTTTCAACAAAATATTCTAAGCAAGGAAAAGTTTCGAAACAATTGATAAATTTTTTCGCGTCTGCTCTGCTAGCGGATGACGATTTAATTTATACTCCTTTCCGACGAAATGATTTTATAAGAAACCTGAACAATTTTATAAGAAACCTAAGAAATAGCTATCATCTTATCGTACGTCCAACCAAATTTCCATCATTATTAATATTTGTTGTATTGCAACCGAAAGTCTCCTCGTTTATCGTCAATTTTGTAGTTCGGCCCGAGTTGGAAATTGCATCGTATTGAACATTCGCTTTAGCATTCGCGAAAACATTTTCTGGAATATTCGCTTTCGCATACTCAGAGACCAAATTTAGAACATTCTCAATTGACATACCGTGAGATTGAGGCATCCTTGGGCATTAGTATGACAAGCATCAATAAGATATTGCATTTTTATTTGGCCGTGCAAAAAATTTGTTCTCGTTGGATCCCACATAATTTGACGAATGTTAAAAAAAGGTTAGTATGGATTGGTGCAAAGAGATGTTGGAAAAGTATAACTGCAGTAGCTCAAAGGCAGTGTTTATCATTGCCACAGGTGACGAATCATGAATCTATGCATATGAACTCGAAACAAAAAAGGAATGGGGCATTAAAGACGAGCCAAATCCAACAAAAGTTGTTTGGGGAAGGAGTACATCGAAGCAAAAGATGGGTTTTTTTTCTCGGTATAACCGGCTATGTTGCAACAGTGCCTTTGGTGGAACGTAGGACGGTCAAATCTGAGTGGTAACAACCATCTGTTTGCCAACAGTGCTCGAAGAAATGAGGAAAGATGATAAGAGAAGACGGATCATTTTGCTTCACGACAATGCGAGCTCTCACACATCAGCTGATACGATAAGCTATTTGACCACTCAAGATGTCGAAATGATGGGCCATTCATCGTACATCCCTGATTTGGCACCCAATGACTTCTTCTTATTTCCTAGCGTCAAGAAAAAATGCGTGGTCAAGGTTTTTCAACGCCCAAAGCAGCAGTTGAAGCCTTCAAAAATCATGTTTTGGAGGCGTTTCAATCGGACTGGAAAAAGTGCTTCGAAAATTGGTTTGTGCGTATGCAAAAGTGTGTTGATCTTAAAGGAGAACATTTTGAAAAACAATAAAACCATTTCCAATTATATATTATCGTCTGTTTATTGCTGGATTCAAAAAAGCTAAAAATAATCATTCGCTTTCGCAAAATCCAATTTCGCAAAAATAATATTTCAAAATTCATTTTCGCAACAAATTTGTTTCGATATTCGCCTTCTTCAAGCCCACTTTTGTTACATCCCTAGACGGAGAAAAAAATATTTTTAAAATATGTTTGGAACAAGCTACAGACAGCTCTACACGCGCTTTTTGGTTTTTCCCTCACAATTTTATCTTACAAAGCTTTGACTCATAATTTCTCCAGATCTTTCGCAGAGCTGTAACCCAGATCAACCTAGTAAAACATGGTCACTTAATCAGCTGGCATTCGGGAAATTCGCATTCAAAATAGTGCTTGTCGCACTGCCTGAGCAAGTATCAATAACTCGGGCTATCCAACGCGATATTGAAATCAATTGTTTATAGAAAGTGTAAATTTCATTTGTGTCTTTGTGTGTACGACAAACTATTTACTTTTGGGCCATTTACTGTATCCATAAACAAATTGCTAGCTTGTTAACAAATAAGTTTTGTAGTGCGAGTTTTCTCTCAAGACTTACTGATCCAGGCTATTGCCAAAACACCACCAGAACGTTTAGTTAATGATGATTTTTTTCATCGTCAGCAGATTATCCTGGCAACTCTGGTTGCTTGTAGAGGACAATTTGATATGTTTTTATTCTTGTTTAGCTGTTTGGGCTGCCACATTGTCTTGCTCTTCCTCGTCCTCGTACGTGTTATTAAAACGGCTGAGCGAGTCAAACAGTTCGTTGCTGATGTCTTGTCATAAAGTTCAGCATGTTAACAACGACTGCTTTTTATTGCTCTGAATTTCGCATGCAAGTGTGTGTGTGTGTACATAGTATATATACATACATGTACTTACACATGCAAATTTGTAGAAACTATAGTTCATGCGATGCTGGGGTGATAATTTACTGCTAAATATAACTAAGAAATCTGACATTTGTGTGGCTGGAGAAGAGCGGGATAGAGGACGTTAAGAAGTTCTTAATAGGCCATTTTGACACTAGCCGATTTACTGCTTACTAAGAGCAAAGTCTTGTATTAAAGGCTTTCGAAGGGCCTACCAGTAGAGTTGAAAAAATATAAATTAATGTTGAGAAATAGAAATTGAGGAAACATAAATTAGATACGTTCACTAAAATTCTGGATGTGTTAGATAGTGTTGTTCGATAAATGAAGCAAAGAAACTAGCGAATAGGTCTTAAGAATGTAATGAAATTGCAGTTAACTTAACTCAAACTAAAAACAAACGATAAACGTATTGGATTACGGCCGAACCACTGAAACAGAGAAAGGTGAAGAAAGCAAAAAAAAAGGTTAAACTACTTGCAATAAGTTTACGAGTATGTAACCTGTATACGAGTACATAAACTCATTGTAATCTAATTCTATATTTTTTGGATTGTTGCCATCTCTTGGCTACGATATGTTTTAACGTCAAGATATTGTCCGTCCTGCCAAACTTGGCTTATTACAGTTTAAAGATTGCAGGTGACACCGTAAATTTCGATATTCTTCATATGAATGCATTAGTTCGAGACTTTGAGTTCTATTTAGGGTAAAATGTGATGTTTAGAAACTTTAAGGCATCGTCTCCATTGTTATCCAACACGGAATTTAGTCAACTTTTTAGTCCCAAATGATAATAGAAATTAGTTCTGTCAACACAATTTAACATTGAAAATAATCAACATTTTGGATATTATTTTACGCTTTTGGCAAATCATAAAGCATAATTCACACAATTATTACTTCCAAGAACAAGAAAATTATCACGGACGACGAGATATTGCATTTACTAGCTGACACTTTTATTTAAGCCACACATCTGTAAAGGTAATTCATAAATAAAAATTAAATTCAAAATAATAGGAGTGATTTATTTCACAGTAGAAAAAATAGGTTTAAAAAAACGTAAGCGTTTTTATTTAAAATATTTCAGTAAAACAAAACCAAAGCAGCTCGTTTAAAAAATTTTAATATCGATAAAAGAAGCACTATTATAGCATTGGGTCTGTACCAATAACATTTGTTCTTAAGAGCATATTTAAATGAAGAAAAATTACAATCATACAGTATGATTGCCGTAATCATATTATTGTTAACATAAAACGCAAAACACAATACGTTTGTCGCACCAACCATATTTATATTGTTGCTATAACCATATTTTCATTTTTAAATTTGGCAATAATACTATTTTTTTTTAACAATATTAATATTGCTGCAATTATACTATTGTCAAAACTAAATTCAGTTAACAATGCTATGGTTGCGATGAACATACTTTTATTGCATATAGCATATTAATATTGCCGTGACCATGTAGTAACCATGTTTTTTCTCTGCGTGTATAGAAATAAAGCCTCTTGACCGTTCCAAACGTAGCATCGGCTCTTAAAATGTAACCACCCTATACTTTCGATAAATCAATTCGTGCTAATATGGCTGCATTCTTCTCGCCCTCTAAAAATGGCACCTGAATTTCGAAGTGAAGGAAAATGTATGTTTCTTCTTCTTCATATGTCCAAAGATTGCATTCTCTTTTTGTTAGCGACAAGATGACGTTAATGATTACCCAAATATTTATGGGCAGAGAAAGTATTGGGTTTGAGAATTTAATATTTGTTCTTTTCTAGTAGATTATATTTCAATTATTTATATAAGAATATTTTGGGCTCGAGTTTAGCTGAAATCAGTTTTTGCACGACGTCTGCTGCATACATAGAAACAAATAGTTGGCTTAACAGTACGATTATAGGGAACCGTATAAAGTTATTTATCTTTAGCTTTCTTAACAATTGCAATTTTCGAAGTCATAACCAAAAGGTTTGGCAGTTAAAGGAACATAGGGATATAAAATTCTTCCGCAGTTTGCCAATAAGACTGGATATATTTGCTGTTCAGTTACAATTATTTTTTCATATTTGGTTTTATGAATTGGTTTCTAATGTTGGGATAAGCAATTCTATAATGCAACGAAGAGTGATATGAAACAAATCTATTCACAAACAATAATTTGGACATATTTCTATTAGCATAACCGAGTAGTTCGTTATTAGTACCAATATATTATTATAGCTTTAATCTTATGTCCGGACCCATCCCTAAGGCCGTAATAAATGAAAATGTTAAAAACTGCTTGTAATTTTCACTGTTGGAACGCGCGGTGGTTCCTCTCTAGCAAGTATCGAAAATTTTTCAATAACACGCGAAATATTATAAAAAAATAGTAAAAATCATTTTCAAAAATATTTGAATTTGTTAACAGAAAGAAGCTAAGGAGTTTACTCCTCCACATAAACGTCTGATCTCTCAATGCCAAAAAGTGGGCATATGACTACTTAGATGACACAACCTTGATAACTTTAAGTTATTAGACAAGCGCGTAGCTAAAAAAATGCAAAAGGGTATTTATAGATCGCTACAAAAACTTTTCGAAGTGGAAGGTCGTAGCAAACCTTTGTAAAGCGCTGGCTATTTCATATCCATTCAATAATTCCATAAGGAAATTCCCAATTGCCAACTGAAGTTCAATAACGAGCAGGTAATAAGAAGGAAAATAATTTAAGAACAGTTAAAATACTTCGGTGTCACGTTGGACAAGTAGCTTACTTTCGAACAACGCTTTGAAAGCGAAGTATGTACAATTCTTTAAAATCTGTGTGGCCAAAAATTCATAAGCATTCACTTCTGAATTTCGAGGTTTAAAACTAACAATATCCCAAAGTTGGCCTAGAATGAATATTTCGGAAAATATAGCTGCGTAAGTGGTCAAATATATTAGGAATCCGAATTGCATATCATTGTTCGACAAAAACCATCTATACATATTTGAAAAAGGGATATTTTAGTTTTTATCGTAAAAACTTTTACCTGATTTGTTGTACTAGCTGTGACAGTTTCAGAGTGCGTCCTGGAACTTTTACTGGAGCACTAACTTAATATTTCATAGAAAACCATTATATTTTTATAATCTCCTATATTTAAACAGTAAATAGTTTATTTTTCTAGCAGGTCTTCTATATTTTTCTATCAAATGTGAGGAGAAATATATAATATATTTAAACTATGTAAGAATCAAGGATATATTCTTATTAAGATGGGTATGTCGAACAAGGATATGAAACTTTTTTACATTAATGTAAATTATCTGACGCCGCGTTTCAAACAAATTGAAACACTAACACAGCTACATATCTTTGCCAAAATATAGTCGCCTAGGCCAACTTGAAGATGCTGAAAGATGCGATGTCAAATGACAGACAGCCGCAATAAATTATATGTTCGAATTTTCATCAAAGTGCAACAATTCCGACTGCATCAAACATTTTTGAGCCACCCTATAATTGAAAGCGTTAGTACTACTGCATTAAATAATGTTACAATTTGTTCTTGTATTTGTTTTTTCCCTGAACTACATTTTGATAAGAAGTCGGTCAAACTTCTCTGGAGTTGTATCTGTATTTCTTTATTATCGATTACAATCGTCTATCGTTAAAATAGAAACCTTCATGGATTTAAAGTGAATAAAAATGATAACTTTAATTTAAGATATTTGAAAATTAACAATTGGATAAAGTCGCCAACGTAACCATAGCCTAATTGGAAGTCCAAAAGTCCATAAATCCGATCCGACCATCATTAATCTACTTTTAGAGGTTTTCTACAAAGCAAACAACCATGTAGATAACCACAACTTTGGACGTTCGTATTCGTATTTGTAAAGGTTCTATTGCTTTGGGGATTTAAGGATAAACGTCTGCCTGTCTTAGAATACCTACAAGGATGTCAATTACATATTGTGTCTCCACATTTCGCTGAAATACAATTCGCATTTCCCACAGGCATGTGCCCACATACCAAGGCACTTACATTCGTACACACATATGCATATGTATGTACGTATAAAAACCTTCTCATCCCTACTGTGGCCGGGTGCTCGGATGTTTTGTTCTGTATTAAGTGGAATTACATAAAAGGATTTGCTTTATTTTCTTTACTTTGTGCGTGCGTTTAAAGGGCGCCATTAAATTGCCATTGACATCCACTTTATGTAAAGTGAGTTCACTTTTTCATACTTAACGACTTGCCGCACATACTTTCACATACGCATAGGCCAACATACGTAATTGTACGTACACATGGATGGATGTACACATATGGATGTATGCATGTGTGGCAATACATTAGGGTAGACCGCAACATGATTCGCAAGATACTTGTACAAAAGCAAGTACTGGTCCTAGTCGGTAAGCATAAAAATCGGTCGAGAATAATATTAAAATAAGGAATTTACTATCAGATGTTGCTGAAATTAAAGCTAAATCATTTGGCCGCCAACAACACGGCGATTTTTGCGAATACATCGGCGTTAATAAAATTGTGTCAGGAGTGGAAACCATATACAATTAGGAAAAGGGAGGGAGAAATATCGAAACGTTTACAGATTATCCGTGACAATTTTTATAAATATCGAAAACGAAATCGAGAGTAGTTCTAATTTGTCGCCTACCAAATGCCTTATTTTGCATATGTTTGAAATTCAATGAAAAGTCAAACAACCGGATACATTTCAATCAGACCACGCCTACTAACTCCTCCTTTTTAAGTCTACTATATTATTTCACTTGCTTGGATTTTTGCTATTAAGAAATATAAATTTGGCTACAAATTTGTTTGATTTTATTCTGGTTCGCAAGACGTTTACAAGATCGTCACAGGTGACGAATCATGGATCTACGCGTATGAGCCCGAAACATAACAGCAATCAACCGTGTGGGTCTTTGAAGATGATCCAAATCCAACGAAAGTTGTTCGTGGAAGAAGCACATCGAAGCAAATGGTCGCCTGTTTCTTCGGCAAAACTGGTGATGTGGCGACTGGTTCACTTGAGCAAAGTAGGACGATCAATTCTGAGTGGAACACTAGTATTTGTTTGCCTGAAGTCTTCGGAGAAATTCGAAAAACGAACAAGAGAAAACGAATCATTGTGTACCATGACAATGCGAGCTCTCACACATCGGCTCAAACCAGCGCCTTTTTGGCCGGTCAAAACGTCGAATTGATGGGTCATCCACCGTACAGCCCTGACTTGGCACCCAATAACTTCTTTTTATTCCCGCACATCAAGAAAAAAATGCGTGGTCAACGATCTTCGTCGCCAAAACCCATGTTTTCCATCGGAGTGGAAAAAGTGCCTCGACAATTGGTTTGAGCGTATCCAAAAGTGTATAAATCATGCTGGAGAATACTTTGAAAAACAAAAAAATAAAATACTTTGAAAAACAAATAAATATTCGCATTTTCATTATTAGGCCAGAAATATATATAGCAGCAATCGTATATCTTTGATGACTTATTTAACAATTCCAATGCTGGCAAATACTAACGTCACGAATATAAGTAGAAAAATCGTCGGTTGTGTTTAATATTTCCATAATATTTAGTACATCCAGCGAAATGTTATTTTTGAACCACCCTAAGGTGCGAGTAGCCGAAATGAGGTCGGCTGGCAGAAGGGTTTTGCTGATTTAGCTGGAACCCTAATCCTCCTTCGGCGTGCGTAAATGGAGATCCCCCAAATGGCAAATGAGTTACAACAGCACTCAAGGGGGAGTACATAAAACTAAAGGAATGTGTCACTTTGTATTCGGTGAATGTCTATGTCCCTGATCCGGTGTCTGTTTGTAATGTGGGACTCAAAGGATTTATGACAATTGTCAAACATTTACCTTAACTGCAAACAGAGCGAATCAGTTGAACTTCTGTTCGTATCGTCGTCTTGTTTTGGTTGTTTTTTTATTTTGTCTCTGCTCCGTTCTTGTTTGTTTCGTTACTCTTGTTTGCTACCATACGTTGCCGGTTGCCCTTGGGCAAGTTGAACTACACGCCGAGAACAAAGGACCCCTTCCGTTGGTTTACATGTAACAACATTTCATATTCCGCGTACACATGTACGTTCTGCTCTGTTGTCATTCTGTCTGACTGGCTGTCGCTTGCTATCGTGGTGGTGCCTTTGTTCAAAATGCGTAATTAGATTAAATCTGCTGTGCGTACGAGTACAGCTCATATGAACTCGTTCCAGAATTTTTTAAGCGGGAAGTTTGCAAATGATAAATGATTCTCCCGGTGGCAAGCTCGTCCATCGCTCAGAAACTTTGCTCACTTCAAAGAGGGAGTGCTGTCATTTTTAGCGATTTTTGCGCGATTCGACGTGTACATACGATTTCAATTTCTTTTATCAAATCCCACCGGCAAAGGCATTTGAACAGAGTTCTAGGTAAAGCCGCTACACGTTTTTAATTGGGTGTGGTTTATCTTGTTGTAGAAGTTTATTGCCAGATCTCAGTTGACAGGTAAATTATATTTGCGAATGTCCAATCATCTTCAAATTCCAAAATTCGATTGATGCAACTTTATGCAGTAGGCAGAGGCGAAACCACAGCAATGTATAAGTATTTTATTCCTGCCGCGCTGTGCCATAGGGGTATTATGACTTTACAACCAAAAGGAAGTGTGATAGATTATGTATATTGCGAACACAATTTTAATTCGAAAACATTTTTTTTAATCAGTGAGTTCTGCGCGGGAGAACTCGTATAGTCACTGATCACAGAGAACAGATTCGTTGCCACCACCTAAACTCAAATCAAAAACTTTAAAATTTGTATTAGAACCAGAAACTGTTTGAATCATATCTATGTCGGAGAAAAAGTGAAGAAAAAGATTTTTAGAGAACAAATTTGGAATTTTCGAACGGCTAAGAGTGCAAAATATTCCAAACAATTCATTTTATTTAGGTCTAGAAAAAGAAACAAGTAAAAACGTCGTTAATCCTTGCCGAACCTTACATGCCCTTCAACGTCTCTACAAAACTGAAGCCCGTAGAGCTGAAAAATATCGATAGTTCCGATAGTTTTTGTAGACACTATCGATACTATCGGTTAAGTTGCGTATGTTTGTATTATTCCCAAAAACCGTATACAATGTTGTTTTACAAAATAAAAATTAATTCATGTATATCAAAAAGGAAAAACAAAACGCTCATTGTAATGAGGCAAAACGTAAGCCGTTTGTTTACAAACGTTGCCAATTCTGTACATTTTTTTTAAATGCTTTCCTTTATAAGTATTCCTTCGCCATTGGTAAGGTACATAAAAAATAAATAAAATAAAAATCGTCTGTTGCCTCTTGAGTTGAGATGAGTTTTGTACAAACCTTATGGTTAATTTAAAAATATGCTTTAGAAACAACAGGAAGTTTTTTAATTATGTATCTTTTCAATGGCAGAGCAGGATTTATAAGGCAGAGCAGTAGTTTTTAAAATTCGCAAAATTGTTGTCTGTTTAGAACACTTATTTATGCCACTTTTCTTAGAGTCAAGTGCTGCTGGACTATTTCCTTGTATATAGACTAAATTGATGCTTTTTGCTAGTAACTGACTTACTTATTGTGTTTTTGCTATCAGACTTAAATCTCAAGGCATCTCTTTAAATTTATTGTTTTGCTTTAAACTTATTGGGTAATCCAAAAAAAAAAATGTTGAAAAGCAGAAGCATATCAACATTTTTGGATTTCAAGCTCTTCTGTCAGAAATTTCTTCTTTCTGTTTTTCCTGGATAAGCCACGTGCGCTTAGTCTGGAACGGCCCAAAAAACAAATCTTTTTTGCGCTTTAGTTGCGCATATAGTATGCGGATGGTATATTCGGTTTGTCCTGGCCAATCTTAACGTCGTTTTGACTTGTTGTAGTTGCAACAGATTTCAAACGAATTTGTTCAATGTTTTTGTGGCTTAGAGAATAATTTTAGACTACATTAACTTGGCGGTATTTAGAGGAGGTTTGATACTCCTATCCGGTTTTAATCTGGGTACTTGTATGATAACTCATCAGCACATATCAGCGGTCCAAGTTTTAAAATGATGCACACAGCGAAAAGATTCCGGGTCACACCCTATTTTCTTTAAATATTTCATCAGTTCAACGAAATCTTGGGTCGTACACTCCAATTATTAAAAAAGGGAACCAATCAAACAACATAATGTTCATATACTCGTATGTATATGTTCATAATTTCGTATCGTCACCATGCAAAGGTCCCTTCCGAGTTCAGAACCTACAACTCTTTACAACCAATGAAATCAAGCAGTAGAAAATATAAAATTAATTTCTTAAAAATAAAAAATAATATAATAAATAACTTGATAATAAATGACTGATTATGATTGAATTCAGTGAAATACTTTTGGCCACCGGTGCTATACGTTTCCTTTGAAAGTCAATTATTGGGTCTCATCATGCCATTGCTCGTACAAGAACGTTGTCGTTGTCTTGTTGGAGTATTCCCTTCAAAACCACAGAAACTCAAATTTCACAGTGAATATTTAGTGGGAAACAAATTGATTGAATTCAACAGATGCTGAAACAGTTGGTCGACTTGTCGTTACCGTTGTCGCCTGCCAACAAAATTGTGACAGCGACATGCCGTATTTAGTCTTGCCAATGAATTCCTTTTGAAATTTGATGATTATTTTTTATTTAAAAGTTTCATGTTTCAGACTTTCGTTTATCTGCTAGATTTCCCATAGGGTAGGTAGATAGCCTTAGCCACCGAATGTGACAGCAGAATGTGAACAAACAAAATGAGATGTTATCAAATATTTTACTATCGATTGGTAGCTTGTGAGTTTAGTTTGGGCGTTTTTTTGTTGTATACCCTAAACGAGCCTTTGTCCGGGCCGTCACTGATGTTTATAGAAACCGAAACTAATGGAGCTTTCACTGTCCAATTTGCATGGAATGCTGCAGGATATTTTTCCGATTAAAGACTGCCACAGACACACCACCAGTTAAGCTGCAACCGTCCACGACCATTGTGCAATTTAAAGATATAATTTGAACACATTTATAAGTAGATATACACAGATTAAGTTGGCCGTTGCCATGGTGGACTGACCTCACGAAAGAAAAATTTTTTTGTACAGATAGGAATGATAACAACTGACCTTACTCGTTTTTAACTTTGAACTTTAGTCGTTCTTAGCAAAAAAAAACAACAC
This sequence comes from Hydrotaea diabolus, assembly GCA_963513945.1. NCBI lineage: Eukaryota > Metazoa > Arthropoda > Insecta > Diptera > Muscidae > Hydrotaea > Hydrotaea diabolus. Next base: position 196,085,638 of record OY740718.1, on the reverse strand, counting down.
CTTCGTATAAGTCTCACAAATTTGACTTTTTTCTGCCATTTAGTATCCGATAAAAGGCCCTCCAACAAGGGCAAGCCTTTGTAACTGCGATAGTATTGCGGTCGCAAAAGCGTTAATGTCGCCGAAGTTTTCAAATTTGACTGTAACAAATAGTATTTTCTTTCGATGTGTGGTTTTTAATCTAGTCACACATTTTTCGGAGTTGTTCTTTTTGACAGTCGTCACTTGATTTAAGCTCAGTTTGGTTTGCCATTTCATAATAAATAGACTTTATCCGGAACAACGTTTGCAAGTATGGCCACCGATCCTGATTTTTACAAGAAAATTTTAGACTCGTCCGTGAAAAAAACCAATTTCCAGAAAAATATTCCTTCTCCAATCCAAGTTTCCGATTTTTTCTCTTATGAGGTTTGTTGTTTTTTCTTTAAATTATAACTTATTTTTCCAAGTCAGTAGACATTTATTTGCGTGGAAACCTTATTCGTTTGTACACTTTTTCAAATGACAAAGTTCCATAAATTCTAAGAAGAATAAAAAGTGTAACAGTATGTCAAAGTAATGTTTTAGTAGAAAAGAAGAGCAAAAAGATTGAACTAATGCAACGTACGTAGACATTGCCATGTTTTGGTTTTTTGTAAATAACTTTTAAATTTAATACAGAAAATACATATTTTTGTGTATTTGTTATATAATTAGAATTCAAACAAAACTGTATCATAACTTCTCCTTTAAATGCTTTAGGTCAGGTTAAAGTTTAGATAAAGGGATCGTACGGAGAGTTTTGTCAGCCACTGTATAAAATTGTAGAGTGTCTGAATTTGTACATGCTGATATGTACATAAATTCATGAAAGCAAATGTACATCCTACAGCTTGGCACATTCTCCCGGTGTCCGTCGAAGCCACCAACTCCGTCAAGTTGGCTGTGTGCGTGTAGTCGACAAATCTGCAGAAAACAAACATCTTAGGCCGCATAATTGCAACGAAAATTACCATTGTCGAAATGAAATTCGATAAAGTGCTTCGCCGTTCATTCGGGTGGAGCAGGGGCAACCGAGGCAATTATGCTCCAGTGTATGCGGATTTGATTGAGTTATTATCTTCCAGTTTGCTTTGCTTTCAAGCCACTCACTCACTCAACACTGAGGGGGCATTACGGTTATTGTTGAAAGTTTGCGATCTGGGTGGCTTCTGATGTTTGTTTGCTTTGTTGCCCGATTGGCACAAGAGCCATCATCAAATGCAACATCTGGCACAGTAAGAAAATTACTTTGCAGGCGATTCCAGAAACAGTGCTCGAACGTTGGAAAATTAGTGTCTCTACATGGGATACGGGAACATTTGGCCAAGTCCCGGCGCGGCCAAAAGGGCTGGCACAACACGGAGAGATCTCTACTGAGATCAGTCTGAGTGTTTCTCACCAAAACATTGACAGCTGATGTGTTGTGGCGGCTGAATATATATAATGGCGATACCAGCAAGAGTGGAAAGAGTGGAAAGCTGCCACAACAATGTTGATCCTCTTAATTCGAGCCGAATCGAACACTTAAGTACGAACACAAGTCGTTGCGGTTAAGAAAGAACGCGAGAAGAGTAAGTAGAAGAAGAAGTAATCACCAGCGCTGCGTTTACTGAAAATTCTGACCATAACTCTGGTCACGCTTGATCTGATCACTTAATTAGACTCAATCATGTAAATTGACTTTAAAAATATTTAAATTGACTGCACTTGAATAACTCCGTTGATCAACTGTCATCAGATTGTGGCTCAGATGAGGACGGCGACGACAGGACCCGCACATATGTGCACACGTATTTACATAGGCAGCTTTTGACCACTGTAGCTTGCCTGCTGGCTAGGCGGCCGGTGGATGGTGCTCGCTAGCTGGTTACTGGCCTTGAATTATTCATAGGTTTCAATTGTTGCATTGATCGTGACAAAGTGAAGTTGTGACTGACAGATTGACACAAATCCAACGCATGGCGACGACGTTGCATTTTCATCACAGCCCTGTTGCCCTGTCGTCGTCGTCCCCTCGTGCAATTTGAATGGATGGCGACAACGACGGCAAAGCCCAAATAACTAAAGCAAATTCTCTAAAGATCCACCAACGGGCGTTTGCGATACATAAGCCGGGTGACTGCGAGATGATTCATTTGCTCGCAGATGTACCCGGTTCACTTCCATGGAATGGTCGATTTTGCATTGACAAATGGTAAATAAACTTGACATTTTATTTAGCCGCTTCTCTTTGCGCGAAGCGGAGAACAGCACATCCTTCATTGCACATCAAGATGCCGCTGTTATGGAAATCCGAAATCCGCTGTCTTCTGCCGTGACGATCAAGGACAACCATCGCAATGCTTTCGTTTCGGCGACGATAAAGGTCGCCATGTGACCAGCCGACGACGCAACAGCAAAAGCCTCCGTCCGATACATTCGCACAGCATTCAACCGCCGCCGGTAGAATCGTGTTGTTGATGATGCTGGCCCCGGCAAAAGTGCCCCATTCATTTGTCCAGTGCACTGCAATTATGGATTTGGAATGTCCATGCTCAGGGATGAGTGCAGGAACGCACAGCTGTGTGCTGCTGTACGCTGGAACTTTGTCGTCTGTTCTTGTTGTAGATTCTTGAATATCATTATTTAGATAAGCTGGTCACATGCATATTCTTGTCATTTTTCTAAGCATTTATGTTACGTAGCCATGTAGTAGGTTGCCTTGCGTCTTGCCTCTTAGCTCAAATGCTGAATACTTATGGCTGGTCGCAGCGTTGTTTCTGCAGAGTCGCCACGGTCGTGTTGTGCCTGAGTCATTGTGGACGTTTGGCGTCTTATCGCTCTTTTTACACCACTTCATCTGTCGCCGTGATATCATGCAAGATTATGATGGACTTTTGTCATATCCATTTATCAAGGTAATCGCTATGATCTCTTGCAGCCTTAATGAATGTCATTAAGTTAGCACAAACGCCATGGGATGGGATGACAATGACAACGACATGATGTTTTGAAGTTTTGCGGCTTCAATTTGCGATCATGAGCATTTCCTCTCAGCTTTATATAGGGTGCTCCAACTAAAACACACGATGTTAATTGCGAACGCAAAAAAAACGTTTTCACAGAATTATCTTAATATTTATTATCATGATAGAACATGGCATCTATGACAATTATGTATAAAACATTGGCCAAATGCCCGCTACGGCTTCGGTGGCATACCTCTATCCGATGATCGGTATTTTAAATGATTTATATGAATGATACATAATGGAGGCCAAATGTCGTTAATTGTTCTTGGCTTATTGACGACGCACACTTTTTCTTTTAACTATCCCCAAAGAAAGAAGTCCAAGGCTGTCAAGTTACATGATCGCGGCGACCAACTAACATCGCGACGAAGTGAGATACCACTTCCATTACATTTCTTTCGCAAAAGAGTCATTATTCTCTCCTGTTGGAACCACATATTGTTCAGTTCCATGTTCTCAATTTCTGGCCACAAGAAGTCCGTTATCACCTTCCGATAGCAAACACCTTTCACGATTAAAGGTTGAAGGCCAGCATGCACAGCTGTTGTCGCATCTCCTACAGACCCGGTTTGCTGAAATTTGTTCACAATTCTCCCAATTGTTGGAAATAGTTGGTTAAGGGCCTCTTTTGTAAAATGCTTTAACAATCTTAACGCGCTGCTCAATTGTGTTCCTCTCCATGGTTGTCTTTGTCAAACACTGCAAGAAAGATATGTCAAATTAAGTTGGGTGAAGAACTTGACGTTTAGGCGTGACTCACAACTAACATCGTGCATTATAGGGGACCACCCTTTATAACATGTATGCATGTTCATACTACGTTTATACGATATTTTTCACTTCTCGAGCTCGCATTGCGCCTTTTTATACTACGTTTACCAGATTCAGTTATCAACTGTTGTTTGCAAGTGCCACACCTCTAATGTTCGCCAGTTCAGAATTTGGTGGGTATTTTTTTAATGGCAATGGCATCGCCTAGTTGATTTCTGATATTGCCAAGATCAAGAAAGAAAGAGGAAAAAAGAACGGATTTTTTTATTCTTACAGAAGAATACATAAAGTCAAGCTGACATTTTCGGTTCGATTATTCTCATTTGGTTTTGCAAATAATAAAGCACCTACCCAGTAGAGGTGTTTTTAGCTAATCCTCTACAAATCAGATTGATTACCACAATGGTAAAGTAATTAGTTAACAAGAGACAGACATTTCTAACAATTTTACGACGGTCAGTAAAAGGTCTGTTCTTATTCGTTCTTATAAGAAAAAGTAATAGAAAGTACGGAAGCCTACTTGTAGCAAAAGTGGTAAATAAATAAAGTGGCATTAAATAAATTGCAAAAACAAATGCAGGAATATACTTTAAATAAAATATACTTTAAATACAATTGATAAAAGCAAAAGGCGTGAAAGTGTTTCCATTCTAGATTGAAATAATTGAATTTGTAACCTTAGAGGCAATAAATGCCCCAAAAAAAGCGTGTCCATTGGGCTTAGGGGTCGTATGGTTACCAAAAAATGTCACGTAATACTTATGAAACTGAATTCAGATACTGTATAATTTTCTCACAAATCTTAATATGTAATTTCGCCAGCAATCCGAATACATTTAGTTCTGCGATTCGATCTAATTTACGGCCTTGACCTATGGGTCTTCAGTCTAAAGGGTGTCGAAAAATAGGTCCTTTTGAACAAATGGGCATTTCAAAACAGTGAAGTTTTCTGATGAATATCACATAAACTTTACGATTTGGCTAAATTTGAGACGTTGTCTATAGGGCGTGGTTTACGCGGCCCAAAAATCCGCTTATGTTTAAGGACATATGTGTATCCAGAAAAACTCTTCTGACAAATCCAAATATGGACCTTTATTTCATATTTCGACCAATTTGGGTTTCGATAGAGGCTCGAAGATCGGCCACTTTGAACAATGAACTCATGGGTATTAAAAAACCAATACAATTTCGTCGCTACACAAAAAATCACATAAATTTAGCGATTTGGCTGTATTGGAGGCCTCGACCTTTGGACTGTTCGGAGACGTATGCGTATCCAGAAACACTTTCAGTTTTTAGAAACCCATATTAAAGATTTAGGCCTTTGGGGACTAAAATCGGTCACCCTGAACTATGGATACATGGATACTGAAAAACATTAAAACTTTTACGGTCATTGTTCCATGGGAATAATGTCCCTAGGGTTCTAACAAATACTCGTATGTCTTTATGAACCTGGACAGTGGAATTTTCTTAAGAATTTAAATTTTACTTTTAGGTGATTTTTGGTTAAAAACATCACCACAAGTGGTGGAAAACCCACCAGGTTAGCATCACTGCTTTGGTGTCCGTAACTCGGGAAATTTGTGGGTGAAAAATGCAAATTTGTAGTTGAGCCATTAATTCGCATCATACAATTTCCTTTTTTTTTGATTTTTTGATAATTATCCGGGATTAAGTATGTGACAAGGGATTTAATTTTTTGCGCTAGTTAAGAGGATAATGGAATCAAATGTAATTCATTTAAAGGGGAATTTCGCATAGACCCCATATCAGACTTAAGTGGCCAAATCAATTATGCAGAGCGATAACTACTGTTTTGCAAATATATATAGACATAATTCCAATATATGTTCAAATTCATAAAAAAGGATCTATTTTGAAAAAGGAAAGGATCTATTTTGAAAAAGAGACCAAATTTCATCGCGAATATAAGCGTTTGCTTTCAAATATAGATTGGGACACATATTGCTGGAACATTGCTATGCAGATGGGAAAATAGTTGTTATAAGTATATAAGGAATGCAAAGTAGATTCAGCCTGGTCAAACTTTAATTAATGTTTACTGTTTATTCCATTATGGTATCTATTTAAACGTTAAGTCTACCCCAATACTATCCAAATGTATCTTATTTTCCGCCGTTTAAAGGTATAATAAAGCGAAGAGTCGATTGGAAATTAAATTATACACAATATTGTATAGTGATGAGAGTATGTACGAGAAAAAGTTATTCGACAATTGGTTTGAGCGCATGCAAAAGTGATTAAATCATGCTCGAGAATACTTTGAAAAACAATAAAACCATTTTTGATGATAAATGTTCGCATTTTCATTATTAGGCCAGAAATATATATACCAGACCTTATTTGCTTGCTGTCTTTATTAGTTTTGCTTTTTGCAATACATCTTGTAACCCCTAATTCCAGAATGTTAATAGTTATAGACACAAAGAGTGACATCTATAACTGTTGCTGCGCTCTAGTTTAAGGTAAGAGCTTCACATATTCGGAGTGGAAACCTAAAATGTTGAGCTGGCTTACACGAGAGCACCCATACTATCGTCGGTTAATGTACGAGAATGTACATACATCATCATCACGATCCACAATAGTAATTCGAGTTCGTATTTAATATAAAGAACAAGGTTCAAAGCAGTGTGATTAGTAGGGTTCAAGAAATTCTGGAGACCTTATGAAAAGGATTTGTCTCTAAAAGTTCAAGCAGTAGGTGCCGACGTGAAATTACAAATTAAGAATATGTACAGTGAACTGGTCACTGATATAAGAAAGTTCTACATCCAAACCATTGCATCATTTAGCACGTTTAAAACTACCAGCTTCCCAGACCCTCTCCCATATTATTTGAGGCAACCGTGGCTAATAATTCAGAAGCAGTTGGAAACACTATTTCATTTCAATTGTAATTGCCGGCTATGGGATGTATTTATTTTATTGTCACAGTTTCGAAAAACACTGCCTGAGTACGAATGTACTTTTTACCCGGTTGTAATTCCCACAAGCCGTCGTATTATCTGCACAATGCGAACAACGTTCCGCGAGCAGGGCGGTCAGAAATGCACAACTAATTTATTCACGCCGTCGCACAGTGTACGGAATCCATATAAAAAGAGATAAAGGACAACATGAATAGAGAATTTTGAAAAACAAAATGTTCCCTTCATCATTAATGCGAGAGTTTTGCTAACAAGCTTTTGCCATTGGAAGTGACATTTTCGATATTTTCCACTTTGACATTTTTAGGTTTTCCAATGAGACGATACACTGTGCGTCAATGAAAGGCAAATGCTCCTATCGGGCGATGTTGGCAAATGCTTGCAATTTTTCGAGCGTGTTTGTTAGATGCGCAGACTTGCAAATAGCAACAAATAAGGTAAACTGAACGCTGTAAAGTTTGTCCACAGTCTCAAAACTAATGAGTTACGTACCTGTGCTCACACCATCGCGACTACGTGTTTTTGGGGAGGAAGAGGTAGGGAGCCAAAAAACAAAAAGCTTGTAGGTCCTAGATTACTCGCTCTACTCGTACGTACACATGCGCCCATTGTATTGGAAGCAACGGCGAGTACGCCAGAACACGGTGCACCGTGACAATTGCAGCTGAAAGCGTGCACACATAACGCCTTGGTGTCAAAATAAATTCCTCCTTTTATGGCAACAATTGAAGTAGCCGACGCGACTGAATGTTGTCGCCGTTTGGTAAGCGACATCGCCACCGACGGACGACGGCCATACCAAATCAAATCTGAGATTAGGGTTCCGCACTACACTACGAAGAAGAAAGAATCTGGAAATGCTGTTTGTACATTGAGTGTTGCGGGGCAGGATTTGTTGTGTTGCGCTGCGACTCGCAGAGCCTAAAGTGTGGACTCCCTTACATCAGGAAGACTTCAAAATATGCTCTTGTGCTATCATAACCATAAGTTGGCTGTCATTGACACTTCGGCAAAGATGGCAGAAAATTTCCATTAAAAATTCTCTGTCAATTCCCAAAGGACATGTTGTCAAGCAAAGATGACATTTCGAAAATCTTTGTTGAAATCTTCTCGTACGTACAAACGTACGCTGGCTGCGGGACGCTGAAATGAAATTCATTTAATCCCAGGCAAGCGGATGGCGAAATTGTAATTGACCATGCCATTAAATGAAGGTTTCAATTGAAAATTGATAACTTTGAGATGACATTTCTTTCATAAGACCATTCTTCGGATTTGTTTGGATGTTTCGGCAGATCGTCAGCCGTACTTATTAGCTGCCTAAAATTCTATGTAAGTACATATTTCTACATTCGTACACACGATGGCCGGCTATATACGTGTATACGGACAGGGGGCGGGGGGACTGACGTGACACTGCTGATGCCGTCTGCCAGTGTGTGTCGCAAATAAACAACGGACGGGGCAAGAGCAGCGACGACGCTGGATTGTTGTAATCGATACTTTAGCATTTCACAAGGAGCGAAGAACAACTACTTTTTGGGCTTGACGGAGGTTCTTTGTTTTTTTCTGCTTCTTCTTCTTCTTCCATTCGTTCCGATGGCATGGGGACTGGTCAACGCTGGAGACGATGATATGACAGCAAATTACTGTGGTTGCTTCGTTGTGCTGCCGCAACAAGTTGACAGTTCTTTTCATTTGTTTGTAGAACTGTCAAAACCTCAAGTCTACAATATGAGATCGCTACGCAATGTGATTCTTTTGATTCGATTCAAGTCGAGTGAGTGTCTGTTTCTGTGGAAACAAAGGTTCGTTCCTCGGTTCGCCCCGCCCGTACTCTTCAGGTATCGTCGCATACACACACGTGCGCGTAGATACGTACAGACGTGGTAGCAATGTATCGCAGCAAATGTCCCTGATCCTGTCACAGTGGTCATTGTCTGCTTGAGTACTGACGATGCATTTGTCGGTGAGTCAATAAGACTCCTCTACCCTCCATGCCCGTTCCCACCTTTGACCAGCCCATGATGGTCGGTTGGATCGCTGACTTAGAATTGACTTCGTAGAGTTTGACTAGCCGCAAATGTCAACAGCACAACACATTTATGTACCTCTTCGAATGTTCTTAATGTCTCAGGCGATGTTTGTCTCGGTTTCCGCTCAGTCCTCAGTCGTCTGTTTTATTCTGCTTTTGTTCTTTTCTTCCTCGATTGTCATGTTAATGTGTGCTGACAGATTTAATGGTTATTTGTAGCTCCAAACTCAGCTCTTCTCCACGCATCCATCGCATCGCTGCAGCCGACAGTGGCCGCTGACACTGAGCTGGGGACCGTGCGTTGCAGCAAGTCCATTTTCGAGAGTCTTTTAATTTCGGTTATGCTTGCTTGCGAGTAGTGAATTTATTTATTACCCGTTGCGGCCGGGCTTAGTGAATCTCATTTCCAAAATGTATGTGATTTGAAGTACATTTAGCACTTGCCGGGCCAGCTTGATCGTTATGCTACATTGAAGAATGAGCACTAGATAAACCATTTGATTAGCACCAGTACATAACCAAATTACTGGGATATTAACCGGCTGCTGTCAGTCTGTTGTCAAACCTTTAGTTCAGTAAGCGTTGAAAAAGTTTTAAATTTAGAGCGTTTTTGAATTCGTGTTCGTGTTGTTTAGTAAATTTATTTCCCGCTAAGAAGCACTGAAATTCGTGCAAATTTCGATGTGCATATAGCGAAAAAACATTGTATTTTTGAAGGTTCTGTGAATACTTTATGACACGCATTCATATTTTGTTTCGTCTTTAGACTGATGAAGGCGTACTAGTAGTTTAATGTACAGTACATTTTTTTTTTGTTCAATGACACGAATTTAGATAAAGTCAATGAGAACTCACACTCCTAATTCCAACTGGATAGTAATTATTACAAAAAATAGAGCAATTTGAAGCAATGTGAACTGAATGATTTCTACAAAGAAATGTCGCTAGAGCTTGACATTACAATGGCATGAAAGTCTATAATATCGGCGATTGAAAAGTTTACTACTTGAGGTACTGCAGCTCAGGTTACTCCCAAATTGATGACCTGGAGTAACCAAAAATTTACCCTGTTACACTTAAAGTCTTCATAGAATATTATGAGCGACCAATTACTATTACTATTAACATATATGTCCATATATTCCTTAAGCCACCGGGGGGCTTTAGTAGCCGCATATTACATCCGTTGGCGACCAAATTACGCATAGAGCTTAAAAAGCGCCCATCAACCATATCAAGTAAAATTTAACTTTATAGTTCCATCCTAATAAATTCCCGGGTTTCAAAAATACGCGATATATTTTGAATTTAATGAAATTGTTAGAAAAAGGCGAAAAAGTGCGCAAACCCTTTTTCTCTCTTGGGCAGACTGTCAATTTCAAAAGGACCCGAAATAGCGATTTATTTAAAAACATTGTATTCTATTGAAATATAGATGCAAGAGGTCTCGAGCCGGAAAAAATACATTTTCAACTTCACGCAGAGAAAAGATATGGTTACTTTATGGTCACCGTAACAATAATATGTTCTCATCAATAAAAGCACGATCGTCGCAACCATAGAATTGTTTTTTGAATTTTTTTTTTGACAAAAGTATGATTACAGCAATATTAATATTGTTGAAATAAAATGAAATGAAAATATAGTTGTATCAACCATATAAACATGGTTGGTGCAACAAAATTAGTGTTGTTTAAAATTAACGTTAATATTAATATGATTACGGCAATCATACAGTATGGTTGCGACTATGAACATAACAAAACAGGTTTTATTGAGCATGCATGCATTTGTGTGCGTATGTTTTTTTTGATATACCAAAAAATAACACATACACACGATACAGTGCATGTTTGTTATCCATTATAAAAAACAACAACAATCGGGAGGCAGTTCGAGGGATTTGTATTGTGTTTACTTTGTTCGATGAAATACTCTTCTTCCGACTGTTTCTCGTTTATTTAAAATCTGCCTGCGCTTAAGTATATAGCCATTGATCGTGGTTTTATCACATTCAGTACTTGGCGTCTACGGATGGTAAAGTAGCATTCACCCCTGCTGACAACTACAACTATTTTCGACTGCCGTTGGAATATATATTTTTGTTTCTTGATTGAAATGTTCAATAAAAACATGACCTCAAATCTGGCTATGAAACTAAGTGTAATGAGATTTTAAATAGCTTGCTTGATAAAAATCTCTATTTTTGAATAACATTACCCAATCCTAATAAATAATTTTGGGGATCATAGTGTGATTGAGTGAATCATATTATGGTTGTAGGTATAAATAGTATGGTTGAGTGTAAATCATACTATGGTTGTGGGGATCATAGTATGGTTGCGTGCTAGTCTTATTATGGTTGTGAGGATTATACTATGGTTGTGGAGATAATAGTATGGTTGAGTGTGAATCATACTATTGTTGTGAGGATCATAGTGTGGTTGTGGAGATCATAGTATGGTTGAGTGTGAATCATATTATGGTTGTGGGGATCATAGTATGGTTATGTGTGAATAATACTATTGTTGTGAGGATCATAATATTGTTGTGGCTCAACCATATACCCAACAATAGTATGATCCTCTTCGAATATTGTCACCCCAACCATACTTTTTTTCTGCGTGTTATTAAATCAGACTACCGAAATAAATAAACGATCTAAAAATAGATCCAACATATTTTAGGATTTGCTTTAAACATATAAGTATATAGTTTATGGCATAAGTTGCTATATATTAATAAATATATGTAGCCAATAAAAAATATGAAGTTTTGTATTGTATGAATCTGTGTATTGTTCGAACTGCAAAAGGCAATGTTAATAGGGCGAGTTTACGAAACCGGGTATTTGATCAAACTGATCTCCCTAGTTGTACGCAGCCAATATCCAACCCTGGTACAATAACAAGTTATCGGCTAAGTATCCGAATATGCCCAACACAAAGGTCCCTATCGAGCTGAGGTTTAGCCGCTGTATAAGTCAATAATTAAATCCGACCGTGCTTCAATTAAGCATCGTGCGCTATGATCGACGATTAGTACTACGACTAACCATCTTGGTCCATCTTTTGATAGAACACCCATGTAGATGAACTTTCTTTTTTGATGTTCAGTAGCTATACAGGTTGCGTTTAAAATAATACCTATAACTATTTCTGGTAAAATTATGCCGATGTTATTTCATCACTTGATTTTTGGCTGGGAAACTGATAATTACTGATGGTACCCTTAGTATACAAGTTCATATCCGATTAAGTCATTGAACGACCAGTGCTGTGATATCTTCAACATGTTGTATATTGGAACAAACATTCGACCCACGCTAAATCAATGATATTCCGTTCAAGCCTACATTCCAGTATTAAACGTCGCCGTGTAACCTGACTCTTGTTACAAAAACATACGAATAGTTGCTGGCAAATTTAAACCGAATTCCCAGTATCGTTTAAAGTCAAATTCCAAAAGAAAGACATGCAAAAAAAGACATTCAAAACAAATGTATGTAGATCACTTCTCTTCAGTTTTACGCAGGGTATCTTATTTCTAATAGATAGCGACAAGTTTCAAAAAACGCCACAACACACTTCTTTACACACACACAGACACGCGAGTTCCTCGAATTCGACTAATGGCGTATTTCCATTCGACAAGAACTGGCCTCCTCACATTTCCTACTCGCAACGATTATTAATTGCCAGTGTTACCTTTGCAACATGACCAACCGACCAACCAACCTACCGACCACATCTGTAGGAAATCGATCCATTTGAAGCCGACTCATTCGCCAAGCGAAAGACACTGCTTGCGGACTCTTGCTCTCTATCTCTTGCTCTCCCCCACCTTCCTTTTCAGCATGGACCATGGCATAGCCTTAGTTCGTCGACATTGTAAAAACTCATTAAATGCTAAACACTTTTACAAATGTTGTATCCTTGTGCCTTCCCCACTACCGCCCCTCAACGACATGAGTTGGCCGGGCGCACTGCACTGACTGCTCAGCACTGTTTGCCTTTAGTCAAGAGAAAACATTTAACTCCGAGATTAAACATTTATTATTTGGATTTCATCGTCTGCTTCAGTCCGGGCGGCGGCCACGGGATTCGCATTTTGCCAACTATCGCAGTATTGATATGTCTGAGTGTGTGTGTTTTGAAATTAAACTCACACTCGCTCGGCACATGTGCACACATGTACAAGTAACTTGTATGTGCCTGAGTGTGTGTGTGCGAGCGAGCGAGCGGAGGCTGCTGAATGTAATTTATGAATTGATTTTCAGTTAATTAAGTTGATTTATTGCAGCACTTTATAACGTACGTCGTGGTGCGTTGCACATGCGCCTTCTGCAACCGCTTTAATACGAGTGCGGCCTTACGGGCATTTTGCGAGCAAAATACAATTTTGTTTGTACTGCGTATGAAATGAAATTGAAATTATATCTACGAGCAATAATTCCAAATTTCCAGTCTTTCACATCGTGTTAAACAAACATACACACAAACGAACCACGTTTGCAGGAAACATAAGAACATGTGGACGATCAGGACTGATATCATTGCGGGTCGGTTCGACAAATCCCTTGTGATTTGAGCCTTGTGTCAGAGTCGCTCAAATTCAAACATGATCAGTATGGATTGTTCTTTTATCATGGAAAGCTTTACACCGATTTCAAGTTTGTTAAAATTAAATTGTCCTCTTTTTAATGACGCCAACTGAAATATGATAGTTTAATATGTGAGACATATTACGTCAATACCTCTCAGACCATTTCCAATGTTTGTCTGTCGGCAAAAATTGTTCACTCTATAAATAGAACAGTTAGCATCGATATAGATATGGTTAGCATATAAACGTGCACAGAAATAAATAATTGGCAACTTTGGTTAAGAAATGTGTATATTTAAACAAAAGATTATAAAAAAATGTTGTGATAAAGAAATTAATCCAATCAGCTCACAAAATTTTATGTTGTCAATTGAGTAGTGACTAAAGATATTGTAAGAGTTTCTTCAGGAATATGCTTTTAAAAAAGTCGTTGTATAATTTAAAATATTTGTGAGCCTCATTGTATGTCTAACAAAATAAAATTATATTTAAACAAATAAAACAGCTTCAAACCGATTGTATTGAAATTGTGTAAACAGTCCTTTCTGTGAAAGGTACTAAAATGGGGCGTGGCATTCACTTTTCTTTTATAGGCGCACAACATATTGCAGAACACAAAATTCTAGCGACATTTATGCTTGTTATTTGCAATATACGGGTTTAGTTTGAGTGGGAGATACATGAAGGGGCGTGGCATAGGCACCATTAGCACATCTAATTACATATTCATTTAATTACTTAACTTCAGCACAATCGTATTAATAGTATTAAGATTAGTATGCAAATATAAAAAGTGGGCGGAATCGTCATTTGCACTGGCGTTACCATAATGAGGCGTGTCATCCACGCGTGTATAAAGCCGTTAGAAAAGTATAAAGACGTTCGCAATATAAACGGTTTTCATCCGCTAGAAGACAAGTTTAAATCTATACTGAAACAGTGTAATTTTTTTGTGGGAGGTACCAAAAGTGGCATGTACAGGAATCCAGTTAACTGTCATCACGTTAACCTAACAACTCTTTTCGTAAATATTGATTCCGAGTGAGATTGTATGAATAGCATTCCAGTTAAAGTGGGCAAAATGGTGTATTGCACGGAAGGTACAAGAATGAGGCGTGTCAATTATTCATCTTACTTGCGAGAACATAGCCGTTTTGCGGGTATTACGGTCTTTAAAATTTATGCGAATTTCGTGCAAAAGATTATACTTAGTAGGGACATAAATACTGTTACACACGTTTTATGCTGAAAAATAAAAGTTCTGAATGCTGTTGGACCATTTTTTTTAATATATTTATTGATGTATATTGTATCCAAAAGGAATCTACTTATTCAAAATGTCCGCCTTTTGTCTTTACACACGCCTTAAGTCGCACTGGCCAATCGTCAATAGCTGCACGAACCTCGTACATTGGAAAATTGGCCACAGCTCGAACCAAAGCAGTCTTAAGAGATCCAATGTTGGGGTGTCTTTTGTGACAAACCTTGTCCTCTAAAACCGTCCACAATTTGTAATCCAATGGGTTCAAATCTGGGCTGCTTGAGGGCCTGTCTTCAGAGGAAATGAACGCTGGAAAATTGTTTCAAAGCCAGGCCTGCGACGTTTTAGCCTTATGGGCCGGCGCAGAATCCTGCTGGAAAGTCCAGGAAATTGTTAAGAGGCTTCACAACGGTTTCCAAAACTGTTTCTTGGTAAACTTTGGCCGATGTTTTGACTCCTTGTTCGCAGAATGCAGGTCAGTTACCCCATCGTAAGAGACACCCCACCAAACC
The DNA here is from genome assembly GCA_963513945.1 of Hydrotaea diabolus. Lineage (NCBI taxonomy): Eukaryota > Metazoa > Arthropoda > Insecta > Diptera > Muscidae > Hydrotaea > Hydrotaea diabolus. The sequence goes on along the minus strand of OY740718.1, from coordinate 196,070,465 downwards.
ATGACTGAAGCTGGGTGATGACCCTTTTCCACCCTGGGGATCAGTTCAGATGCTTTCTTAGATGACCGCGCATACACTCTATCATTTTGCTTGTTAAATGGTAATTTTTTTTTTTATTTTGCAGATTGATTTTTATATTTTACAAAAATGGATATCTGGAACTCTGAAACAAGAATTTGGATTGTCCGCCGCTATCACGCACTGGAGTCTGTAGTTTCGGCTTAAATAGAGTGTAGGCGCACGTTTGGCGGCAATCCGAGCAGATGGACCATAATGAGACTTGTTAATAATTTGTTGTCACGGAACCGAAATCATTATAAAAGCAGTGTTCAGCCACGAAAATCAATGCCATTTTCTTAAAACTTGCCTTCTATTTAAATATAAATGCAATAGGTCTTGATCTGGTTAATCCCTGTTCAATGTGTCTCCATTGAAAGCTTACCTGCTCAAATGGGTAATAGCGGACAGTCATTGCAGTCAATTATGCACAAAGATTTAGACTTATTGAGATAGTTGAGAGATTTTTCTATCCAGAATTACGAAGAATCAGAAATTTGTTCAACTCTGTATGGTTTCAGCAAGATGGTGCAATTCCTCACAAAGTTCTGCCTTTTATGACAGAATTGCGACAAAAAGTTCCCAATAAGCTGATATCCAGAAACTCCACATTCCGTTAGTCCCCCAGGTCGCTTGACCTTACAGCACCTGATTTTTTCTTGTGGGGTTTTTGCAAACAGGAAGTCTACAAAGCAAAACCAATAAATTTGAATGAACTAAAGCAATCCATTCGAGAAACAATTGCGGCTATTCCTGTCTCAACTCTCCAAGCAGTAATATAAGTACAACTATTTGGTAAGATGACGCACATGCATCAGCGAGCAATTCCAATTTTTTTGAAACTAATTAAACTATATTTACTAAAATTGAATGTGCTTAACATGAGTAAGGAAAAATTAATTCCATACACTGAAAAAAAGTTATTTGAGTTTCTTAATGTAGCAATATTCATCAGCCCCCCTGTACCTCCGTGCATGTTGTATAAAATAAAAAAAAAAAACAAAAGTGGGCGAAATGGTACATTTGTGTGGGAGGTACAAGAAAGGGTTAGCAATATTGCCCTATTAAATCGCATAGGTATTAATGGAGAGTTCAGAAATGATTGGTAGCTACTTTTGAGACTTATCATACGAACCAGCCGCACAGATGGACATGTCTGAAAATACAAAAACGATATTGAGGAGTCGAAGGACGTCATCGACAAATCACGTTTATCTAATGGAGTTCTGTCTGCACAGCTACATACGTATATTAAACGAGAATAGCTGACAGGTGTGTTTTTTACTGAACAAAACCAACCCATGCTTTCTTGTTTGTCCTTTTATTTTAGTTTGAAGTAGAACACCCCCCGAAATACAAAAATAGCACACAATTAAAATAAAAAAATGTATCAAAACTTAAATCCTATTCTTTTAAATTATATATTCAAAAGTTTTAATTAAGTGCTATTTTTCGATTTCTCAAATTCGATTAGAATTTTTAACAACTAAGAAGAATTATTTGACTAATTGAAGTTTTCTTAACAACTTTTTCATTTGAAATTTTCAGCTTGATATTTTTTGGGATAGTTACCAAAAGAATTGGAATTCCGATTACGTATATAGGGTAACCAGAATGTAACAATAGCACGTGCAATTTTTACTTAAACAATGACGGCATAAAATGTGTTCTGGCTAAAACTCGAATATTGTCCTCGATCTCGTTCAAGTATATATGTTTGGCGTACCTCCAGAAAAAAATAACATGAGACTTTTATTTTTTTTCATGTCGTTCAACTTTAGAACGGTCGTCTTATGATGATGACTACAAATTAATTATTACGTCCTTAAGCAACCAGCTTTCTTTACTGACTTATGGGCCGCCGTAGTGTGTTGGAAGTTTGCACAACTATCTTGCCATTAAACATAAATTATACCCCTGGTAAGAACGTAGTACATTTTTAACAATTCTTATTTTCATGTATATCTGTTCTGTATCACACTATTCGAATTTAAATGGCACTAGCTGTATGAACCTAGATTGAATTGGTTACGATGTTGGGTTTACCGCAGCCCTGCTCGAATACCACTTGAGAGGATTTTTCTAAAGAAGTCTATACCACATCCATACATTCATAAAACTTCGGTGGCTATTGGTTGTCCTTTACAAAGGCACAAACTACTTTCCAGTGGCAAAAATACCCCAGCGCCGGCTGCGACAGCATCGTATCACAAATAATAATAACACGAACTACTATCACAAAAGCTTAACAAATAACACCTTTACAACACTTGAGATTTTTTTCTCCAACGCCTGCACAGATAGCATGGAAATGTTTTTTTATTTGTCTTAGATGTACGCTAGCCCATCGTCGTCTCTTCATATTTGCCAAACAGTAAACAGATGTGTTTGTCATCTGTTTGCTTGCCGTAAACCCGAAGTCAAGCATTGGCAAAGTTACCGCAAAGCTCTTGAAATCTAACCTGGGTCATAACAAAGAGGTTATGGTTGGACGTTTGCTAAAATTTATATATTCGAATTGTTGCAAGAGCTTGTAACAGTGTATGGATACCTCCTATAGTTGGCAACACTGATGTTTTTATCAATAGAATAACGATTCTTCAAGGACATAAGGCTCTTTTGAGATGAGCGGGATATTTTTGTTTGTGTTTGAGATATACACTCTCTCTCTCTCTCTCTCTCTCTCTCTCTCTCTCTCTCTCTCTCTCTTCAAAATCAAAATGTGTAATGGAAATGTACCGTTATATGTGCTTTTTCTCTATTTTGCTTTATCATACATCTAAATTTGTGCAATTTCTTCCGTCATAATCTTTAGTTTTCCCATGCAAGTGGCTTTATAATAACTCAAAATATTTTAGGTTGCAATTTAACCAAATTTTCACCAATACAAAATGGGTTGAGGAAAATCGTTATCTAACGATGAAAAGTTGAAAATTAAAATTTATTAAGAATCCAGGCACTCAGTCGATAAAATCGCTGATAAAATCGAAAGATGCAGACATGTGGGGTCAACTTTGCGAAACGAGTCAAGCTACACTGAAAAAAAAATTGTTCATAATATTAATGAACGGTGTTCATTGGCCAATATTCATTGTCCCAATGAACAATTTCATTAGCCCAATGAACAATTTCATTAGCCCAATGAACTTTTTCACTAAAAATTAATGAACAGTTCATCATATATAAGAACGATCATTAATATCATTCATTGAGGAGATTATCGGAATATTTTAATGTATCTGTTCATTAGCCCAATGTATGTGAATATTTATTTTTAATGAACAGGTTCATATAAAAAAAATTCATTATCCCAATGAACATATTCACTGGTCCAATGAATTTGGTCCGAACGACTTAATGAACAGTACGTAGTATTTATGAATATGAATTAATATCATTCATTGAATTCGAATTTAATGTATCTGTTCATTAAGCCAATGTATATGAACATTTATTTTTAATGAACAGGTTTATATAAAATATTCTCATTGTTGCAATGAATTTGGTCGAACAAATTAATGAACAGTTCATAGTATTTATGAATATGAATTAATATCAATTTAATTTATCTGTTCAATTTAATGTATTTGTTCATTGGCCCAATACATGTGAACATAAATTTTTAATGAACGGTTTCACTATTAATATTAATATCAGCACATGACGCACAAATCAACGTACGCATTCATTACGAGTACTAAATGCGCAATGAATTTAATGTATACATTCATTAGAATATAGCGGTAAAGTAACGTCCAGAAAAAAAGCAAACTCGTTTATGCCCAAAAAGCAGCAACAAATACTACAACATATGCATTTATTGTAGAAATCAATGTACGAGATCATTAACCAATGAACGCGTTCATTAATTTATAACGGTAAATAAATGTATGTGTATACCAAGAAAAAGAAACAAACGACTCGTTTATTTTAGTTTACTGTCACCATTGATTGAGGAAAGTTATCGTAAACGCAAATTTCTATAAAAAGTGGAAACAAAAACATAACAAACAAGAGCGAAATAAAAACAATAAATTGTTTGAAATTATTTGTGTGTATATCGGGAATATATGTGAATATTTATGAAAGTTAAAAAGCAATGTAATTAAAAGAAAGACTGAGTCAAGTAAGTGTTTAGTGTTTGGTACAGTTTTGTTTCCGTATAACGATTAAGTCAATGTACATATTTATAAATCAATGTACACGTTCATTGATCAATGAATGAATGAATGAACATTATCATTATTTTACATCGACGATTTAACGTAAACATTAAGAGAAACAAAGTAACATGTAATGCAAGAAAGTTATTCTAATTAGTAATATATGTAGGTTTCTATACAAACAGTAAGAAATAAAAAAGAGCGAAAAAACTGAAATATTTTTACTTGAAGTTATTGCTTTTGTGTTATCGTGAATGAACGAGATTTTGAATTCTACATTTACGGATAATCATCGTACCATATTACTCAAAATTATATGTAATTATTTTGAACAAAATCAACTCCACATGTCCATCCCTACAAGCTATAGGCTTGAGCAAGAAATAATAGATCGCTTTCCGGGAGAAAAAATTGAGTATTACCGCATTGGCAAGCGAGGAAAAATGTACATAAAATACTGTAATGGTAAATCCCACATAAAAAAATTAAAGCGAAACTTAGGTGACGATGCCAGTAATCCCTGAATATCTAATAAACCTGAAACAAAAATCTTCAGTAAGTATAGCAACATGTGCGTTTAAATTTTGCTTGTTTCTTATTTTTTATTTTTCTTAACTTAAAGGTCCTGAAAGAAATGCAGAAGAATGTGTTAGAAGTAGAAGATTTGACAACTTATCTGTGGCTGAATTTGACAGCTGTTGGCAAGCCTGTGCCCAATACAGACTTAAACAAATTAATGAAGCTTCGTCCTTGATGGATATTTTCGAAAAATGGCCTGAGTACAAAACAACAAATGGATATCGATACGTAAGCATTAATTTTTTTTATAAATTTCTTGTATTTAGTCTTTAAAATTCGTTTATTTAATTCGTGTTTGCAGATTGACAAAGATTTTGGAGTTCTTTTCGGAAACCGTTTGGGAGTTCTTGGTGATTGGCAGGAACATTATAGTAAAATAAGAACTTTTCTTCTGGCTGAAAATCGTATTAAAGATAAAGGATTACATGCTATGCTTAAACAGGCAGATAACTCAGAAAGCAATAAAGGTAAGTTTTATATATCAATTGTACTAAAAAGTGGAACGAATATATACAAATTTGTTTATTTTATTAGAAGTTGCCGCTGTTCAACTCATGTGGTGCATTCATGGATATCTTACACCAACAAAAAGCGTTGTGCGAAAGGACAAGAACAACAAAAAAACCATTTTAAAGCCAACGATTAAAAGTTCTCAGGAACCTTTTTTTTTTGTTGGAAGCAACGTACAGGAAATTGAAGATCACATTAGTTCCCTAAAGAGCAAATCCGAAAGCATTCAACCATTTATATTTGCCATTGGAGATAAGAACTGGAAATTCTTTAAGGGTTTCTTTTTGTATTTTGACGGTATACGGTATGAGTTTACAACTTTTCTGAGAGCAGTTGATATTTGCTTTAAGTGCTTTCATTTGCTAAATTTAGAATATCCTCTTGCATGTACTAATTTTTGGTCATTTATTGAAATGTATTTTTACCAAATGAACAAATATAAAAATAAGTCATCGAAAGTTGCCATAATGTCCGACAAGTTAAATCAGGCTGATAAGTAAAATTACAAAAAAATATATCTACTTTTGAAAAAAGCAACGCTAACATATTTCAAAGTAATAACAAAAAGAATTAATTGTATTAAATAATTTTATAAGTTTTTTATGAGTATAAAATACCTAGTTATACATCTTACATTCTAATGGATTGTTCTGTTTATTTTTTGAATTATTAATAAATACCTAAACAACTCTATTTGAAAATATTATTCATATTGCGTTTATATGTAGTAGCATTGTATTCATATATTACAATTAATGTACAAATTCATTTGGTCAATGTACGTGTTCATTGAGGCAATGTATTCATGGTCACAAATTAATGTATTAATGCATTAACCTACAAATACATTGGGTAAATGTACGCTTTCATTGTGACAGTGTATAAATACATGAAAAGCCATGTCTTCATAATAAATTTTAATGTATGAGTACATTAATTTTAGTGTACTCATACATTAGAATGCATAAATGTACGGTTTCATTGTGCTAATGTTTTCACACATGAAAATTCATGTATGACTTCATTAATTTTAATGTATGAATACACTAAAATTAATGTATTCGTACATCAAAACTAATGTACAAGTACATTGGATCAATGAAGTCGTTCATTGCCACAATGTATTAGTACTTACATAATTAATGTATGTGTTCATTGGGCTAATGTACGAATACACTAAACTTAATGCATTCATACATTAAAATTTATGAATTCATACATTAAAGTTAATGTATTCATACAATAAAACTAATGTACAAGTACATTGGATCAATGAAGTCGTTCATTGTCACAATGTATTAGTACTTACATAATTAATGTATGTGTTCATTGGGCTAATGTACGAATACACTAAACTTAATGTATTCATACATTAAAATTAATGCATTCATACATTAGATTTAATGTACAAATACATTGGCTCAATGTATTATTTCATTAGCTTTGTAGGCTAATGAACAGCATTCATTAAAATCAACGAACAGGTTCACTAGCGCAAAAATAATGAAAAAATACATTGGCTCAATGAACTTTTTCAGTAATAGTATGTACGTTTTTTTTTCAGTGTATGAAATTAATATAAAAGGACGTACAAAAAGTATGCGGACGATTCGTCAGCACAAGTTAAGGCTACAACTAAAAAAATCACTAGCTTAGTGAAACAACGGACCAACGCATTATTTCTTAAGCTTAACATTCCAAGCGTCTAAAACTAATGAAAAAACGACCCCTAAACGATGACCGCAAAAAGATACGCTTACGGTTTTGCCGCAGTCACATGACGTGAAATTACGAGTGACATCGTGTCGTTTTCTCAGACGAAATTAATTGAATTTCAAGGGGCCGGAAGGGTTTAACTGTCATTTCCATGATCCGAGCCGAGTTACAATTTTCGCCCATCACAATGAATGCAAGTTGCTATAAAGGCGTACATCAGCAAGCCTTTTCTTACTTCAACAATCTATTTGGAAATTTTAGCACGATAATGCACCAATTCACACGGCCCAGGTGTTGAGGGCATGGATTCGGCATCAAAATGTCAAGGTTTTTGACTGGCCTCCCTATTCGTCAGATCTGAACATCATAGACAATCTTTGGGGATGGCTCGTCCGCAAAGTTTATGCTTCTGGCAAGCAATACAGCAATGAAGAGACACTCATTGAAGCAATCAAGTTAGCCTGGTCCACGATATTTGTAGACTGCCTTAAAACATTATATGAATAGATTCCCAGTAGACTTTACGAAACTATACTTAACAAGGGAGACTCTGCACACTATTTACGTTTCTTTTTAATGCATAAAATTCATAAATTTATTAAAACTTAATTAAAACATATAATTTGAATATGAACCGAAGACCTGTTTTCCAGTTGTTGTAAAGCGTGATCCATTTCGAGGTTCCCTACTTTTTTAAAGAAAAAAATACAGAAAATTCAAATTGAATGGGAAATGTTAATTATTTTCTTTGTTTTTATTTTTTTTTGAAGATTATGTCTATCAAATGTTGGCGCGGCTACGTCTTAAATGGTCCATCCTTTGAGTCCAATTTTCGATGACTCGTTCGAGCATTTCGACTGGTAACTGGCTAATAACAAGCGTCATGTTTTGCTCCAAAGCCTGATTCGAAGCGGGTTTGTCCGCATAAACTTTAGACTTTACATATCCCCAAAGGAAAAAGTCTGACGGTGCGATATCACACGATCTTGGTGGCCAATAGACCGGCCCAAAACGTGAAATTATCTGCTCACCGAAGTGTTCACTCAATAAATCCATTGATTGATGCGATGTGTGGAAAGTGGCGTCTTGTTGAAACCAAATGTAGCCGAGATCAAGAGCTTCAATTTCAGGCATCAAATAGTCGGTTATCATGGCACGATAAGGGTCGCCGTTGACGGTTACGTTCTCACCGGCATCATTTTTGAAGAAATATAGACCGATGATTCGAGCGGCAAACAAACCACACCAAACCGTTGTTTTTTCTGGAGGAAGTGGCAGCCCATGAACCTCTTCTGGTTGCTCTTCATCCAAAATGCGGCAATTTTGCTTGTTTACATACCCATTGAGCCAGAAATGGGCCACATCGCTGACAAAATTTGGCTCTAAAACGTCGGATCTTGTTGGAACTTTTCAAGAGCCCATAGAGCAAAGCGATGTCGCTCGGGAACGTCGGGCGGCTTCAGTTCCTGCACAAGCTGTATTTTGTACGCTTTCAATTTAAGATCTCGACGTAAAATGCGCCAAGTCGTTCCACAAGTTAGTCCGAGTTTCTGCGAACGGCGGCGAATCGACTCTCCACGGTCTTGGTGTACACTCTCAGCTACGGCGCTACATTTTCTTCACTGCGTGCTGGACGTGGTCTATTCGGTCGAATATTATTGAACAATGAATGCTGGATCTCAAGATTGGTGATGGTGTTGCTAATAGTACGCTGAGTAGGCCGATTATGTTGACCGTAAGTTGAATTTTTGTAATAAAGTTGAACGATTTATAAACGTTGTTCAGGCGCAAGTCTTTCCATGATGAAATGCCAAACAATACTAAACAAAAATAACAAGCCAGCATGACACGTCTCACACGTGATCTGTCAGAAAGGCTATTGAAATAAGTATCTCTACTTGGATCACCCATTACAATAAAATGTTAATTTAATTGATAGCGTTTTTGTGCAAAAGAATAGTATGTTTTAAAAAAACCATAGTGTTGATCCTATTCTGGTGGCGGCGAGTGTACATAGACTCAGCGTTAGTTCGAAGATGGGTCCAATGAGGCTAACCAGAGCTAAGATCAATGTCCAGAATTCACGTGTGGAACAACAGAAAAATTAAAGAATTTCTCTAATCATTTTCTTCATACAGTCACGGACAAAAAATAGGGTCGCTAATTATTTTCACACAATTTTCACAAGTTCGAACAAATTAGTAATGATTTTTTAAATATTTTTGCTGCGGCACATCTTATTTATAACTAATAATTATTTACAAGAACCAAAATTTTAATTGGTAATATAAAAGATAGTTTTAAAAGTATGTTATTCACAAATCATGCTTTACCAATATATGCACTGCAGGACATCATCAACAAACTAACTTTAAAAAAAAACACATTGGAAGAACGTAGAATTTTGCGAGCAATGCGTTACATAACAAAAATAAATTATTTTGAAAGGTAGAACACGAAAAAGTCATCTAAAGAGTCTAACCACATTAAGCTATTGTAAACTCGGAACGCCATTCAGCCTTTTTTAGCCGGTTAAAACTAAGGGCGATTATAAGGAACTTCTTGTGGCCAGAAATTAAGGATATGGACCTGGACGATTGTAGTTCCTACAGGATGGTGCCAAAATCTTATACTCATGGAAGAAGTAATATCAAGGTTTCGTGGTGATTTTCTAGGCATGATTGGTCATAAATATTTCAATAGGACACACTTAAGGTCTTGTAAAAAAAATTCAAAGGATAACAAAGTGAATGTTGTACCAAATCCTGCGGAATGTCTGATTTAAATCTTTTAGACTATTGTTCAATAGTAGTCAAGAAAAAAATTGAACCAATAAAATCAAGGAATAAGGACGAATTTAAAAAAAAAAACATTTAGTTCGCATGGTTTTATATACTGAAAAGGAATTGGTAGACAGTATTTGATAGGTCTACCAATTAATGCCAACAACTAAATATTAGGTCTTAAGACAATTTTTGTGACCAAAAGGATAAAGCATTGTTTCCTCAGTTCGTTTAATACGCTTCTAAAAAATATGAGTACGCCTATATACTTATATGTATAAGTTTATAAAATTACGAAGTTTTAAGCTACTCAAAAATGTTAATTAATTAAAATTGGAATATTAAAAAACTAATTAGAACAAATATCATTACTACAAGAATTAATGTAATTTTTTTATAAATTCAATAAAAATAATAAATTACATTTTGAAAAATTGGGTTTTCGTTTCAGAACTTCCCACTGAATTTTCAAATTGTGTTTTGGTCTTCTTCATACATTTAGTATAAAAAATTTTGTGAATGTAACTTCGTTGTCGTATTTATTACTTGTACTTTTACTGTAGATCGCAGTGAGATGAAGATGTGGAGAATTGATTTTGCAAACACCAGCTTATCATCAATAGAGTGTTTTGGCACCGAATCAGTATGTTGTAGAGTATTTGTCGTGTGTAGGGTGTTAAGAGACAACCGATTTTATTAAACCCTGCCCTACCAACATTTTCCTATATGTGGTCGTCGCTTGGATCTTGGCAATGGCAAAACGCCAACTAGAGGGAAACTTAGAAATCATTTTAAATGTCACATGTCTTTCGTATGTTGACAATGCGCGAGAAATTTAATCTTAAAATAATTGCGAATGTCTGGGATGACATGAAACACGAAACACAAGCCTCATATTCATCCAGCACTCGTGACATTCACCATCAATACTCCGTCCGTATTGCGACACTTTTTCAGACGTTTTTTATTTAGCTTTTTTTTAACGTTATGGGTGGTCTTCTCTGGAAAATACTACAACCATCCGCACACAGGTTTGTATGTCTACATGAACATTTGCATACGTGCACAGCGGCGCACGAAAGGACCTGAGAGGCCTTCTGAAGTTCCAATGCAGACCGAGAGCATTTTCTTTACACTAGCTTGGTTTCATGAAGAAAGTATTGCTTCTTGGTGGTAGTTGTGGATCTTCTTCCGGTTATAACCAATGCTATGCCCATCTGTCGTTCCAGCGTAGCTGCAGCCTTCGTGGATTTCTTGACGATATGGATCGTAATTATATACCCTAAAAAAAGGAAACTGATGTTGCGGTGATTACTTAAATACGATCTTGCCTACACAGATCGCAACCCTACGACCCAATGAAAACCTCAATTCCCTTAGACCATTTGGTATTTGCTCACAGCATATTATGTTATAGTTAGTACGGACGTAAAGACTGTTACAACATTGAACACACCCATTTCAATAGTACAACTGTTAATGTCATATGGGTTTTGAAAGCTAACCTCAATAGCGTTAGTCTGTAACGGGATTTTAAAATTGTTTCAACTTTCATCATGGAGTGGTCAGATAATGAGACCCGTATCGCTGTAATACCGCTTTTAAAGTGTGAAATGAAAAAAACTTTATTTTCAAAACGCTCCGGCCACTAGGTATTAGCCGCATGTTCGTCTACCGATGCATAAAACTGTTTGAGGAGACTGGAGATTTAAAATACCGCCACCGGCCGGGCCGCCTACGCTCTGTTCGAACACCGCATATCATCAAAGCCGTTAAATCAAGAATTCACAGAAATCCGCTCCGAAAACAGAAAATCATGGCCCGTGAGATGAATATCACACAAAAGTCCACGAGTCGAATCATTGAAATATACTTGGGACTTGGGGCTTTCAAACGACGTACCAGACATTTATTGACGAGGTCAAAAATAAACTTATTTGTTTAAATTTGGCTTTATTTGCTGATGCAATATTCTGCCCACTTAAATATGCATATTTGCATTTTTTGAGTGGAACAGAAAATTGTCATCCACAAGCTCAAAGCTCTTCAGTTTAAAAAGAAATCGCCATGATCATGGATGCCAAAATACGAATAGTGTATTTTTTGTCAAATTTCGATGAATTTACTTTTGGTTTTTGATTATCCATAAATGAAATGAAATAAACGCCAGTCGTATAAAAAACGATTTCAAAATATTGATAAATAAGATTGACTTTGAGAGACCGACTTCTGATAGTTTAGCGACAATCCCAAATGGCACAGGGTACATTTATTCAGTATTGTGCACGAATAAAACTAGTCAATGAAAAAAAAAGATTCCAAAAACCACGTGCTCGATCATATGTATACAATATGAGTTGCATTTGATCACATCACATCCGCGTCATATTTTGTCAAACTATTTAATTCAAGTATCCATTGCCCGTGCAATTTACATTCAGACGATTGGTTTTCTGTTTCAAAACGCCCTTAACTAAAGGGGCCTAATTGGCGGCTGGGTCCTCAGGCTGTCATATCGCAGCAGGAGTAGAGAACGTCGTAAAAATTCTTCTGTTCCAACTTTTTATTCAGTCATCTCAAGGTATCACATAGTATGTGCTAGGCGAAGGGATGGCAATTCCGCTGCTGTGTGCGGATACGTTCATATGTGCTCGCATTTGAAATGTGAAAAGTGAACGACAAGGTGACAGACAGTTCTGTTATTGCATTTTGACAAGTGCGTGAGACAATCCGCATCTATTTGGTTGTTGTTGCTGCTATTGGTTCCAAACATGGATGTGTGTAGAAGATATGCATGGATTTGTGTATTATTGAGTCATATGCAAATCACACAACGCATTTCTCGAATTGCAAGAACAACAACAGCAACAATGTTGCCACGTCGAGAGTTCCCACGTTTTCGTTTAGGTTGACAGTTCAGAAATATGCCCACGCTGCGGGTAAATGCCAGATAATTATGTTCATTTTACGTGTGTTCGCTCCCCGCCTGTATGCGTCAATATCGCCACATCGAACTAATGCAGTTGCAGCAGAGACGCAATTATCAGGCATTATCGTCGGTGGGTCTACATGTAAATGTCTTAGGTTAATGCGGCCAACTGAACGTGTCAGCTATGGTTAACGTTAGTCGGGAAAGATGCCCGACAAGCGTTAATATGCAGCAACTTGGCGCATACTTACGCATGTCCAACGCCCAAACGCAATGGTATTTCCGTAAATGTTTCTTTCAAGTGATATTTTGTAAGTGACGATTGTAACACACATGGCAGAGTTACATATATCAATTGTGTGCAAAACTTGGACAAGCGACAATATGAGTCCATCAATACTATGTAAAGGGCGTTTTTGAAGAAAGAGGTTGAATAAACTTCAACTGAAAATACTGATGTGGCGAGTATTGGAATTCAAATTTGAAACTGGTCTGCGAGAGTCGGCAAATCGACTCAGTAGCAGTGTTGCCTACAATCGATGTGCAAAAACCGCAAGAATGAAAATAAAAAAGCAAGAAAACGCCTAGATTATGAGAAAAAGGCTAAACATTATTTTGTTGAAAGTTTGTTGAAAATGCATTCGCTTATATGGATATTTTACTATTTCACCATTCGTAATATAAACTTTGATTTATCAAATTCCAGTCTTTAACCTAAGGTGCTCAATATCGTTATAGAACGTAATAGTCGGGAATAAAATCCCATTTTCCAAAAAGCTGAATTAATGTGATATCCGGATTCTTGGCGAAATTGAAGTTTTTTTATTGCCCATATGTCCATAGTCACCTGGGAATGGTTGTCCAGTTAATCCTGCGGGAAACATTGATGCGAGCAGCATAGTGTGGCAAAAGAGCTGCCAACCTCGACTAAACATCTCACGAACATCACTGGTGCGAATTTTGAATAAAGATTTGAATTTACACGCTAACAAGGTTCAATTGACTCAAGAGCTGAAGCCTACTGACCATTTCACGCGTCGTCAATTCGCTGAAGGGTTGGTTGAACAGGCAGAAGTGAATGGTGACTCTCAACGAAATCGAGGCAGACTTTCATCTGAGTGGATTCGATAACAAGGAGAATTGCCTTATTTGGGCAAATGATAATCCACGAGTGATTGTTGAGAAGCCAATGCATCCACAAAGAGTGACTGTTTGGTGCGGTTTATTTGGCTGACGGCGTCATCTTCTTCGAAAACAAGGTCGGTCAAGCAGTTACCGTGAGTCGTGTTCGCTATCGTGAGATGACAACGGACTTCTTGTGGCAGATATTGAGGATATGGACCTGGACTTGCACTTGCCTCACAACCAACGCTCCTTTGTGCGAGAAATTCAATGGTTGTTTTATCGTTATTATTTGAAGTCATGTTAAATTAAATTTCTGTGTGATCCGTAAAATATTCGGCATTCGATAGGTACTAGTGATTTCCGTCGCGTATGCCGAGTTACATTTACATTACACTCAGTTTGAGTTAATTCGAACCCTGAGAATTTGTGAAGAAGATGTATGGGTTTATGCGAATGGTACACGGCGCCTTAAGCGATTTAAATACTTTGCTTTTATATTCCCGCTTAGTGTAATCGAAATCTAATAAAAACAAAAGTCTGTAATTCAAATGACATAGGGGAACATACAACGAGATGTAAATTAGGGTGTCCCTTAAAGAGATAGATTTAAAATTGCCTAATGCAATAACTGTCACTTAAACGATGCTTATTTTTTCGGATTCAAGGTACTATGCAGACGAATGCGAAACTAAATTTTGCTTGCACACGTTCTTATGGAAGCATTCGTACCAAAGCGACGCCACAACTAAATAACGGATTTTTGTGGTGAATTTAGACAAACATAAAGTTTTCGAATTGCTTTTGTTTTCATTCTGCTTTTACAAAGTGTAAAATAAAGGAACACGAATCAATAAAAAGTTGTGAAAGTGATTTTAATTCCGAATGTTTGATGTGATTTTTACTGAAATGAATGAACTAACGTCTCTCGCGTGGAAGGCACGACGTTTCGCGCCGGTCTGATCTCTACTTTACATTACATTTTCCGAATTATGTTTCGTAATTCTACTTTAACAAACCCGTTGGTAGGATTTTCACGGAAGTTCCTTAATCACACAATTGCCTTATTAATTGTTGCGTGATATTTATGATATGTTATTTGATTTTTTCCCTTGACGGGACACGCTAATGAACATATATGTATGTACTGAGGTAGAGCATAGAAATGTCGTTTTTCAATTGCTGTGAAGAAAAATTTAATTAAATTACTGACTCCAAAGCCAGAATTCAAATGACGAGTGGGGAGTCCTTCACAGCATATCATAGCATATGCAGATAAACACCCAGTTCTCGTACACGCCGCAGCATCACGTTTCCTGCAGCCCAATATGAAAACAGAAAACATCCCCTTTAGCTTAAACTCTTTGTACTAATCACGAAATAATTTCAAACATTTACGATCATTTTGTGGTAATGCCCCTGAGTAATTGAACACATCAAAGTAATTTGAAGGAAAACACCGCCGACGGGCATTCAGAGATGGAAACATGGACGAGTCCATAGAACAAGAACACGTTCCTAAGCCAAAAATCAAATAACCTGTAGGGGTTTTAACCAACCCACGAAGGATGGGAGTTTGAAAAGAATGGCACAAATGGCTCGCCGTGTCTGTGTGTACGAATGTGTGTACATGTGGCTGTGTATATCTTCCCCACCACACTTTCTTTTTTTTAACTCAATCTTCAAAATGCAGTTGGAATGCGTAGTGGTGAGAGGGTGGGTGTCGGTTGAATGTTGGTTCCTGCCTTCTGCCCGAAATGTACTACGAATTGGGCAACAACTGCTTAGAATAATAATGAATTCAGTCAGGAGCAGTCTCCGTGGGTGCAGTGGTTTTGTTCCAGCAGACAGTAAATGTTCGGGCGACAACGACCGTTGTTCTTATTTTCACCCAGCTACAGGCCAAGGGGTGGGTGAAACATACCCCCTAGCCTGTATGTAGTGGATGCTCTCCGTATGTGTGTGTTCGTTTGTTTGCATGGACTTGTACGTGAGTGTGTCTGTGAGCGTATGTATAAGTAAGCTTGTAACAGACTGCATTAATTAAATTTATATTAAAAACTCGCAGATGTCTCTGTCAGTAGCCGACGGCTGTTTTCATAAATGAAAATACCCACACGACTATGACAGCGATGTCACAGCCAAGCCAATATGCAGCGATGTTTATTAACCAAAAAAACCATTCCGTTCACTCATGTTGTACACTATCAAAAGGCCATGCTAACATTAAGGGAAGATGCAGTATTGAGAGGCTGCTAGGGGAAAACTATGCCTTCATCGCTTTTTTTACAATGACGTGTGTAATGCATCCGCCAAATTAGACATTTAGAACTGAATTTTGTCATAGGAGTTTTGTGATTTTAAACTCCCAACCATCCAAATAAAACCAAATTTTGATTTGAAATTCCCTAACCATCCCAGCATGCAAAGTTTAAGCACAATCGGATTTACCCCCCATTGTGTGGGGCTATTCAAAGCCATCGACAGATTAGATCCAATTTCACAAGAGTTGGATATCGGTCGATCGTTACGTTCTGCACTTAAGTCAGAATCGGCTGTGATACTCGTATTTAAATGTTTGTACTTCAGCACTTAGTACAAGTATGCTGATACTATACGTTTGTAATAATATTCTAGCATACTGAACTATCAAATGTTTTTAAAATAACATATATGTTTGCACACAAGCATATGAATGTTTGGAAACATCACTGCAAACATATTAATGTTTGGGTGTAAACAAATATATGTTTGCTCATAAGCATATGAGTGCTTAAGAATATATAATTGTTTGCTGTTAACAAACATTAAAATGTAAGAATAAACTTGTTAACATATTTTTCTCCGTGTATAAATTATATCGAAAGAAGTTACCCTGTGTATTCCTTAACACGATGTTGTGGGCTCAACTAGTCAAATTCGAATTTTTCAATTTTTTATCTAATTTTCAAATAATTTGTCATGATTTTTAAGAGGGTAGAGCTGCAATCGTAGCTTTTTTGTAGCATTTTGCAGAGTTGCTGTTATAAAATCTTAAGCATCAGAAAATATAATTATACAGTAAAATTCATGTCTGGTTTTATTTGAGGGAGAATTAAAGTTGACACCTAAAACACATTCTCGTGGGTAATCGTACAAATATTGTTTAGTGGCGATTTTAAAATGTATCGAAGAAATCGATATTTGTTTAAACAAACCTTTAATATTTTTTTTATAGTTTTTTGTTGTTGGTATTTTCTGAATCTGGCAGTGTTTAAAAATCGTGATTTTTGTGTGTTTTTGTATGTTTAAAAAATCCTTATGGGTTTCAGAACATTTTTATTGAATTTTTTAAAACAATTGATTTTAAAAGATTCTGTAAAAAATTGTGACAACCTGCCAATAAAGAGGTGTATTTGTGAAAAAATACCCATGTTGAAGATAAATTTTAAAAACTTAACCATACATTTTTTACTAGTTAATGAATTCGGGTTATTGCAAAGTTTCCGAATTCAAAAATGTATAAATTATAAGTATTATGACTCGTTTTTATTTTATTGATGCAGCTTTTCCCCGAATGTATCAAAAAATTCAAAAAACAACAAACACTATAGGCTTTTTTACACATATTACAGGTGAGTTGTGTTAAACTTTTTTTCTTTTCAGTATTGTTTGCCATTTCATAATGGAAAGACTTACACCGCAACAATATCTCCAAATTGTGCAACTCTATTATGGAAATGAAATCAGAAGATCCGCTGTTTTCGACCAAAATTTTGTTCATCGATGAGGCCAATTTCTGGCTTAACGGCAACGTCAATACACAAAATTGCCGCATTTGGGCTGTAGAGCAACCAGAAGAGGTTCAAGAGCTGGCATTGTACCCAGAAAAAACCACGGTTTGGTGCTGTTTAAGGGCTGGTGGAATCAAGGTCCATATTTTTCCAAAATGATGATATTTGGAACGCAACCGTGAATGGTGCTCGTTGGTGCATTCCGTACGGGAATATTATGTACTTATATTTTCTTTGCTTTTACATAAAACGACTAATAAACCGAAAACCAAAAACCCCGAAAGCTAAAAACCAGTTAAGACGACTTGTCGGGGTTTAGCTATTTTTGAGAAACCGACTGTAGGGTTTAGTTTCGGTTTAGGTGTTAAATTGACACTGAAATCGATTGTAACGTCGGCGATGTGAAGATCATTCATTTATGCCTATGCCGTTTGATAAACCCGGTACCAAGAGGTGCAAGTCCAGTATCGTTGTAAAAAAAGGTCATTGGTAAGTCAGTTTACTCACTACACTGAATGAATAATGTACGTACTATTAAAGAAACACTATTCTTATAATGTTCTCCTTACATTCTTTGGATTATTGATTCGTGAATTCGGATTCGTAAGTATTATGAAGTTGTTTTTACGAATTTAAGAACCGGGATTTTAAAACGGCTTCTTAAAAATTTCCTAATTTTATTTCATTTGATTTCTGTAAAGTTTCTTACTTTTTCATACAAAGTAATCGTTAAAATTTTATTCGCAACTTTATTTTAAGAAATTTCGTAATTCTTACTTTAGGAAAATGTTCGTATTTTGTCGGGTCGATCCAGTGCATAAAACCGGCTGTCTATGCATCATGTGATTATGTGGGGCGATCACATTGTTACTCTGGATATGATGTCACTGTTCGGCTATCTCACCGATACTTATGAAATATACAGGGTGATTTATTCAAGACTGGACAAATTTCACCAGCGTATTCCCTGGATCATTTCACGAATGAGAAAAAAAGAAACAAATAAACCCCGCCACTTGCTCAGAACTTAGCAATTTTACCCTGTACCTTCAGTCCACCAATCCGAAAATTTCAAACACCTGTCATTTCGGCCCTTTGCATTTTCGGACATGGTCGTAGATAGACTTATTTTCATGAAATGAGCCCAGAAATACGCTGGTGAAATTATTCCAGACGTGAATTAATCACCCTGTATATATTCGGAAAAGGCGTTGAAGCCATAACAAGCAGGCAACTCTATCTGCATTTGGACTTTCATTATAACGAATCTCAAGATGTTAGGTATTTGTTGCCAGCCCAAGAGAACTGAATTATTTAGAGTTCAACTAGCAATTTTGGAAATGTCATCATCACAATTTATGCGTTCCCTGTACTTCTTTTTTAATTCCTCGAGCATCAAAATGCCACTGTTATCAACACATGCCCGCTTGTGTGAAACAGACTTCCGGGTGTTCTCACAAGTGGATTAAAAAGTACCGAGTATCAGTCACAATGACCAGAGAGTTTTTGACCGGAAGGTGGTATTGACAAAAATTAAGTTAGAATTTAAAGGGTTGCATACATTCAGCTTGGCTGGCTAACAAACGGAAGTTCTCGTTGAACATGACTTAGCACTTCCATCACTGCTTGTCGGTCGTACCATGTTGTAAAGTGCATACTAAATTGCACCTTCTGGTTGTAACAACGTACATTGTGACATCGATACGTACGATAGGTTATCAAAAACTTAATAGAGAATTCATTTCCCAACAAAAGTGTACATTGGTAATGAAAAGTATATGAATCATTCAGCAGTATAGTTTGCAAAAAATAATTTTTTGGTAGAGCGCCTAATCCGGTATAAGGCCCGAAAACAAAAACTATCTGTTTTAAAGACAAATGCAAGAAAATAGAGCTGGAAAAATGCCCCTTTAAGTAAACAACTAGATGTTATTGTTTAATTCCTTTAAGGGAATAAATTTAATTTAGTCCTTTAAGGGGTCGCTCTTGTTAATTTCGATCCGTGAAGAAATAAGTTTTGCACTCTGATTAATCTATATTATAAAAGCAAAATTTATCAAATTAAAAATTCACTTCATTATTTACATCGTAGTGGTTTCTTTTTATCACCTTAATTTGCAGTTCCAGAACAGCAAGGTTTTTACTAAAGCCCAAAATTGAATTTTTAGTTAATTTAAAATTAATCAACATTAGGTACGACTAAATACGAGTATTTTGACCCTGAGTATAATTACTTAAAAAGCACTCATATTGAGTTACTTTCTTGTGTGGCACTAGCAAGTAACTTCGTACATTTCTACGCCTATCATTTAAGGCAATTCAAGGGCTAAGACTTTGCTTATTCAGCTGTATCGTAACTAAATTATTCGTTTCATAGCAATTGATGAGCACTTGTTTACTGTTCAGCTTCCATGAACTGTAATGTGAACTGTATGAAGCACATTTTGAAACGATTTGTATTCGCCTATCGAACACACCTATTGTTTGTGCTAGAGTCCAGTTTACAAGCAATTGAAAATGCCAATGACCATGGACACGAATCACTTGCCAGTGAACGTGGCTGAACAACATCATGTCGAAAGGTAGTGGCCAAGCTGTAGTGGCCATTGAGACTGTCCATGTTTTGTCAGTTTGGTGAGTGTTTCTTTGTTTTGGCTGGCCACTTGGTCTCTTTTACGGATTACATTTTAAATGGTCATCATGAGTAGGCGTAAATAGTTCCCTTTCGTTTTTGAAGCTAGCTGGTACTATCGTCATTATGTCAGCTGTACAAGTTTGTGTGCGTCGGACATGCATTATGCGATGGATTAGAACGGCAGAAGGGGAAATATTTCACGATTATGTTGGCCTTAAATAAATACTTCGTTGTCTATTGCCTTTGATAATATAATAGACTTATAGCATAAAATGGGAAAATGTTCAATTAAATTAAGTCAAATTATGTTTGTTAAGGCTCATTTGGTCAGCGACATCTTCACAATTAAGTTAAGGTCAAAATACTGATTTGTGGTTGATGTTTGCACTAAATAACACTAATACGAGGGTTGCTATTTATATTTCGGGTCCGGCAATAAAAACACAATAATTTATCATTGGAAATGGTTTTATTGTTGTCATGGTCAATACACTTTTGCTGCATTCCGATTGAGACACCTCCAAAACATGATTTTTGAACACTTTAACGCTTCAACATCTGCTACGGGCGATGAAAAACGTTGACCGCACTTTTTCTTGACGCTAGAGAATAAGAATAATTCATTGGGTACCAAATCAGGGCTGTACGGTGGATGGCCCATCAATTCGACATCTTGAACACTGTTGGCAAATAGATGGTTGTATACCACTAAGAATTGACCGCCCTACGTCCTAATAAAGGCACGGTGGCAACGTGGCCGGTTAAACCGAAAAAACGCTATCATTTGCTTCGATGTACTTCTTCCACGAACAACTTTTGTTGGATTTGGCTTGTCTTGAAAAACCCATACGAGCGATTGCTGTTTTGTTTCGGGTTCATGTGCTTAGATCCAAGATTCGTCACCTGTGGCAATGTTATACACTGCCTCTGAGCTACCGCAGTTATACCGTTTCAACATTTCTTTGCACTAATCCATACGAGCCGTTACTTGAGCATTCGTCAAATTATGTGGGATCTAACGAGAACAATTTTTTTTTTTTCACTGCCAAATAAACATGCAATTAATGCTTGTCATACTTTTCATTATTAATGCTTGTCATACTAACGCCCAAGGATGCCTCAATCTCACGGTATGTCACATGTCGCTCTTGCTTAATCAGTTCACGCACAGCATCGATGGTTTCTAGCAAAGTGACCAAAGTTGGACGTCCTTCACGAAATTCATCCTGGAGCGGGCGGCGGCCGAGACTGAGCTCTTGGTACCAGCGATTGACTGTGGTTGTTGATGGTGCTTCTTCGCCAAAAGTCGAAACAAGTTGATTTAAACGCTCTTGTCTTTATAACCCACGTTGAAAATCGTAAAACAATCTTTGCACGAAAATGTTCACGGGATAATTCCATTTTTTGACTGAGGAGAATTTTTCAACACACTGAAAACAAAACATTTCGCCCTCAAATGGCAAAACGTTCTGAGTGAAGTTTTGCTAAAAAATGTCAAAGTTTTCAATGGATCTGAGAACACTAGTATTTTCAGGACCGAAAATATAAATAGCAACCCTAGTATATGTCATTCCTATGTACCAGGTAAAGTGCGTTAAGTAATGTTTGTAGATTTTTTTGCGAATGCTCAAAAAAAGAGCACTAGCAGAGCACTTGGTGTCGGAGTTTTACATTCAACCCATTATTTGTACGAGTATGAAGGCAGTAACGCCTGTGCTTGATTTTAAAATATCGGGTTGTCTGTTTTTGCATCACTATCTATACTTCTGGGCTAGTGGTGTGTTATTTGAACTTTTTTTTTATTACAATTAAGATGCGTGTGTTTCAGTTCACAAGTTTTAGCATTCTTTTTTATAATAAACGAATTCTGGTGAAACATAAATCTCAGACCCTACTTATATACTTTATATGGATTTATGCACTTATTCAGCGATATTTCTAAATGGAAAGTTTTTGTAATTAAACGTTATACATAGCTCATTTCTAGCTTCTTCAGCTAAAAGATATTCACTTAAAATTAACAAACGGTAAATTTTAGGTGTTTATTCGTTATATAGAGCTCATTTCTACCTACTGTACAAGAAGGTGCGTAGCCATGGCTCCAATTTTGAGTCAGTCGTTTTTTAAATTTCTACTATCATTACTTCCTATCATGCACTATTTTCGCTAGGAGGCAAATTATGTGGGATATTATCTCACTGATACGGGAGGTACCAGAAGGGGCGCGTCTTAAATTCCAAGTATTTGTCAACAACTTAATCTTATAAATCTGTCCTTCATCATCGATTTTAAGTCAGATCGTATAAATAGCATTCAAGATATTACAATATATCACTGGCAGATTTGGAAAAATATTATGGCATGAACAATTTAAAATAATTTTAAAGCTCCTTCCAAGAATTTTCGTGCGAATCACTAGCACTATCGGACATGACTCAAATAAAACATGTGTAGAGTCTCAGATGCATATTTCGATGCGTTATAATTTTTTCCTTACCGAATGATATACTTCTATACCCTATTTTCCAGTAGGGTGCGGTTAAAATATAAAAAAGTTTCTGGCCGTTTTAGTACTTAGCGTGATCACACTCTTATTCCGCTAAAGCTACAAAAAATATTTTTTATAATTTTTTTTAGTTAACAAATGACTTAACTACTGTTGTTTTGCTATGCAGTCTTAGTTATCGGGACTTAGCATAAAACAACACTATGATTATTTTAAATTCCTAAAGCTCTGAAAAAACTATGAAGTTTTAAACTTTTTCTAAGCATTGAAGAAGTCTCGTACATACCCCAAACTTGCATATTGTTTAAGGTCTTATACAAAGCTCAAGGCAAATGCCTAGCTACGCTTACTCAAGAAATTGTGGAGCGTTGTACATACTCGTACGAGTATACACATACGAACACCAAGAACCTGAGTTCAATTGGAGCTGCGCCTTGGTGTAGTGCGATTTCATTATTTTGTAAATACAGACAGTTGAATTAATTTTTGAGTAGCATCGATTATTAAAAGTAATCAGCTTCCACAATCAACTTCATTTCACGGCTCATTGTTTCCAGCAGACAAGATGCCTCAAAGGGAACGTCAGGCACAGTACCGCCAGCATCCTCTGTAGGCGGGGGTATGTTTACAGGTGAACAGATGGAATACGTACGTATGAGTGCGTATGTAAATGCGGCAGCATTAGCGCAGAGACGCTGTTGTTTGTTCCCGGTATGTGGCAAACAAATGCTTTTTGATTTAACGCGCTTACACATACATTCGTAAGTACAAGTAGGAGTGTGTGTGTGAGTGTATGTGTGCTTATGTGCTGGCGTATTTATTTGAGTATATTTCACCTGTGAAGAGGATGTCAAACACACAGCGAGTATCACATGTTGGGTAAGTACTTCTCACGCCCGTCATCCATCCACTTACACTTACCTTGGATGTGTGCCCTTAATGCTTTTTAGGGAGTTTACAAACGATCTGTTCCTATTTACGAAGGAATCTTTTGTACGAAATTTGTGTGTGCTTTAAGTGAAATTTCCACTTGTGCGACGAACTAGTCGTCTGCAGCAGGTTTGTATGTTTCTTCTTCCAAATGAAATGCGAGTAAGACACCGGCCAGTGGCGTATGCCCGCATTCGTTGGATATTAGCTAGAGACACCGTTTTTCTGTTTCCGATTTCGAACCCCACTGCCTGCTCAACAAGCTCGGCGCCACCTCTGCTGTGCTACGCCCAAATACAATGAGTTCTATTAATTTCGAGCAATACCCAACACATAGCTCAGCAGCACTTACGAGTACACCGCCTCCTAATGATAATGTAGGTGAAGGCATTTCCATTATAGCGAATATGCTTTTTCCAAACATTAAATTGAGATTAAAAGCCAGGATAAGCTCAAGCACCTTAGAAACATTTCCATCCCGCACCAAGGGTGAGATGCAAAGACAGAAAGGTGAATCCAACCCCGCATAAACTTTCATTTGTTTTCAAACAAAATCCCTTTTACGATTCGCAGGAGAAGGCAAACTGAAAATGAAAACTCAACTTGGGTATTGTAGTCAAACAACAGCCGAGGCTGTAGGTTAGTAATACATTTTCCTTTTACTGACTGCGCGGTTCTGCGCCAAGCAGAAACGAATGAAATGATGTGCTTATGCCGTCACCCTCCTAAATACTTGTCAAGCCGAAGCCGACGCAGAAGCAGATACTTCCTTGCCGATAAGCTATTGTAGAGGAGAAACTGAAGTAGGCCTTTCAATCGCTGCCACCGCTTTAAATTAAAAGCGAAGGCTACATTACAAAAATGTAGAACAACAAGCAGGACTAAGACCATTCGCTTGCTGCGAATGCCGTAACTAGTAAAGACGGAAAATGATACGACTTTCTTTGTAAATTCCAGCATTAATTCATGTTTCGATCTCTACATTAGTATGTATTAGGGTGGGCCGAAGTTTCACTCAAACTATGGTATACGCTATGATTGGCGTTTCTTTGTGCCAATACTCGTAGACCGTGTCAATAGAACATCGAAATTTTAATGATCACGTTAGGAATGTGAATTTCTACCAAATAAATTATAACAATTGCAATTTATAGTCTTAGGCGTGCTTCTGTTCGGCATTGGTTCTTTTTATACTCTACGTTGCATTTTTGACATCTCGAAATAATTATCTGTGCGGCCGTCGGGTTGGCAATTTTTAGTCAGCTTATCTGCAAATCTTAGCCAATTTATATTTGACAAATAATTGGAGATCGTTTGGTATGGACCAAACCGGGCAAAGGAACCAAAAACGTATGTTCGTTTTTGTTTTATTTTAGATATTTTCACTATAAGGAATTGTCCAACCATAATGCAAGATGTTAATTTCGAGTCACACCTTTACGTCAAGTTTTTTTGCCCAACTTTGTTTGACATTTCTTTGTCTTAGTGTTTGGCGAATTTAATAATGGTGAGGTGCAGAATTGAGCAGCGCGTTAAGACTCCTGTAGTATTTTACGAAAATGGGCTAATATCAAAATGCATTACATGCACTTCGTGAATTTTGGTCAGGATTTGCGAACAAATGTGTCCACAATCGAGATAATTGTGCGGAAATTTCAGCAAACCGGGTCTGTTGCGCACAGAAAAAAAATAGTTGGAAATCGGTCCGAACTACAAATATTTGGTTGGATGAACATACTTCTGTTGACATCACTGACTTACCATAAGATAGTAGTTATAATGATAATACGATTATTGCAGCCAATAAGTCGCCTATACCAACCAAATTCAGTAAAACTATTGGTTACCACAACTGATGGTTATGCCTAACAACCAATTATGGAGTACATGTTACTTTGGTACCAACAGTTCGTGGTGACAACAAATTAATTCTTTGTAGTAGTTCGCTGTTGTTACTGTTAGCACTATGTAACAAAATATGGGACTTTCGTGGTGAGATGACTTAAATAAAATCGTTTTTTGTTAATTTTAAGGACGAAAACAGCAATCCTGTCTTAGAGACAATTGGAATTCTATAAATGTTTCAAAAATGGTCGCTTTTGGTGTAAAATGTTCTACTATTTTTTAGCTATCATCATTTTAGCATAGATCGTCTAAAATTAAATCAGAATATAATTGAAATAAACTGACCCTTTCTGTCATTTTAAAAATATTTTAAAATTATAAAAAAAAAATAATAAAATTAAGTTTTTCCACCAAAAATATGACCGATATGAAAGGATTCATTTTTTATAACATGAAGCCAAGATTTAGATTGAGGTATTTAGTGCCACATTACCCTTAAATAGCCAGAAATACTTAGGTTTGAAGTTCCATTTACTTTCCATTTACTTCCATTTACAGAATTTATAAAATTGAACCATCAGTTTGTCCACTCAACAAATACTCGTGGTAATGATAACGAAAGTAAAGGAGCTATTTTAGCCAATCTATATTAAGTAGATATAAATGAGTTTGTGTTTGTAGGTTTGTTTGCATTTTTTAGCTCCGTATAGACTCAAAAACGGGTGGACCATTTTTTTTGAAATTTTCACAGAATGTTTTCACAGAAATATGGTTTAATTGATACGATATCAAGTGAGTGTGGTACCCCCCATACACGTGTCAAAATTTTTTAAGAGCCGTGTCTCATAACCTACACGCAGAAAAAAAGTATGGTTGGGGCTACAATATTCGAAGAGGATCATACTATTGTTGAGTATATGGTTATCGTACAACAATATTATGATCCTCAGAACAATAGTATGATTCACACATAACCATACTATCATCCCCACAACCATGGTACGATTCACCCACAACCATACTATGATCCTCACAACAATAGTATGATTCATACATAACCATACTATGATCCCCACAACCATAGCATGATTCACCCACAACAATACTATGATCATCACAACAATGGTATGATTCACACTCAACCATACTATTATCTTCACAACCATATTATGATTCACTCAACCATACTATGATCCCCAAAATTATTTTTAGGATTGGGTTTTTTATTCAAAAATATAGATTTTTATCAAACAAGTTATATTAAAGTGCATTACAATAAGTTAATAGCCAGAATTGAGGCCATATTTTTATTGAACATTCCATTCAAGAAACAAAAATATTTATTTCAACGGCAGTCGAAAATACTTTTAGTTCCCAGCAGGGGATTCACCATCCGTAGACACCAAGAAACAATTGTGATTCAACCATGATCAGTGGCTTTATACTTACCAATCGAGAACCAATCGGTATTAGAGTATTTCACTGAACAAAGACAAAAAATCCCTCGAACTACCTTCCGATTGTTTTTTATAATGGAGAACAGCCATGCACTGTATCGTGTGTATGCGTTTTTTTGGTATATCAAAAACAAAATTCGCACACAAATACGAGTACATGTACTTATGCTCTATAAAACCTGTTTTGTTATGTTCATAGTCGCAACCATACTGTATTATTGCCGTAATCATATTATTGTTAACGTAAATTTTAAACAATAATACTTTCGTTGCACCAACCATGTTTATATGGTTGCCACAACTATATTTTCATTTCTAAATTTAACAATAATACTATTGTTACATTTCAACAATAGTAATACTGTCGCAATCATACTATTGTCAAAATGAAATTCAAAAAATAATACTATGGTTGAGACGAACATGCTTTTATTGTAGAGAATATATTATTGTTGCGGTGACCATAGTGTAACCATATCTTTTCTCTGCGTGTATTAATTGTAGGACGGTGAGTTCTGGTACTTAAACAACGGATGTAATGCAAAATAGTTATTTTGGAAAATGACGGAGCCTTGCCCCTTTTAAAAAAAACGTCATAACACTCATAATAGTAGTCTCACCGACATGGAAGTTTTAGATTAAATCACAGTTGACCTAGAGATATGCATATACTCTTTGGAATCAAAATTGCAAAAATGGTGTGTCGCCGCCCACACACGTCGACATTAAACACGACAATATCTTACATATTACAGAGGCAGAAAGGTAAGGTGTGGTATATATACTAAAGATATTATGCGAAATACTTTTTGGAAAAAATCAATGCAAATACGGCTCTTAAAAAAATCGGGCTATGAAAGTTTTACGAATGGGGTAGGAATGAATATCTTTGAGGTCAATTTTGAGAGCATCCTAAATATCGTAATTCCAATAATACGTTACTTGCCCTTTATACAACAAGAATTTATTTGGTGGTGAATGAGGTAGCGAAGCACACCGGGTTCAGCTAGTAATTTTCAACAACAACCAATACATGTACAAATGCAATTTTAATAATCATTCTAATTAGTAAGGGTTATCAATACTTCAACCGATACATTCGTTTGTGGCGATGGAATATATAGATAGTACGTGCAACCACCAATATTCTATTGGCAAAAGTTCGGTACTGTGAATGGTGTTCGCTATCACGTGATGATAGCGATTGAGGATATGGACATGGATGATATCAGGTACCAACAGTATGGTGCCACTTGCCACACAGCTAACGAAACAATAGCTATGTTAATTTGCCGCCACGATCATGTGACTTGGCACCGTTGGATGGCTTTGTTTGGGGATATTTGAAAGATAAAGTGTACTTCAATTAGCCAAGGATGAGATAATTCGGCACATTAACGACATTGAATCTCCATTATGTCTTAAAGTCATTGGAAATTTGGCCGATATTTTATTTTACACAAACTTGCCATAGATCCTTATATCATAAGAAAAACTATAAATAATAATTTCTGAAAACTTTTTGTTTAATTAACAATTTACGTTTAAGTTGGATTTAATTTTATTTTAATTTAATTTTAATTTTAGCGTGTTCTTTTGGGCTATAAGAAACATAGACCAATATGGTTATTTAATTAGTTAGAAATATCAAACAGGAAGGGCCTTTTATAATCGGATTTAAAATGTGACTAGCGGAAGTGGATTCAAGTGGAACCAAAAATTTTAATACTCGTACATTCAATAAGGTACAGCATGTTGCACCTTATTTGCTATTGTGAATATTATTTAATCCTAAAACTGATACACGGTAAGATGGCTCAGTTATTTCTAATAAAATACCATAACAAATTTTATTTGAACCCATCCTACTGTTCATAGTCACTGATATTTAGACGTTTCACTACTATCGCTGACTGTAATGTAAAACGGCCTAACGAGCATTAACGTCTTACTCGGAACTGTATTTAATTGTAACAAAAATTTAGATTTTAGAAATAAAATCCACAGAAGCTTAACTTACACCGCGTGTTTGGAAAAAAGTCGCGAGAGTTTTCCATAAGACATTTGCATACTAATATTAGTTAACTCTTTTTACATTTGAACCCAAGGACATATCTTCATCATCATCGTCGTCAACATCAACATCAGTATGTGTGTACTCACAAACACTTGCACATTGAATTGAAACGTTTGTTTTATTCTCGTCAGAAGAAGGTGGTAGCGTTTCTCGAAAAGAACGTCGGATGCAAAGGTCCTTTCATGCACTGCACAAACTTCTCACCTGAAGGAGCGCACACATCCATCTACTCTAGAATGAAAGTGTTCTCATTGCAGACGCTTTTGTATTCCTTTGTAACCCAGCGTGTGGAAATGGATCTCATTATAGATAACAAGACACTCTGCACAGCAAACAGGCAACATCTTGTCAACATTAAGGATGTAAAACTTTTAATTTTGTTTACTTGCATATGTACTCGTACGTTTAACTTGAAAACGAAAGCACGGATGAAAAGAGAAGGACGGCCTTTCCACCTCCTTCTCAAATACGACGATACCAGCTCCCGCCACATGGCTGCTGACAAAAATAGGTACATATTTAAAGTGGGCAAACAGTCGCAAGGTGTTGTCTCTTAAAGCTGCAACTCTCAAAATGCGCTGCCAATAGTATGACCTCGTTTTGTGTTGATTCGTTCTTAAATTGTGCCTAGTGTGTACTTTACTTTGCCCCGCTCCTCCTAATTTCTCAATCAGCTGTGTAAATTAGTTTTTCCACCCCTTCTATTGTGAAAACTCTCTCTCCACGGAATAGGGGTATGCATTGTGCATCACCTGCATTCGAACTTTGTGCAACACCGTTTGTACTTGGAAACTTTTGATGCCAAACGACAGAATATATAAATATGTACGAACATCTTCGTGGTGGCTGCCTGACTCACAGATGCAATGCTTGTGGTGGAAATTTGGAATAAAGGATATGAAGCTTTCGTAGTGCAAAAACGGGCTGTTTATTGCTTCCGAATCCATGTCGGCTAGAGATTCATTGCAGCCTGCCATGCATTGAGAAAAACGCGCCCAAGTGTAGTAGTCGCACACCGGAAATGTGAAGTGCTGCCATGTGTTCACGGCGATGGGAATGGTCACATTTTATAAAATGTATTAACTACATGCAATGTTACCTAATATTTGAATTGGATCCATTGGTTTCTTCATGGTATCGCTCACCTCAAACTGACGGACATTCATGGCAGTCATGTCAGTTTAAATGCGGAATGGCTGTGAGTGTGTCTGACAGAGGCACTTGAGGGATCTGCCCTACGCTTGCTTCGAACAGTACTTGGTGGCTTTTGGTTTTCTTCGGAACAGACGCACTTAAAAACGTCAAAATGTTTTTGGTATCGCGGTAGAGAAATCTGAAGTTGTCCATGGTTTATAAGCCATTCATGTATGTGGCATTGTTTGATTTTCAAGTGATCATAATCACTGAATGAGTGCTAATCTCATTACCTACATTCACAAGCACATAAATGAAGAGTTACAAATAGAGCGGGGGGAAATATTTAGTCCCAAAGACCACACCAGAAATATCATCTGTTTTCTTGATGTACATTAGGGTGCTGCTCATAACGACAGCTGAGATGGAAAAATTATTTGTCAGTGAATGTGAAACAAAATGAAGCTTTTTCTTTGAAAATAGCAGGTTTCTGTCGAAGGATTCTTATGAAGGGTGTAAAAAAGAATAAACATTCCCTCCTTATGAACACAGAACCCCTCTAGAACAGCAATTTGATTTTGAATTAGAAAAAAGGACCGACGGACCAATTTGGACCATATAGGCCAAATTGTAAGGCCATTTTAAAAAATGTATTGCAAAGCCGAAAATACTATTAATTAAGCAATTTAGCTAAAAACGCCCCATTTTAACACTGTCATATAAATAGCAAAAAACTAAAAAAGCCAAAGTGTGGCGACTATACAATACCCTGTACTTCGGGATGAAAATAGGTTTCTGGACCATCCTAGACGGCCTGGGCTCTAAATTTACCGAGATTTTAAAATTTATTTCATATTAAAATTTGTTAAATTTCATTAAGATTGAATCGGTGTAGGTATAAGTAGGTCAACTGTTTTTGGTAGTCACAAACAATTGTAATGATGCTGCATGCTGATGCAACTTATTATACTCTGTTTTACCGTGTGGTGCAGGGTATTATAATGCAATTTTCTTACAAATTCAAAACTGCGCGCAGAAAAAAAGTATGGTTGGGGTGACAATAATCGAAGAGGATCATACTATTGTTGGGTATATGGTTGTAGCACAACGATATTATGATCCTCACAACAATAGTTTGATTCACACTCAACCATACTATTATTTCCACAACCATAGTGTAATCCTCACAACCATAGTATGATTCACACATAACCATACTATGATCCCCACAACCATAGTATGATTCACATTCAACCATGCTATAATCTTCACAACCGTACTAGGATTCTTACAACATTAGCATGCTTCACACTCAACCATGTTATTATTTTCACAACCATATTATGATCCTCACAAACATAGTATCTTTCTCACACAACCATAGTATAATCCTCACAACCATAGTATGATTCACACATAACCATACTATGATCCCCACAACCGTAGTATGATTCACATTCAACCATACTATGATCTCCACAACCGTAGTATGATCTTCACAACAATAGCATGCTTCACACTCATTCATGTTATTATTTTCACCACCATATAATGATCTTCACAACCATAGTATGTTTCTCACACAACCATAGTTTGATCCTCACAGATTTTAAATAAACGAGAACCAGTCGTTGTTGCAACAACCATGTTTATATGATTGCTACAACCATATTTTCATTACTATTGTAACATTTTAACAATATTAATATTGCCGCAATCATACTGTTGTCAAAATGATATTCAAAAAACAATACTATGGTTGGGACGACCATGTTTTTATTGTAGAGAAAATATTATTGTTGCGGTGACCATATAGTAACCATATATTTCATACGAGTTGTCTTACTTTGCCAGGTGTACGTTTATAAATCGTGGTTCAATAAACATTTGCGACTGACGTCAATATTAAGGGGAGTACATTTTTCTTTTATCATTTGTTAAATTTTATCCATTTCAATGAGGTTTACCGAATTAAGCAAAAGCGCAATCTTAACTTCTGACTTGAGGAAGATTTCACCGTTCACACTTTAGCCGTTGGGCCTGTGCGATGATTTTAGATGCTGTCAGTAATAATCGATCTGGGCTCAACCGACCAGAAAGTATTCTTTATGACAAACGCCCTCTTTAAATCTCGGATCGGTAATATCAGCATCCACGAACCACATTAAACAGTGGGTTTCACAAGGCAGCCCAAAATCGGTAATTGTGCCATTGACAGATCAATTGAGTCAGAAATGGGCCTCGTCGCCAAACAAACTTTTTTGCGTTCTGAGGTTTTCACATAACCTCCCAACTGAAAAATACTGAATTAATAAAAAAAGACGGAATGAAAATCTCCTTTAATTATATCACTACATCTTGTAGAACTTATGGTGGATTTTACTTACTTTATTGCCACAAAATCCCAAAAAGAAACAGATTATTGAGCTGTGCACCCACTGTTTAAGGTCCATTTAGTCTTGACGGTTGACGGTAGGCAATCAGCTATTTCAGTTGAGGGTTGCATTTTGCATGTGTTAGAGGGAGATAACTACAGTTTGACGGTTGACGACGGTAGACTTCTGCAGGTTGCAGAATCCACCGTCAACCGTCGAGACTAAATGGGCCTAATGTATTTCATAAAAAAGCGTTTACTTGGCATAGTGATTAATTTCATATTTGTGAAGTCGCAGGCATTTACGAAGTGGAAAACCGCTGCTGGAAAATTGTTAAATGTTCTTATCCGGAGTTTAACCTGGACTTGCTGGCTGGTACACACTACTATCACACCACGACCGCCCAAAATGGTGTATTTGAACCGGACATCTTGCAACATGACAATGACGGCTGCCAATGCAAACAAAATACGGAAATTCTGTTTCAAATCGCAAGTCATGGTCGCACGCCATTCTCCAAATTTGACCAATATAAATGTTCATTCCAAATTCGTTCCAGCTCCACTAGGAACAAACTACCTCTGATCACTGAACCGAATTTTGGATCGGCGCCGAGGGCCATATTTATGTGGTCACTCGCCTCTGAATATAATCGATTGTGGGTCGAAGCGTATGTGTGCGTTTATATTGCCAAACATGATTGATCAATTAAAAGTTGCCATGTTTACCAAGAGAATAACATCACAGCTTAAATGATTAATAATAAATTCAAATAAATTTAATTAGCTGTAAACTGTAATTTAATTAAAGCATTTACACAATTGTGCTCAACACAAAATTACAACAGCACCATCCTCATTTCACTGATGTGTGCGCGTATGTGTGTTCATAACTGACACTCTCCTACACACACCCCTACTCACACACTTGTTTGTGAGAATGTGTACAGATATTTATAAACGTAACTTTATGAAATATTTACAATTTCAAATTGTTTTATGTGCTTTAAGCCTGTAACTATTTCACACACACCCACCCATACACACCGACACACACACACACACATACAGAGATACGAGCACAAAGATAACGCCAACCCTGCCAATGCGGGAACAAACACAAGCACACAAAACCGCTTCTCTTTTGTGAAAAGTTTATAAAGGCATACCTCCCAAGTTGAGGCTGGCTGACTGCCTGTTTGCTGGGTGTGGGCACGAGTGTCAGGAGGCAGCAGCAGGACTGCGAGGGATCAATGATGCTGCCTCTGTTGTTTCCGCCATTCACCGTTTTTGCCTTTTTTGTAAGTGCCCGTATGCATGTGTGTATGGGTGCGTGTGTATGTGCGTGTATGTCAAACAAACGAAATTAAAATTCCGCAAATAGTTAACATGCGTAACTTAAACAAAAGCGCTTAAAATATGGCAATTCCGTGGTAGACAGTGCGGTTGCTTCTTTTTTTATTATTATTTTGAGTGTTCGCAACTGTGACTGACTGAATGTTTATTATTGGAGCCGTTGTTTTTGGCCGTGTTGTAATAAAAACGCACAGCAGTGCGAGAGGATAATCACACATGGCTTGTTTGCTTGGTTGGCTGATTCGAGTAAAATGTGTGCGCACTCATTTGTGAAATGCTGAAATTTAATGAATTTCTATGTTAAATACAGCTTTCATACGGCCCTACACCGGGTGAAGGTGAATATCTGTTGGAACTAGAGTATAAAATTGTACCTCAGTTGCTACAGCTCGGGAAGATTGGATTCTGGAAATTCCACAGCTCAAATGGAGCTGCAGGTATTATTGGTGTTTCGAGACATCACTACCGATAAAATTTCATTGAATATATAGAGAAAGAGCGCGACAGGTGGTAATTAAGTTGGGTAAAGCATGGATAGCGTCCTATAATTGAATTTATGGAATAAACTTGGAACATGTCTTAAAACCCTTTTCGGCTTCTTATAGCTCTTTTTCTACACTCTACACCATAGGAGAAAGGTGTTGGTTCGATTGCAACACCTTGAAACATTCGTAGGATAACCCATAAAGAATATATTCTGAATCGTCGTAAAATTCTTGCCATGCCGGTCGGTTGAAATCAGCCTAGTCATTTCGCATAAACGAACATACACATACACAGCAAACATATTTCACAACTGAATGTTGGTGGTTGCACGTAAAATCAATGTATTCGAACGCTACAACCAAATGTTTATTGGGTACACGACAATTTTAGTAGTGGGAACTTAAAGTAGCAGTTGAAGAGACTAAGTATGGGTAATATTGAAATTTGTACATGTATTGGTTATTCTTTCGGATTATCGGCTATATACTCCTTAAATTTAGTTGTCATTACCGCGAGAATGGATTAACTAAACCAACTAATGATACTAATACAAGTATTTCGGTTATTTGTTTTTTTTAAAAACTCGGTTTTTACTTTCGATTCTAAAGAAGTTTGTATGCACAATTGAATTTTAATATAAACCTGAAATAGATATATTATTGGAACCTTAATATGTCTTACTACTTAAGAGTTAATCAAATGTATGCTAGAAATCTTGGCTACAGATGTATTACAGAATATATATACCTTCTTATGGATCATACTTAGCAGGTTATTTAAACAAAATAGGTGGAAACAATTGAATATTAAAATCACCCTTTGTGTCGATTTTTGGTTTTCATTCTGGACATAACTTATTTATTAAACGTTACTAAATTTTGTTTGAGAAAGAACGAAAAGGGCGCGAAAATGTTCTGATTTTATTTAAAACGATCTATACTAAAATTAACAGCAGAAATTAAGTAAAACATTTTAACACAAAACCGACCATTTTTATACACATTTATACAAATTTATTAAAAATAGGACACACCGTAACTGAAATAAATTAAACAAATTTTTTATAGAACATAAAAATACTCAAACTCACGTTGAAGAATCACGGCCATTAAGAATTTACTATAGTCACCTTTCCGACATTTCGTACCATAGTGTAATCTGTATGTTAAAACAGCGAACTAAATGGAATTTGGTTACTACACATAACTTATCTGTTGTCACCGCCAATTATTGATACTTGACAATGAATTGATTGTTATAACCATCAGTTTTGGCAGCCAATAATTTTACTGAATTCGGTTGGATTAACCGACTTATTGCTTTTAAGTATCGTAATATTATTGCAGATACCATTGTATATTATGTCGAACCATGTAACCATCAATACCATGCAATGTTGGTGATTGCAACCGAAATTAAGTTTATTCAACCTCATATTTGTAGCTCGGACCGATTACCAACTGATTTTTCTCTGTGTGCACGCATGAACAGTCTGCATGGTCGTGTGCAAATATTATCCTGTAACACTGTGTGTGTGTGTGTATGTGACAGTTACTTAATGAAATTACCATAATTTCTGCCATAAACGAGCGACGAACGACAACTCGCTCCTACAGAGCCTAATGCCGGTGCCAGGCGCTGCGGCCGGCCAACGTCCGCCGCGGAAGGTGTTTCTGTCTCCTGTTGTGCGTGTGTGAATATTTAATTAAAAACACCAACAAAGAGTAATTTCACGTGCGAATTAAAACAAAACAAAGGGTTTTTGTGAATTGTAAAAAAGTCCACATCAAAATGAGAATGAACTCAGGACGACAATATTGCCAACGCTTGTTTGTTTATTTTTACCCGTGGCCGTGGGTACAAAAGTGCAACACAGTGTTTGGGCAGGGGAACACCGCCGCACACTGCAAACACAAGCAGGGCTGGAACGAGCCACAACGCATGAGGTGAGCAATAAACGCACCTGCATTTCTGGTAAATGGAACACCTGCAGGGGTTGCTGTGCACTTCTGAGTCTGTGTGCGTGGGGGTGGGTGGTAAGCACTCGCAAGCGTGTGCACTTTAGGCTGGGCTGTGAAGAATATCACTTCACTTTATTACGAGTAACACAGTCCGGAAAACTACTCGCACCTCAACGAATTTGGTTTTATTAGGGATACTAAGTTCGAGTATGACTAATCACAACAAAAGGAAGTCGATGCGTTTCATGAGCAAAGAATATGAATTTTAAGCGAAAATTATATTTACAGTAGCCGTGTTTTCCGTTGAATTCACAATAGAATTATGAATTCACATTTTAATCTGAATTCTAATTTAAATATACCGTACAACTCAATTGTGATTGAATTTTCTTTCTAAACGCGGCCCTCTGTCCATAGTTTAAATTGAAATGTTTGAAACAGAACATCCTCACCTTTGAAACTATCGAGAAATGCGAGTTTTAGGCGTTCGTTCACCGAACATTACGTTTTTATATATTGAAATTTTTAAATTAAGACATCTTCGACTGCATGCTGTAGTTTACAAACAATA
Source organism: Hydrotaea diabolus (assembly GCA_963513945.1). Taxonomy (NCBI): domain Eukaryota; kingdom Metazoa; phylum Arthropoda; class Insecta; order Diptera; family Muscidae; genus Hydrotaea; species Hydrotaea diabolus. The sequence goes on along the minus strand of OY740718.1, from coordinate 196,033,501 downwards.
TGTGCCCGTCGCAGAACTCAACTTCCATGTTTAATTAAAATTATCTCGTATTTTACACATAGCCGTATATATATTTTTTTGTAGAGCTGCCAAATGTTTGTTACGAAATAAGTTATCATTTTCATTTTCGACATTGACGATGAGGAAACAAACAACGTTTGAAATGCCGTTGAAATAATCAAGTAGATTTTTGTAGGTAAGGGATGATTTAATTGACTGCCGATATCTAATTTGGCCAAAAATCTGTGAGACTTTTGGAAATGTAGCCCATAATCTTGGTATTTTTTTCGATTTCCATTCGGACAATACAATACCTGAACTTCCGACATCGAGTTTCGATACCATATCATATTGATACTCGTAATTTGTTACTCAAGGATTTACTTGAGTGCAGTTCCAATACTCTTTATTCGATTTCTTTCTCGAAGGGGATACAAAATTCGCCTTGAGCGAACATAACTTCGTGTTTGTGAAGGGTTTTTATACTGAAATATAAGAAATGGCTACGGATACAAAACCCCATTAAAAACGTATATTAAGTTTGAGCGTGTCCTACTTTGAGCCGACCGTAATGTGGTGACATGATGCTGAAAATGAAATTAATTATAAACAAATGATGGTGACGTAAAGCGCCTGTGGTCACTCGCACTGCTTATTATTGGGAAAAGCATGCATGCATACATGCAGACCGAACGAAAGTGGGAAAACTGCAACCGTGAAGAACTCATCGAAGACGCATTAAGCCGATAGTGACATTTCGTAGTAGCAGCGTGAGTTCTTGCGTCCTTGCACTCATACCGACTTATGTATGCGTACGCGGAGAAGATTGCTGGCAAGGATGCGAATATATAAGTATGAAAGCAAGAAGCTTCATGGATAGACGTGGTTTAATGTCTACATATGTTGAAAAAGTACATATGAGTCGCAGCGCACAAGATTAACCACACTCGCCGCTAAGATTTTCTTAAAGTTTTCAGAGTTAAAATATATTAAAATATTAAATTGAATGCACTACGATTTTTTATGCACTCAGACTACTTAGTAGGAGGGGACTCATTTTGTGTCGACCAAAAAACGAACGCATCGAATATATAATTAAGACCTTACATATGTTTTTTCTATGATTTTTTAAGTTAGTTGAGCCATATGTCTGTCTGTGGGACTGGTTCGCACAATAACTCTAAAATGAAGACTCCAATCTGTTTTTTTTACATTTTTCACGTCGTAATATTTTTCCAAAGCAGCCTATGGGATTAAAAATTGGTCATATTGGCAAACCCCATCTGGTACCTTACACACCTATGTACCATTAAGCCGACTTTTGGTATTCTTAACATATCTATTATCCTTTTCATACGATATAACCCAAAATCAATACTTATGAACAGCTTATATGAGCTAAATTAGTGACAAAAAAATCCTAGCCATGCCCCTTCCGAAACATCCCACACAAATAATTTGGAGCCAGAGCCTCGTCCTTTTTTTGTACCGCCCACACAAACGGTACTAATCGAGCGTAGATTGGAACCTGCAAAACTTGTTTCCAAATGCATGAATTTCGCTTAAATTTTGTTTCCTACAATATGCTTATTTTCTCTTTGAATGTACCTCAGAAAAAAATAGATGACCCGCACCTGCCCCTCAGTCTACCCTTTACGATATTTCGAAGAAATTGATACTCTTCAAGCAATGGAGGTCGGCACGTTTTAACTCCATATATGAGATGAGGGTGAATGTAAGTCTGATAAACCGAATGCAATTTGTTTAGTTCTTAATAAACGAAAACACTTATCTTGTTTTTACACGTTTTTTTAATCAACGATTTTATGTCTGTTGTTAGAAACAGACACAATTGACACTTTTTTCTTAACAAATGGCCTAACTATTGCGGTTTTTCTATCCAGTGTTTTTTATAGTGACTTAACCTTAAACAGTACTACGAAGGTTGTTATATATATTTCTAGCCATCTGACATTTCCATTGGAAAGTTTAACATTTTTTAACACTAACGCAGAACGTTTTGACGTACGACCATCATTTGTGTTGTTTACAGTGACTTGAAAAAATCAATTTGGCGAAAAAATGGAATTAACTTGTGAACATTTTCGTGCGATAATATTTCACAACTTTCGACGTGGATTATCACGACAATAGTGCATCGAGGAACTTAAATCTTTGTATGGCGATAAAGCACCATCCTATAGCACTGTGAAAAACGAATTCTATCGTGGCCGACGTTCGCTCAAAGACAAAGGTCGCCCAAAAAACGGCCGTTGCGCCAGAGAACATTGATGCCTTGCGTGAACTGATAATGCAAGATCGCCATGTGACAAACCGTGAGATAGAAGCATACTTGGACATTTCTTTCACCAGCATACATTCTATATTGCATAAACACCTGGCCGTAAAAAAGGTTTGTTCTCGTTGGATCCCGCACAATCGCTGAAAAATTAAGATCGCAGTGCTTCAAAACACATTTATATGATCGTCACAGGTGACGAATCATGGATCTATACATATAAGCCCGAAACAAAACAGCAATCGACCGTGTGGGTCTTCGAAGACGAGCCAAATCCAACGAAAGTTGTTCGTGGAAGAAGCACTTCGAAGCAAATGGTCGCGTGTTTCTTTGGTAAAACTGGTCATGTGGCAACTGTTTCGCTTGAGCAACGCAGGACGGTCAATTCTGAGTGGTATCCCAAAATTTGTTTGCCTGAAGTCTTCGGAGAAATTCGAAAAACAAAAAAAGAGAAGAAGAAGAGATCATTGTGCACATGACAATGCGAGCTCTCACACGACGGCTCAAACCAGCGCCTTTTTCACCGGCCAGAACGTCGAATTTATGGGTCATCCACCGTACAGCCCTGACTTGGCACCCAATGACTTCTTCTTATTCCAGCACATCAAAAAAAGATGCATGGTCAACGATTTTCGTCGCCGAAGATGCTGTTGAAGCGTTCAAAAACCATGTTTTGTAGGTGTCTCAATCGGAGTGGAAAAAGTGCCTCGACAATTGGTTTGAGGGCATGCAAAAGTTTATAAATCATCCTGGAGAATACTTTGAAAAAACAATAAAACCATTTTTGATGATAAATATTCGCATTTTCATTATAAGGCCAGAAATATATATAGCAGCCCTCGTAATAAATCCAAACTCGATGAAATTTGGCACAGGAACGATCAGGTATCAGCTCAGATAAAAATGTATCATATCTATCGACGTTTTGATGTAGCCCAACATCCAATCTTTGACCATATTAACCCATTTTCTGATATATTCCCTATTAATTAGTTTGAAAGCTGAGTCGATGTCCAGTGCTCAATGGATTTTCAATTACAGTAAACTTTGTCGTGACCAATTTTTTTTACGAAAACTTTTAACCCATTGAACAGGGATTAAACCGGCTCAAGACCTCTTGCTTCTATATTTAAATAGAAGACAAGTTTTTAACAAAATGGCAAAGTGACATTGATTTTCGTGGCTGCACACTACTTTTATCATGATTTCGGGTCCGTGACAACCCTCTTCAGAAAGCCTTGCTGCAATTGTTGAAAGTAAAACCGAACTCTATAAACCCACGCGTTGTTGTAAAAGAAATCTATTGATGGCTCTCGATGTGGAGTCTCTTTAGAGCTGGCAAGAGTGAGTTGTATTTTCGTGGGCAATTGTGTGAAGAAAACTTGAAAAGTAAGGTTTACAACAGTAGTTCTCATTCGTTTGTGGAGAGCCTGGCCTTATAGAGTTCGGTTTTACTTTCAACAATTGCAGCAAGGCTTTCTGAAGAGGGTTGTCACGGACCCGAAATCATGATAAAAGTAGTGTGCAGCCACGGTGTCAGTGTCACTTTGCCATTTTGTTAAAAACTTGTCTTCTATTTAAATATAGAAGCAAGAGGTCTTGAGCCGGTTTAATCCCTGTTCAATGTGTAAAAGCAACAGACCGAAATACAACAAACGAGCTAAACAAAACTTTTAACAATTTTTGGTTCGTTTGTTTTATATGACCTTCTCACCTCTTGTATCTTTATTTAAATAGAAGACACGATTTTAACAAAATGGCAAAGTGAACTTGATTTTCGTGGATGCACGACCAAACGGATGCTTCAGAGCAAACGAATGAGAACTGCTGTTGTAAATCTCAATTTTCAAGTTTTCTTCACACAATTGCCCACGAAAATACAATTTATCCTTACCACCTCCACAGAGACTCCATATGAACATATTTAAATATATACTTGGACCTTGAAAAGAGAGATTTACATCAGTAGTTCTGATACGTTTGGTGAGAGCCTGGTTAATACCTTTTCAATTACTCACAATTTTAAATGCTGCATTAATTTGAAAACCTGTGTAAGTTTAGCTCCCGTCTTGGGAGTCCAAAAATCGATTTTCCTTTCTGGGTATAAAAAAGTCGGCCAAATCTGACCAGATTTTTTTAAGTTATTATACTATACATAAATACTGTTACACACGTTTTATGCTGTAAAATAAAAAGTACTGAGTGTTTCTGGACAAAATATTTTTTAATATATTTATTGATGTTTTTTTCCAACAAGAATCTACTTATTCGAAATGTCCGCCTTATGCCTTTAAACACGCCTTAAGTCGCACTGGCCAATCGTCAATAGCTGCACGATCCATTTGAAAATTGGCCACAGCTCGAACCAAAACAGTCTTAAGAGATCCAATGTTGGGGTATCTTTTGTAACAAACCTTGTCCTCTTAAACCATCCACAATTTGTAATCCAATGGGTTCAAATCTGGACTGCCTTAGGGCCATTCTTCAGAGTAAATGAACGCTGGCAAATTGTTTCGAAGCCAGGCCTGGGACGTTTTAGCCTTATGGGCCGGCGCAGAATCCTGCTGGAAAGTCCATGGCTGGTTTTGGAGCACGGAATTGTTAAGCGGCTTCACAACAGCTTCCAAAACGGTTTCTTGGTAAACTTTGGCCGATGTTTTGACTCATTGTTTGCAGAAATGCAGGTCAGTGACCCACCCCATCGTAAGAGACACCCCACCCAACCATGACTGAAGCTGGGTGATGACCCTTTTCCACCCTTGAGATCTGTTAGATGCTTCCTAAGATGACCGCGCATACACTCTATCATTTTGCTTGTTAAATTTTGCTGAACTGTAAAATTTTTTTCATCGGTGAACAAAATTTTGCATTTTTCAATCAAATTTTTTTTAAAGCTGCAGTCAATAAATGTCCGGTACGTCATTTGAAAGCCCCAGGTCCAAAGTCTTTTTTAATGATTCGACTCATAGACTTTTGCGTGATATTCATCTCACGGGCCATGATTTTCTGTTTTCGGAGCGGATTTCTGTGAATTCTTGATTTAACGGCTTTGATGACATGCGGTGTTCGAACAGAGCGTGGGCGGCCCTTGTTGTATTATAATCCTGGTATAAACATATGAAGACAGCGCGCACAAAAAACCAGAAGAGGTTAGGTTAGACCTCGTATTTTTATTCTTTTAATAAACCTCTGCTACCTCTTCATCTCGAAATTTGACTACGATTGCCTGAATCAGCAACTCAATTTTGTAAAATGGTTTGTATACTTATGCTTGCAAGGTATGTGAAATTGTGTGGCGACATGATGCATTTTGAAGCGATTTTTTAATAGGTCGGTTTGACACGGAACGACTCGTTTGTATATACTTATACAGTGTGGGTACATGCATATGCAGAGAAAACCCCAAATATTAAAGGCAAAGTTTTCGTTTAATTGCACTTTGTTGTGGGCCTTACTGGCGAATCAAGTGCGGCAAGAAAACCCCGCAAACTGGTTCCAGTGCAAAGAAGAACTTCGTTATTTTCAGTCATAATGATTCCCGCAGTGCAATTAAGCAACAAATAGCACAACAGCTGGTTCAGCCCAACAGAAACACCAGCAACATCGTCGCCACCAAGGACGACATGTCCTTAGCATTCCCATCGCATCAGCCCAACCGAATATCCTTCCCATATACACACAAACGCACAAGAAGTATACGCTTTTGTAATAAACGCATGTGTTTGTGTCTCAATAAGTGTGATTTAAAGAAATAAATTTAATATTTAAATATAAAATGACCATAAATTGCAACAATAAGAGAACTGAGTATGTACGAGTAGTAAAGAAACAAATCTGCATGGCAGCCAGCCTGTTCAATTCGCAATCTCCACTCTGGGTTTAAATATTAAACCGAATATTGATAGCGAAACTTTCATCATATAAAATCCTCTTATGACTGCTTTAAGCAAATCGTCTAATATAATTTATTTGGAAAATCTGCCATCATCTTTTCCGCGACATGACCCTATGTTTTAGAGTACTTTAAGCATATAAGGAAACATTTTTTGAAAATCTAATATTTTTGAATAAACAAGTGCGGCATGTGGACTTTTAGATTCGAAAATTCTTTTCTGGAGTTTCGGATACAACGAATTTCCGAAAATTCGTTAACAATTACTTGTACTGATGGATACTAAATTAAATATTGTTGTGCCACAACCAACACAACAATAGAATGATGCTCTTCGAATATTGTCACCCCACCAACCACACTTTGCTTCTGCGTGTAGGGACTCGGGTGCTATTGAATAGCAGATCAGAAATTGGGAAAAAGTTTAATTTGACGAAAACAGTTATTCACAACCCTCTTTATAGTTTAATTTATTATAAACATAACTGTCAATATCGTAGAGGAACCAGCAATGTTGATGCGGCACCGATCAGCCCTTTTGGGCACCTGCAAAGAACCGAACTGGCTTACTTTGTCGTTGAACTTGGACCCATTGTCGAACAAAAAACTGAAGCTGAATGACTGTGGGCTTCGAATCGTCTGGTAGTCCGCACATATAAAGAGATTTAGCTTCAAAATAAAGCCGGAATCAAGTAAATATCTCCCTGCATTGTTGATTAAATTACCCCTTCACGAGTGCAATAAGAATCTTTTCACCAGGTACTTGTCCAAACGTAAAGAAGATCAACATACCTGGTTCGCGTGAAATGAGACTCTGTGTGTTAAACAGCTTCCACCGGACTTTGTAATTTCCCCTTATATTAAATGGTTAAGTACACCAGCCTTTTCTCAATTAGGTGCATTTTTTGTAAGACCCTGTATGCGAGAGTGTTACATCTTAAAGTAATTCGAAATGTTTTTGAAGTCACTAGTAGTCTTGACTAATCGTACGTGTTGTTGTAGTAAGAGCGCTTGATGAGTACAAGTGGCGAAGAGCAAGACAAATACTCACTCACCATTCCACTTAATGACGCCGCTCGTGTCAGCTTGGCAGTTTCCTTTTCACCTTCAGTTTCCTTTAAACCTTCCAGTTTATGTTCTCGTATGTATGTGCAATGCAAGAGTATTTGATAATGAGTCAAGTCACGACCATTTAATAGTTCTATTCCATAGCAAGCGCAGCTCCGGTAACAGTTTACAGTGCACTGGACAAGCATGGGTAACTTTTGTTACCCTTTCCCTCAATGGCGTTAAGTCCATGCGACTGACACAAACATTGACAAGAATCAAATCGGAGGTAGAGTGAGGAACCAATACGAAATAATCGAACGTCTCTTTGAAACAAACGACCCAAACTCTCTAAAAAAAGCAGCGATGAAGAATATATTTTGTAAGCTCACTGAATAGGACCTACAGTCTTCAGTCGGATTCGACCGGCTGATGTACTTAATGAGAAGGGTTTAAGCGAGAATAAATATTTGTATATTTTATTGAAAATGGATCGAAACGTTGGCGGTGCTACGCCTCCTTAACAAACGCATTCATGGCCAAACTAATGGACAGGTTGAGAGCATTGAATAGGCAATTATTCTAGACTATGCAATAGTTAAATCGGATAAGGAGCATGGCACCGATTTGAATGAAGAATGCGTCTTATGCAAGAGAGATAAAGAGAGCAACCAATATTTTATAGTCAAATCTTAATTTATACTATTTTTAAAAGAAAAACAAGTGGTCAATTTTTATGTTGAAAGGACTAATGCTTTAATACACTCTACCCTGGATTGTAGTATAACATTGACAGTGTTGGGGATATAGTCCTTGTGCTTCCTTGTTTGGCAGAACTTTTTTTCTGGCCTCAAATTTATACAAATCTTAAAAGTTAAATAATATTGAGACTTTGGAGGCAATTGCACTGTTTGTGAGTAACCATATGTAACGATTTGAAAAAAATCGTAGAATAAAATTATTGTTATATTCGGGTATGTGACGAAATTTTATGTTTTTTTATGGTTTGAGTTTAAATGATTAAATAAAATTAAGCTAAATATTTAGATTTGTACGAAAATTTCACTGGGTATGTGTCCAAACATTATATGATGCCATTCCCATATACCGCGACCATAGGTCAAGGCCACAAATTTCTTCGAATCGTGAAAATAATGCGGTTTTCTGTTTCCGAATCAGAAATTGGTCCAAATATTACATATAGGTACAAAATTGTATTTGCGAGTAGTTTTGTCGACACTCATATGCCCCCAAATTTTATGGAGAATGTGAAAGCATCTATGCCTTTCACTGAAAAAAAAACTGATTTAAAAGTTAATTAATTAAATTACATAGCAAAAATTTTAACTAATTAGCAATTTGATCACGATTTTTTGTTAGTTTCTAAAAGGGGAGCAAGCGTTTTACTCGACTTGGTCCATTTTCAACACCAACCGATAGCCAACTATAAATCAGTTATCTTATATGTTTGAAGAGTCTAACTCTTTTCAACTGGACTGAATTGTGCTTACAACAGACGGACATGGCGAGATCGTGTCAGAATTTGATGACAAAAATATAATTTTAGAAACGTATTGTATTCCATGCAAGGCAAAATATCGATCCCCAACAGTTTTCTCGAAGAAAATTAAATGCTTAAAACACTATCCGTAGAATATCTAAAACCTAATATGGGCATTTACGGCAGGGAACCGGCATGCCTATTTTGTGTTATATTTAGCTGATATCCTTTTAAAATGCAATCTCTTTGAAAAGGAAATAAATTAGGGAATGAAGAAGCAAATATCCAGGTCTTCTTTGGTGGTTTTTTAGTTATGTGTGAGTTGCGTCCCAACCTCCATTAACACAACCCCGACATTTGGTTCAACTATTTACAGCATCTTCGCTATACCTACCAGCAGATAAGCGAGTAGTTGGCTAATTTCGCTATTAGTGTTAATTTTCCAATGCCAACACATACTTTAGGATTCCTGCATGAGCGTCTGCCGTTTAAATCTTCCGTCATGCATTCCATATCTGCTGTACTTGCAAAGAGACAGACGACTACCAAAGCATTTCTGTCTTTTTTCACAGCACTTGCGGAGGACGACAAAAGGTGAACTTCCAAGAATGCAAATTTTCCTCAAAGGAAATGCTCAATGAGCGTGTGTGAGTGCGGCCGCTGATTGAGGGGGCGATCAGAGAGGCTTTGGAATTGAACACGACAACCTTTAATTAGTTTCTACTCCACAAAGGTGCGAACAACATAGCCTAGACCGAGCTAACGTAGACATATGCATTTATATACGTATGTACTGCTCATACATATATATATATATGTATGTGTGTGTGTGTGTTTGTGGTGGTATGTGAACATAGGCATGGGCAAATGTGCTCATGGACACGCGGAGTAATGCTTCGAAGTTTTGTCCGCATAAACAACAAGCGACAAATGTTTTAATTGGAGTTGGTGGTGCCAAAGTTAACGCAAACAAACTCTCAGCACAGCATAGCGCTGCGCGTTTATCGGCTGTGCCACCAGAAGTCGTCGTCATTGTGAAGTGAAAAAACGCGCTCGGCAGCACCGTCATCCATTTGGGGCTATGGAGTTTAACTATTCCTACAACTGTGCGGCGCAACTAATGAATCGTTGCTGCAGCCCATCCAGTCTTACGTAGATAATAAATGTTGAAATCTGTGTTTAATGCTGTGGCATGTCATTGTCATGTTGCGTTGATTACAACTAGCCCAACTATCCGATGAAATAAACTGTAAAATGTACGGAGTCTCAACACCTTCTTCATCGTCTTGCAATGCTTCGCGTGTAAATGTTAGTGCGTCCCGAGATGTCCAGGATATGGCCGGCCTAAGATATTTTCAAATTTTTATCTCATTGAGTCTTCGTTCATAATTAAATAATGATTTGATCAAAACCGAGGTTGAGTTAAACACTGTAGTTCGTGCCAGGATGACAATGATGAGGCCAGCCGCGTAGACTTAAAATTTATATCACATTGTATCTTCGGTCCTACTCTCATAAGTTTGGCTAACACCGGCTTTAGGCCTTCGGTTAAAAACTGTTGTTGGTGTTTTATTTCTTCATTTAACAAAAATAAATGAATAAATAAAAAAACAACAGTTTTTAACCGAAGGCCTAAAGCAGGACTAAATCTAATATAATTCTGAAACTTTTTTTTTATGTCAACGCGGCCTCAAACATATTTAATGATCGTTCAGTGTCAACACGTTTGTCGAAGTCAACGTTCTCCTCATGGTAAAGTTCACATACGAGGAACGTTTGGAAATCATTAAAAATGACTACCTAAATTCTGAGTAGATGGGCGTAACTTTAAAAGCGCTTACTCCAATTTTCGGCCGCAATAATCGTCCCACCCGACAGGCTGTGCGTGCTATAGTGGATAAATTTGGGTCCAAATTTTAACTTTTGAATGTTCCGGCGACAAAGAGAGCCGTACAGCTCGACACCACGAAAATATCTCAGCCGTAAGTGTATCCGTTAAAAATGAGCCAAATCAGTCGATTCCACGTCGTTTTTCGGAATTGGGCACAACAATATTATGATCCTCACTAAAATAGTATGATTCTATTTTAGCGTGGCGTATTACCGTTTACTTTTCTTTCAAACATCCCCAAAGAAAGAAGTCCAACGTTATTAAGTCGCATGGTCGTTGCGTCCAATTAACGTGACCATGACGCAAAAGAGTTACTGTTTCGTTGGCTATGTGGCAACATACTGTTGGTGCCAAATATCGTCCAAGTCCACGTCCTCATCTTCTCGCGAAAGCTAACACCATTCGCGGTGACAGGTTGGCCGACCTCATTTTCGAAGAAGTACGCCCGATGACGCCGCCAGCCCATAAACCGCACCAAACAGTCAGTCGTTCTGGATGCATCGGCTTTTTAACAATCAACCGTGGATTCTCTTTTGCCCAAATGTGGCAAATGATACAATTCTATGGTTGCCACAAACATACATTAAGTTGTCAACTAGGTGGGCGACTTACAATTTTAAATTTGAATAGCCTAAAAAAATATTTAGATTACTTTTTGAAAGTTCTGGTTTTATTGGAACGTTCATTTAATAATGGTACACAATATCATTCATACGAGTATGACTACTACAACTGGCTCGACAGTACCTCATCCGATCAACCCAATTTTTCAGTACATTTTCGATTGTTTCGGGTCGAATCTCTTCGACTTCATGTTTCAACGCTTCAATTGCCTCTGGTTGCTTTGCGTAATATTTATCCTTAATAGCTTTCCACAATAAATAATCCAAAGGGCTTAAATCGCAACTCCCGTGGCCAATCCACGTCACATTTTGGCTGATTATTCGATTTTCAAAAACAGTACGTAATATACCGTTGATACGAAATGTCGTCCATATTATTCTCTTGCATTTTTGGAAACAAAACTTCGTTGAGCGTGAAACGCTAATGCTCACCGTACATTTGACATTTTGGAAAAAATTTGAAAAATTGTCCAATGGTTCGTCCAGCCCAAAATTTGCACCAAAGAGTCAATCATTGTGGATCCATTTTTTTCAGCGTGCGTTATTTTTGTGATAGTCCCGTATACTTTCTACGTAATATGTCTGTTGATCACTGAAATTTATTTTACCACCCACCCTAATGTACGTGTAAGTAGGCCAGTTTTAAATTACGCAATGCTTAAATATAAAGCACCTAATCACAGATTCCTAGTTGCAGTTGTTTTACTTCGAACAAAGGCGATGTACTTCCTACAAAGGTGTTTTTTTGCTCGTCCGACGACTGACGTTTACCACAAACTTTTGATGTCTGAAAGAGATGCGCTGCCAGAGTTGGTCAATTAAAGGTCGTTATTTGGCATTGTTGGACGGTGTTGAGCCCCATTTGAACCTGTTCCGGAGGCATTTAAGGCATTCGATGCAACATGAAAACTTCATTTAAGGTTGGTTTACATTTAAACCATTGAAGATAAATGAAGTATCAAAATGGATGGCAATGAAATGACCAGAATGCCTTCATAGAAATCTGAAAACATTTACAAACTCAAAAGAGAAGAAGTTGTGTAGGCGAAATGGTATAGCAAATAGTACCAATATCAAATGTAAAGTATACACATCCTGAGTATACACATCCCTATCTTTTCATTATGTCCTGGTAACCACCGCCTGCGGAAAGTGGACACCATTCGTTGTGGGCCGCCGATGTATGATGGGAAGTATGCACGATTGTCATACACGTAGACCGAGGTTCAAGTTCTGATAGAAACAGCTCACCATTCGTCTCGTAAATTCCCGCAACTTTAAGAGTCCAAGATTTACCTCTAAGTCATGTAAAAACTACTCTATAAAATGTACCGACCGGCAAATTTCCGAAATCTGGCGGACAAACAACATGAAATTGCTAAAGATTTTAGTGAAAATTGGTACGTTAGTTTTGTAGTTTTATAGTATTTAGTTTTAAGGCCCATTTAGTCTCGACGGTTGACGGTGGACGGTTGACGGTAGGCAATCAGCTATTTCAGTTGAGGGTTGCATATTGCATGTGTTAGAGGGAGATAACTACAGTTTGACGGTTGACGACGGTAGACTTCTGCAGGTTGCAGAATCTACCGTCAACCGTCAACCGTCGAGACTAAATGGGCCTTTATAAGTATTCCTTTAGCCGACAGTGTCAGTTGATATTTTCGTAAATTATATAAATACTGAAATTAGAATTATAAAAACATTTAAGTTTTGTTAGTGTTAGGTAATAAAGGCATAAAGGTTGTTTAATCCTAAATGTTGCCCACAACTCCCCACTCTAGCGTAAACGCCACGTATTGATTGGCAACCCTTTCGGGTTCGTCTTATACTCTCCTCTTGTGCTTTCCTTTTTGCTCTATGCGGATTATCCGCATAAAAGCATAAAGAGAGTGGTTTACAACGAGTAGCGGGGGTGGCTGAAAAGCCCTTGCGACATCCATGACTCGGTCTTTGCGATCAATCGCTATTTGAATCGCCAATCGATCATCTCGCATAACCACCTATTCGCACAAAGGTAAAATACTCGCTCAATAAAGCAGCACACACAGATTTAATTTGTAATCTAAATACGTTGTTTTATTTCTTTTTCTTTGTTCCTCTCGCAAACAAACATTTGGTCCTTCGAGCCGGATATCTCGGATTTTGGTCGCTAACCATCGTTTGTTTATTTTTCTCCCTGCAGAGAAAAACATCACGGATTTCATCCACCACTCACCAACCACAGGCACATCCAATCATCAAATTTACCTCATCCATACACTTTCCAGCAACAAAAAGGTACGTAATCAGTTTCCATTAAGTGAGCGTTCGCGAGTGATATTTTTTTTTAAAACTAAAGAAGTAACAATTTCGACCAACTCTGGTCGACTTACAATTCCCTTATCGCGTTTCCTTTGTTTAAAAATTAAATTATTTATCCCGGTTGTCGCTATAAGTCGCGTAAAGTACAGTCCACTGTTAGTTCTATTTAATTTCGTATCAGTGTTTTTATTCAAAATAAATAAATTAATAATTTATATAATAAAAACATCCTCGCGAAATATACAGTGCAAGTGCATCCAGTGTTGACCGTTTAAAATTGGTGGTGTTTTCGTTTACTTGCTCTCTCCGTGTCGTTTATTTATCATAGAGAAAAACCTTCGCGGAATAACAACAACAATTCCCAAAACAAAGAAGAATCAACCACCACGGTCAACGCTTGATCATCTGCATTGTGTGGTAGCCTACGTCACACACACTCCGCTTACCTACATTCGGTTTGTAAGTGCACGCGTACTTGAATTTCTATTGCGTGGGTGCCTACGTCACAGCATAGACGCACACATACCATACGCACATATTAACGTACATTCGCTGTCTTATTTTGCTTCGTTTATTTCGTTATTACATATTACAGCCTAGTGCCGGTGAATAAGTACGGCTTATATTTGTGTAGGATTTTTGTTGATCATTTCGGGATTTTTTTATTTTGTACTGATTCTTGTCGTGGTTCGCTACAGTGATCTTCGTTCGGTCCTATTAGACTACGTACACCCTACAGTCGGTCTAGTAGACATAAAATATTAAAAATAATAATTTTAACAAAATTTTCATTTTTTATCGCTTTTGGACAGTGTCGTGTAGTTTGTTCCGCTTAGTACCCTACAGTCGGTCGACATAGTTTCTTTTTTTTAAATAAAATTGTTTACAAAAATTTTGTTCTATTTTTCTGGTCTTTACCAGTAATAGGTTGGTTAACTGATTGTAACTTAGTTTCGTATTCAATTTGCGTTTACCCTACAACCGGGCTATACGACAAATTTCTACATTTTGAATTGTTTTCTGATTTAATCGCTTCGGTAATCGATTTCGAAGATAGAAACGACTATCAAAACAAGAAAACTCAAGGTCTTTTCGTGCTCTCAACTAATTTCTAATATTTTTCCGAATCTTTTGCGAAATTTAGTTGAAGTTTTCTTTACCCTTGGCAGTTATTTTCAGTTTGAAGAAGAATTTTCTCGCATTTTAGGACTTTTAATTAATTTTTCTCCGCGGTTTTTGCTTAGTTTGCCTTTACAATGTCGCTCACTCCTCTCGACTTCTTCATAAGAGCCTCTGATGCTCTAGTGAAATTTGATGCGAACTTTAGTGCTCTACGAGATGAAGATCTCGACATTTATTCACTGGAAATACAGAGCTCAGAAGCGAGAGCCTTGTGGAGTAAAGCCAAGGACATGTATGACTCATGTCTTACACATCTCCAAACTATGGAGGATGCGACTAGGGACGATATAGATGCTGCGGATAGTAAATATGACGCCGCTTATAAAGCATTCGTACATGCCCTGTCAAGCATTAATCGTAAACTTGATCAGTTTCGAGCATCGTCAAAACCATCGCCTCCTACTCCCTTACGTTTGGCTAACCCGGTGTTGGAGAATTTTATAGATTCTCCTCGCACTGTGGGAAATCGAGATAGGTCTTCCTGTGACGTATCAATATCGAACTATTCCGATAGATTCAATGCTCACAGTGAAGAAACGCAAAAAACAAATACGGGTTTAACACACAATGATCTCGCTACTCATAATCTCGAGTTGCCACCCTGTGATACTGATGTCTTTGAGGGCGATTTCTTTTCGTGGCCAACGTTCCGAGATCTTTTTACCGCTGTATACATAAACAACTCGCGCTTAAGTGATATCGAAAGGTTATGCCATCTGGTGCGCAAAACCAGTGGGGAAGCTAAGGAAATCGTTTCTAAATTTCCCTTGACCCACCGCAGCTTTTCTCTCGCTTGGAAAGCTTTAAAGGCTACCTACGATAATTCACGTATTCTTGTGAATAATCACTTAAAATTACTTTTTGATCTTCCGGTTTTAGACAACGAGTCTAATGCCGGTTTGAAGTCCATACAACGTGGTATAAATGGGTGTTTATCGGCCATGGCAGTGTACGACGTAATCACTGACCACTGGGACCCGATTTTAGTCTTCGTGTGCATTCAAAGACTACCAAAGATCACCGTGGCTTTATGGGAGCAAAGCGTAAAAGACAAGTCAGCTTTGTCCTCGTGGCGAGATTTGGATTCTTTCCTTACGGAAAGAATTCAAACATTGGCTTGTCTTCGGGATCTGAAGGGTATTGACACTGCAAAAAAGCCCACTGGCCAAAAAGTTAAAACGCATTATACAAATGCATACTCGTCGGATCGATCTCAGGTGAAATCGCGAGCTTGGTGCGTGCTTTGCCCAGAGCAGAATCATTTTTTGCGCACGTGTCCTCGGTTTAAAGCATTTTCTGTCGATGCAAAGTTTTCGGCCATTAAAAAGCATAATTGCTGCATAAATTGTTTATCGCGTGGCCATTCTGTTAAAGACTGCCCGAGTAAAAATACCTGCAATGAATGCCATAAGAAGCACCACACGCTTTTGCATCGTCCGCAGGAATCGATCCGTGCCCTTGCTGCCTCAGCCAATCCTGTTGCAAGTCGGCCCCCTCAAAATTTTAACACCAACCTTCTGCCATCAACATCCGCCAATGTTCCAGCTTCCACTTCTATAAATAGGCAGGTATATCATACCTCACAAGATCGCAGAGTACTGTTGGGAACAGCAATGGTGAACATTCTTCACCAGGGTAATTCGTATACCGCTCGTGCTCTTATCGACCCAGCGTCAGAAGCTTCGTTTATAACTGAAGGTCTACAAAATAGACTTAGATTGTCGACCCATTCTACCATTGCCCGGGTTTCTGGCATAAATCAGTCGTTCTCGGTCACGTCTCGTAAAAATTGTTCGATTTGCATAGGCTCTCGGTTTGACTCATCCCTATCTTTGGAAACAGTTGCGGTGGTGCTTCCGAAAATTTCGGGTAATTTACCCTCATTTTCGGTTAGCTCAGACTTTTCCTCCCGTTTACCAAACCTTCGTTTAGCCGATTCTCACGTTTTTGATTGTCGCCCTGTTGAATTGCTGATGGGCGCAGATTTGTATCCTAGCATTTTGTTGTGTGGTACCCAACCAAATGTCTTGGGATCGTTGTTAGCGCAGAACACGGTATTCGGCTGGATCATTACTGGTCCAATTCCGCCCTCACCTGTTCAGGTATTTACTACCACTTTAGAATTCGCAGAGGAAGACAGTCTAAATAAAACTTTACTTCGATTTTGGGAATTAGAGGAAGCTCCTAAACGACGAATTTTGTCCCCCGCTGATAAATTTTGTGAGGAAAACTATAGGGCCACAACGCGCCGCAATTCAGAAGGCCGCTACGTGGTAACCCTTCCATTTAAATCTGACTACCCTGATATCTTGGAGTTAGGTGAGTCGCGTTCTAATGTCCTCAAGCAGTTTATTCGAAATGAAAACTCGCTTCTTCGCAAACCACTGGTTAAGGATGTCTATGACAGCGTTATTCGAGAATATTCGCAGCTGGACCACATGCGGCTCGTTTCTCGATCTCACGCCGGTAATTCACGTTCTTGCTATCTGCCTCATCATCCAGTCATAAATCCGGACAAACAGACCTCCAAGGTACGTGTTGTGTTTAATGCGTCCAATAAGACGTCAAATGGGATCAGCCTTAACGACATTCTTCAGGTCGGTCCCACTCTTCAGTCAGATTTGGTTTTATTGATTTTGCGCTGGCGTCTTTTCCAATTTGTATTTAACTGCGACATTACTCAAATGTACAGGCAAATTCGGGTAGACCCCGCTCACGCTCCGTTTCAGCGGATTTTGTTTAGGGATTCTCTTTCTAACGAAATTGAAGACTTCGAGTTACATACTGTAACTTTCGGCGTCAACTGTGCCCCTTTTCTAGCCATTCGGACGCTACTCCAGTTAGCGGATGACATGGATGCAAAATATCCACTCGCAGCGCATATACTACGTAAGTCGATGTATGTTGATGACGTTCTAGCGGGATCCCACGATCTTAATACAGCTCTGATCGCTCGCGATCAGCTTATTTCATGTCTGTCTTCTGCCAAGTTTGAATTGAGAAAATGGACTTCTAATCATAAGTCCATTCTAGCCGGGTTTCCGTCAGAATATCTTGTAGATGCCCAGCTTTTGTCTTTTGTTGAATCTAGTAGTTCCAAGCCCTTGGGCATTAAGTGGAACGCTCAACTGGATACTTTCTTCTTCTGTGTGGAATCAATACAAAGAAAGTCCAGTTATTCGAAAAGGGAAGTACTTACTACTATCGCCAAACTTTTTGACCCTGTAGGTTGGCTAGCTCCGGTTATTGTCGTCGCAAAAATCATTATGCAGAAGATCTGGTTGGATAATATCAGCTGGGACGATTTGCTTCCATCTGGGACTAAAAACTCGTGGCAAACATTTGTCGACACGTATACTGGGGTAAATTCTATACGGATCCCGCGTTGGGTTCACTATTCCCCTGCCAGTTCGGCTGAACTACATGTTTTTTCTGATGCCTCGGAAAAGGCATACGCGGGGGTAATATATATTCGAACTAAAGACTTTATCTGGAACTTTTCATACTCATTTGCTTTCGAGCAAGACGAGAGTAGCGCCATTAAAGTCTGTTTCACTACCTCGATTGGAACTCTGTGGAGCAGTGTTAGCCTCAGATCTTCTAAAATCAGTGTTAGGAGAAATCGACATACCCATTCAAAAGGTATATTGCTGGACTGATTCAACAATTGTTCTTTCGTGGCTGAAAAAGACTCCTTCAACATGGACAACATTTGTTGCAAACAGGGTATGTCGTATTCAGGAGAACGTAGGGAACAACAATTGGTATCACGTGAGGTCAGAGGACAATCCTGCCGATTTAGGTAGTCGCGGAACTTCGCCCGCAGAACTTGCCACTTCGGATCTCTGGTGGCACGGGCCTCAGTGGTTGTGCTCGGAATCCTCTGACTGGAACACTTCAGACCTAACTTCACTCGATACTGATCTTGAGATGCGAGCAGTAAAAACTCACGTCACATTCTTTGCTGGGTATGAAGATGTTCTGGAAAGATTTTCCTCACTTGATAAGGCTTTACGGGTTCTGTCATATGTATTTCGTTTCTTTCATCGTACTTGTCCTGTCAATAAAGGACGTCGTAGTTTTACATCTACTACCCTCGATTCTTCAGAAATTAAAGCGGTAAAGCTCCGCCTGGCTATCTTAGCGCAAAAGGCTCACTTCGCCGAGGAGTACAAATGTCTATTAGATATATCACCTTTACCTTCGAGAAGTTCTCTATTACCTTTGAACCCATTTCTCGATCGTGAAGGGGTTCTTCGTCTCAACGGGCGTTTGTCAAAGTCACCTACGCTTTCGTACACTGAACGCCATCCTATCGTTTTGCCATATTCATGTCGTTTCGCTCGCCTGGTTCTCGAATTCGTACACTTGATTTCCATTCATGGAGGAAATCAATTAATGCTTCGCATCACACGCATTAAATACTGGGTTCCTCGATTGAGAACTCTCGTTCGCACAGTCATCAATCGATGCAAGCCTTGTCTCCTTGAGAGAAAGCGCTCGTGCAGTCAGATTATGGCCGCTCTTCCTCCTGAGAGAACTGTTGTTACCAGAGCATTTCATACTACTGGTGTAGATTTCGCAGGTCCTTTCGACATCAAGTCTTTTACTGGTCGGGCTTGTCGTATCACAAAGGGATACGTCTGCGTGTTTGTTTGTTTTTCAACAAAAGCAATCCACCTAGAAGCCACATCAGACTTATCATCGGCCATGTTTTTAGCTGCATTTCATCGTTTTATCGCTCGTCGGGGTTGCCCGAAATCGCTGTTCTCGGACAATGGCACTAATTTTGTGGGCGCCACTCACGAAATTGAAAATAATTTCAAAGTTTTTCTTCGCGAAAGTCGTGATAGGGTTTGTTCTTCATTAGGCTATCAACATCTCACTTGGCAGTTCATACCTGCAGGTGCACCCCACGTGGGAGGCCTTTGGGAAGCAGCAGTAAAAAGCTTCAAGCTTCATTTTCGTCGGCATGCAAAGGACCTCAGATACACATTTGAAGAACTTTCCACTGTTCTGGCTCGTATTGAGTCATGTTTAAATTCCCGCCCTCTTTGCCCTATGAATGATAGTCCTCAAGGGATAATCGCTCTTACGCCTGGTCATTTTCTGATCGGCGCCCCCCTTTTATCCCCTCCGGAACTTGTTTCTGAGGATTCGCCTTTGACTTTAGTTAATCGCTATCGCAACATGAAAGCATTGACCCACCAGTTTTGCATTCGATGGAAGGAAGAATATTTGCATAGTCTTCAAAAACGGTACAAATGGAAACTCCCACAACGCGATGTTCAGGTGGACGATTTAGTCGTCATTCGTCACGAACAGCTACCGCCCACGTCGTGGAGATTAGGTCGGGTCGTTCGCCTCTATCCGGGAGATGACGGTCATGTTCGGGTCGTCGATATTCGAACATCATTGGGAATTGTAAGACGACCTGTTACTAAATTGGTCATATTGACTGATTAATTTTTATTAGTTTATCGCGCCCTTTCCATTATTTTTTTTGATTCCGTCGAGCCGTTGTCGATCATGCGGACAGGCCCATCATACGCTTCTGCATTCTCGATCTCGAGCCTCGAAACCCAAACTCGGCAAAAATAAAAAACATCCGCCACCCAAACCACGTCAGTCCTCGGCCTTTGTTCAGCCCATTGCTCCGCTCCGGTCGCCAGTGTCAAGTACGTCGGTGTCTTCGACACGCGCTGCGGTAACGCCCACGATCGCCATAAGCCGGCTGATCACCCTGGCCCCCACATTACTTGTTCGACTCTGTCTCCCCGAGAAAATGATCATCGCACGGGCCCTGTTGGACCCGTGCTGTCGAATAAGTCATGTGTGCGAGTCACTGGTGCATCAGTTACGGTAGCCGGTTGCGCGTGTTGAGGGCGCCCCGTACTGCCACTTCGAAATAGCTTCGTGCCACGATACCTCAGAACGGCTTTTTATAACAGCTAAGGTGGCAAAGCTAGATCAGGGTGCCACTCCCGTGGTGTCCCTTCCTGAGACCATAAAGGACAATTTTAAAGGCTTCGAGCTGGCGGATCCTTCGTTTTACCGCTCCGGGGCAGTGGCGCTGGTATTGGGACCGGAAGTTTACGCCAAAATTATTGTCGGTCGTGTCTTCGCGCAGCCTGGGCTCCCGTTAGCCCAATATACAAAGTTCGGCTGGGTTCTCTCGGGACCTGCTCATTAAAAATATGAATTTCGCTCACTGAAACTGAATTACGTTCCTTTCTCCTATCTTATTAATATAAATAGAAATATCTCCAGTTATAAGCTTAAAATAAGTTGCAACACAGTCCGATGTTGCAAGGAGGCCGGCAATGTTTAATCCTAAATGTTGCCCACAACTCCCCACTCTAGCGTAAACGTCACGTATTGATTGGCAACCCTTTCGGGTTCGTCTTATACTCTCCTCTTGTGCTTTCCTTTTTGCTCTATGCGGATTATCCGCATAAAAGCATAAAGAGAGTGGTTTACAACGAGTAGCGGGGGTGGCTGAAAAGCCCTTGCGACATCCATGACTCGGTCTTTGCGATCAATCGCTATTTGAATCGCCAATCGATCATCTCGCATAACCACCTATTCGCACAAAGGTAAAATACTCGCTCAATAAAGCAGCACACACAGATTTAATTTGAAATCTAAATACGTTGTTTTATTTCTTTTTCTTTGTTCCTCTCGCAAACAAACAAAGGTAATATATGCCACATGTAAGTAACGCCTTAGCATTACTGAGCTTGATTTGTAAGCGTGCCGATTTACGACTTAAATATTGTAGTACGATATTTTATAAATAACTTTAATTCAGACTTGTCTTAGCAGACTTGTCGTAGACTCCATACACAACTCAGAGATACCTTCAACACATATGAGTTTATTTCCTAAGCGATGTATGTACATAATTTACTTTCCATTAAATCTGGATCTTTTTTCTGTCTTCTTTAGTTTTGAGACCTCGAAGCGTCACTTGATTTGTTAAACATCACATAACTATGGAATGTTTGTGTAATTGGCTCTAATTCACAACCAGGATGGAATTCGAAACCACACATAGATATTACAACGTCAAGTCCAAGGATACACTCAAGCCCAAATTGATTCAACTTTCCGCGTATTAATTACGAACAAAAAGTGCTACGATTTGCATTTAAATTGATTTGCTCTCTCGCTGAACTCTTTACCAAGAAGACCAATC
This sequence comes from Hydrotaea diabolus, assembly GCA_963513945.1. Classification (NCBI taxonomy): domain Eukaryota; kingdom Metazoa; phylum Arthropoda; class Insecta; order Diptera; family Muscidae; genus Hydrotaea; species Hydrotaea diabolus. The sequence continues at coordinate 196,011,567 of OY740718.1, read as the reverse complement.
CCTTTTAAAAAACTGGATGTGGTACACACCCTGAATGGCGCAGATTGCGGGACAGCAGCCTTCTGCATGGACGATTGGCTTGCTATCTTAAGTGCTTCAACGACATACTTGTCCACACACACGTAGGCTTATGTGTGAGGTACAGACACCATGAGTGCATCCTCCGCACAGGCTTTGTTAATCTATCCATGCTATTTGTTCTCTTCCCGTTGAAGCGTAAGCTTGCAATGATAATCACAGAATTGCATCTTGGATAGCAACTAGATTTTTTGACGGCGATTAATCTGTATAACACAGTGCACAGAGGGCCAATGCAAACAATTGGCGGAGAGAATTTAATGATTCTTCAATATCACCTAATCTCGAATGTGGCCTATTACTTAACACGTATTTAGACTAGTCACACTCTCAATTCACTTCACTTCAGGTTCAATATGTATGGTTCAATATGTCTGGTAAACCTATATGAATTGAATGGGTAAATATATTTTAAACTCTTTTCAAACATTATCCTCATAGGGTTGAGTTGGTATGATCTATCATTGTAATTTATAGCGTTTCAAAACATATAAATATGAAGTTATCCTAAATAAAGCTAATATCCAATCAGCTACAAGTTCCATTTTATAATGCGATTGTTAACCAATTTGAACATACGGAATCCAACTCTGAGGGACAGCATGCGCGACCATTACAATAAACTACTGAGAAGACATTCCAGCATCCTGCGAATGATCGTCAGAGCTCAATGTTACATAAGGATTGCGATTATCCACAAGGATCCAAATATTAAAACCGTCACAGAACAAATACGAGATTATTACCGAAATTACGTAAAAAAATTAAGTTTCCATTCAAACGCAGGATATGTACGCCTCAAAAGACAAAAACACCTTGGCCCTGATATATAAACTTGAGGACAATCGCCGCCAATTTATTATTTGCATATTAAACTTTTAATGTAAATATCTTTATGACACCAATTCGAATACTGTCTTTTGTATATCACTTGCACAAATCTAGCACGGTTGTTTACACTGGTAAGACCCTTTAGAATAAACTAGGTTTAAGATTTTTTGTTGTTTTCATTCCTTGAAAGATATAATTAATAAATAAAATATTAAAAAAAAAATATTTTTTAGTTAAGACCCACATACTACGACACAAGAGCATCTCTCTACAGAAATATGGTCCTTTAACTAGATATGGTCATTTAAAATCAAATTTCATTACAATCTGTTATTTTTAATTTATCAGTCGTTAATTGGGCTTACGTGCCCTAAAAACTCATGTCTAAAAGAAGTAAATATAGACATAACGGTACTTTTGTCACAGAAAATTCACTACGAATCCAAAAATGGCTTTATTCGGTAGACTAAAATAAGCCGCTTACCGCCGAAGCAAGCGACCATTACTAAATATGGACCAATGGGTAGTCAAATTTAAGAAATCAAAATATGGATTTATTTTTAAGATTTGTTTGAAATTGAGGCTAAAACTCATTGGCCCAAAAAATACCTTTTGTTTAGAGCTAGCGATCAATAGTAAATAAGGAAGTGAACTGAAAGTACAAAAAAATGAATGCAAAAATGGAAATATTCTTCACATTTGTCAAAAGGAGTGCCTCGTGCCCGTTGGTCATACGAGTGAGGGCAATTTACACGACTGAATCTTGTAACTGTTTATTTTTTTAATATTTTCTCCCACCGTGTGCTTTGCTTCTGTTTTGTAGCTTATCTCAATTAAACTGAATGACATTTGTGTAGATTTCTCTACTGCCAGAGCATAAAAACTCATGTCTAAAAGAAGTAAATATAGACATAACGGTACTTTTGTCACAGAAAATTCACTAAGAATCCAAAAATGGCTTTATTCGGTAGACTAAAATAAGCCGCTTACCGCCGAAGCAAGCGACCATTACTAAATATGGACCAATGGGTAGTCAAATTTAAGAAATCAAAATATGGATTTATTTTTAAGATTTGTTTGAAATTGAGGCTAAAACTCATTGGCCCAAAAAATACCTTTTGTTTAGAGCTAGCGATCAATAGTAAATAAGGAAGTGAACTGAAAGTACAAAAAAATGAATGCAAAAATGGAAATATTCTTCACATTTGTCAAAAGGAGTGCCTCGTGCCCGTTGGTCATACGAGTGAGGGCAATTTACACGACTGAATCTTGTAACTGTTTATTTTTTTAATATTTTCTCCCACCGTGTGCTTTGCTTCTGTTTTGTAGCTTATCTCAATTAAACTGAATGACATTTGTGTAGATTTCTCTACTGCCAGAGCATAAACGCTTCAACTTGATTTAAAAAGATGGTTGCTTTTGTCGCGCACAGTGGTAATTCTTCGGAATCAACATTACCAAAAGGTGATCAGATTATGTCCGCTTGAAACCACTTCTGGCGTTGGCAGCTCCTGCCGCCACATGCCTCAGACCTATTAACTTGTGTCGCATACAAATCAAACCCTCCCTCGGTATTGACGGTTTCGTGACAAATGGCCAAAGGTTACCTAAACGTACAAAGTCCATGTACAATTTACGAAACCGATGCCCACTTACCGCCATAGGTAAGTACGTATGTGTCCTCATACGTACTAGCATCTATCAATTTTAATTAGCGCTGTTTTTGTAATATTTATTGGTAGCATCAACCGATGTTGTGTCGTTTAAATCGAAACAACAATACTTGTGTAGATGGGAAGGGATACCATTGCGATGGTGCAGACGGCTTGGCCGGGATAGGCCGTTGCGCAGCAACGCTAATGTTGCAGCTGATAAATGATAATGGTTATGAGCATAAATCTCAAGCCTAATTTAGGGGTTAAATATGTGTGTATGTGCCTGCGCTGGCATTGAAGTTAATAACTGCTTTGGTGCACATGGCCGGCCATGGGAGATGTTTCTTGCAGAACGGACAAGCTCTTGATGGCTTCCTTTGTTGTTGTGCTACACGCTGTACGAGTATGTTGCATGTTGCACGCTTCACTCTGCTCATGTCAATCACAATTGCTGCTGATGTATTTTTATTGTTATGGCTGGAAAATCTTCCTCCAGATCATTGCTTCGCTAGCTACTGCGTCTGTAGTTCACTCGTTGTCAGCCCGAGAGCTCTACTGAGGATTTCGGGGCTAATGGCAGAGCTTGGGGTATTTTTAAATGTTTCTCGAGTGCAAGAGACAGCCACTGATTATCTTGTAATTTATTTGATTTCCTTTCAAATTTAGGGATGTGATGCTGAAAACTAACGAGCATTCGCTCTGCTTTTTCTGGTAGTGCCGACGACAGCGGGCATACTGGCAGTGGCCTTACTCACTTCTCTCTCTCTCTCTCTTTATCTCCCTCTCTTAATATTTATTGTATTTTTAGTGACAACAAATTGTGAGCAATTTCAAACAAAGCGTGTAATTAAAGTTTAAGCAACGCTAACGAAAATAAATTGTTTTATAAGAATTGAATTACTGACGTTGCTCTTTGGCGTCCATCGTACGGTCGGTCCTCTTATCGCTCAAGCGCAAAGTCGTCGCTCAAACCCCTCCGCCCCGGACGGAAGCTTCCACCAGTGAACGGCGGACGAGTGCCCGTAATCGCCATCACCTGTCGGAAATCCTTCTGCGTTGGTGGGCATTGTGCTCAAATGCCTGTAGCCTTGAATAATTACTTTTAAATACGATAGCAAAAGGAAAAATAATTATAATTTATAACAAGCAACAAGCAAAGCATTAGCGAGCTGCCACCCACACCCCCACTCCGAGCCAATTACGAGGATATTAAGTATTGTACGTAAAGCGTTTGTACTGGGGATCCACAAACGTGCCACAAACAAAAGCACAAGACAACATCTTATCACAAAAACAAAAACAACAACCGCAACCTTTACAAATTGCCCGTCCGTTGGCTGGTGTTTGTTCAGGGGACTTGACGCACTGAAATCCGATTTCCGCCTCTCCACCGCCGATGTGGGCAAGTGAATATGAAACTCTAATTTGCGGACTGCAAATACATCGCAATGGCTGAGCAGCAGAATGAAGAGTAGCCAGGCCGCTGAATGAATACTCCCACAGCCGCAAACTTCCCTTTTTTAATGCGATTGCGGTGACGGCGGATGTTCGCCCCGCAACGGCGAAAAGTGATGTCGAGAATTACGAATGTCAATGACAATCGCCTTTGTAGTCAATCCTTGTGCGCCTTCGAAAAACAAGGAAATAAAAATCGCTTTAGCAGACTTAAATCGGAACTTTTCCCAACCGCTGATCCTCCAACAGGTCTGTTTTTCTTGTAAATTGTAAATTTGCCTCAATCAGATTATATATTATTCAAAGTATGTAGCAATTATGCTGAAATCCAAAAGCCACAACGTTTTCATTGTCCACTGTAAATCCGATGGTCTGTTTAATTTCCGCACAAAGATCCCTGCTGGAATCTCCACAAATAAATCTGCGAGTCTTAACTTGCATCTGAATCTCGGAAGTGACTACTCGCATTGTTTACTCCAATGAGCTATTTATTATTGTTGTCTTAAATTCCCGAACGTTGTTTCCCCATGCGGCACTCCAAGAACACTTTATCTGAAACTTTCGGACGTATTTACACTTATTTTAATGAACTCGTATATTCTGTGTACCGGAAGCTCAAAAAAGCTGCATAGGAAAAGCGAAAGTGTCTTCCGGAATTTAATAGTATCCAATTAGTACATTTGAAATTACTCCAAGTCCAATGTTTTTGTTTTCAAATGTCTTAGCAATGAGCTTCTTGGTCGGTTTCGTAATTATGAATGGGGAATAGCTTTTTACACGCCTTAACTTCTGCATTTTCTGCATTTTTTTTGTTACCGCTTCGTTAAAAATAACATTTTCTGACTAATTTCAGGAAGTTTGAGAGATTTGATCAAATCGGTTTTCTTTCTCCTCACAGAAAGTTCAGATCTCCGAGAAATGGAAAGCGACTTGATACTCAACGGGTACTCATGCCAGATACCTAGAAATAAATATCAAATTTGAAATCTAAATACATGACAATATATTTCGTATTATTGCTATTTATCCAAGGGGACCATTTACTCGTACTGTTCCAGTGATGATGGCCGTCGGCCGTTCTTTGGCATTTTTCTTCTATGGTACATGATCGAACGAGTTTGAACTATTTAATATACAAACAGTCGCATTGTATAAATAGTACTAGGATTTGCATTTTACTCTTTACGTACGACACCTAAATATACATTTTGTAAAAAAAATAACCTTCAAAATTAAGTTTTCTCAATTCAAATACCAAACATCTCTAAAGAAAATATATAATCAATTTGTTTAAAAAAAATAATAGTACGCACACGCAGAGAAAAAACATGGTTACTACATGGTCACGGCAATAATAATATGTTCGTCGCAACCATAGCATTGTTAACTGAATTTATTTTTGACAGTACTTTAATTGCTGCAATATTAATATTGTTGAAATGTAACAATAGTATTATTGCCAAATTTAATTGGTGCGACACAAGTATTGTATTTTGCGTTTTGTGTTAACAATAATAACACTTATGTTTATTTAAACTTATTTTTTCTACTGCGAAATGAATCACACCTATTATTTTGAATTAAATGTATTCTTGAATAATTTTCATAATTCAAATCTATTGTTGACAACTTTACCCAATTGTAATAAATAATATTGGGGATCATAGCATATTGGTGTGTGATCATACTATGGTTGTGGGTATCATAGTATGGTTGCTTGTGAATCATACTATGGTTGTGGGGATCATACTATGGTTGTATATGAAACATACTATGTTGTAAAGATCATACTATGGTTGTGGAGATCATAGTATGGTTCAGTGTGAATCATACTATGGTTGTGGGGATCATTGTATGGTTATGTGTGAATCATACTATTGTTGTGAGGATCATAGTATGGTTGTATTTGAATCATACTATTGTTGTGAGGATCATAATATTGTTGTAGCACAACCATATACCCAACAATGGTATTATCCTCTTCGAATATTATGGTTGTGATGACAATATACGAAGAGGATAATACTATTGTTGGGTACATGGTTGCAGTATGATTGCGCCAATATTAATATTGTTGTAATGTAACAATAGTATTATTGCCAAATTTAGAAATGAAAATATGTTTGTAGCAACCATATAAAAATGGTTGGTGCGACAAAAGTATTGTTGCTTAAAATTTACGTTAACAATAATATGATTACGGCAATCATACAGTATCGTTGCGACTATGAACATAACAAAACTGGTTTTATAGATGTCTGTGTATGTTTTTTGATACACAAAAAGAAACAAATGGTTGTTGTCCATTAAAAAAAAACAACAATCGGAAGGTAGTTCGAGGGATTTTTATTGTGTTTAATTTGTTCAGTGAAATACTCTAATACCGACTGGTTCTCGGTTATTTAAAATCTGCCTGCACTTAAGTAACCATTGATCATGGTACGTTAACAATAATATGATTACGGCAATCATACAGTATCGTTGCGACTATGAACATAACAAAACTGGTTTTATAGAGCAAACATGTCTGTGTATGTTTTTTTGATACACAAAAAGAAACAAATGGTTGTTGTCCATTAAAAAAAAACAACAATCGGAAGGTAGTTCGAGGGATTTTTATTGTGTTTAATTTGTTCAGTGAAATACTCTAATACCGACTGGTTCTCGGTTATTTAAAATCTGCCTGCACTTAAGTAACCATTGATCATGGTTTAATACATTCGTTTCTTGAGGTCTACGGATGGTGAAGTAAGTGCTTCTATATTTAAATAGAATACAAGTTTTTAACAAAATGGCAAAGTGACAATGATTTTCGTGGCTGCACACTACTTTTATCATGATTTCGGGTCCGTGACAACCCTCTTCAGAAAGCCTTGCTGCAATTGTTGAAAGTAAAACCGAACTCTATAAGGCCAGGCTCTGACTGTTCAATTTTGGAGATCATTGTATGGTTGAGAGAATCATACTTTGGTTGTAGGGATAATAGCATGGTTGTGTGTCAATCATACTATGGTTGTGAAGATCATACAATGGTTGTATGAGAAAAATACTATGGTTGTGAGGATCATAAAATGGTTGTGGAGATAATAGTATGGTCGAGTGTGAATCATACAATAGTTGTAAGGACCATACTATGGTTTTATGAGAAACATACTATGGTTGTGAGGATCATAATATGGTTGTGAAGATAATAGTATTGTTGAGTGTGAATCATACTATGGTTGTCTGGATCATAGTATGGTTATCTGTGAATAATAGTATTGTTGTGAGGATCATAATGTTGTTGTGCCACAACCATATACCCAACAATAGTATAATCCTCTTTGAATATCGTCACCCCAACCATACTTTTTTTTTGCGTGTAGCTACGATTTTTCCTATTTTATATTAAAAGAGTAGTTTTCAAATTTTTTTTATTTGTTTTATAGCTTTTAACAGAAAGTATACTCATAGTAAATGTTGTTTTTTGTCGTTTCATTAAGTCGTCCATGAAGTAATGATGCATAGAAAAGTTAAGACTCCGGGTGTTCGCTAGATTAAATTACTGAAAATTTGAATACGGTACCACAAATTATGATCGGTATAACCGAAGACATCGCATAAAAAATCGAGTGCGTACTTTTCTATATATTGTAAAATTAGACAAACATCCTTCATTTCGCTGTGAATTGAAATTAACATTTTTCTAATCCCACTCATTACGGTGAGCCAATACAAACAATTAACGAAATCCCCTGCAGCTGCCTGCAAGTCGATATTGTTGTTTCTATTGTTCCAACAATTTGTCGAAATTTTCAGACCTTTGAACATGGTCACAAAAGGTTTTTTGTAATTTATTTGGAAACCAAACAAACGCTCGCAAACACAACACACATATAATCCACAAAGGTCGAAATTTGTTTGTTTGAGGTTCGTAGTTCGGTCCAATCGATCGTTCAATACCGTCCATTATGATTTGCCAAAATGTGTCAGTTTCCAAAGCAATTGTTTGTCGGATTAAATCTTCCGTTACGGATCAGGGTGATCACGTTTTCTGGCACGTTTGTTTTTATGCTTTGTTCGACCGCCCGAAGAAACAAAAACGCAGCTGGATTTCTAGAGGATACAGTTCTGAATCTGCAGCCGATCGCGTCATTCATGGAGTTCCAAAAGAACAACATCGTAGTGTGACGTTTGACACAGCAACTCATGCAGCGGAAGTTCTTCATTTTGATTCAGACTTTAAAGTGTACCCAGAGATGATTTAAACCCATTTAAAACTTTTTATGTTCACACAAATATAAATTAATTTGCCCCCATGTCTTAGCCCAAATATGACATTTTGCTGATTAGTCGGTTTGTTTCCAAAAATGCCAGTTTAATTACAATATTTTGGAGAGTTTTCAAAGTCTGTTCCCAGCACAAGTGTAAAATGCTGAAACTGAATTGAGTGCTACTCGTTTTTCTCGCTGCCGTAGAATAAGCCCGCATCTTGTTGCCGTACAATATTAAATCTCAGTTAACTGGCTGCAATTAAGACTGACAGCCAAAGACCAGAAAAATACATAAACATTGTGCTCCGGACTCCGATTCCAGCGAGTGTCGGTTGCCTCGTCTACCATGGCGGAAAACTAGGAATTTTCTTTGTGTTCATACAGCAGTACTCCACATACATACATACATACATACATATGTACATATGTATGTATTATGTACATTTGACAGAGTATACAAGTGCTGTATTTCGCCTTGATAGAATCATCTGAAGTACCTAAGCGCACTATCCCTCATTGTCTGCGGATGTGCGCCATCAACAATAGTTATTGGGATGAACCGAATGGAAAGAGTTACTCCTCCAGCACCCGCATATCACAAGCCGGCCGAGAGTAGCCTTTCATGTGGAACGTAGGCAAACACAGACGGAGAGCATCTAAAAGGATAAGTAGTTCACCTGCTTGTCTCCAAATCCTCCAGTGTCACACCGAAAACATTGAGGAAGAACATGCTCGTACATCACTTTAATCCCAATATAAGCAAATTGCAATTAATTTAATCCCTGTGACTATACCCTCATTAGCATTAATGCCAACAAATGGGTTCACTTCAGGGAGAAATGTGCGAACATTCTCATGCATTTCCGGTTCTTAGGGGGATTTCCCTGTTTAGGTAGAGACTGGACGTTCCGGTCGAAAGGCCGACGCAGTTGGTTTGTCCAAAACTAAAGGTAAATAGTGTTCAAATGAGTTTTAAATCCTCAATTAAACAATTTATCATAAACAAGGGAGAACACAAACGGTGCAGCCAGTTAAGATTTCGTTTTGGAAAATGTGTGAAAAATCACGCACTTACCGCTGGGCGGTCCAAAAACGTGGAATAACGTCCCGCCAAGATGAGAAGGATGGCATGAAAAGAACAAAGGACAATAGCAAGACCTACGGTGTCATTGTTCGCAGTTTTAGGAACATTCGCCACAACATAACTATGGACAAATTGCAACATCCGGTCAGGGTGCGATGATTCCCAACTCATTCGTGCATTACCTTTGTCGCGCCTTACGGCATTGTGTCTGCTTGGGGTAATACCTAACAAATGTCACCGTCTTCCTGCACGACTGACAATTAATAAAATACGCCTATGATTTATGAATTGTCAATTAACGGTGCTATGAACAAAAGATAATTTCCATTCCCAACTGACACCGTCGAAAGTAGTGTCGCCTATCAGCGTCTCCAATCATCCATGCATGACTGCTGTAAATCAAATATGCTTCAGCTTCTGAACCCCACAACTTCAGCCAATGTCGCACAAATGGAGACGATCAGATTAGCAGAACCACGATGACACTTCCAATCGAAAACATTAGAATGTCGCAGAGGCCAGCCAATGATTGGGGGTGGACAGACGAGCGTTCCTCCACCTCCTAAGGCAGTCACGCGCATGCACCATCCCCAAGTCCCCACCTTACAATGGAACGCGTACATATCGACGTAAAATTTGCTACGCACCTCTGGCACGGTGAGCAAATTAGAATTCATAACTCATACAAAATGAATTTCTGTGCAGACAGAATGCATCCAAATGGACAGCGCAGCGCGTCAAACGTGCAGCACATCTGTTGTCATTAAATTTTTACGACCGATTTGCCTTCCGTGATGGGCATAATTGACTTTTATGGCTATCGAAGTCAATTGTCAATCTGCAACGTCATGAACTCCTATTCAATGTATTCATTCGTACATTCTACAGGCGGCCCACGCGACTATTGCATATAGTGGGAAATATTAATATATTTTGCAATACGAGTATTGTTGAATGCGTCTAATGAGTTCCGCTTAAAACTTCAATAGGCAAAGATGGGTTGTGACTACTAATCTGTCCTAAATACTACTAATAATCCTTTTTAAATATACTAAATAGAAAAATGGAATTTTAAAAAAAGTATTTTCTGTGAGTTTTACGTTAAAACTTCTTGAAAAGTCCCTTAGTATCATATCTAGTAACGCTGGCAAACTTCTGTGCTCGAAGTAATTTTAAAAGTTCCTTGCGCGACCTTCTGCTTAACATCGGCTGCGAATGCATCAGCAAATGAAATCCCGCCGCTGAAAACCATGTAAGATGTTCTTGCCCAGAGTTGAGCCAGGGTTTACTGGCATGATAGTCGTGCACACATAACATCACACCACGTCGGCTTTCAACTTCATAAACTGCATCTGTATCGATTTAGATGATTTTACAGTTCAGATCAAAAATGATCCAAGCGTCTTTTGCTGAAATTGGAAAACAGACAAATTTTAAATGACAACCATAGTATGATCCTTACAACCATAGCATGATTCACACGCAACCATGTGATTCCACCGTACTATGATCCCCCAGACTTTAGGTTGCAGTGAATGCTACTCCACCTTCCTCAGACCCCAAACAAGGAATGTGATTTAACCATGATATTAGCCATATACTTATACTTCAGTGCAGGCAGATTCTGAATAGAGTAGAATCAGTCCTCAGTAGAGTATTTCACTGAACAAAGTAAACTCAATACATATCCTTTGCTCTGCTTCTGATTGTTGTTGAATAAAACATACACACACAAAACATACACACATGTACGTACGTTGGTCTATAAAAACTGTTACGTTTAGCTCATAAGCACGATCCAGTTGAACAACGTTTACCACGCATTTTTTTCTTGATGATAGGAAATCATTGGGAGCCAAATCAGGGCTGTACGGTGGATGGTCCATCAATTCGACATCTTAAGTGGTCTAAAAGCTCATCGTTTCAGCTGATGTGTGAGAGCTCGCATTGTCGTGATGCAAAATGATCTGTCTTCTCTTATTATCTTTCCTGATTTCTTCAAACACTGTTGACAAGCAGATGGTTGTATACTCAGAGTTGACCGTCCACTGTTCCACCAAATGCACTGTAGCAACATTACCGGTTATACCGAAAAAACGCAATCATTTGCTTTGGAGTAATTCTTCCACGAACAACTTTTGTTGGATTTGGCTCGTCTTGAAAAACTTATGCGAGCGATTGCTGTTTTGTTTCGGGTTCATGTGCATAGATCCAAGATTCGTCACCTGTGACAATGTTATACACTGCCTCTGAGCTGCCGCAGTTTTACTGTTTCAACATCTCTTTGCACCAATCCATACGAGCCTTTTTTTAAGCATTCGTCAAATTATGTAGGATCCGAGAACAATTTTTTTTCACGGACAAATAAACATGCGATGTCTTATTGATGTTTGTCATACTAATGCCTAAGGATGCCTTTATCTCACGGTATGTCACATGCCGGTCTTGCTTAATCAGTTCACGCACAGCATCGATGGTTTCTGGTAAAGTGACCGAAGTTGGACGTCCTTCACGAAATTCATCCTGGAGCGGACGGCGGCCGAGACTGAACTCTTGGTACCAGCGATTGACTGTGGTTTTTGCTGGTGCTTCTTCGCCAAAAGTCGAAACAAGTTGATTTAAAAACTCTTGTCTCTAAAACCCACGTTGAAAATCGTAAAAAATCTTCTCCCGTTCACGGGATAATTCCATTTTTTGACTGAGATGAATTTTTCAACACAATTTTTGAACACAGTGAAGTTTTACTAAAAATCTGGGAGCGTTAGTATTGTCAGGACCCGAACTATAAATAGCAACCTTCGAATTTCGCTCAAATCTGTAATGTGATTCATATCTTTTTTCGCTGGCGTATTCGAGTCAAATACAAGGTCGCAATAGCTGCCGTAGTTAAGATTTGTATGTGATATTTTTTTTAGCAACATGTAATCAGGGCCAACACAATAATTCGTTAGCATGGAACCAGCTATTTTAAATAATGTTAGGTATTCATTTCGAATCTATACAATAATTAAATAATAGAAAAAAACATTTCGGTAGCTCCTCATAACGTTTGAAAGCACTTGGACATTTTCTGGGGGGCCATTTAGAAAATAAACATTGTAAGGATGAAACGGTTGGATTCATTTCAATAGAAAGTAATTTGTGGACGTATGTCAACAGAAACTCGATATGGCTACTCTGTAATATTCCTATGCAAATTTCAATATTGACTTGTTTATTGCATCATTTGAAAAAAGCACAGGGACGACAGCTCGGCGCACATAAACAGCAAAATGGTTTGCAAAAAATGTCGATATAAAATTAAATCGAAATAAATTTCATCACACTCCGAACGAATCAGACTCAAGGTTCAAATAATGGTACGAACACTCGTAGAGATGGAAAAAAAATCTCGTGGCGGGCACGGAAATTGAATGAGTATATAGTAGAACTTTTTTTTCCCTAAATTGACACCTGGAGAAGTCGACTCAGAACCAATCGCTTATGACCGCGTAGAATGCTAGTTACCCAGCCCAAGGAAGTCAAGACTGCGTGTGTTTCGGGTACTAGCTGGCACAAAATTATTTGCACAGCTTGTTTAAAACAAATCACGCCTGATAATTCAAACGTTAGTTATCCTTGTTCCTTGTTTATACAAAATTAGACCTCTCGGTTGGAGCAAAATACGGTGTTACATGTTTCTACCAATTTCTACGTATCAGAGTAATTTGTCCAAAGACATTTTGAAAAAATACGATCGCGGTGCTTCAAAAGACGTTTATAAGATCGTCACAGGGGGTGAATCATGGACCTATGCGTATGAGCCCGAAACAAAACAGAATTGACCGTGTGGGTATTCAAAGACGAGCCAAATCTAACGAAAGTTGTTCGCGGAAGAAGCACTTTGAAGCAAGTGGTAGCCTGTTTCTTCAGCAAAACTGGGGGATCTTTTTGACCGTCCTAAACGTCGAATTGATTGGTCATCCGCCGTACAGCTCTGAATTTTCCCGCACATCAAGAAAAAAATGCGTGGTCAACGATTTTCGTCGCCAGAAGATGCTGTTGAAGCGTTCAAAAACCACGTTTTGGAGGTGTCTCAGTCAGAGTGGAAAACGTGCTTCGACAATTGGTTTTAGCGCATGCAAAAGTGTATAAATCATCCTGGAGAATACTTTGAAAAACAATGAAACCATTTTTGATGATAATTATTCGCATTTTCATTACTAGGCGATAAATATATTTAGCAGTACAACTGTAATAGTATTAAAAAATATTCGCATAATTAATTAATTTCCAGCGTGTGCTAAACTTGGCTCGTATTTATCTTCCTCAACCTTTTCCAAAGACCAGCACGAACGCCCTGATATGGATGACTCGAGTTTCCCCAGTGTTCCCTAATGGAGTGTTGTGGGAATTACGTCGTATTATTAATTTATAGAGTAGCACTGCTACTTACACGAGCGCTACTGTGCCCACTTAAAAAAAGCAATAACTCGTTCCCACACAAAGAAAATTAAATCTCCGATTATGAGATTGTACATGTCCCATTGTGGCTCATGTTGCCTGCACGTTCGTAGGGAATCGACAAAGTACGGACGGGCTTGTGTTTAGCTTACCGAAGCGGATTTATACTTTGTACTCGGCAAAGAGCTTTGCTTATTGAATTGAACAAAATCGGGCGAACACTAGATTCGAAGCTACCGGTTGCCTTAGAAATGTCAATGGTTATTTTTCATCAGTCGCGCCGCGCCGTGGGGTGCCTGGGCTTTTTATTATTTATTAGATACTCCTCCTAATACTGATTGATTCCCCCTGCTCCCCCTTATGCACACTCGGTCTGCTGATAAATGATAATTCCCTATTATTTGTCAATATAAAAGAGCAACAATGAGCCTTATATTCGTTCAGAGCATAAATGCCCGTTCACTGTTTTAGGTTTTCAGCTTTTTAAAGCGACTTATTGCGGATTATCTTTGAGTGTTCCACCAGAATAGTGTCAAATTGGTCGTCGGCATGTATGGTGAACTGGCCAAGTGCTTCGCAACTTGGCCATGCCTTTCGTTACCAATGATCGCATTATTAGTATAATGAGATTAAGCGTGTGGCTGGCAGTGAGAGGAGAAGACAACTGCACCGTCACTCACAGGCCCCCGTGAACAAGTGTAAACTGCTCGAAATTTCAAAGAAGGGGAAACCAGTTTTATTTCGTAATACCAGAAATACGTCACTAAATACGATTAAGGACTAGAGCAGAGTCTGAGTTTGTTAATATTTAAGCCTTAATTGGACCTAAAATTATTTGATCTTACGAACACAGGGGTTTTTAAGGAGGCGAAAGTCACGAATTTTACCTCTTTTTGTCATTAAAGGGAAGTGACCTGAATTTTTCCTATTTCAATAATTAAAAACGGTCCGAAAAAACGCTTTCTATAGAACATTGGCATAACAGACTTTATCCCTAGCTGGGTTCGATAATGCTAAGAGCGCAACGTTCGAAATATTGTTCGGAAGATGAAGCTTAGAGATCAGTTCTTAATTTGTTCACCAATCATACGGAAGTGGACAGTGTCGCCATTAAAACATATCAACCTAAAATCACCAGAAGCGCGTGGGCGTGATTCATGGATGCGTGTACTTTGTAACTGTTTACTTCAGAGAAAACTCAGCTTCACCCTGTACCTGTACGCATTAACTAATTTTGCACCTATGAATTAAAATCGCCAAAGAGGATAGGTTAGATCTGACTCACCTTTCCACTTGGTAGACTGTATTACTATTTTTGTATAGGATTTCTACTTATGAGTCAACCATCCTCCAGGTAGAACTGTGTACCCTATAATCGACTTCTGATTACGAAGTCTGCAATCACCCACTGTTCCGACAGTATGAATATATTCTTTACTGCACCTGTTTGCGCACACCATTAGACTTGAATTTTCAATAATTATCTCAGTTACAAAGGCGCCTGCGGGATTATAGGATGAGTTTGTCAGTATCGTGCTGGTTAATTATCGAGAGAAGGAGATTTGTGAAGTGAATCCTTAAAATGATGCTGGTACTTCACGGACGTAGCTTATCGCTCCTATTGCCACCAGCAGCTGCTCCTGATAACATTTCGAACACATGCACTTGTTTATTTGCCTCCCCGGTATGTGTTTTGTTGAGCCTTTGGCAGGTTCTTTTTGAATGTGTGTATGTGTGCAACAACATGTTGCATAGATAAATTGTTCAAGATAAACGCATTGCACTCGACTCCGATTGATATGTGTTTGTTGGGTGCGTGCAACATTCGTGGTTGCATCTCCGAACTGACCGTAATACAAACGCAGAGTTTTGGCGTTGGTCTAAAACTTAAAAACGGAAATGTTCTTGGAATTAAATGCGGCACCTTCTTAATGAAATTGCGATTCGCATGTCGTAGAATTCGTGCTTTAAGATACACTTAAAACAAAACCCCATAGTTTCATAACTTAATTTAGGCCAGTCGATTCATATAAGATTGGTCAAAAGAAAAGATGACAAAACTGACTTAAGTTAAAGTGCAACAATTTAATGGTAGGTCTGTCACAATCTGGCAAGTAGTGGATGCAACTAATAAACGTGTAACCCAAGCCATAATCTGGGTAAGCACGTTTCTTCTGGTAAATGTCGGTTAGAATAATCGAATAAATTTCAGACAATTACTTAAATATCTGTAGAACTCCTTGAAAATCGATAGCTATACTTCAGGTTTCGAGTTCTTTATTTTCGATACTGAAAGTGCATCGTGACTCTTTACCGGGTACTTTAATCGTTATTTCTTATTCGATAGCGAGATAAAACGCAGTTTACAGTTACAAATTTATTTAATAACATGTTTCACTGTTTAGCAACTTTTTTTTTATAGCATCCATCATAGATTAGTGTAAATTCGTTGTGGCATTCTATATGCAACACCTCGAAATACAGGTTGGAGCTCCAGTTAAGAATACATTTCTGATGATGACGGTCTGAAGCAAGATGGCTGAAATATTTCAGAAAAGTGTTTTGATATACTGAAGCTGTTGCTATTCAAACTAGACAGCTTGGCCAAGAGTTGAACATTTTTCATGCAAGGACTAAGCCAACCTCTGAAGAAATTACCATAATTGTAGTATTTTTTGGTGTTTTTTATACTTACATATATGTGACGCGCAAAATAGACCTAAGGGTAAAAACCAGTTTTGTTCATTTTAAAGATTTAAATACGTGTATCTTTGGTGTACCATCACTTTCATAAAACGCGCATATCTCTGGGAGGGAACACTTTTGGGGCATGGGATCGGTCTCATTCGATGCTCAGATGTTGTCCACATCAAAAAAAAAGTGAAAATTGATTTTTTACCCTTAGGTCCCTTTCTCTATGCGCTGTCACATATACATATAGCACCACTATCAAGTCCGATCGTTACAGTTTTCCCATTAAGTTGCGTTCGGCCAGCTACTAGTTGTAAGGTACACTAGAATTTAAAAAGACAATATCTCATAAACTATTAGAGTTATGGCGATATGATGATGGCATGCATAGAAGCACATCCCGGAGATGTGTTGAATGGGCGGGATCACGACCAGAACTTTGAAAGGTTATATCTCTTGAAGTGATACCGATATGCCAGTAGTAGTTGGTATATAGTATATGATTTCGGTATGAAAAGAAACACCCTGATAGAAAAGAGGCTGGTGCCACGCCCCCTTGAAAAAATGTGTAATATTGGTAATTCTCGGTTTTAATCAATTTTTTGCAAATTCTTTTTGACTATTTTGAAATGTATCAAGTTGAACTCTTTCAAATTGCAATTTACCATTTGAACATGACAAGTTTAGATTCATGACAAGAATTTCATTATCATTTATATGGCATAAGTGAAAATTGTGGCTTACTTTACGTACCATCGCTTAACGGGAGACTTCGCTACTTTCCTTTTCTTACTGGTTACACTAATGAGATTGAAGGCTGTCAAAAATGTCGATCCCTGTGTTCCACAGTGTAATTAATTGCACAATTAGTACAGACTACCTCAATCTGTTTGGTCGTCTGGACCAAAAGCGGTATCTTTTTTTTCGCAGTTAAATTATTAAATTTTTTTCAGTTTGAAAAAAGACTTCTACATTTCGTCAAGACTAAGTGGGTTCATATATTTCCAACAAACGGTCTAAAAACCATAATAATTTATTTAAAATTGACAAACGACCATTGATTAAATGTCCACATTGAATTCCTATAATTATTCTTTTACAAATTTACAAATTGGCTCTGTATTTTGTTTTTTTTGCGACTTAACTGCGCCTAACAGTCATTCCGTCTAAAATGAATCTTGTTTTACCGTTTTTATACTTTACACCGCTCTGAGCTACAGGGACTTACACGACGGGCTCATGGTTTAACACTGATCTCCACCATATTTTATAATGACACAACGAGATGCAATTGTGATATTATGTATAGTTTTTTTTTGGTGATGGATGCTTATGGTATTTGGGCTGCCATGTATAAGTATTGTGTCTATGTCAGTGGACCTAAAAAAAGGTGAAATTAAGTCAATCCGTTTATTTTTCTACATATGTATGCTCCATTTAAAAACATCCGTTCCGATTAAAAGACCTGCAGCGGTCGTACTTAGTAAAATTATCATTAAATGTCTAAAACGTATTTGACTGTATTCCTTGAATCTCACTTTACTTTTGTTTATAGAACTAAGTGTCACTGCCTTTATACTTATGCCTACGACCCCTGGACCTGTTTAGTTCAATAAAATCAGGCCCCTTTTGATAGTAGATTTGAGGGGATTTATGTTATGTTCAATCATTTTACGGGAATTAGTTGTGAGACAAGGATTTATTAAATGATGATAAATATTAGTTTTTCCCATTTGAGGGAACCTTTTGGTGCGAGCATTTCTAATTATTATTTATGCTTATGTTTAGCCATTTATCTGCCACTACATATACAGACACCGTGAGTGTGTGTGTGTAATACACACGTATACAACACATAGCCACACTACGCACATGCAATCCAGTGGGTAGGAGTCGTAGCAGCGACGACGTCAAAGGATGAGTACCACACAATACGCTGACACTAACTGGCAGGACCCCCCATTGTGGATGTGTTCGTCGCTTATCAATGTGTCAGCTGGCATGGGAACGTGTCGCTCGCTGTAGCTGATGCCGCCGGCTATGGCGGTGACGGACGGCGGTAATGTTTAATATGTATAAGGTTATCGTACGTGATTTTTCCGGAATCAACATGATTTATAGCCGTTTATTTCGGAATTTCCCCGCGATGTCTTTAAGTGGCACGAATGTAAGGTGTTACAAACACCCAATGTGTACAACATCAGCGCTAGCTAGTTATCTCTCCACTACTTTCATGCCACATACGCGTACATGTGGATGTTTATCTGCGGTGTATGTGTGAATGGTCCTAACAAAACAGGCTAGGTGTTAAGTGCAAATAGCGACTTTGGCTGTCCTGTTTGCTTTATGATTTTCCCAAGTAAAACATTTTGGTCGGTTCTGTTTGAAGGTGCAAAACCCAAATATTTATTCCTTCGTTCTATGTAAGATCTGATACGAGTAAATGAATATTTTTTTGTTTATGTGTGGAATAGACTGCGAAGAGAACACCTTTGCCAGTCACCTTCAAAAAAGTACATTTTTTAATATACTTATACTTTTAAACTTGTAAAAATTATAAATTACCTTCAAAGAATACTTTATTTGATAGTATATTCGTATATATGCATATAAGTATATATTATACTTGGTTGTAAGACGATCTAGCCATGTCTGTACTTGAGTCTATTTACAGCACGATAGTGATCAAAAGAAGCAAGCTAGGATCCTGAGCATAAGGTTGCCTTATGGTCATAAGCTGGTTGGGATTGTAAATAGGCAAAATCGGACCAAGGGAAAAAGTTCCCCTTAAGGGGACTAAAGGTATCTAGATAAAAAGACCAAAAAACCGAACTTTTTTTGCTTTTGTAACGTAGAGACAGTGTAGGGTATATAAGGTTCGGTTAACGATGTTTTCATATGCTTTTAATTAATTTTTATATTGAAAGTTCGATAGAATGGTCCCAAATTTGACGATGACATATCTAAAAAGTCATTTGCAAGCCGTGAGCATTTTCGAGTTAAAACGTTTGTTTTAATGTTGGGCAACTTCGCAACACGCCATAATAATATGCTCTGATATAGTGTCCATCAACACTACTTGGAACGAGCCAATCTTCAACTGAATGCTATGTCAGCATTTGTTTCTATGTTAAATCAAAGATTTTTCAGCGACAAGTCTAGGTTCACCGTAACGTAGTTGCATTGAGCCTTAGAATATCTAATAGCAGGTATAAATATATGCATATTTTAAAAACTTAAACATAACATTGGCAAGTTAAATCTCATGCATACGATCCCGATTTTAGACAGTTTTTTTAAATACATTTTTGGATTTGTAGTAAAACTCGTGTTAGTGTAATTAACATAATTTAATTAATGTGTTTTGCCTAGATTATTACGATATACAATTTGATATAAACAGATTGTTTTTAAAAAAGTCGATTTTTTTTTATTTTCTAACTTTTTTTTATTTTTTATGCCGATGCTTTTGGCGGCGGCTCGTAGTAAAATCAAATGTTGGCGATGACTCCGAGCCGGCTTTAGCCCATACAATTTGGACATCTGCCTGGGCTAATTGCTAACGAATTAATTGGCTAACGAATTTTTACTGACGTTAAGATATCATTTGTCTACACGCAGAGGAAAGATATGGTTACTATATGGTCACCACAACAATAATATGTTCTCTACAATAAAAGCATGATCGTCGCAACCATAGTTTTGTTTTTAATTTTATTTTGACAAAAGTATGATTGCGGCAATATTAATATTGTTGATATGTAACAATAGTATTATTTCCAAATTTAGAAATAAAAATATGGTTGTAGCAACCATATAAATATGGTTGGTGCAACAAAAGTGTGTTAAAATTTACGTTAACAATAATATAATCACGGCAATCATACCGTATGGTTGCGACTATGAACATAACAAAACAAGTTTTATTGAGCATACATGCATTTGTGTGCGTATGTTTTTTTTTGATATACCAAAAAAAAAAAACACACGCACGCTACAGTGCGTGGTTGTTGCCCATTATAAAAAACAACAACAATCGGAAGGCTGTTTGAGGGATTTTTATTGTGTTTACTTTGTTCGGCGAAATACTCTACTTCCGACTGGTTCTCGTTTATTTAAAATCTGCCTGCACTTGAGTATATAGCCATTGATCATGGTTTAATCACATTCGGTACTTGGCGTCTACGGATGGTGAAGTAGCATTCACCCTTGGTAACTACAAGTATTTTCGACTGCCGTTGGAATATATATTTTTGTTTCTTGAATGAAATGTTCAATAAAAACATGGCCTCAAATCTGGTAATGAACTAATTGTAATGCAATTTTAAATAACTTGCTTGGTAATATTTTTGAATAACATTACCCAATCCTAATAAATAATTTTGGGGATCATAGTATGGTTGAGTGAATTATATTATGGTTGTAGGTATAATAGTATGGTTGAGTGTGAATCATACTATTGTTGTGAGGATCGTAGTATGGTTGAGTGTGAATAATAATATGGTTGTGGGGATCATAGTATGGTTATATGTGAATCATGCTATTGTTGTGAGGATCATAATATTGTTGTGCCACAACCATATACCCAACAATAGTATGATCCTCTTCGAATATTGTCACCCCAACCATACTTTTTTTCTGTGTGTACTTTTACGACAGATCCAACAACCAAGCCCATGTCGGAGCTGGTAAGCGCATCTTCGCCAACAACCTAAGTTAAACCATGGATTCTTCAAATATAATGGGAGATATGTTGAGGAAATGCTCACAATAATGTACTTTTTCAATGTCTAAATCCTAGTCTCTTTAAAAAATTTTAAATCTCCGCACATTGTGGGTTTAATCGAAAGAGAATACAATTTCATTAATGTAGACTTGGCAGCTTCTGAGCACAGTAGCGCATGCTCCCAACACAATCTTCCAAGACCCTGAAAATGGGTTCAGTCTCTACCTTACGAATTTGCTTTTCGCTGGTACTCGCCTTAGTGAACTGTTTGTATAGCACCGGTTACTCATAATCAAAGTATAAAATAATTTTTAGGATTGGGTTATGTTGTTATTCAACAATAGATTATAAATAAGTAAATAATTTAAACATGCAATTAATTCAAATTCCTTTCCGGGAGAGAAACTCTAGGTAAAACTAAATTTCATAATAGAATGCTTCCTTTCTCTTTTTTTTTCTTTATTTGGAAAACGCGCTTTATGTTTTTATTGTTACAAGCAAAAATTTGAAGAAAAAAAATTCCATATTCTTACAGCTTTAGTCGCGTTAATGTCTAATGTGGTGAATTTGCTTTCCACATTCTTCTTTCAGGTTTCCGTTGGTTGTGTTACCAAAATCTGTTCAGGCCCCAACATTACCGTAGGTTCCACGTACAGTGACGATACGTACAAATTACGAGATGTCCATGCCATTTCAATACATCCCATTGCACTTTGCCAGAGCTTCTTCAGTCAGTCCCACGTATTCTTTTTGGTCCAACGGCGTTTACAATGATTGAACGAAGGGCCATCGTTAGAGGTCAGCTTTTTCAAAGTCAAAGTGTTGCATGTACCAAAAGAAATCTCACATTGTTTTATAATTGGACTGTAAACTAATGTACGATTGCTTCAAATCATCATTACGGAAACATTGAATGGTTTCACCCGCCGGACAGAAACAGAAACATAGTTTCATGGGGTCGTGTAGGCAAAAATACTTCATTTCATTTTGTAAGAATCAACCATCGCTTTGAATTCTGTCGCGTCTATCTGGTCTTCTGCGTCTTTTGTTGTTTAAGGATGTCTTATTTTCACTTTCAAATGAGTGTGGCGGAGTACTCGGCATCAGATTTCTTTTTATTACGTTAAAATATACGATTTTTATTGTCCGCTTGTGTTTCGTGTTCTAACGAAAAAACAACAAATTCGATAAAAATTTATTGGCTCTGTGTGGCCATAAATAATGCAACTTAATATGCTGACATTGTTGAATACAATTTTATTGTATTTTGTTTTTTCTCCATCTCCTAAGCTTAAACATAACAAAGACGGATATATTTTTATGATGTCTTCACTTTTTTTTATTTTTTTGATAATTTATTGCTTTTAAAATATCCCTTGGGATTTGCTTTAATATTAAAGGTACATGCTTCTTGTTGGCGCATTGAAAAGTTACTAAGAAGCCAGTTTACAATTTGTAGCTGCATCCAGTTTCGTGTTGCAAATAGCGAAACAAATCTTCACAATTTCAAGGCGTTGTAATTAAACACAAACAGATATTCCCTCTATGACAAACAACAACAAACCTGATCTTATTAGCTTGTGGAGTAATTCCTCTTTCAAAAGTAAGAACAACAAATGATCACAACAAATCAAAAAACTCAAATAAAAAAAATATTTCTTATTTCAGTTCTGTTCGACACAACTCGATCAAAATCTATGAAGAAGAGAAAAATATTAGCTTGAGTGCCGTAATTGCAAAAACCCGTATAAAATGAGCGTGGTCCAAAAATTGTGAGCACGGGACTATTTGACACGGCGGACCTCTTGTGAAGACATTTTTCCAACTATACCCATGACGCAATTGTGTTCTTTCCTGATGAGGCATAGTTTCACCTCAGTGGGTGTGTAAACAAACAAAATATGTGGTACTGGAGTGAAACAAACCCCAGAGAACTTAACCAGAGACCTCTGCATTCGGATTAATACAGTATTTTTTCAGCCGGCTCTTGAGGCAATGCCAGGGTTACCATGAATTATTTGAGGCAAATGTTTCCTGAACGGCGTATCTCTTTCAGGGGTGATGTTAACTGGCCGGCACGCTCACCAGGCTTAGCCCATGCGATTTTCTCTTTTGGGGTTACCTGAAGTCGAAGGTGTATATCAACCGTCCCAAGAAGACCTAATTAACAATATTGAGGCTGAAATTGGCAGAATACCAGTCGACATGCTTGTTGGAGTTTATGAAAACTTCAGAAAACGTATGCAGCAGTGTGGGGATAGCAAAAGTCGGCATTTGCCAGATACACTATTTAAAACCATGTAATTTAAAAATTCCCTTACTGCTAAATATAATTAAAATATAAAATAAATGTTTCTAAGGTTTATAATATTTTCATTTCATTCCTAAATAAGCAAATTTCGCGCTCCACCCTGTACATTACAGGATATCTAGATTTGCTCCCTGTTTTAACCTTACCCTACTGGGAAGAAAGTATATGTCAGTTGGTATGGACAAAAAGTGTAACGCATCGAAAAAAAAACATTTTATCCGTTTTATGGCATTTTAAGTCGCACGAAAACTCTCGAAAAAAATTACCAACTCGACTTCTGGTACCTCTCAAACAAATTTTCTCACACTTTTGGTATTCTTTTAAAATCTATTAATTATATGACTTAAAATCAGTTATTAAATTATAAGGTAAACTATGTGGCAAAAAATCTTGTTATCTACCAGAATTTTTGTAGTTCCATCCGATTTCGCATTTTTTGGCATATAAATCAGACGTATGTCAAGAATTTCATCGGTGTTGGATTAGTGGTGTTAAAGCCAATGCAAGTTGATGGCTCCGACAGTGGCCTAACGCTGCAAAAAATGGTAGACGGCGCCGATTTGTAAGCTCTCTCTATTCTTTGCTATACCAACCGGCTCCAGTTTAATGTCGATAAAAAGTATCGTCCCTCATAAGTCCGCCGAAGCGACTTGAACTTGTAGTAAATTGTATACAGTTATGTACACAGTTTGGTGAATGCTTAAACCTTGTTCAGCTAGTGTTGTTTTGTTTTAAAAATAATGGGCCTCACAAAATACAGCGGTCAACAACTTTCAGTGGAAAATAGCCAACGAATGCAATAGCTCCAACTTATATTTGGACTAAATTTCGTTGGAGAAAGTATACATATCCAGACAGCTGAATGCAAACCGTTTGCTCTGCACCAAATATGGTGGTCCCCGTGCTGGTAAAGTCGGTTACATCCTCCAATATAAAATGACAATATACGCTCAGCTTATTGTATTTTAAAGTGTTGGGCAAATGTTGAAAGTACAAAACGTAAAACGCCACCACCGGTCAAATAAAAACACCAAACCACAATTGCCCAGGAAATTACTGTTGGTTGAAGCGACTTGCCTTTGTTTTATTCATTTTCCGAATTGGGAAAATAAATACTGGCCTAGCATTTGTTCATGAATTGATTTTTTTTTACTTTTATTATCGGTACAAGGTGTTTTGTCAGTGCTCTTTAAGTACCATTCCAAATGAATAATTTTTAATTGCTTGGAATGAAATTGAGCTCTCTCCGAACTTTTCTCAATTTCGATATGAAACAATACAAAACGCAAGACAGGCTTGTATAGAAAAAAAACTAGAATAATGGAACACTTCGCTATGTCTGTACAGAGTTGGAATTCAGTTGAAATCTAACACTGATAATGGCAAACTTTTCTGCAATTACCCATTGGCATTAGCAAACGTAGATGTAGACATAAATCACCTTAAACTTCAATTAAAACTAAGCTCACTACCCGGCAGCCACCACAGCAAGGATAGTGGCACACATGGCCTTCACTTGCCGTGGAGCGAGAGTGCTTCGCACTTGTGTTCGCTTTATGTTGCGAAGCAATCAACTCATAAAAATCTTACGGCTTTCGGTATCATTGCAAAGTTCGCAATGATCCTTTCCGCCTGTGCATTTGTGCGGAGGAATCCGGAATCCGTTGAGAACGTCATATCCGGGGATGAACTGAAATTGTACATTTGTGGCAAAGCCTTTTGCCACTTACGCTCTCTTATTTAATGAACACAGATCGCATAAATTGGCGTTGGGCCGGAGTAACAAGATGTCTAATGGAATAGCACAAATACTTCAAATATAACGTTGGTACACACATATACACATATCGTAAATACATATGTATGTAGTACTTGAGTACTACATACTATGTACAAACTAGTACGAGTATGTGGGTGGGACTGTTCATGATATCTGGTAGAGCGCTCCTGCTGCCGTTGTATGGAAGGATTTGTTGTGAATCCACAACACTTGTATAAACGCTTAAGAGATTACATTTTGGTTGAGTTGGCTGTATGCGGTGCCGAGCAGAGAAGACGAGCTGACGATAGTAATAATGACGACAATGACGATGATGATGACGTTGACTATTTGTTGCGATGAATTGACTGACTGTGGCAGTGTTAGATGAATGATTTCGTAATAAACCTCCGTAGTGCATGTGAGATATTGAATTTTCGTTAGCACATGAATTGATGTCAACGTTGATAATACAGTCGAAGATTAATCGCAGGGTTGGCATTTTCTGACATTTCAATAGGTTATCTTATTGCAGGCGTTAGCATTACTGTCACACCCAAAAACAACAACGATAACAATAATTACAAAGGGGACGAGTCCTGTCCAGCCAACAGTCATCTAAGAATCACTTTACACACACACACACACACACAGCGCCAGACATGAACTGTTCTCGTTCGTTAATCTTCAAAAGGACATCGACATCCATACAGCCGACAGTTGAAAAAAGGCAAGTCTCCCGCTACAAATCTCACCAGCCAATAATCGTATCGTCGCCGACATTCACACACACACACACATGTGAGTTTATGTACACACACACACACAAATGTACATAAGGGATTGTTTCCGTTTCTGACTTTTTTGCCGACATTCTTTCTCTCCATTGTTTGATATGAATTCGAATTCGAAACTTATTACTGTGCTGACCTTTGCATGTTTTCCGCTGAGACGTCGTAGACAGAAGGACTAACGAAAGGAAGGAAGCACACGAACAAAGATTGCCCTCCGAAACAAAATTGACACATATTGACATTAAGTTAAAATGACACTTTTTCTCATTTCGATACGTAAGAAACACAGTGGTCGTCAAAAGTATTTTGGCACGACATATAGGATAGTGGCCAGCTCATCGAATTACTTTCTACCAACTTGAGGAAAAGTGAATTATTTTTACCTCCACACTGTTCAATTTACCCCGCTTTTCCTATAAATTGCCGAACTGAAAAGTGAGTGTCAATATGGGAGGCAAGTCAATTGAACTAGTATTAATGCAAGCGACACCTAGACGTAAGATGCCCCATTAAAGCGATAACACTATTGTATTCGCAATGTAAAAGGAAGAACGTATTTGGATACGAGAGGAAATTTAATTGATTAAAAGAATGTTTATTTTTACAACAAAGCTACAGATTTGGGAAAATCTGGAATACACTTAATGTTACGAAAAAAGTTGCCTTCTTTTGCCTATCAAATTTAGGGTTGTAACGAATTATTCCCATCATATTAAACATTGCATTCGCAAAAAGAAATTTTTGAGTATTCACCATATAAGCCAAAAACAAAATAATTTAACAAGCTTCATTGAGATCGATTCATTTTTGCGACCTACAATTTGATAACAAAAATAAATGGACAGACGTAAATGTCTACTTCTACGTCAATCAGTTTAATAGGTCTATCACACTTTTTTTCTGGTTATTTCGGACTAAATCACTGTCCCATAATACCTCGGTGGCGATCACAAGCAAAACTAAATTGTTGCTTTCGCTTAACCTCTTTCGTTACACCCCTAAATTGAATTAGGTTTTGCAGAATATATAGTATTATAGGCACGATATAGCCAACTCTGGCGAATATGGACCAAATCGGCACATACTTTTATGCAGCCCACATAAATTGATTTCCCCATTATAAAGTAGAGCCTTACGCTCTAAAAGCCTTAAAATAAATCAGATGTTAAATTGTAGCATAGTGCGTAGTGAAAGAAGTCTCCCCATGCCTCTTAATTGGATGCTAAGGAACTTAAGTATATCGATCTGCTGATTTATTCACCTTACAGGGACCTTTTTCGATTTCATACTCTGAATTTTTGTCAAACTATGTTTGCCGGCCACTGTATTCGCCTATATTTCTGCCAACACACCATGAAAGTGGCCTTTTCGCAAATAACAACACAAACAATGAAGTTGACATATCGTTAAGAAATGATCCATCTCTCCGGGAAAATACACTACCTATACAGGTATGGGGATATTACAAACATATCCGAAATTTGGATATGTCAAATCAAAGCAAGACCTAAGCACACTTATGATAGGAGGTATGTACTTATACATATGTATGTGCGTTTGAATGTACATTCACACACCCTTGTATGTAACACGCTTTACCGAACAAACCCTAAACCCTTTTCAACATAAGAAGTGTCAAACATCAGTATCTCTTGTTGAGCAATCTTCATTGGAATTAAAAATCTACGTCTTGTCTGTCAATGATTTCTCAGAAATGAAAAAAAAACAAAAAACTAAAAATTAATTAACACGACTTTCTGTTGTCTGTGATTCTCGAGAATTTAAAATCACGATTACAAAGATTTGAGTAGCCCATTCCGTTGTCAGTGTACGTGGCGTCGTATGCCTTGAGTAGGGGTTCATTGATGGGATACAAGAGATATCGATTGACGATGTGTTCCATTATACTTTTCATGGTAATCACACTATACGATTTAAAGTGATCACCCGCGATGCTGCACTTCAACTTAAAAACGCTCTCAAACAAGCGTAATACACATTGGATAGTGAGAGCTTTAAATGGGGAATCCTTTATAGTTGCGTTTTGATCCCTAGAGACTACGCATATTTCCATTACGAAATAGGGATAATGGAAAATAATCCGTTGTGGGTCTCCAACAATTGATAATTTGGAGGTGGTCCAAGATACGTAAGTGCGAATTTCTACATAACGGTTTTTTTTGCTAACCCTCGATACGTTAGAGTGTATAGCGAAAACGCAATTTGTGACAGCGCATAGAGAAAGGGACCTAAGGGTAAAAAAATCAATTTTCACTTTTTTTTGATGTGGACAACATCTGAGCATCGAATGAGACCGACCCCATGCCCCAAAAGTGTTCCCTCCCAGAGATATGCGCGTATTATGAAAGTGATGGTACACCAAAGATACACATATTTAAATCTTTAAAATGGCTCTCCTGAACAAAACTGGTTTTTACCCTTAGGCCCCTTTCTATTTTGCGCGTCACATTTAACATTGGCGTAATGGTAAAGAAATTTAACATACATTTCGCCAACATACGTGGCCTTCGTACGAATTTTTTCGCTGTGTTCTCCCACATTCATTACCATAGGCCTGATGTTCTAGCTCTTTGTGAGACCCAGGTGCGTGAGGATTCTGATCCACAGGATTTTTACGTCCCTGGGTATCACACCCTACCTCTTTTTATTTCTCACAGAGGACTTGTGGTATATGTACGCAACGATATAGTGTTTCAGAGCCAGCAACACTTATGCTCACAAGATCCAGAATTTAACTCCCTTTGGGTTATGTTCAGGATTGGAACACACGTACTTCATTTCGGGTTTATATATAGAAGCCCAAACTCGGAAAGGGAGGCTTCCCTTAACGGCTTCGACGCCCTTTCCGATTCTATAACGAAAGTTCTGGAGAGTTATCCGGACAGTGAAATCGTCGTTGCTGGTGATTTCAATGTCCACAATTCCGCCTGGCTTTCGCATTCGAGCCAAACTTGACGCAACTAGTGAATGAACCGACACATATTCCGTGTGTAGAAGGGCACCATCACAATATTCTTGACCTTTACCTAACTTCACACCCTGAAAGTACGAAGTTAATGTCCTTCCACCTCTTGGTAATTCTGATCACTGCATTGTTTCAGCATCCTTTTCGTATTCCGCCCTTCGTGTCACTTCGATACCAGCCCCAAAGCGAACAGTTTTTATCTACGAAAAGGCACGTTGGGCTGAGCTCAACCACTTTTTTCAGCATTTTAATTGGAAACTGTGCTTTCTCGACAACGACGTAAATGCTGCTGCTGAAATGATCCAAAATATAATTTTATTTGCAATGAAGACATTTATTCCAAATAAAGTTATGTCGGCTTTTGGCGTCGGTGATACTTTCGCTCGTTTTATATCGAGCTTTCTTAGAGATCGCACTATAAAAGTTGTTGTAGATGGGTTCTCATCCAACAAACATAGGCTTACTGCAGGAGTACCTCAGGGCTCTGTCCTTTCTCCCTCTTTATTTTTAATTTTCATTGATGATCTGTTGGGTCAGACCGTGAATCCAATCTACTCCTTTGCGGATGACAGTAACCTATGTCATTCATATTCATTCGACCGTAGGCCGAGTCTTCAAGATATTGAAGACAAAAGGCGAATTATGGATGAGACACTTGGCCGGGATTTACTGGCCATTTCCGAATGGGGTCGAGTGAATAGAGTCGATTTTAATGCATGTAGGACACAGTGCTGCTTGTTGTCTCACAGGCGATTCGCTGACCCAACAATATCGTCAATTTCTATCGATGGTACGGATATTGAACAATCAGAAGCTCTTGATGTCCTGGACATGAAAATACAATGTGACGCTCGTTGGGCGAGACATGTATTCGAAGTGTCGAAAGAAGCACTCAAGTGCATAGGCTTTTTAAAGCGGTGCAAGAAATATTTCACTCCTTCTGATCTTTTCAATATCTATACAACTTACATCAGGCCGAAGATGGAATACAACTCCCATATCATCCTTGGAGCTACTTGACCGTGTTCAAAGGAGAGCGATGGTGCTGATAGGTGACAATAGGGTATCCAACTCTATTGTTTCCCTTGATCATCGTCGGAATGTGGGTTGCGTGACGCTGTTCTATCGTTACTTTCATGGTGTGTGTTCATCAGACATCCGTCGCCTTATTCCTGACGTGAGGATGTTCGGCAGGGATACGCGACTTTCTAGGAACTCACACCCGTTTGTTATCGATTGGCCAGTTGACCGCACTATACACTACAGATCAAATTCGTTTTTCGCTCGTACAGTCCGTATGTGGAATCGACTTCCGGCAAATGTGTTTCCCACTAATTGCGACATCCAGAAGTTCAAGACAAGTGCCAATAAACATTATTCCCTCTTTCCCCCCTCCGATCCTTTACTTTCTACTCGCCAACGCAATGCACCGCATGTATAGGGGGCATCCCCTGAGTGTTGGTTATTTAAAAAAAAAAAAAAAAAAAAAAACCAAAGTTTTTTGGATATGTCACTCGGATAAAAAAATTTAATAAATATGTTCCATGCAAAAATATATAAGTTTGGAACATACTACCAACATTTAAATGTTTATATTTCAGAATAAAAGGTCAAAACAAAGCATATTGAAATATCATAGGTTTATGGAGTAACATAAACTATGTAAAAAATTTTAGGATTTTTTTGTTTTTAGTACTTAGCCTGGATAACTATCAAGGCTAAGTACCAAAACCAGGGTTACAAAGGCAAACGCAAAAGCCACGAATTTGTTAACTTTCCTTAGGTTAAAAAAGCGCCATAGAAATATACGTAATTCAAAAACTAAAACAGTATATGTAAATCGGTCGGTTGATCCGATTTACATATACCCTCCCATCCACGGAATTTAAATTTGCCTTCCTTCCATTCCCCATTGCTTAAAGAGTACAAATTTAATCGAAATCTCGTAAAGGGTCGACAGAGTAAAATGGGCTGATATTGGACGTGGCATCTACATGTTCTTATGCGCATACAAGATTAAATAAGTTTATTGCTGGTACCTATACTTTAGATAAAAGTTATGTGGGTTCTTATATACGCTCGGGTAGTATCGTGTTTGTGGAGGTGCAAAAAGCATGAATAGTATTAAAACTGTTATGTGAATACACTCTTTTCGTATACGTGTATAAAGCCGTTTTAAAATAAAATGAAGTACACAATTTAAGCGTCTGCACATTGGTCACCAAATTTTGTTATCTTAACTAACTAACCTAACCTATTTTACATTTATAAAAAAAAAAACTACGAACAGAATTTTGGGCTGCTGCTGACTGTAGTTGGCTTCATGTGTGTTCTTGGTTTTGGCTAAAGCTAAGGTGAGCTATTAGAAACATTCAAAATACGAGCTGATATTATTAGTAAAAAAAGATGACCCTTAGCGTCAGTTTTCAGCTAACGGTTAGGCGACAACTGATTTTATGCCTGGCTAAAACAAATTATTATTATTTGTTTTTATTACAACAACAATTTGACACTTTTTCAACTAAGCTATTGTGGTTTTGCTATTCTTTGTTATCAAGACTAAATACCGCTTATGTTACAGATCATTACATAAGAAACTACCACCACACTGTGGTACAGGGTGTTATGAGTTTGTGCTTATTAAAAATTATTAAAAATGCCATTAAAAATGATTACGATCAGCTTATAAAAAGTCGTTGTAGAAATATTTGTCTGACGCTACTGAAATTGGGCAAAGGCGGTCCACGTCAGATATAGCCGCCGAACAAACATACCTCTCGACTTTTGGTATAGCCGATCTAAAAAAACTAGATAATCAGATTCGAATGAACTTTTGTTTGTAAACTGAGTTTGCATAAGGAGCACGGCACACATGTTATTTAAAAAATGTGGGTCTAACTGACTTAAAAACGGCAATTTGCACAGGATATAAATGAAATTTATTTTTTTTGTGCTCGCACAGAAAACCATAGTTGTCATAGAGAAATCGGATCTATCATTTTTTTTCATATAGCCCCCATAAAGGCTTATCTCTCCATATACATACGTCGTTTTAAATAAATCTAATCGATTCAAGTTTTAATATGAACCGCTCACTTATGTGTTACTGGAAGTTTTTGTCATTGTCGATCAATACATTCATATAGCCCATATTTTAATGTTCTTTTTGCTTCGGGCTTTAACTGGCATTAAACGGGAAAGTTAATTCTTTGCCCAAAGACCAATCCGCTAAACATTATATCACTGTTAGAAATTTACAGCCCGATTTAGGATCTAATCTTCCTAATAATGTCAGATGTCTCTAATTTTAATAAAAATTAGCATGTACCATTGTTTGTGCCCATTTTATACCCCCACCGAAAAGTGGATGGTTAAATTCTAAGACAAATTACGAATCGAATGAGGGATTTTTATTGAAGATTTGGCATACATTAGGGACGTAAAGTTCCAAAATATGGACTAGTTTGTTGACCTTCAGTATCGTTGGGACTTTGGAGGGGTTTTACATCTTCTGTTGCCTTGCACTAATAAGAAGTATATGTATATACCCAAAGAATTCGCTTCGATTAGTGAACTTATATTTACAACATATTAAACTCACAATCCGTCGTAAAATTTTAGATATTTTGCAAATTGGAGTCTGATGATAAATTTCAATGTCGGTCCCGCTGACTTTTAATTTTTGTATTGACTTTGTGAATAAGTCATTTTGTGTAGACAATGCAAAAAAATTGTATTCTTCAACGGATTGTATGCTCATGTATCGCTTTCTAAATCTGTTTTTTTAATATTTGAGCGTCCGTCTTTCCATTAATCACTTGATCCAGTATTCGGTTGAATCCAGTAAGAGCATAATTGACAAAAAAGATACACCAAGTTGATTTTATAAAAATAAGAAAGCATTTGGCCGATGAGAAATAAAAGCGCTCCTATGCATATCCGCCCACACTTGACACATCGGGTTCACGGATGTATTTGTACTTATGGTACGTCAATGATGCAAAGGAGTTAGGTACATTATTTTTCTAAGTAAAGGGTGATCCATATAGAGAAATTTTTTCAGAACAAAAAAAATATATAAAAAAATCAGATGAAGTGTGGAATCTTTATTGGTTATTTGAAAGGACATTTTATGGCATTTATTTTTTTAATTATAATTTCCTTCAAATGTTGACCGCAACTACGCCTCAGGGTTTCCGTTCTGAGGGTCCAATTTTGGATGACTCGTTCGAGCATTTCGACCGGTATGGCTTTAATGACACGCGTAATGTTGGCTTCCAAAATCTGAATCGTACCTGGTTTGTCAGCATAGACTTTTGACTTTACGTAACTCCAAAGAAAATTGACTAAAGGAGTGATATTACTCGATCTAGGCGGCCAACTCGCCTGTCCAAAACGTGAAATTAGCTGTTTTCGAAATGGTCCCTCAATAAATCCATTGTTTGAGCAAGTGGCACCGTCCTGTTGAAACCAAGTGTCGTCAGGAATAGGGGCTTCAATTTCAGGTAGCATAAACACCGACATCATGGCGCAATAGCGAGCACCATTCACGGTTACGTTCCGGCCATCATCATTTTGAAAAAATATGCACCGATGATTCCATCAGCTTATAAACCGCACCAAACCGTGGTTTTCTCTTCTTGTTGCTCTTCGTTCGCCAGAAATGGGCCTTATCACTGAACAAAATTTTGGTCGAAAACAGCGGATCTTCCTGTTTCTCATCGACAGCTTATTTCCATAATACAGTTGCCATCTTTTGAAGGTAACGTTTTCTTAAAAAAATGTCCTTTCAAATTACCAATAAATATCCCACACCTGGTTTGAACTTTTATATATTTTTTGTTCTGAAAAAATACCTCTAAATGGATCACCTTATATAATGTGATCAAGTTTTTCGTCAACTATTTTACTTGGTGCAATTTTAAAGTTTTTGCATTTAAAAAAATAGGTTTCCCTGTATGTATTTAGATTATTTCGTCAACCACCCAGTTCATTTATGAACATTTTAGATTGTCATCTGTGTTATCTTTTTATTTGTCTGTGCAAAAATTAATCGCAAATCCGAATGTGCATTGCTCTAGCTGATTTGGATTCCAGAGTACTGGTTCGGTTATGACACTTGAAGAGAAAGTTCAGTGTTGATCCCTGTATGCCGTAGTCACTCTGGAGGGTGTAAAAGCTTCGGAAAATGCAGGTCATAGTTCACCAAATTAATAAAAATCAACATTTAGCGGATTCCATGGGATTTATTTGTTTAGAATTTCGTAAACTACCACTTTTCACTCCTGCAGTAACGATTGTTTGTGTTGCGATATTTGTGGGCCACAAACAACTCAGCCCACGCACCACGGGAGGTGCAAAGCAGCCATGTTCGTGTACCACAACGAGGCCCAATGCTCTGCGTCAAGCAGCCACAAGACCTCTGCCGTTCTCTTGTTAGCGACGGCATTCATGCTATTGTTGTCGCAGCGCCTCGTTTGACACAGCTGGAGTTCATGACTTTCACATACAGACGGACGGACGGGCGGACGTACAGACAGACAGACAGACAGACAGACAGACAACGCCACTAACGCATGTGTATGTATAATGGTACCTCCCTCACTTCACCGGCAACAGTTTGGATGTTGTAAACCAAATAGTCGAACAAAACAACAACTACAAGAGAAGATCGTTGGCTGCTCGTTTGCCCCAATCTAAGCGCAAATTTTAATAAAAAGATCCAAACTATTTTCGATAATCATCGAAGACCTTGGTCGCTTCGTGTCTTGCCCATAATAATTGTTTAGCGTCTGAATCACTCACTCAAAAAAGTAAAGCATTCATTTTTCTAACGGGCATTTAAAGTCTTTACGTCCGGTACAATTAATCATAAATCGTTATGTGGCGCGTGATGTTGTCTGTCTGGCTGCTGCTACGAATTAAGTTGTGCCCTATTCACGTTCAGAAACGCGCAGCAGTGGGTCAGTCATCCGTACAAACATCCCAATGAATGAACAATTCAAATGGAAAATAATGAAGATTTCATACGCCTCCTTATCAACGAGGTGCTGACCTAAACTACCGACTTAACAGCTAAAACACATGACGTTCACCAACAGCTCCATACGTTTGCCATACCCCACTTCCTCCCCTCCACGCCGAGCCCACTCCCTTTCTGTGATAGCCGATAATAAAACGCCAAAAGTCAATCAAGCCACGGCAATCGACACAAATGAAAGTACCTACACACACACACACACATACTCAAAACCACACGTAAGAAATCGCTTTTTGTACCCACCAGATGGAACAGAAGAATTCTTCTCTTCCTTTTTCGTGTGGAACACCCGGCCAGAGACAAGATTAGTGCGGGAAATACATGACTATGAATTTGGAGTACCCGGTTACTGTTGCAATTTTAGAATTGTTTGGTGGCTTGAAACCCAACGCGGGCATTACTATAAGAAAAGCCATTGCATATTTTGACGTGGTAAGGCAATTTCGATCCGCCAGAATAGAGGAGATGTTCGGAGTGACAGATGAAAACAGCGTTTAATCGAACTTAAAAACAAACAAAAAGACTAAAATTGTCGTTTTAGAAACAGTAGATTTTATTTAAAAATTGATTTTTTCATGTTCTTCAGTAAATGTCACTGTTTTGTGTACCTGTATGTCAAACGGACCAGTTTTTACCCAGCAGGGGGTCGAAACGTAACATTAATGTGGTATTCTGATTCGTGTTCAAGAAAGGCGATTTTTGGGGCCCCTTGTGCCAGTTACAAAATGTGTCCATATCTTGAATTTAGATACATATTTACAGTTGTTAACACATTTCACCGTTCCTGGAGACTTCTATGTCGCCGATCATAAGGGTAGGGTTTTAGGGCCCTATGATCAAAATCATTTATGCGAAGGTTAAATCATCTATGCCTACTACTTCTATGAACAGCTGATTCAAAAATTAAATAATTTAATTGCATTGTGGAAATGTCAAAAAACTAAATATGTGCTCAGGACTTTTCTTACAGGACTTAACAAAATTCACAAGTTGTTTATTATTTGTTGGTTTTGCATCAGATACGTCTAAACACTATTGTTTTTCTCTCTCCTGCTTGTGCGTTTGATGTCGTATTCCTGTAGGAAGACCCACAGCAAGAGTATTTTTTCTTTTGCTACGTTAACTTAGTTTCGTACAATTTCTACAAAGACATGTTAATCCAAATGTATTGGAACAATTTTTGTTTATCAAATGTATTGGACCCACTTTGTACGTGAAACATCCCACAACAATAATGCTTGACCGATTTTCCAGTAAATTGGGAGTTGTATTCCGCGTTTCGATTAAAGGACCAAATACCTTTACCACCTTATTACACATTTTTACCTCATCTGTAAACAAACCGTTCCTCAATTACTTTCGGGCCTGTTTACAAGTGTTGTGCTAACTTTTTCGCTTGCAGACAGTTATGTTCAAGTAATCGATCCCGCACTCTCCAATTTGGAGTTTATTTTTTGAGATTTCAGTGGTGAGCTTGGTTGTGTTGTTGGTGTTTTATTTTTGGAAGGGGCTTTTCATTCAAAGAGTGAGAGTTGCGTATTATTTTGCTAGCGTAATGTAGTAACATTTCTATTTGGACCTGAGTTATGCTTTCAAAATTTATTTTTTTGCCGGCACTGGTTTTCGTTATTTGTAGAAATTATATTAGAATTGAAGTTCTTTAACAGCTGTCTCAGTTAGGCACAAACGGAGAAGTTCTCTGAAATTAAAAATTACATCAAAACGGAAATGCTGTTATTGATTCTGCAGATAGCGGCATGCATTCAAAATCTCGTATTATGATTTTGATATGATTTTGTTAAGGAGCTCGCACAGACTAGTCGAGTACCCGCATTGAAAAGTATCGGATAAATGAATAACCGGTTTTAACAGAACAAGCCCAGAATGAGTTGTACAAGTTTTCGTCCGTCTTATCGCTGCTATCTTTTCATCAATTCCCTTTTATTCAACGCGTCCCAGTACTTACGGACTTATTCAAATGTGCGGTTAAGTGTTTAAACAAACCACAAATTCATCATTTTAATGTGCTCCTCTCCAGAAACTCGTTGTGGTTTATTTACGAAATTCATAAACTTCGTTAACAATTGGGTGCGGCAGAAAATCGCTTTAGAAATTAAGTTGACTGACAAAGCCAGCCAACTTTAACAAAGCCCGTAGACCTTCATGCCAGGAATGCGAGTGAAAACGTGAAATGCAATTAACTTCAATAGATTCCTTAACTCTACGAGAAGTAGGGGATGTATACATACAGACACATACACACATGCTTGCACTTGCAGCTATGCTTGTAATCCGAATCGTTTATGTTTCATTTGGTATAAATTCTAACCTCAATCAAATAGAAATTAATCGGTGCATCGATGGTCTTTGTGCTTATCTGAATAAATATTTGATTACTTCGTATTCCATGCAAGTATAAGTTTGAAAAATATTTTTAAAATTTATATTCCTCGATGAAACTATTGTTTAAATCCTGAGCGGTAGTCTAAACGTAAGCTTATTCCCCCCATTCAATTTTGCTTTAAACAGTTTAAACTTTGGACACTTTGGCATCCCTGGAATGTAACGGCTTATTTTAAAACTGGACACATACGAGTAAGTGTTACTACAAGTGACAGTGGGTGGACAATTGTTTGGCAAATGACGCAGACGTAATGGAAGATAAGCATTGCTTCAGTGGGCTGGCTACAAGTAATGCATCCTTTCGAACTTTAAAGACATAGCTTACGAGTAGATTAATGGCATTCACTGAAAATAGTAGAAAAAAACATACAACTGGTCGTCTTAACTGTTTCTGGCTTCTCTTGGCGTTCACTTAGGTACTCAAGCCGATTGATCCTGCAGCACTGTGTATGCACGATGTATTTTTCCATAGACGTTGTCATTCGAGCTGTCGTTGTTCATAATAATGTTGACAATATGTATATATGTAAATTTAATTTCAATTTGAATTTGTGTCACGAGCAATTTGGTCCCAATACCTTTGCAGGTTGCGAAGGCTGTCTTTGCCATTTCGAAGGCACCACGCAGTGCAAGTGCAGCGGACTCTAACGAATCGAAATGTAAAGCGTACGCGGCCCGACTGCGGTTTAAACGATCAGTCTGCATCGCATAGAGTCTCTTTATAAGGCATAGCTTTTCGGCTATGACTTGTCATGTGATCTTTAATTAACGTTGCATTGAGCATATACAGTATAAACCAAAAGTTTTTGTTCTTATCTCAATTTGGAGCTGTATATAAAGGGTATAGTTTTGAGAACCTTAATTTATAATAAAAGCCAGAAAAATTGTTGGAATGATTTTGTTGAATGCTTCAAGAGTTGTTTATTTGTCGGCATAAACCAATGCCTGAACTTAGCTCCATATAACGTTTTCTATAGGTATACGTATATCGCAAGAACGACGGGGCCAGTGCCTGGAAATAAAGTTTTTACCAAATCGTTGTATGGAAAGTTGCTACAACTTTTGAAAAGAACAGATTAATTTTCACAATTTGAAGCTGTCATTTAACGAATCACAATGAATTGCTTTGTTCCTTTGGGAATGTTAAGGTACATAAGTACTTACTTCGTGTCTAAAGAAATGAGCCTTGACGAAACGCTGGCAGAGCCACACCCACTTTTTTGAATGTAACATCTGTGGTTATCCTCAACCATTTGTTAAACCATCACATTTTTATATTAATGCAACAGATGGTAAAACTCGGCTGTAAGTGTAGGAAATCGAGAAGGACATTTGTGTGGAGGCTTTACGAAAATATGGTGACTATATTTTTTTTCACTAAAATTTAAAGAATGTAAAGAAATATTTGAGGGCGATCAGGTTAAAGTTGTGGCTTTTAAAATCGGAAATTACCTTTGTGTGAAAGCTATTCGAAAACTTAAACTGATATGCTGAAATTACACCATAGATAAGTGGCTCATAGTGCTCTGAGAGGATGTTGGTGCGACTTTTTGATATTAGGTTCTGTTATCGGGGAAAAAACTGTGTATGGCATTTAAGCGTGAACCATCATTGGTCCAAACTTGGAAAATTTACCAAGTTTAATCGAAATCAGTTCATAACTACGAGCTGATTTGATTTTAACGATAGCTAGACAAACGGACGAACTGATGTCGCTCAGCCGTATCAGAAAGTGATTCTTAGTCAATTGCTGTGGGTCGTCTTTCGGACCATTCGTCCAGCCAAGACATGGTTTGCTTTAATTTGAGTTACCATATTGCATATTGATCGTCCTTCCAGCCACATTACAGTACCCATTATACCAGTGTTCACCACCTCGTCTTGAAAGGTTACCTTTTCCAAGATACCTTCAGTTCCTTAAAGGGAATCATCCTCCATTTAGAACCCCAAATAGCTCACGCAAAATGTACAACTGGAAATTGAAAACTGTTGTTCTTCACTGTACATGCATAGAACGCTTACACGCTGATCAATATACGCAACATGGTATGTATGCATTTGCATTGCCGCTGAACCGCACAATTTTAGGGAGTTGTTCGGCAGATCTGTGACATTTTCTGTCTGTCACACAGAGTCGTATTGTCCAAACAAGATTGCAAACATGGAATTAGTTGAGACGCAGATTGAAAATTTATTAACTGCAGACCATTTATTAATTGACTGTCAATATTTACTCACATACTTATATACATACATATGTATGTATGTATGAGTACAAGTATCCATGCAGACGAAATCGTTGTCTCTGATGGGGGGGGGGGGGGGGGGGGGGGGTGAAGAATGCGCCATAAACTAGATGGCAGAGTGAAAAATGTTTGCGATCAACTGCAGACTAGAAGTATGCAGCCATTACCCGATTTCTGTTACAAAATAATTGGTAATTGTGGCATAACAAAGCTTTACATCATGTACGCAGTTGCATTGGTGCAATCAGTTGTCAATTAAAAGTTTAACAACATATTTCCAGATAAATTAAGGACACACCGAATAAATGCACTTTGAGTATTTTGTCTGAATAATCGAATACGATTTGGAGCTCTGTAATTTCCAGTTATGGGAACTGAACATAAGAAGTAGCCGATTTATAAATACACACGGCGCACTTCTTCAATACTTACAACAATATTACTTAGTAGGGACATAAATACTGTTACAACATTGAACACACCCATTTCAGTAGTAGAATTGAGCATGCCCCGTTAGTGTATATGGGTTTTGAAAGCTAACCTCCATAGCGTTGTTTCAACTTTCATCATGGAGTGGTCAGATAATGAGAACCGTATCGCTGTAATAGCGCTTTTCTAGTGCGAAATGAAAAAAACGACATTTTCAAAACGCTCCGGCCATGTCATCAAAGCCGTTAAATTAAGAATTCACAGAAATCCGCTCCGAAAACAGAAAATCATGATGAATATCACGCAAAAGTCCATGAGTCGAATCATTAAAAAAGACTTGGGACTTTCAAACGACGTACCGGAAATTTATTGACAGCAGCTTTAAAAAAAAATAGGATTGAAAAAAGCAAACGTCTTTTGGTGAATCACGCTGATAACTTGCACACCGATGAACAAATTTTTACCGTTCAGGAAAAATTTAACAAGCAAAATGATAGAGTGTATGCGCGGTCATTTAAGGAAGCATCTGAACTGATGAAGCATCTGAAGGGTGGAAAAGGGTCAACACCCAGCTTCAGTCGTGGTTTGGTAGAGTGTCTCTTACGATGATGTCACTGACCTTCATTTCTGCGAACAAGGAGTCAAAACATCAAAAAAGTATATTTCTGTTAACTAAGCCACCAGTATTTTTCGGTGTTTAGTTTGGCAATTTTGCCCACGTCTTTATTCGGTATGCTTGTACTATGTCTCATGTCCGCTACGCTGACCGTATCAATCTCTATGGCCTTAGTCGTAGACGGTCTATAATGATGGTAGAAAACTGGAACTCCATCTGAGTTCTGAATAGCATTTCTGCTGTCTAAGAACAAGAAACTCTCCGGTGGTACAAATCCTTTTTGTATGTTATTTTTTATATATCCCATGTTTGTATAATATGGGGCCATAATAAGATCATATTCTGTGCATTGGGTGCATCGCACAATGTGATTTCGAATCAGATCTATCATAAAATTGTCAATTCTGCTTATTTCGACGGAATTATATATCTTGGAGTTAGATATTTATTTTTCGTAATTGCTCTGGGCCGACCTGTACTCGGAGTATTTTTCTTTCCATCACGCGTACACGCAGAGAAAAGATATGGTTACTATATGGTCACGGCAACAATATTATTGTTTTTTGAATTTCAATTTGATAATTGTATGATTGTGGCAATATTAACATTGTTAAAATGTAACAATAGTATTGTTGCCAAATTTAAAAATGAAAATATGGTTGTAGCAACAATATAAATATGGTTGGTGGAACAAAAGTATTGTTTTATGTTAACAATAACATGATTACGACAATCATACCGGCAAAATTGTATTTTTTTTTATTTTGACAATGTTTTTTTACAAATCTTACGCAATAATAGTAAAAATAATTATTTTTTTTTCGAAACAAACTACGAATAAGTATAACTGAAATATTTTTAATAAATATTTTTTTTACTGTTTAATAAATCACTCCTATTATTACATAACTTACTTAATAAAAAATTTACAAAAAATTTTGGGGATCATAGTATGATTGTGTGTAAGTCATACTATGGTTGTGAGGATCATACTATGGTTGTACCTTAAACATACTATGGTTATGAGGATCATAATATGGTTGTGGGGATCATAGTATGGTTGAATGTGAATAATAATATGGTTGTGGGGATCATAGTATGGCTGTGTGTGAATAATTATATTGTAGTGAGCACCATAATATTGTTATGGGGATCATAGTATGGCTGTGTGTGAACCATACTATTGTTGTGATGATCATAATATTGTTGTGCCACAACCATATAACCAACAATAGTATGATGCTCTTCGAATATTGTTACCCCAACCATACTTTTTTTCTGCGTGTATTTTCTCCATGTAAGATGGGGAAATGTTGAACCAGATTGGACACCCGTAGGTTATTAGCAGTGATTGGTACATCACTACTTTGGTTCTAGTTCCTAAATATTTTGAATAGAATAGCGATCTATTTGCGAAGAAAGCCCTTCTAGTTTTGTCCAATATATGTCGTTGAAATACAAAAATCTATCTAGATAAATTCCGAGATATTTTACTTTATCTGAGATAGCATTCGAAAGGTTC
Organism: Hydrotaea diabolus; assembly: GCA_963513945.1. NCBI lineage: Eukaryota > Metazoa > Arthropoda > Insecta > Diptera > Muscidae > Hydrotaea > Hydrotaea diabolus. Next base: position 195,969,245 of record OY740718.1, on the reverse strand, counting down.
GATTTTATCCCAAAAGATTTCCATTCCTTTCTTATGTTATTGTTGCATTTATTAACAGGCGGTCTGAATAAAATTGTTTCACATTTTTCATTATTTATCTTCATGTGCCAGTTTTTGGCATAAGTTTCCACAGTGTGGAAGGAGAGCTGTAGATCCCTGTTGATACTATTGATTCTATCATTTGGGCTGTAAATTATAATATCATCTGCAAATGATATGATATTTTCTATTTTGCTTAGTAACTCGAGTATGTATAAATTAAAAAGGCCAGGTGCCATGACAGTTCCCTGCTGTGAACCGTTAAACATTTTGTATTTGTTGCTACTAACTCCATTTTTATATATAACGAAGCATCTATCGCTGATCATATTATGTAATAATATTATCAAATGTGATGGAAATTCTTATTCCGTTAGTTTACATATTAGTCCTGAGATCCAAATATTGTCGAATGCCTTTTCCATGTCTATAAGACAAGCCCCTGTGCAACATTTCCTGTTCCAATTCCAGTTAATGTCTGAGATTAGAATATTTATCGCGTTAACGGCTGAATGTCTATATTTAAATCCAAATTGTCTGTCATTTGTTAGACTTATCTCAGCTCAGAACTTGTTAACAATATTATTAATGCAGATTCCAAAGACCTTACTGATGTTTGGCAGTAAGCTTATTGGTCGCATATTTCTAGGGTGGCTGTGATCCTTATCTTTCTTTGGTATCACGACTACTTTAGCTTCTTTCCACTTATCAGGAAAGTAAGCATTGTTTACCATATTGTTAAATAGTGTACAATAAGCCAGTATTATGTCGTCAGGCAAGTTTTTCAGAATAATATTAGGGATATTATCCAGTCCTGTAGAAAGTTTGTTGCGGAGATTTCTGAATATGTATCTCAACTCGTTCCGTGTCACAAAGAATGTTCCTGCCTGCTCGCTGTCAATATCGTTAGCTTCTTGTTCATGAGTGAAATTTGTGATAGTAGTTCGGTTTCTTTTATATGATATTTTTGAGTTCAAAAATATATCGAATTTCCGAGTAACGTACAAATGGTTGTTATTGTCGTAATCAATCTCTTTTTGAGAGTGAATGGACTCAAAGTAGGCGCCAATCATGTTCACAATGTTATGCTCACCACAGATCAGGTAATTCTGGTCTTGGTCTCTATCAATCTCATGAATATCCAAGCCGGCCTTATGAATAAGTTCCCGTGAATGTTGAGGAATTTTCAAAGATTCTACGAGTATGTCTATGTTATTGAACTTTCTATACGTACACTTGATTTTATTTAACATGTCCGCTGAGTTTCTTGTGCTCACGTATTTTAATCTATTCTCAATATTTCTGTTGACCATCAATGTTATATTCTCATTTATGAGTTTACGGTCCTTTTCAGAATGGGTTTAAGTGTAATTAAAGCGGGTTCAAGGATTATAATGTTCAATCTATTATGCTTTTTTATTAAGGTTAGTATCCTACTTTTTTCACAATACAATTTTTCTATTAAATGATTGCTAAGTTTCGTATATGAGTTTTCTTTATACTGTGGTACAATTTCTTCTACAGTCTTGCTAATTATGGCATGAATTTCATCCAGATGACAGTCTATCTCAGAGTTTGCTAGGTTGCGATCATTTGGTACCGGATTTATGTTGTTGAACTTAGCCATAATTCGATTATTAAATTGTTCCCACTTTGTGGCTTTATAATTGTATTTAATACTGGGTTCTGCTTTAAGAAAATTGAAACTATTTCTTTCCTCACGCATGGATGCTATACCAAGAAACCGTTTAGGAAGCTGTTGTGAAGCCTCCAGTCATGGACTTTCCAGCGAATTCTGCGCCGACCCATAAGGCTAAAACGTCCCAGGCCTGGCTTCGAAACAATTTGCCATCGTTCATTTCCTCTGAAGAATGCCCCTCAGGCAGTCCAGATTTGAACCCATTGGATTACAAATTGTGTACGGTTTTAAAGGACAAGGTTTGTCATAAAAGATATCCCAACATTGGATCTCTTAAGGCTGCTTTGGTTCGAGCTGTGGCCAATTTTCCAATGGCTCGTGCAGCTATTGACGATTGGCCAGTGCGACTTAAGGATTGCGTAAAGGCAAAAGGCGGACATTTCGAATTAGTAGATTTTTTTTGGATACAATATACATCAATAAATATATTCAAAATATTTGTTCCAAAAACATTCATTGTATTGAGATTTTTAAGCCATGTAAAAATGCATTAGCCGTTCGGAGCCATCGTTAAACAGTAGGAGAGAAGTTTCCTCTTGTTCCTTACTGGGATGTTGTGGGATTTAAGTAAGTAGATATGCCAATGTGAATATCCATTACGATTATAAACATTTGGTACTTGTAACTGGAATGCTACTGTTGGAACGGAATTTTTTGTACTCCAACTTATTTGCAACTAGATTTGTCTCTGTATGCAAGTACAATTTACCTGACCATGTCTGGTTGTAAATTCTTTTTTAAAAGGGTAATGATAGCTAAGACATATTTAACACCTCAAAAAAGGGTATAGATACTGACCGTTTTGGCTCGTGTGGCCCACAAAATGTCCCGCAAATGCAAATATCTTATTTTGAAGGTTTGGCCAAGATTGGGGACATTAGATGTCCAGAAACGGCGAATTCATGATAGATTGTACTTATATATAAAATTCTGCCCGACTGAATAAAACGATGGTTTATGTTTTTAACAATAAATCAGCACCAACATCATATGAACCAAACAACTTTGTCACATCTCAAATACTTCATGAGATATGGTATTTCTATTGTACGAGTATAATATTTTCTTGGCACGCTGTGGTTCTGTGGTGTTATGAGTTTGTGCAGAGGTATGGATTTGTCCCAGAAAAAAGTGTTATAGATACATTCAAAATTATACCTATCGACAATTATTTTAGAAGTCGATTTAGACTTGTCTGTCTGTCCATCTAGTCATGTAAACAAAGTCTAGGCTGTAAATTATAACCGATCACTAAGAAACTTTTAAGATTATTTTGTTTTCGGCTAATGACTATTGACATTCAAAGTTTGTGAAAACGTAGAAATCGATATTACTTTTACATAGTCGGGCTCGCTCAAGTTACGGCAATCTTTACTGATTTCTATATTAACCGTTTCATAGTATCAACATTACCTAGACGCCTACCTCCACTATTGCCTTCCACAGGCAGAAGGAGAGGCAAGGCTTGACCGTTAGTTGATCTGGTTTAACGCAACGACAAAGTGAATATATGATATATGACATGAGTACATACATGATCGAGTGAAGAACAAACTGTTGTGTCTATAATGGCCGTTATCTCTAATGGACCCGTTGGACCTGGGTCCATTAGGCATAACCTAGTCCTAGTTAGTTCTTAAAAATCAATCCATGTTTGGACATTGACGTTTCATCCATCCATGTCCGTCCGTCCATCCATTTAAAGCTTGTCATGAAACATTTGCCACTATAAGTGCCTTGTTCCAAAGACGGACACTATGGGAAGTGGAGAAAATGGGTCAGATTTACATAAAGCTCAACCCATTTTATACAACACACTGAAATTTTCTCACAATTTTAAATATGGCGTTAGTTTTTAAATCTGGGGTCGAAAAACCTTTTTTTATTTTATTAATATTTAATTTATTACATTAGAGTTTAACAACAGGTTTATATTGTGCCCAGCGCCACTTGAAGATTTTATAGGAAATGCCTAAAAGCACTCAGCAGAAAAACATATTTTTTGTTACTATTATTTTTACTGAAACAAATTATGATCAAATTTCTACAAAAAAGTGGTATCTAATGACATTTGTAAACTGAATAAAATATCAACGGAGAGCCTCTTTCGATTGGGCGGACCTTAAAATTTAAAAAAAACTCTCCTTTATTGTATTGTTCTGCCATTAGCAAGGTACATAAAAATCGTCTGTTACTCATTATAACCAACGGCCCATTAATGAAAGATTAATAACGTAAACATGACCACTTAAGAAAACATAATTTTTTAAAAAAGAATCGATGCTAATAATGTTATTTAATTAATATTTTTCAAAAATTTAATTACTTTTTGAATTGCTGAGATTGATGTTATTTCCAGTAGTGGAAAAAAATTGCAGCAATCTTAATTCCTAAACCGGAATTGTTTTTTGTCACTTGATAGATACCTCTTAATATAATTATGATTTAAATGCAAATAGCCTAAAATTTATTTGTGCCTAAGAAAGTCAACAATTTCCGGACAAGTTCATGGTGCTGAATAGTGCGTTTTAAACTCGTATTTTAATATGGAATACGTTTACTTGCAATATGAAGAATTGTCTTCACTTTTTCTAATAAAAAATGGTTCAGCAAATTCAAATTGGGTTCTTTCCGGCCGGGATCTGTGGAAATTTGACTATGTGTCCCCCTTTCCCTGGAATTATATCCTAATTATACAATAATATAGCGGCCTTCCTCAAGGTAAATTCCGAAAAAATTTTGATACGTTCCTTCGCCCAGCTTTAGTGTATTTAAATTCAAACCCAGCCTGAATTGCGATGCAGATGCTGACACTGTCGGAAAGGATATGAAACAAATGTGTCGTCACCACTACCTGCTGTTATCAATATCGTTAGACAGACCACGGGAAGGCATGCGTTCCAGTGTCTTTTGTTGTGATTGTTGAAAGTAGGGTTACATAAACGAGGCAAAAAGTCGAGTTTCAACTTTTTTTTTAAAAAAAGTTTTATTAAAAGTCGGGTTCCGACTTTTCAACTTTTTGGAAAAAGAAAGTCGACTAATCGTCGTAATTCTAAGACGATTTATCCCTGTCCGTCCGTGCATATGTTGAAAATGCCGATGGAGTCCAAGAAACGGAAATCGTATACGCTTCAGTGTCGATCTCCAACAATCCCAAATAGCTTATGACCATAATTCATTATCATTCATGATTATCATGCAAAATTTCTAGATCCTGGGTTGTTGTTGTTGTTGTAACAACAATATATTTATTTTGAAGTCTTGTTCGTCTATGGGGGATCTGCTTCGATATCCAGGTGAAGGAAACGCGCCATTTGAACTGGATGCGTCCACAGAAACCTGGGGGTCAGCTGAGTGGGCTTGGCCGGACAATTGAAGAGGTGCAGTACATCATGTGGTCCCTGATGGCAGGCGGGACAGATGTCCGGAACGTTAGCATCAATTCGTGCCCAGCTGCGCCTGGTGAGGCGGCTGCACCATCCGGATCTCAGCTGCGCCAGAACCACGCGCGTCTGCCGAGGTAGTACCTTCTCCTCAGGTGAAATCTCCGGGGGATGTTCCCCTAGCACTGCATTCACACGGTAGCTGGATACTGCTGCTGTGACATCATCGGCGTGAATGTTGTTCAAACCTGCCTGATAGTTTCGATGATCTAAAGGTTCTCTCTTATACCGCTGGACCTCTCTCTCTAGATCATGAAGATCGTTCCTGATCTGCCTGGGTGGAGGCATCCTGTTCAAGAGATGGTGGTTAGGATGACTGCTGCGAAAACACCCTAGCAGGTATTGCTTAGACAACAGGAAATTGTGTCTGCGCACGGTAAGGACCTTCGTCTCCTCATGTAGATGGTCCTCAGAGGACATAAGAAGACACCCTGTTGATGTTCTAAGGGCGGCATTCTGGCATGTCTGAATTTTCTTCCACTGCGTCGTACTCACGTTCGCCGACCATACAGGTGCTGCGTAGTTTGCTACAGACCGACCTATCGCTTTGTAAGAGGTCAACAAGGTTTCTTTGTCGGCTCCCCAAGTACTGCCGGCAAGTGACTTGAGGACCTTGTTCCTACTTTTGAGTTTATCGCAGATAGCTGTAGCATGTGCAGAGGATCTAAAAAGGCTGTCCAATGTGACCACAAGGATTTTGGGGTAGTTGGTGGTCGGGATGTTGACGTCATCGACTTTCACATTGAGTGACAACCGCACCTCTGCGGTCCAAGCAGTAAACAGTGTGGCTGATGATTTGGAGGCGGATATTTTCATATTCCTCGCAGTGAAGAAACGTGCTAAGTCAGTGAGGTAATAGTTGATTTTCTCGCAAATGTCATCCACTTTAGGTCCTGACGCCAGAATTGTGCAATCGTCAGCGTACGACACAATTTCAACGCCGTCTGGTGGTGCAGGAATTTTAGAGAGGTAGAGGTTAAACAGAGCCGGGGATAAAACTCCACCCTGGGGAACTCCTTGTTTAACTCTACGGGGCTTCGACTTTCTGTCTCTAAATTCTACATATGACTGGCGCCCACACATATAGTTTACGACCCAACGTTTCAAACTGGGCGGAAGGGACGTTTCTTCAATGTCCTCGAACAGAGTGGCATGATTGACCGTGTCGAAGGCTTTTGTGAGGTCAAGAGCCACGAGGACCGTCCTGTCGTTAGGCTTGTTCTGGTTAAGGCCGCGACTTATACGTGTGGTGATGGCGTGTAAAGCAGTTGTTGTGCTGTGCTGCTTGCGGAATCCATGCTGATGATCAGCACTAAGAAAGTGTTCGATCAGGCTGGGGAGGAGCAGTGCTTCAAGCGTCTTTGCTACTGGAGAAAGCAAGGAGATCGGCCTGTACGAATCTCCTTTACTTGCGTCTTTGCCTGGCTTCAGTAGCGGGACCACTCTGCCCATTTTCCAGGCATCGGGAACTTCGTGAGTGGCTAGCGACAGATTGAGCACTTTGGTCATGTACTCTACTCCCGGAGTATCCAAGTGCTTTAACATCAGCATTGAGATTCCGTCCGGACCCAGCGCCTTTGATGACTTTGCGTTGCGGATGACATGGGCAACTTCGCCAACGGTAAATTGTGGTGGTGCCTCTTCGACTCGGAGAGCGCGGATACGACGCAATACTCTCCTTTTCGCCTTATCACTCTCTGGGTGCTCAATAAAAAGCCGGTTAAAATAACACGCGCACCGCTTCGGATCTGTCACTGTTCTATCACCGAACGTGACAGCTGTCCGATCATCCTTCCTTACAGGGTTAGAGAGTGATTTGACCGTTGTCCACAACTTACCAATTCCGGAACTCAAGTTGCACTGCTTTAAGTGGTCTAGCCATTTGTTCCGCTTATATTCGTTGACCAACCTACTGATCTCGGAGTTGAGATCCCTAATTCTAGGGTCAGTAGGGTTGGAGCGACGAATGTCATCACGCTCGTCTGCGAGTCCCGCTGCCTCTGCTGGGAAGTTTGGTCGTACTTCGGGTATTCGACCAGCAGGGATATGGCGAGCGGCTGCTGCGTTGATGATGGCCCGGAACTTTTTCTCGGCTACCCGAACGTCCGACGGAATAGCTAGATTATTAAAGCTGCGGTTGGTGGCTTCTCTGAAGGCCTCCCAATCAGCCTTTTTTGATTGAGAAACGTACGGCGTTCAAAGGTTATGAAATCGGGTGGTCTATTAATGGAGAGAATTATGGGAAGGTGGTCCGATCCGAGTGAGATGACGGGTTGCCAGGTGACGTCGTTGATCAGGCCAGGCGATGCCAAAGTGATGTCTGGCGAGCTATGGCAATCGCCCATAATCCGCGTGGGGCGTCCTCATTCACTGTGCAGAACGTAGAGCTATCAATTTGCTCTGCCAAAGCTATGCCCCTCTGGTCGTTGTCTAGAAGAGAATGCCACAGTTCGTGGTGAGCATTAAAGTCTCCTAGGACCAAGCGTTTTGTGTAATTTTGTGTATGTTTTTTGTTCGTAGATCCTGGGTTGATTCGTTTGACCGCTATCGTGCTTTCTACAGGCACGCGGACAGGGCTAGATCGTCTTAGAATATTACGACGATCAGGAATATATATACTCAACATTATTAAGATCAACATTACGTAGTGTTGCAAACAGAATGACAAATTAACTATACGAGTAACATCTAAAAGGGCTTAATTTGGACGTAGCGACTATAAATTCTAAATGTGCAGAAAAGTCAAATTAAACAGGTTAAGGACCCATTTCGACGGATTCTACATTTACACAGATTTTAAAAACAATGACACAATAGATTTGAGAGACATTTTCATTATTTTTTTTTCATATTTGCATTTCTTACGCATTTGGCCGTATTTAAGTGGGCCGAATATTCCGACACCTAGTTAAGCCATGTTTAAAAAACTAAGTTTATTTTTGACCTCGTGCGAAAATGTCATTCTCATTTGATGAGCACCATCCCATATGTCCATGTGGACGCCGTTTTTGGCGCCAAAATAAATTGTATGATTGGTGTTCTAGAGCGGTTGTATGTGAAATCGGGAGGGTTATTTTGTTCTGGGCCTATATCAAAACTCCCAATTTTATCTGAGATGGTAACTAATCAATCGTTATAAACTGTGCTAAATCTGGACCAATTTCCTTCAATTTCAAAAAAAGCCAAGGATTTGTCCAAAAGCTAAGTTTTATCAGGATTGGATGTAATGTGTGGCTTCTAGAGCTAGCAACCCAGAACCGGCTTAACATATATGTGGGAGCTGTATCTTAATCGGAACCGAATTTCCTCAAATTCCAATGCGCCCGCCCTTAGTTTAAAAAAACCTACTTCTGCCAATTTTGATGAACAACATTTGCGACCTGTAGTTTGATTACAAGATTTAGATCTACAGCAGACGGACGGACAGTCGAAAATACATACATCGTTGAATTGAATCAGCTAGTGATTCTGAGACCTGGTTAACAGGCTTTAGATGGAAAATAGACTGACGGACGGACAGTTGACGAATTGACTTGTGATTCTGAGTCGATCCGTGCAGTACACAGGTGGGTCTCTTTCACAGTGGGGTGCAGGGTAAAATATTTGTTCAGCCGGTAGCAAAATTTCGAAAAAAAGTCCAACGCGATTGTACGATTATAATTCGGACGCAAAAGTCTATCACGACTTTTTCAATTTTTCAACAAAAAGTAGAGTAGTCGACTAATCTATAATCGAATTTTAGAACCCTAGTTGAAAGCTACTCGTGACTGTTGTGAATCGCACCTCGTTGATATTGTTTTTGGAACGTCATGTTGATACCGGCGACCCGCTAACGAAGCTCCATGTTCTTATGGCTCTATGAAAATCAACCAGCAGCAGCAATCTTGTTGTGCTGATTAGGAAGCAAACAATGATGGCGACGAGGCAAATTGCGTTTGTTGTTCTTCTTAAGAAAATAGTGACTTTCACATCAGAAATCAGAAATAAACTGGATTCGAACGGCATGGCGATGGCTTAAACAAGAAGTGAGGGAGCACATTTGTTATTGATTCTAATTTGCAGGTTGTCAAGTGACTTGGCCAACAGTAGCATACGTTTGCTTTGATGCAGCTGTCTGGGCCACCTCTGCACATTGGAACATTCCATGTCACCGTACGTATGAACATGTTGATTCATTTCGTCAATATTGACATTAACACTTTAATGCGTCCATTGTGCACACGTTCGACACCTCTGGGCACTCGAGTTTGGAAACTCATTATACTCGTCTCTGGTTGTGTATACGGTAAATATAGAGTGTGTCTGACAAAAAGTGACGATTTTTAACGTGCATTCGGTTGACACTTATTCTCATACTGAACGGCTGAATGGTACATATCGTGTAGATGTCGAAACCAAATTTGTATCATTTTCACCAAGAGAAAGAAATGAAACTGATGCAGCATTAGAAGAACTCAAATGAATGTATTCGCCCACTTCTTTATTAATAACGTCTAAACGCTATAAGAAAATCTTAATCTGTAAGTCATGGTTATGCTTAGGTGCAAATACAAGCCGCTAATAAATATAAGCTATTCCTCAACGGATTCGAACCTGGGTTACTAGTGTAGTAGTCGTACGCACTTACAATCACACCACGGTGGTCCGCAGAAGAATATTTAGAAATACAATGTTTGATTAACTAAAATGTTAGGTTGACCAACAACACAGATAAAAAATCATTTTCCGTCCGAACTACAAAAGTTCGGCTGGATAAATACACTTTCTGTTGGAATGGCCAGCATTACATGGTATGGACATATCATAAGATAGTATCTGCGATAATATTACGCTACTTACAGTGAATAAATCGGTTATACTGAATATTTAAGTAAAACTATTGCTGGTCGTAAATGATGGTTAAGGCACCAATAAATATGTGGTAACATTTATTGGTGGTGGCAACCGAAAGTTCTTTGTAACAACCAATTCTAGTTCACTACTCATCCCAATATGAGAATATTTTTGCTATAATACTCGTTCCCCTTAGAAGATTTAATACCCCTTAGAAATAATGTACCGTGTTGTCTAAAATTTCCAACCAAGCGTTTTATTGTTGTTTCTGAAGGTCCAGTACGCAGTGACGATAAGCACGCTGCGTCAAAACAATTGGGTCTTGATTTTTAAAAAACTCAACAATTGCTGATCGCTGTTCTGTTGTGTAGTGTTTCATTTAAAATTCCCTAAGTTTGCTTCACAAAATTCTGAAATAAAAATAAAAAATATAATTTAAAATGTTATTAGGCATGCAAACCACTACGGTAGTTTTGCGCCACCCTGTATAACGATCGAATGAGTATAACAATTTTCTTTGTCGAAGAGGTACAGCTTGCAACTCTTCGCAAATATTATTCAGTTAAGCAATTCTGATTTAAACTTTTTTTATGCTTTTGATTTGATGTTGTTTATGTACATCTTCCGATGGTATTCTCTTAAGCTATTTGAACCATCTTATCTTATGTTTAGACAATCTATAAAAATCAATACAATTTCAAATTGATTTCTGGCAAGAATTCAAAACAAGTCCAATTTGAAAAAAATAATATAAATTGGAAAATATTAAAAATAATGATAGTTGCATGTATTGTTTGTTGGAATATCTAAATGTGTGTTCGTCGTAAACAAAGATTTTGTAGTAACTTCACCGATAAATTAATAAAGGGATTGTTTATTGGTGTTAGTATAACCGATAACATTATCGTAGCTTACATTTTATGATATCGTGGATCGTTGGTGATTGCAATTGAAAATCGGCAATTGTCTGGAAGATTTTTTGATTCATGAAGTTTATCATCAGTTGCGATTATAGGCATTCCTGTATACATATTAGACGTCTTCCAGGGATAAGAACCGAACCCAAAACTTTTTTATCTGTTACCCGAACCGTAAACCAAACCACTGTTGGAAAAAATATGTCTAACCGCACCAAAAACTGCAAAAAAAATAAAGTGGTTCGGTTAAAATTTTTTAAAATTTTTAATTACTAAACACATAATATAAATGGGCCGCCTTGGTGTAAGTAAGTGTTGAATTGAAGACTCATATATTCTCGTATAAACACAGGTTTAAATACAGATAAGAGCATCTAATATTTTTCATCGGCGGAGATTAAGAGAGAAGAGATTAATTTTTAAGCCATGTAAAAGCTTCTCTAAAAAATTAAGGTTCGAAGACGGTGCACAGTTGAATAAGATTATAAAAATTAAATAATTCAGCCGTTTCTAAACTAACAGTCGGATTTTGATGACATTTCGCACACTTATAGAAGAGATGTTTTTAAGCTTATGCTTTGAGTTTGGGCCTCCCACAATATGCAGGGGCGGAGCTACAGGCCCCCAAGTTTAAACAATTTTAGAACGCATGTTACATTTGTATTTGTGAACTGATTTGAATGAATTTATTTTTCCTAAAGACAATCCGATAATTCCCAAAAAATATTGAAAAATCTCAAAATTGGAATTTTTAGTTTTCGTGCTATATTTGCCACATTATTGGGGGAAAAGTGGAATCCTTTTGCAGTTTGATTAACAACACCTATGTCCATCAAGGAATGCTTTAGCACCGCAGCAGGCAGTAGCACCGTTTCCCATTTATTGATTTCGCAAGGGCAGACCTTTCGCTTCGAAGGAAGTAATAATTTTCTTATCGGAAAGAGGGAGATATTTGATTCTTCCTTTAACGGCCAATAAAACTTTATTACAAATCGAAATCCCCCTTCTATGTTCATCATAATTGTATCTCAGTTAAAAGAAAACTTGATTTATTTACATTAAACTTATACCAATTTTGTACTAACTATTTTTAGTGTCTTTGCAGATAGAGTACATTCAAATTAAAATTAATTTAAATATCCAAATAGCGAAAACCATATGTCTTCATTATGAATTTTATTTCAATACCGTGCTAGGCTACATTTAACTATTCCAATGCTTTCTCATATCTTTTCTGAAAATGTCAAAATCAGCAAACGTAAACAGCCTCACGGTCAGTTCCGGAACTCTGTGCTTTCGCATTACTGAAGGAAATACATATGTGGCAGCGCATAGAGAAAGGGACCTAAGGGTAAAATAAATCAATTTTTCTTTTTTTTTTCTTTTTTTGATGTGGACAACATCTGAGCATCGAATGAGACCGATGCCATGCCCCAAAAGTGTTCCCTCCCAGAGATATGCGCGTTTTATGAAAGAAAAGGACCTAATCTTTAAAATGGCTCTCCTGAACAAAACTTTTCATCAACTTTTCACTTTTTTTCTTTTTTTGATGTGGACAACATCTGAGCATCGAGGATACCGATCCCATGCCCCAAAAGTGTTCCCTCCCAGAGATATGCGCGTTTTATGAAAGTGAAGTCGACGATTCTAAGCGCAAATAGAAAGGGACCTAATCTTTAAAACGGCTCTCCTGAACAAAACTGGTTTTTAGCCTTAGGTCCCTTTCTATTTTGCGCGTCACATATGTTGCCTTGCATAGCATTGGCTTGGGCCCCGCACACATAGTGCGGCTTACTTATCAGCGTTCGTTTCAGCTGGGCTGGCTTGTATTCACCCTATAATAAATAATGGCCAATTGGTAATGTGTCTCTTTTTTTAATTACTTTTTTTGATTAACTGCAACTACGTAGTAACAATTTGAACTAACAAGCAATTTCTTTTAATTGAAGTATGTAAAAAGTAAAGTAAATTTTATGTCGTTTATTTTTTGAATATGATTTCCTTCCAATGTTGGCCACGACTGACATATCTGGCGCGTTGACTATAATTCTCGGACTTTGTTCTGGACAGTTTGGTTAGGTTTAATGTTTTTCTTCTTAGTACATCTTCCTAACTGTATTCCATATAACCAGATCGAGTTTATCTTCTAGTTGTATATAAGATTTGTGTTGTAGACTGATACTACAGATTAATGTGAGTGACTTTATCCCGGCATTGACCTTTCTGGTTAAGAAAAAATAAAAATATATTCTTAGTGAAGTATTTTTCTCTACGGTGTGATATATACTCGTACATCGAGTAATAACATTTAATAACAATATTCAAATTTGCATAAGCCAGATCGAGCCAAACCTTATTAATTACAATTTTAGAGTGGGATTTACGATGAAGGCAAGCTGTAATAAACTGATGAATTGCACATCACCATGCCCAGGCTTTTAGATACACCTTCAGTGTAGGATATTATGCGGTCGGGTTTTTCTGTTTTTTTGTCAGCAACTTCTTTAATTAAGTGTGTGAATGCATAGCCATCATGATTTACTTTGGGCTCGCTCCATAGCTCCTTAGTACTCAGCGCTTGGCATCATCATTTCGCAGTGGAACGGCCAGATAAGCTTTGAAATGTTTGATATAATTGTGTGAATGGTTTTGTCTGAGCCGGCCTGCACAGTGGTGGGAAATTAAAATTTGTTATACAAGATACTCGTAACAGACTGTGGAGTGGAGGGGAATAAACAACTTACAAAATGCAACTTAAACCTCTGCGCTAGCTCCAGTCGGCTGATCTGACTTATGTTTTCATTTTTTGCCGCGCCCATAAAAACTTTATTTTCATCGTCCCTTTTTAATTTTGCCAACCAATAAATGATTGTGGGCCCACGAAAACGACTTTTAAGAATCAAACTCGATTTTAGTTGTGCTTGGGCTGACAACATTGAAATATATAAGAACACTGAAATATTTATAGCGTAGATCAGGGCTGTAAAATTGGTTTTTTAATACTATACTTTTCGCTGATAAAAAATATAAATGTTCGATCCCAACGGTACCGACATAAAGAAAATATGTTAAGTTATTGATACAAAAAAGCAAACAAATTGAAAGTCTCACGAGAACGACTACGACGTTGGCTTTTAGAGCAGTATAACAGTTTTGGTTTGAGGTCCTTATGCTTTTTTTTATGAAATAATCTTTAACAGTTTTATTAGTTGTCCTTTGTCAATATTTTATTAATGAATTTTTAAACACTAGATTTACTTATTAATATGTACAGTTTCTACTGTATTACTTCTTTCCGTATTTTTCTTTGCTCGATGCAAATGGCAAGAACACAACTTTCAGTCTGCCTTCTTTTACTTTTTTTTGAAACATTTTTCAAACCTGCTGTTTCGAATACCATAAAGTAAAAGACAGAAACAATGGAATTAGAACAATAATTCAAACAAAATACGTATGCATGAATGGGCACGCACATTCAAGATCAATCTTGCATTCTCTATCACTCCATATGCTTTCGTACGTATGTGAGTAAGTAAACAAGTATGATATCGTGTGATCGATTATGCTTTCGACGTGCTTTGAAATTCACGCGTAGCTGTACGTTAAGCATGAATATGCATGCTCGGTACTGATCGTTCCTACTTGACAACAAGGAGCAAGAGGGGAAGACTGTAATCAACAAGTAACCAACAGTGAACAACAAATGAAGTAAATGCAAAGATAACAAAAAATGATGGTATTCAAAACAACAAGTTACATGGTATGATGGTATTCAAAACAACAAGTTAGAACCTATGTATGTACATATGTATGTATATAACTCCCCCTCCGTTTGATTGAGGCTCCGACGAAATTAATGTGTTCTTACCAAAATTCCTGGATTACATCCATTCACGGTTAGCTAAGCTAGTATGCAATATGCTTAACAATATTTGTAGATATAAAAATATATTTAAATTTTAATTACAATTCTTTTTTATATTTTGGAATTAAGAATCCTGGTTATATGGATTTTTTTTCTTATTATTACATTATTTATTAGACGTAGATTTATTAGATACATAGATATGTTAGTATATACATACATACATATATTACGAGTATTTTGAAAATTTTTGAGAAATCTTAATTAATTTGAAGTTCGTTTTTCTTTTCTCTATAACAATACTTTATTAAGAGATATTCGACATGTAGTCATATTTATCTTAATTTTCAATTTTCAAAAAAAAAAAAAAAAAAATTATAAACGTTTTATTTATTCATTAATCTGCAAGAATTTTCTTTTTTTTACATGGGACTTGTAATACTTGTGCCGACTCGGAGTGATGACATGATCATCGTCCAATTTATCTACACAAAGTTTTCTAAATTTTGCGTGATTCTTTCCACCCCTTTCTTGTTTTAAATAAATATGTCCAGTCTGAATTGCACAATCCTCTCGATCGCGATTTAACTTTTTTATAGACTTCTCTTTTAACCCTACCATCCTCTCCCTAATTCTAGGGTATTCTTCAGCATCTATTGTACCGTTCCGAAAGTCAATTGGTCTGCAGCCAGTAGCCGAATGAATTGTACTATTATAAAACATGATTACTTTATAAATTTTTTCCTCAACAGTGTCTATGTCCCTTTCCGGATCATGTCTAAGTAGACGAATATGTTCGTTCATCGTATTATGGAGACGTTCTACGTCTGCATTTGATGTATGGTTATTGTTCGATATAAAATGAATTTCAATATTTCTCTCGCGCAAGAAGTCAGTCAAAGGCAATGCTTTAAAACCCAGCTCATTGTCAGTTACGATTTTCCCAACATGACCAACGATACTAAGGTACTGTGTAAGTGCCTTCTTAAATTCTACCCACGATCGATTCTGAATTTTAATAGCCTGTGCGAACTTTGAGAACTTGTCAATAATAGTTAAAAATAAAGTTTTCTGGAGACTATAGAATACATCTACATGCACTATTTGACCAGGTCTATTGGGAGTTTCTGTCAATCTAAATAAGTGTTTTACGGGATTGCGTTCGTACTTTTCGATGTTGCAAACATGACAGTTGTTAATAAATTGTTGGATCCTCAATTTAAGTTTTGGGTGATATATTTGGCATCTCAATTGTTCGAAATTTTCATTTATGCCTCTATGATTATTCCTATGATGTTCCTTTTGAATACGCTGATAAAGTTCATTCTCATCCGTGACGTCAATAAGTAGAGTAGTACACCTTGTAATTTTCAAAGGCGAATTTCCCTGAAAGTACTTCAGCACAGTCTCTTTAAAGATCTCGTAAATCCCATCATCATTTATTATAATAGCGTTCACCCTTGTCGGGTGGAAATAATTCCTCAATATCCCTATCATATCAGTCTCATTAAAGTTGCGCGCTGAAACAATTTTTCTATTA
Source organism: Hydrotaea diabolus (assembly GCA_963513945.1). Lineage (NCBI taxonomy): Eukaryota > Metazoa > Arthropoda > Insecta > Diptera > Muscidae > Hydrotaea > Hydrotaea diabolus. The sequence continues at coordinate 195,952,909 of OY740718.1, read as the reverse complement.
TTTTTGAAAATTACCTTCTTTACTACCGTAAGTGAATCAAAACTTGACCCTTCAATAATTATCTGGTAACGGTATGTATTAAATGGAGATTTGCTTAGCGGAATAATTGCCGGGTTTTGGTGTTCGACCAAATTCGCATATTCTATTCGAGATAATGCGTCCGCATTTCCATTTTTTATTCCCTTTTTGTAAACAATCTGGTAGTCATACTCTTCTAATCGTAATCTCCATCTTACTAGTTTGGAGTTCGGTTCCTTAATATTGAATAGCCATTGAAGGGGCTGGTGATCAGTCTGTATAATAAATTTCCTTCCAAATAAATATGGTCGAAAATATTTTACAGCCCAAACTACAGCCAGCAACTCCTTCTCGACAGTACTGTAGTTGATTTCATGCTCGTTGAGCGTCCTACTTGCATAACAAATTGGATGGTTGTCCTGGGAGAGAACAGCCCCTAAAGCAAAGTTACTTGCATCTGTATTTAAAACGAACTGCTTGCTAAAATCAGGGTATACTAGTATGGGATGAGCTATAAGAAGCATTTTCAAGGTTCTAAAACTTTCTATGTAATCAGGGTCGCATATGTTAAGTTTTGCGTCTTTCCTTAAATACTTCGTCATAGGTTGTGCGATCTTCGAGTAGTCCTTTATAAATTTCCGATAATATCCGCTAAGGCCTAAAAACTGTTCTATTTTTCTAGCTGTTGTCGGCAATGGATAGTTATAGACACATTCCACCTTCTTCGGATTCGGTTCTATACCCTTTTGCGTCACGACGTGACCAAGAAATTCCGTCTCTCTCTTAAAAAATGCACACTTGTCCACTTGAATTTTTAAATTTGCAGCTCTTAGTCGGTTAAGCACCATTCGTAAGGAGTTAACATGCTCCTGAAGAGAAGTGGAGTACACGATAATATCGTCTAGATACACTAAACAAATTTTGTTAACTAGATCACCCAAGATGGAAGTCATGAGCCTCTGGAATGTGGCCGGTGCCGTTTTGAGTCCAAAAGGCATTCTTAGGAACTCATAATGGCCACCTTCTACTGAAAACGCAGTCTTATGAACATCTCTCTCATCAATCTCCACCTGGTGGAATCCTTTCGCGAGATCTAAGGTTGAAAAATACATGCATCTACCTAATTTATTCAGAATTTCTTCTATATTAGGAATAGGAAAGCGATCGTCAACGGTTTTATCGTTTAACTTCCTATAATCGACAACGAGTCGCCATTTCTTCAACCCACTGTGGTCATCTTTTTTTGGAACAATCCATATAGGAGCGGAATAAGGAGAATTGGAGGGTCTTATAATCCCATTATCTAACATCTCCTGAATTTGTCTTCTAACTTCGTCCTTATGAACATATGGATATCTATAGGTCTTCGAGAACACAGGTACATTATCCGTTGTAATAATTCGATGCTTAATTGCATTAGTGAATGTTAGATTAGAATTGGTTTCATGAAATAAATTCTGATAATTTTGCAGTAGATTTCGCAAATTAAGCTCCTCTTCGAGATTTAAATGACTTGTTCGAATTTGTTGCATGATAGGTAACTCCGAAAATTCCCCCTGCGATATCTTGTCATCGACCAAATGGTAGTTCTCAGGCGTAACTGGCCACATACTTTTAGGTTCAAGGTGAATTGTATCTGAACATTCAGCTAGGGTATTTACTTCAACCTTAAAATTACATGAATCATATATGCCTTCACCGATAATAATCTGTCCAAGAGTGTTTCGGTGTTCCAATATATGAATCAATCCACTTTCAATGTTATTAATGCAGCTTACTTTTCGTAGTTTTGGAAAAATTAAAGGGACCGTTCTGTTGTTAATTTTTAATTCGTTCCTATCGTAATCTATAATAGCATTATAAGCGCGTAGAACATCATTGCCTATAATTCCGTCGTAATCGTTGTGAAATCTACACTCAATTAAACATATTCTGTCTTCATTGTTACCTAACTCGGAAAACAAAGGGATTCGATAAATGGTATTCGTGAATATTTCGTTCTGCAGGGTCCTTAAAGTTATAGTTTCAGAATCTATTTTCCATTTTGAGTCACATAGTCCCGGATTTACGATCGAGTGAGTGGCTCCGGTATCCACTATAAACTTAAGGTTATTTCCGACAATTATATGTGGTAACTGCCCTGCGAGGCTAGAAAAAGAAAATTTTGAGCAGCTGCATCTTGTTCCGAGGTAAAACGATTCCTAAGCTGTTGGTTTCGGCCACTGTTATAGCTAGTATTCTTCGATATTGTCCCGGTCTCAATATTGGAACTCTGAATGACAGTAGCATTCTGATTCGGGAAGCTTTCGCTATGATGGTTCAGATAATGGGAAGTAGGAAGAATATTTAAATTGTTGGGACATCTCGGGTCTTGCGAAATTGAAACTTGCGATGCACTGGAATCCCGAATAATATTAATGTCCATCGGCTCCGAGGTATTGTGAGTATTGGAAGGGTTTCGGCTATATGAGGTTTGATAATTGTTCCTAAAATGTTGTCCGTTGTTGCCACTGTAGTTATTGTAATTTCCACTGTTGCGAAAATAACGGTTGCTATGCTGGTACCTGTTAGTACCTGCGTTGTTCCTATTATCCCCATTGTGGGTGCTATGGTTATTTCCATTAATTGAAAAGCTATTATAACTTCTATGTTTCACATCTGTTCGACCTCGATTCATATAGTCAGACCTGTAATTAGTATTACTACCGTTCTCATTACTATAACCCGCATATCCGGAGGTAAAAAGAATGTCCATGGCCTCCTCAAGGGTGCCAGGATCTCTGCATGCCAATATCGTCCTCATCGGTTCGGGTAATTTGACCTTAAAAATATTCAGAGCAGTATTCATGTTACTTTTGGCAACCTGTTCGCTATTTTCATTGATTCCAGAAACGGCAGCGGTCTTATTATTTAAGCTTCTAAGTCTGTCCTTAATTTCATTGTAGAAGTCGATTGTATTCGTTCTAAAAACTACGGACCTAAGTTTGTCGTATAACTCTTCTACGCTATATCTCTCGCCAAAGTTATTCGTCAAGATTGACTTTATTTCCGACCACGATTCAACGTGGAAATTAATTTCAATAATCTCTCTTGCTTTGCCCCTCAACTTGCTTTTAATTATGTCGAGAAATATTAGTTGGGAAGTTGCGTCATATTGGATTAGAAGAGGATCAATTCTATCAACCAGGGACACAAACGTGTACAAGTCTTTTCTATCACCTACAAACTCTGGTAATCTCTCAAGAAGTTTAAGTGGATCTAATGTTAGAGACGCCGCATTACCGTTCGCCATTTTAACAAAAAAAATCGATTGTAATATGAATAGTTAATGGATGTGTCTTTCTTTTCTCAAAAAAAATTCAAGAAAATTCAAGTAGTGCACAAAATTTTTTTAAAATCAAACAGCGAAAAATATAAACCAGAATGGTGTTTCACAAAAATAATTACAACATACACTAAATCTTAAAATTCTTACATTAACATAATATCTAAGATAACTGCTAACGCCATAGTTGTCTAATATTGTGTTGAATTTTCTCCAAAAATGGTGGGCACTCCGGTTTTGAATGGTATACTTGACTTCATAAACGGTGGTCTAATATAGCTGGATATTGGCCTTGGCTTTTCTTCGTGTTGCTTGTTTGTTTGTTTTTAGATTATTGGACTGTACTCTGCCTTTTTTTTAATTTTTTTTTTTTTTCCTTTTTTTATTTAGGCAGGATCTTAAAATTTTGCTTTTCTTACATAAATTTTATATTAATGCACTGCAGCTATTATAATATATATTATATTATCAGTGTATAATTTTTTTAATTAACTTTCAGTTGTGTTATGTTTTAGTATTCACTTTTTTTATTTATTTTTGAGGTGGTATTATTTAAGGCATTTCAAAAAAAGGTTTCCTTCATCAACATTTTATCGATGTCCCATTTAATGTTTTTTTTTTTAAATTTATTGTAATTGTTTTTGCTTTAGCATATGACATTTAATTAATTTTATTTTTTATGTGTTTTTTTTTGCAACTTTGTTTTTAAGTTAACGTATTGTTAAATTTGTTTTTGTGTAATTATTTCACTTTTTAATCAGTTCAAAAAAAAAATACAGCATACCCGATATGACATAAAAATGTCCAATATCTTTTAAAGATACCCGGGTATCCTACCGACTGCGCCAGTTTTGGTTTGAGGTCCTTATGCTTTTTTTTATGAAATAATCTTTAACAGTTTTATTAGTTGTCCTTTGTCAATATTTTATTAATGAATTTTTAAACACTAGATTTACTTATTAATATGTACAGTTTCTACTGTATTACTTCTTTCCGTATTTTTCTTTGCTCGATGCAAATGGCAAGAACACAACTTTCAGTCTGCCTTCTTTTACTTTTTTTTGAAACATTTTTCAAACCTGCTGTTTCGAATACCATAAAGTAAAAGACAGAAACAATGGAATTAGAACAATAATTCAAACAAAATACGTATGCATGAATGGGCACGCACATTCAAGATCAATCTTGCATTCTCTATCACTCCATATGCTTTCGTACGTATGTGAGTAAGTAAACAAGTATGATATCGTGTGATCGATTATGCTTTCGACGTGCTTTGAAATTCACGCGTAGCTGTACGTTAAGCATGAATATGCATGCTCGGTACTGATCGTTCCTACTTGACAACAAGGAGCAAGAGGGGAAGACTGTAATCAACAAGTAACCAACAGTGAACAACAAATGAAGTAAATGCAAAGATAACAAAAAATGATGGTATTCAAAACAACAAGTTACATGGTATGATGGTATTCAAAACAACAAGTTAGAACCTATGTATGTACATATGTATGTATATAACTTATAACCTCAAAGCGGAAGGGACCTTTACCTAGGGGTTTTTACTGTATACGAAAATATGGTCCACTATAGTTATTTTTTGTTGGCCCACCACGTACCAGACAATAATTGGCCTAATCCATAACATCGTACCATGTTTCATCGAAACCGGATCATACTTGCAACATGTATTTTGATTACAACGGTAGATAGACGGACGTCCTTGCTCAAAGGAACCAGAGAGCGATCTTAATTCAATCGCTATACTATAAGTATACTGTGTTACAAACATCAGTGAACTGTATTAAATAAGACCCCCGGTCTTATTTGATACTGCTTGACATTTCTAGCATAAACCTTTGACATTTTCTAGCATAAACCTTCTCAGCACGTTTTGACGTACGACCATCATTTCTGTTGTTTACAGTGACTTGAAAAAATCAATTTGGCAAAAAAAAAATTAAATTAACTCGTGAACATTTTCGTACCGATCATTTTTCACAACTTTTGACGTGGATTATCACAAGAGTGCATCGATGAAATTAAATCTTTGTATATTGGATAGCGCACAATTTGACAATCGCTCAAAAAAATGCTCGTGTCGATTGGTGCAAAGAAATTTAAAAAAATTAAGATCGCGGTGCTTCAAAAGACGTTTATAAGATCGTTAAAGGTGACGAATCATAGATCTACGTGTATGAGCCTGAAACAAAACAGCAATCGACCGTGTGGGTCTTCGAAGACCAGACAAATCCAACGAAAGTTATTCGTGGAAGAAGCACTTCGAAGCAAATGGTCTGTTTCTTCGGCAAAACTGGTCATGTGGCGACTGTTCCGCTTGAGCAACGTAGGACGGTCAATTGTAAGTGGTACACCATAATTTGTTTGCCTGAAGTCTTTGGAGAACTTCAAAAAACGAACTAGAAGACGAATCATTGTGCACCATGACAATGCGAGCTCTAACACATCGGCTCAAACCAGCGCCTTTTTGAACTGCCAATAAGTCGAATTGATGGGTCATCCGCCGTACAGCCCTGACTTGGCACAAAATGACTTCTTTGTATTCCCGCACATCAAGAAAAAAATGCGTGGTCAACGAATTTCGGCGCCAGAAGATGCTGTTGAAGCATTCAAAAACCATGTTTTGGAGGTGTCTCAGTCGGAGTGGAAAAAGTGCTTCGACAATTGGTTTTAGCGCATGCAAAGTGTATAAATCATCCTGGAGAATATTTTGAAAAACAATAAAACCATTTTTGATGATAAATATTCGCATTTTCATTATTTGGCCAGAAATGTATAAAGCAGCCCTCGTATGAGTGCATATTTACGGACTATTAAAGAATATGGCAAAATGTTGTGACAATGCTATGAATGCAAATAATTTCATAGTTCGAGTTGGTTTGGATCAGAGCAGGTCTAAACCAAGGGGTTGGTTTCAAAAATGGTTTTAAATTGGTTAAAAAATCCTTTGCGGATGGCAGTAACCTCTGTCATTCATATTCATTCGACCGTAGGCCGAGTCTTCAAGATATTGAAGACAAAAGGCGAATTATGGATGAGACACTTGGCCGGGATTTACCGGCGATTAAAAACGGAAAAAGAAATTAAAACTATTGTTTGTAACTAAGGATTAAACAATAATAGATTATTGAAAGGTTACCTATCATTCACATAGAAGAAATGCTTACGAGTTACCAATTTTGTCCTGTAACAGATCAACCTTTTTATAATTTTTTGCGGTTTTTGGTTCGGTTTGACAGTTCTTTCCTAACAGCGGCTCGTCTCATGGACAAAAAGTGATATAGTTCGGTTTTGGTTTGCGTCCCTGGACAATGTACAGCTTAATGACATCGATAGGCAATACGCCATTGTTCGATAATGGTCAAACTCTGAGTATGCACCTAAAAGAAGAATCTATGTATATCTTTAAAAAAACTGAATTAGGAAAAAACATTTACTCTTTGTTTGGAAGTCGAGTCATCAACAAAAATAACTATAGTATGGCAAAGTTATTTCCAAAGCAGACATTTCCCCCACTGTGATGTGTCGTTACGACAGCGTGTTCCGTTCTCGGTGGAAATGGTCTTCACAGGTACCTAATCTCTATGTCCCCACATTGCTAATGGATGACTGAGGTTACTTTACGCTGATCGCCAACATGCATTTTATTAACTTCTGACCGGTTAAAATGTCCAGCAACTGTTTAAGATTTATGTGTGCCTCCCTGACTGCCTGCCTATGCTAGGTTGCTCTGTCTCGGCTGCGGTGGCTGCTCTGTGCGGTGCGTGTTTTGCGCGATATGAAGCTGTCAAGGCGCGCATTTAAATTTTAAGTTTTGCAAAAAAGGCTTTCTGCTCTTATCAATTTCTGTAGCAATGTTTAGCTTAAAACAAAAAGTGAATAAATGCACTCTCAAAAACATTATCAGTTGTATGAAATTAAATATTGTTAATGTATAAAGCAGATCAGTCATTTCGGTAATTTGGTGGGTAATGAGTTTTTTTTAAAGTTGCATCTGGAAATGGAATAATCCCGTCAAACAATTTAGCAGGTCAAGAATATTTCTAGTTATTGTATAGAACGTTATTGTATAGAATGTTTATTTGTGATTCTAAAAACTTATAGATCAATAACAAGGTTTCTATTAAAACTCACTTTTTTGAAAAGTAAAATGTAGGAAGAGCAAAGTCGGAAAGAGACGCAGAAATGGCCAAAGTCATTAACAACACTGTGTTGTTGAAAGGTGTAAATGAAATTTACTTTTTTGTTTACAATTTTGATAATTGGAACATCTGGTTATATCATCAAAAATCTTTGCTGCACGAAAATTGTCTTCTTCCAATTTTCATCAAGATTGGTTGCATTATGTGGCTCCTTAAACCAAACAGGATTAAATAAAACAGGATGAACATACTAAGTGAGCGACAAATAGATCTAAGTGTGACCCAATTATTTTCTTTAATTTCAATAGCGTCCCTCATTGACCTAAAAAACTTACTTATGCCAAAATGGATGATGATCGGACAACAACTGCGATCTGTACTTTGATTGCAAGCTTTAGATGAGGACAGACGAGCGTCATTAAATCAAATCAGCTAGTGATTACTCCAACTTGAATATTTTTGGAAGTTACAAACATTTGCCATTAAACTTACCCTTTCCCACAGAGTGGTGCATAAATAAATAATTTCTTCGCTGTTCTAACTAAAATGCTTGCAGAGTCCATATCACGTTCGAATCTGAGTGGCTAGATTAAAAATTAGGCATTGCACTACTTGGTATTATTAGTAAACTACATAGACAATTTTTAGTTTCATTGAGGAACATGAGGAGTTCAGTGAACCTCCTATGCTGTTTTGACTCCTTCCAAGTCTAGAGAGCATATCGACAATAATTTTTTTAAGACGACTTAATCTTTTACCAAAGAGCAGCAGTAAATGATTGCGAAGATGTGAGCCACATCCATGCACATTATGATCTACCATAGGTATAGGCCTCTTATTCAGACAAATCGCAAAATTAATGTTATCAGGCCTGTCACAGAAATCGATCGGAATGATTTTAATTCCGTACTTACCATTCCGCTCGGTTTTGTTTTACCTTCTTCAGATTCCGATCGATTTGGGTAATTCCGAAAATTTTAAAAACCCTGGTTATTCTAATTTGCTATGGAAACTCTATGAAAATGAGAAAACAAAAACCATATGTTTAAGTAAAATAGCTTTACAAAAATTGTTTAACAATAGTTCCTTTACTTTATCGTATAATAGGCTTCCAAAATATTGCACAGCCTATCTAATTTTTTATAAATTTTCGCATTTCATCACCCTGTTCTTCCATAAGGTGGACAATATTTTCCACTTTTATTTCGACACGTTGCTCTTCCAACAACTTAGTAATTTCCCCCAAGCATTTATTTTCTTCTACTAAATTCCGGGTTGGATACATGTGGAGTACGTGATCTGTGGCGATTAGGAGAAGGAGATGGTGTGCGGGAAAGACGCCTCTTTGATGCTGGTGGTGTTACACTTTGCTTTCTTGCCAAATCAGTTCCTTTTTTCCTAGCACAGTGAGATGTTGAGAGAGTAAAATCAAGATCTTCGTCGTTTTCCTTGTCAGGTTCACAAATGTACGCGATCAGATCCGCTTTTCCAAAACTTTTGGCGCCAGTAACGCCTTCTGCACTCTTCAGCATTCCGGAGACTCTAACAACAGCTTCCTCAACCTCGGGCACTACATATTTGTTATATGGGCCACCACCTGTTTTACAAATTTCGATTTTGTTGTAGCACAGTTTCGTCTTCACGAATGTTTTTCAGTCTGCCCAGGTTTTCTTCCATCCATGACAGTCTTTGCGTGGTGTTCCAGAAGAATTCAATTTTTAGATTTATTAAATTTTTATTAAAATAAATGTTAACTACGCAAAAATTTAACGTAATTAAAGATTACAATAATCTTTATTCAGTAAAAGTACTTTTATCAAAGTTTTTGTGTTTATGGAACTAAAAATATCAATTCCGATCAGATAATCAAAAGTGGTTTCATTCCGACCAAATCTTTCGGAATTAGTTTTCTGAAGAAGCAAAATACGGAAGTGAAACCACTTTCGATCGGAATTGTGCTATGTGACATGCCTGTATATACAGATTTTTCAGATAACTCTTCAGTTTTTGTGTACCGCTTTTCGAAATGGCATATTTCTCAGAACCCTCAGTTCTTCAAAACGTTAGAGTAATGCGATTTTCGTGACGAAATACTCTTTAACAACCAATATGTTTACAATTTAAGGATGCTGCTTTTGGGGCCTCTATCCCAACTGTAAGTGTACTCGTACTTAGCCCTCTAATGCATGAATTTTTGTGTTGACCCCTAATTTTTTATTAGACTAATTTAAGGTCGCTGATCACGAATCTGAGGTTGTTTTTTTGATTGGATGCCTCGTTCACCTTTTACATGTAAAAATATTAAATCCGCCTTGAGGCGGGCCTATGCATTAACGTCTTAAAATTTATACAGCTAAATTTTTATTCAAATGTAAAACAAAATAATTTTATCTACATAAGTTGTAAATTTTTATTCATTCTTTCTTATGGAACTTGTAAAAACATTTATTTGTTGTTGAATTACATAAATTAATCTTACATTTAACGCAAAATGCTTGAGTTTCCGATTTACATCCTGGATACTTGCATGTTTTTTTGCCGGAGCGGTCCAAAAATCGCACCAATGGCCTATATGATCGTATCTCATATTATGCACTGGCAAATACGCCTTTTTAGCCGTTGTAGGGGGAGTTAAAGATGATGGACGACCACGTTTGCCAGGTTGCACCGTATGGATCAAACACAGTGTTTTTGCCACTTCTGTTCTGAAGTCAGGTAGTGAACAGTTGACGACGTCCTTATATAGTCTATTATAAACACAATATGCGTTTACCATAGCTACGTCCAAAATATGATAAAATATTCGAATAGTCCACTTGTCTCTTCATTTTTATGTGGTATCGACCAATAAGTCCGTCAACATTATCCACACCACCCATATGCTTGTTGTATTCTTTTATAATTGTTGGACAATTCACCTCTATATTTTGCTTTGTTTTACGATCCCAACAATTCACTTTTGAAGAGTAAGGATTTTGCTTACCAACAATTTGTTTTGTTCCAACGTAAGTGGATAGTAGTCGAACTGCTCTTGTGCCATACCACAAAACGCTGCTTACATCTACTCCGCAAACTGTTCCAACGTACTCCTCATCGTACCCACGTTCGACTTTTTTAGACTGTAACTCAGAATCGGTTGGAAGTTTTATGTTTGGTACCCGATTTGCTCTTACTGTACCTAAACTGTGAATTCCACGGCTTGTCAGGTATAATAACAGTCCCATTGAAGTATATAACTGAAGAATCACAAAGTACAAACAGCTTCGCTCCCCACTTGTGAGGTTTTGCAGGCATATATTGTCTAATAGGATTTCCTTTCATCTTTGTGGCGCACATTTGCTCATCAACGCAAAGGCGCTGGAGCATTGGGACTGAAGCAAAACGTTCGTTGAAGTGTTTTATAAGAGGTCTTATAAAACACTTCATAACCAGGTTTACCTTTCTCTATACGCAATGAATCATCATTGAAATGCAGTTTACTTCGGATAGTTTCAAAACGATTGCATGTCATAGCTTGACGAATAGGATGCAATCCATATTCCCCCCAATGCGAACGACTATTGGGAAAGCGGTAAATAGACGTGAAAATCAAAATCCCCAAAAACTTACGCAGCTCCACCTCATCGATTTTAAATGTTGAAGAGATGTCTTTTTGCAGGGCGTACAAATTCATTTGTGAAGCTATAGCCTGAAAAATAAAAAAAATCAATATAAATAGTGCATTATTATATATTGGTAAGTACATACCTTTAGGAAATCTTCTGTTACAAAATATTCAAAATAATCGTAGGGTGTTTTCAAACTTTTCAAATAATCCGGTATATCCTCCTGACCTTGAAAAACCAATTCGGTTGCATGCAGCTGAAGATGTTTCTTCTTCCAAATTATCCACGCGAAAGTAGTCATCTGTCACTTTAAATTGACATTACTCGAAAGCTAGAAGGAGTGTTGCCAATCTGAAAAAACAGAAACGCGGCTTGAAGCTTTCACTACACTTTAAGAAAAGTCGGAATTTTAGAACTTAAAAAAATATTTATCAAATCGATTTTGTTCTAGACCCCGTCTAAAGGCGGGGCTATGCACTAGAGGGTTAGTAGGGACATAAATACTGTTACAACATTGAACACACCCATTTCAATAGTAGAACTAAACATACCCCGTTAATGTCATATGGGTTTTGAAAGCTAACCTCAATAGCGTTAGTCTGTAACGGGATTTTAAAATTGTTTCAACTTTCATCATGGAGCGGTCAGATAATGAGAACCGTATTGCTGTAATAGCGCTTTTCAAGTGTGAAATGAAAAAAAAACGATATTTTCAAAACGCTCCGGCTACTAGGGATTAGCCGCATGTTCGTCTAGCGATGCATAAAACTGTTTGAGGAGGCTGGAGATGTAAAAGACCACCACCGGTCGGGCCGCCCACGCTCTGTTCGAACACCGCATGTCATCAAAGCCGTTTAATCAAGAATTCACAGAAATCCGCTCCGAAACCAGAAAATCATGAATCGAATAAGTAGGTTCTTTTTGGATACAATATATCTCAATAAACATATTAAAAAATATTTGGTCCAAAAACATACAGTACTTTTTATTTTACAGCATAAAACGTGTGTAACAGTATTTATGTCCCTTCTAAGTGTATTTAGATTTTTGAGAAGATTTCGCTGTTTCTTGACAGACAGGCATGGCTAGATCGCCTTCGAGTTTTATGAAGATCACTAATATATATGTACAGTGAAGGAATATAGTCAACATAAACCTTACGATTTTAAGATTTTGGCCAACAGGTAACTAAAATTAATCAATTTTTTGTGAATATTTAAAGCATTAAAAAGCAAGTTTAGTTGAGAAAAAGTTACGAAGATTATTAATATAAAGTAATGTAAAATTGTCAGGAAAAAAGTCTACATACAATGTGGCAACTCCTACAAATATGAAGGAATGCAAACGTAGTAAAAGGGGAAGCCCATTTTTATTTCATCATTTTCAGTTAAGCTGTCTTTGGAAGCATTTTAGTGTGCAAAATGTTCTCTAAAACTTGTTTTTGTTTAATCGTTTGTCTCTGAAAATGGAAAATCGAAAGGAAACACAGATTTCCATTAGAAATCTTATAATAAAGCTTCGAAAAGAAATTAAATCTTACGAAGATATCGCCAAATCGTGCTATTTAAGCCGTACAACTGTACAAATTATAATAATAGAGGTACAACTGAAAATAAAGCGCGATCTGGCAGACCAAAAAAATTTTGTCCAGACAAGATGTTAGCAGTATTCTCAAGAAAGTATGGTAGGATTCAACAATAAGTGCTCCAAAATTGGCGGAACATGTGGCAAAATGTTCAGACAGGATCGTCCATCCGAGAACTATATGAAATGTGCTACATGAGAATGGATTTTGAAGCAGAGTAGCACCTAAAAAACCGCTAATTTCGTTGAAAAATCGAAAACTTCGCCTAAAGTTTGCCCAATCACATATCGACAAGGGAATTGCGTTTTGAAATCGCATTTTATTTAACGACGAAAGTAAATACAACATTTTCGGAACGGATGGCCGTCAAAAGTTTGGAGAAAATCCAACACAGCACTAGATCCCCAAAATAAAATACCTACAGATAAACACGTTTGTGGTGCAATTGCTGCTTCTGGAGTAGGGGATTTAGTTTTTATAGATACCACTATGGACAGACATTTATATAATAGCATATTAGAAGAACATTTAAAACCATCTGTCAATGATTCGAAGCATACTGTTCACGTAGTCCGAGGCTTCTTTATTATGCTACAAGACAACTTAATTTCAGTGACCTTGGAACATGTTTGGGATTATTTAGAAAAAAAAGTGAGAAAATATGACATTAGTAGCCGTCAAACACTAACAACAGCCCTAATTCGAGCATGGTCTGAAATAACGCCCGATATAACTGAAAGTTTAGTGTCTTCGATGCCTAGATGTCTAGCAGTTGTAACTAACGCTAACAGTGGACCGCCAAAATATTAAAAGTTCAAATAATATAAAAGTTTATAGTAAAAAATGTAATTAATATGTTCCTATTATATCTGCATTTAGACTTTTTTTCAGCGAATTTTTTGCTTATGAAATATAATTTCTCTATGTGAATGAACATATTATTGATTTCCTAACTATACTCATAGCCATTTTTTTGAATATCGTTACTACGTCTCAAAATGCCAGATAAGTGTTTCAAGATCGTACAAACAGAATGACAAACTTATAAAGTACATACTCCCGTCCTATGGCGGAATTATTTAGGTATTTCTATCAGTTCATTAGGACAAATTAATTTCCAACTCAAATACGTTTCTTCCAATAGCAGAAAGTGGCATGAGAGCGACGAATAAATCGATTTGCACCATTTGAATAGGGAAATCCTTTCAACGGTTACGGTACCTAGAAATGAATCAGCATGTAATTGTCTGTTAGAGCTCTAAATGTTTCTTTTTACGAGCACCTCTAACATTTATACATTTCAACAAATTTTGAATTTTCCATCCGAAATTTGTTTTACATCAAGCATCATAGTTGCATCTGGGATAGTTGTATAAACATGTGGCTCAATCTTTCGACGCGTGTCCTCCGTTTGTATGTAAACATCCGCCCAGTATCCGCTTTCAATGTGCATTTTATTTGGCTTTCATGCTTGTGTTCATGCATCAGATTTTGTTTGCCACAAATTGGTGTTACTGACACTTATCCACACCCTTGACGAAATTCGATACCAACCAAGATGTTTATTTGCCTGTCTCCTTCGGTTCCCAGATGTACGTAATCGTATGTAGCGGTGAATCACGTTGACATAATCTTTTAAAATCGGGTATCCATATCCAGCCGCAAGGGACAAACGGGAACACCTTATTAGGCCACAGAGACATGGGGGAGAGGAGTCCTTTCTTTGCATAAAATTGGTCGAAATAATCAATGTAACAGTGGCGGCTGGTGTCCAGATCATAAGCGAGGTTGGCCTCACGGTTATACGGCCAATAGACGAATTTGAGTGTTTCCATTGTTAATGTTTTTATAATTACACTGTGGGAATTTTACGCAACTTCTCATTGCCTTCAATTTGTCTATCCGTGGGTACATCTAGACCAGGGAGAATCCCTCAAGCAAACGGAAGTTGAAACATGTAAGGCGGTGGTGCAGTGTGTGTATGTGTGTGTGGCTACCGTTCTCAAATGCCATTCCGAGTGGTTTGCTTTTACGTCGGACGTTAAGCATAACGAAATAGCCGCCTTATTATGTTGCTAATGGCCTGCTGCTGATGATTTGATGTTGTAGTTGTTGTTGTTGTTTTAGACGACGTTACAAAGATCGACTTCCTTCGTCGTCGTCGTCGACGCCGCCGCAGGTTCCAGCGTAGTTACATGGTGGCGTTGTTAATTAATTAAGGGCTAACTAGGTCAATCATGATGATGCATCAACACATACACACACACTGTGTAATGAGTTTTAGTCATACACATGCTCCTACCTGATATCAAAAGGACAATTGAACGGATCAACTGGCAGAGGAGAACACCAGAAAGAACACTCGCACTCACACACGTATACTTTACACAAACGAGCAAAGGGAACCATTCATAGCCACATCCCCATTCTGAATCGCCGAACGGGACATGGAACATATGGCTTGGCTGTTGACTCTGACAAAGGCGAATGGAATGCGGTATCTGATTAAACGCGCTTTTAGATAAACAATCCGCCTTTAAGCTACCGAACACATGACACCTGTATTACACTTAACTACCATGTACCATATGCTGGCCAAATGAAATGACGGCGACTCTTCTATTTCCCTTACTTGAGGGCGGTTAACTCGTCGTGCATCAAGTGCCACTTTACAGAGCACAGCGTAGAGTACCAGCGGCAGACGAAGTGGGTATCAAACATTCGATTCTATGGCGTCAATTTGTGTCAAAGTCCCGAATTGTCTATTTTCACTGGAGTCGTCATTAAGTGCATATCATCGCCACTTTAGAACCTCGCCGCTGTCTACATGTGTAACACTGAGCAACATCAGAGCAGAGGAGTGAAAGGAAGTGGTCGGATTAAACACTTGTCCCAAAACACACAATGGCCATGTGGCCGTCGCTCACACTACACACTGAGTCTGTTTGGCAATGGAGTTTTCATCCTGTTTTCCCGATTTCTAAACAGTTGTGACTTGCCTTTTTCGCTGGCTTAACAGTGCGACTAACGTTGGTTGTAGTTTCCTTTGTCTCTCCGCCCCCAAACCATTTATTCTCATCAGAGACATGTTGCTTCTCCCATTGTCTTATGCCAATTATCGGACAAACACTCTGAGCTGCCAGAGACATTTACAGAAATGATATTCCTGTAAATGTCTTTTGCAATTTCTCTGCAATCCTAGCAGTGCTACTAGACGTCATGAAAGTTTGAAATGCCTTCCCGAGGTATGAAACCAATTTTCCGATATATTTAAGTCACAAGAGCGGAGCGAACTTAAAAAACTACAGTCTGTTGAGGATCGCCTAAATGTGCATGGTTTAACTTATATTGAAACAATTTAATAGCAGTAAATTATTAATGATAAGGCACTTCACTATTGCATTTTATTGAAAGACTTAAAAGTTTCCGTTCTTTTGGTTACTAAAATGTAGCCAACACTTTGCAAAACAATTTATCCGTTGGGCCCCATTCGCCCATCAGTATGTACTTTTCTTCAAAATAAATCCAAAACAGGATTCATAGATAGCTTGCCTTAATTTTCGTACCCTTATGTCCATATTGACTATTGATCGATTGTTTTGATCACTAGCGGTTTTTGGACCAAATGACCCGAAACTTGAAGTACATGTACCTTTTTTTAAGGGTAAATGGTATTTCGTTTGATACATCTATACAAACGAAACATTCGCCCATCCATCTGTGTGTGAATCAACCTAGGATCCTGCATTTTGCATGATGATGGCTTAAGGTCATAAGCTGCTTGGGATGTGTGTAAATAGGCGAAATTGGCCCAGGGTGAAAAAGTTTTCCTTTAAGGCACTAAAAGTACCTCGTTAAAAAGTACACATTTTCGACTATTTGCTTAACAAATCATAATCTTTTGTGGCCCAAAAAATCGCCTTGCATGGTCAAAACGAGCGATCAATAGTCAATATGGTACTCAAGTTAATGCAAATTATGGTACGAATCCCAATATAGTCATTTTGAAGTTTTGGCCGAGACAGACGCCTGGACAGAAAGGGCCCAAAAACGAAAGCAGAAAGGGTGCTTAAGTAGCACATGAACGCTTCTGCCCGGCCGAACTTAATGACGTTGTTAAATGAAAATATGGAAATTTTCTTGAAAATTTTAATTCACAAAATAGTTTTTATAGAAAATGCGTTAAGTGGGAATTTAACTTTGTTGCTTTAAATATAAATCTTAAAAAAATATTTCTCGACGTGAATATCCAAAATACTTTCAGTAAATTAAAAACATGTTGTTTTTTTGATAACGATTTAAATTAATGTGGGGAATTAAGCGGATTTTTTCCCTGTCAAGTAGAACACGACTTATGTCTAACTTGATATCACTTTCTTGTGAGTACAAACTTGGCCAGCTTTTTGGTTTTATTCTTCTTAAAATCATAAGCTTTTATCAGGCAAAGTGTCCTATTATAATCGGGTAAAGTCAACATTTTCAAAAACTTTCAGTTGAAGAGGTAATATATTTTTGAGAAACGTATTAACCGAATTCCACAGTTTTTGTGCGCTTATACTACTGATATATAATATAAAATGTACGTGGTACAAAATAATTTTCATAGGTATTTAGCCACTAATTTGATATTTAATCCTTCCAAATTAGAGCTAGATCGTAATAACAGAACTATCAAATTAATTTTGAAAATAACCACAAACAAAATGTTATTCTAATTTTTGGATAATGCCATAATCGTATACAGTGTGTCCACTTCTGGTGCTTTTATGACCCATGTTTTATTTGCACTTGAATGTGTTGTAACGATGTAATTAAAAATTTAATTGGACTACATTTGCTTGTGTGGCTGTAAACATGAGACGCATCTGGGGAATGCCTTCGTCTCATTCCAACCAACATCGACGAGCATGACTTTTCTGTCGCATAATTCAGTAAAACCAAACCTAATTGAATGAAACAGCACCGCTGGGAGTTCGTTATTCCAAAACAACCAACAGGAAAAAACAACAAAAATCAACGAAACAACGAAAATTACCAAAAACATTGTGTGGCGGGCTGCAAAGTAGTACGAACATCTTGGGGTTTTCTTTTGTGGAATCCCCCGTCCGCTTTCTTGTAACGTTATGCATAATTAACTGCGCATAAAATACGACGAAGAGTCTCATGTTACCCACAATAATCACAATTTTGACAAAAAGAAAAGAAAAGAGAAGAATAATGCAGGGGAACCCAAAAATATCTAGTTTAATAATTTACTTTGTGTGCTTTTGGCTTTCTCGACGGGCTTACGGTTGGCGGAGAAGGTTCCAGATTGGGCACAATGCAATTCGTGGCTTTCGGTTTGTTCACATTTGAAGGAAAACACACGAAAGTTGGCAGACCATAACCGACCCAAATGAAATCTCATTCACACCGGCATCCAGTTTCAAGTTTTGGCCAGTAATTGTTGTTTGCTGTGAGCCACGAGAAACCACCATTGTCTCTAGTTCTCTGCTGGCGTCTTCTGTCGGACGGTCGGCTTGTTCATTTTTGGTGGATTGTAGTTGTGAACCTCGTGTGACATTTTGCATGAGCAAACGTGATACAGAACAACGAATTAAACACAGAACAAGCCAAGATAGGCAGGCCACATACTAAACGACATGTAGCCCACCTCCCACAACCACACACATTGGAAGCAAGACCTTACCAACCGATAGATTCCCGGTCGATTTGAAGCTTCACACTTTGTGGCAACGGACCCGAAGAGTCGGCATTCGATCATCGATGTGCCGCAAAGGCTTACCATTCCACTACGTGGGACTGGAAGGCAGGCGGTCGTAGGGCATATGTGGTCGGCAGTTGACGACCGTTCCCCACTTGTTTCACTTGCAAAGCGTTACCCATGGAGACTCATTGTTTTCCTTTTTTCAGTTTTGTTCATTGTTGAAAATACTTATTTGAACCTATGGCTTTAATGCTGTCGCTTTAGCAGTCCTATCAACAAGAACAATTGATAGTGTTGTTTTTGCCGTTTGTTTCGTTTCTGCCAAACGCTCTGGAAGGAGTGAGCGTGATATACGCTACTTTGTTAAGTGTACGAGTATTTGCTGAACGGAATCGAGTTCCTCCTTGTTTGGATTCGAGGAAATCAAGTAACTTTGCACCTGCATCTAGCACCTAGCGTAGAACGGGCTTTACTAAACTGTCTCAGTTACCCCAACGCCAAAGTGTCACTCGAGTTGCTGCCTATACTAGAACGCGGGCTCAAAGACTATTCGTATTCATTTACTGCATGCAAATCAATTTGCAAATAGTTCAGGCATGAAATTTTATGACAATTGCGATTTCTGTTTCGACCTCCTTCTCCTGCAACCGCACCAACTATAACTGTCTACGGCCAACTACTTTTGACGTTGGCATTTCTAAATAAATGAAAAGCCATTGTCGGGGGGCCCGGTTCGGAGCCGTCATGACGGCCTACATGAAATTCATTCATAAACTCGCTGTGTTGCTGCTATCTGTGGCATTGTTCATTGTTTTATTGCCAACTATAACTACAGCCACAGCAACAATGACACAAACGACATTTTAACTAGAAACAAATGGTAAATGAGAAGCCGAGCACAGACGACAACGACGGCGGTACCAAGGCGAGTCCTTGCACAACATTGTCTCCTTTGTGTCACGTAACAAATGTCCTCGCCCGTACATGCCATGCAACAAATGTGCCAAACCGAAGTAACAAAACATTGAGTAACAAATAACTTCCGGTGCACATAATTTACACGCAAACAATAGATGAGACCCCTAATTACGGCACACACACTCACACACACACAGTCGTCGTCGTGAACGAACGTACTTGGCTACAATGTCGTAATTGTTGTACGTAAGGTCAAGCTTCCGGGCTCTTCCGCAAATACTGCTCGCAAACGCATCTTGTTCGTTGGCCATTGCGACAGGCATTCCATTCCATTTCATTGTATGTGATTCACAAAAAGGTCGTCTGCTTGGAAATGTTGTAATTCTATCGCAAGAGTATTGCTGTGAATAGAATGATCTGCGTAAGAAATATTCATATTGGGACATGGGTTAACAAAATGAGAGGTACTCCGTAAACCGTGGGAATGTTTACTTCACGAAACTCTTTTCGAAACGTCTACTCCATTTGTATCAGATTTGTCGACTAGGTACCTCAGTGACATTTGGTATACGAACACCTGTCTCAAAAGGAGTTTGAATAAGTTACCTGCGTTGTAGCAGAACGACCTAAATACACTTGTAGGACAAATCCGAAATCAATCACATGTTTTTAAATCCCTTCTTCTTACATGATACATATTTTCTATGCATTTTTCCCTTGCACGATATTATCTGTTATGGAAGAAATCGAATGTTTCATACGAAATTGCCGAAGTATTTGCATTTTCAGTTTCTTTTTTAAGTGGAAAAAACACCACTTAGTTTTTTGTATTTACTTAATTTGAGGTCGCTGAGCTTAAACCTATTCTTCATTTTTCTCGATCAGCAGCTAACACACACATATTGAATAAGAAAAAACCTCAACGATATCTCTGCAACAACTCGGTAAATTCAAAACCAATGTAAGTACAATTGAATTATAATTTTGTTGCCGAGTTTTTGATTTTTTTTCAAGTTCTTCCAATAATGCCTTTGAATGCCTTCATTTTTGACGCAAAAAGTCAAGCTGGTAGAAAAAAAAACAAGTGCAGATTTGGAATCAGCGTGCCGAATAACCTTAAAAACCACATTCAGTTCTTAATCAAAGAATCACCTTGCTGCAAAAATCACCTTTGTTTGATGTCAAAATATTTAACGCGGTTTGCATTTAATCATGTATCGTGTCACGCCGGTCAAACGTGTGGAAAAACTTTTATAAAAATTGTAGTGCAGTTGTATTTCATCATTAGGTTATTCGCCAGTTCAGAGAGCAGACAGTTCATTGCACCCTGCAAGTGTTGGAGCATTTGTACAGTTCGTCCTGTATTTTCCAAAAAGATCAATACGAAGCCGATCAGCTCAATTAGACATCGCTGGAGAGCCAACCCGTCTTATTCAGGATTTGGACCACAACGACGACGGATGCACGACGACGAATAATATGTTGACCAGAGATCTAGATTTTGATTACTTTTTGAAACGGCCATATTGAGCCAATTTATTTGATCAAGTCATAGCATTTAAAAAAATGTTCGGTTTGGTAAGGTTGAGATCGTGCCGATAAAAAACATCACATGAAAAAACTAGTAAACAAAAACTATAGTCGGGAGTGGCCGACTACATTATACCCTTCACCTCTAGATGTTCAGAGAAGTCAACTACTTGTAGGTGTATACACATCCTTAGACGGGCTCCAAATTCACCTAGGTTTTAAAACGTATGTCTTATATGAATTTGTGGGAAAGCTTCTTTTATGTGGGCGTTATATGTTAATCAGAACTAATTTTCTCTAATTTCCACAGTGTCATTCCTTGGCAAAAGGAACAAACTTATGGCAAATTTTTTAAACGATTGTATGTTAGCCACATTTTGGAGCAAAAACATAAAATCGGATAAACACATGTGTGGATGCTTTATTTAAATCTACACTGATCTCATTGAAATTCCAGAACACCGGTTCTTACAAAAAAATGACTTGTGCCAAATTCAATCAAGATTTGATGCAATATGCGGCTCCTACAACTAAAAACATAAAATCGGATGAACATAACCTAAAGTCTGAACCGATTTGCTTCAATGACAATAATGTCCTTCCTTGGTCCAAAAAATCATTCTTGTGCTAAATTTCAAGATTGAGCTAAAAACTAAAAGAACGGGTGAACATATACGTATATGTAGGAGCTATTTCTAAATCCGGCTTTAATCCAAATTATGACCTGTAGTTTTACTACAAGATTTAGATGGATGGACGAACGGACAGACATCGTTTAATGGAATCAGCAAATGCGGTGTACTTTATTGTTTCTTGGTTGTTACTTATACAAATGTTTGCCAAGAAGCTTTTGATATCCTTTGCCACATAGTGGTGCAGGTAAACTTTGCTTAAATCATCTCATACTGTCAGACAGTCCCCTACTGTTAATATCTGTTACTCGTACGCTGGTATTTACAAGGAGCAAACCCTTCTGCTGGACAAATGTTGTATGCTGCTAGTAAATGAGCTTTGGCACATCACGGTTATATCCGAGCTGTGGTTCTTAAAATACGGCGCTACAAGACGCAACGTTTGCCGCAATTACGACACTTGTCGACCGTCGACTATGTTCTCCGCTACCAAGTCCTTATTATTTATTAACAACGTTCGAACTACCCATAAATGTACATATGAAATAATTACGGGTATGACATGAAAGATGTGACAAAATGCCAAACAATTCCCCTTATGGCTAGTATCTTGTCGTTGAGGCTCACATTACCCAACAGATCTTTTCGATACTGGATAACCTTAGTTCTCATCTGCATGCAAGAATCCCTCCCAATTAAAAGCCTTTACGCTCTAGAAGTCAAATTGTAAATCAAATATTTGTTAAATTCCGTACAGAGGCGATGAGTCTTCTTTCTGTATAGCACAGTGGTGTTGGTAGGATATGTCCGGTAGTTGTTTTTACTGTCGGTTTCGCTTAAACATGTGCATTCGTCTTTATATAACTAAACGAGCTGAAGATGATTTACGTCACTTTTATTTTTGACTGTTTTTGTTTAAATTATTTATTTTCATGTAAATTTTTGTTTAATCATTTTAAATTATTTTTATTTTTGACTGTTTTTGTTTAAATTAGTTGTGTATAAAATATCGAAACGTTACCCTTGCCCATCGTGGGAGCTGTATTTTTCCATTCCATTGTTTAAAAAGGTTTGTAATAGCAAATAAATATATGCCAAAAGCAGCGGCAACTTTTTGAAATTCTCACTAGTTGCATTTTTTCTTAAGGGGATATAATTATTGTTAGTCGTATATGCTGATTTCTTGTTTGAGCCAAAAAATAATATGGTGTTCAGATTGAGACGTGCAAATTGTTTGCCATTTTTGTCAAATATTTCACAAATCTGAAAGACAGGATATAACTGACTGGTTGACATAACAAGTTCACTAGTTGAAAAAAATTTATTGATTTCTCAAAGACAGACCTATCGCTTTGAAGGAAATAATAATGTTATCAT
Source organism: Hydrotaea diabolus (assembly GCA_963513945.1). Lineage (NCBI taxonomy): Eukaryota > Metazoa > Arthropoda > Insecta > Diptera > Muscidae > Hydrotaea > Hydrotaea diabolus. Next base: position 195,930,052 of record OY740718.1, on the reverse strand, counting down.
CGGATAGTGTCTTTTAGATTATAGATAGATTTCATACAAATTTGAAATGATTCAAATATCCAAATAGCGAAAACCTAATAAAAACATTACACAAATAGTCGCAATCATTCCATGATTACCGCCACAGTAAAAACTTTGAATTTTTCATATGTATAACAACTAGATTAAAACCACATAAAATGGTGTGTGGTTTTAAATATTCCAAATATTTGGCATATTTTGCATAATTTGTTATATTTGAACTGTAATCCGAAGTCTGCTCATGCTGATTAGGACCTCAGTATCACTTGCTGCAATTCGTTCAAACTTCTCCACGCTACAATTTGAGAAAAAATTTCAGTGCAAACAGAGAAGGGCGTGAACAAATAAGTAACTATTACTGTTCGTTGCTTACATAACACCAGTTTGGCTTTAAAAACATCTTTACTTATACGAAGTATTGGACAAAAGGTCCTTTTACTACTAACTCGAATTTCTTTTCCATGGCGAGTGTTAATTATGAAAGGGTTATGAAAGCATTTGGTAATAATTTGGGGTGATGAAATCTAAAATGTACATGTTTCCCTAAACATCGCTTTAAATTGATGTACAATTGTAAAGGATCTTTAAAAAATTGTATCGTTTATTTACGACTAAGGGATTTTTTGATTCTTTTTATTTAGTTAGCACAGAACAGAGGAGTGCTACTCCAGAGAACGACCATCTAGAAATACAGGAGAATAAAACATTTAAGGGTGTTTTCAATCTGGCCACTTTTTTCGGAGTTGGTGTTTTTGACAGATGTCACTTGATTTATAAGTATGCTCAGTTTGGTTTGCCATTTCATAGACTTACTCCGGAACAACGTTTGAAAGTCGTGGTGAATGGGCCCAAAACGAGATGGCCATCGATCCTGATTTGTACAAGAAAATTTTGTTCTGCGATGAAGCTCAGTTTTGGTTGCACGGGTACGTTAATAACCAAAATGGAAGTAAAGAAAATCAATAAGCCATTGTTGAGACGCCGTAACATCCTCAAAAAGTCAATGTCTGGTGTGCTCTATGGGCAGAAAGAATCATTGGTCTATATTTCTTCAAAAATGAAGCCGACCATAATGTTACAGTCAATGGGGTACGATATAAAGCTATGATTAATGATTTGTTCGCTCCTGAATTGGAGGATGTTGATGTGGACGACCTTTGGTTCCAACAAGGCGGCGCGTTTGGTGAGAACCTGGTCTTAAAGGGTTTGCTTTTCCTTTCAACAATTTCTGCGAAGCTTTCTGGTGAAGGTTGTCACGGCGTTAATAGCAGTGTGCAGCCATGAATTTTGTTAAAACGTGTCTTCTATTAGAATGAAGATGCAAAATGTCTCAAGCCGGTTAATCCCTGTTCATTAACAATTCACATAAAACGGAAGCGAGTACAAAAACTGTGCTGTCAATTAAAAAGTATTGCTACATTTTCAGAGATCCTACTCTAATCTTCAATGAGCTTTAACAACATGATATTATGGAGCTTAAATTTACAATCGATATCTATATCACACAGATGGTTTAAAGATGCCCATTGGTCGTTTTACCTGATATATTGAAGCGAGAAGTAAGTAATTTGTACGTAAAATCCTGTGAAAACTCGTGTAAATGGGCTTTCCCACTGTGAACATCAGACAAGCGAATGATGACGAACGGAACATAAATTGTAGACAAATAATCCCTTCGTTTTAAAGCCTTGTCGCGGGTCTTGCCAATTCACCATATATCAGAGCCGCAAGGGAAGTCAAATAAGAATAATCGCTATTTTTAAATTGTGTCACTCTTAAAGGCAGCCGCTGCCGCGTGCTTTCGTGTATGTTCATGTACTTTCTTGCTTTCTCCGGCTGCCTCGTCAGACAGTCCTTAAGACTTAACGATGCCGTAAAAAGGATGAAATAATGATCCTCCTCCAATGGGTTGCGAGTGTGCGGATGTGCCCGGTCGTTGTCTTTAATTACATGTGTATACGTATTTGTATGTTTAAATAAATGATTTTGCGTCAAATGTAATTACGGGCGTATTATTAAAATTGCCATAAATGCCCTGATTTTATGGTACGAATAAAATTGCAAGTCGGTTCCCTGCGATCTCAAGGCAAGAGCGAAAGTTACAAAATCCTTAAAATAGAAGCATGCAGATCTGACGAAGTTTATAAACTTCAGCAAATACGCATAAACGAAATTATGTGAAAAATAATAAAACTTTTATGGCTCATTTTGTGAGGGCATACCCTTGGCCTATACATGCAACCCTATACTCATACATACATACAGGGGTATGTACACGTGTATAAGTAGTATGTATGCATGTACACACAATGTGTGTAATCGTCTTTATACGGAGACCATTTTATAATTGGCTCACGGCCTACAAAGGAGGAGGTGCTTCCAACACCAGGCATGTAGAAAGAGACATGAGTGCGAGTAGTTCTGCGGCTTACACAGTTGGCCCACAGTTGGCAACCTTTTTAATCGGAACACAAATGACAATGTCTTTTTCATTTGAAGCATTGCGAACGAGACATATGGCAGGTATCATTTTACACTCGTCAAGCAGCCATTCTGGTTGAAACGGTCTTGCTCTGAAGGCTTTACAACATAAGCTCTTCCCCTACCAAAAGCCATTTTGCTAAGGTCATTTCTGTGTGTTGTGATGGTTCCTCCTTTCGATGCGGGCAGCGGAAATTGCAAGCCGGGTACGGTAACTCTAGGTCGTACAACACATTTGTTATCCCTGAGGCAATTATATAAAAAAATTCTAAACGAAATCATTTTTGAATCTCTGAACTGTGACTTTTGCTTCTCAAAAAAACTATACTTTAATCTAAATATGTAAAATTGTAATGTTCGGTGTACGAGCGCCTAAAACTGGAGAACCGATTTAATTTGAAATCAAAAATAACAGGCTACAAATACAATGTACTTAAGAACAGACCAAAAGTTTCTTATTTTATCGATTATGGGTTTGATTAGTGCAAAATGTCATATTACTATGGCTATGATTGTGATCTGTGATTGCCGCTGCATTGGAAGTAGGCCATTCAACTGCTCATTCCCATTCATTTTAAGAAACTTAAAAGGGAAAAGGCATTTAAGAAACTGCATCGAATAATGACAGATTTGCGCATTAATCAAGTAATCCATGGCGAGTTTGTTCGGTTCCAACCAACTTTCACTTCTAATTCAAACATGTGTACGTAATCTCTTCAAAATGCATTAATACGAGGGCTGCCATATATATTTCTGGACTAATAATGAAAATGCGGATATTTATCATCAAAAACGGTTTTATCGTTTTTCAAAGTATTTTCCAGCATGATTTTTACATTTTTGCATGCGCTGAAACCAATTGTCAAAACACTTTTTCCACTCCGATTGAGACACCTCCAAAACATGGTTTCGAGCAGCATCTTCTGGCTACGAAAATCGTTGACCACGCATTTTTTTGTTGATGTGCGGGAATAAAAAGAAGTCATTGTGTGCCAAGGCAGGGCTGTACGGGGGATGACCCATCATTTCGACGTTTTGGCCTATCAAAAAGGCGCTGGTTTGAGCCGATGTGTGAGAGCTCGCATTGTCATGGTCTTTTCTTGCTCGTTTTTCGAATTTCTCCGAAGACTCAGGCAAACAAATTGTGGTGTACCACTCACAATTGACCGTCCTACGTTGCTCAAGCGGAACAGTCGCCACATGACCAGGAAACAGGAGATTATTTGCTTCGAAGTGCTTCTTCCACGAACAACTTTCGTTGGATTTGGCCCGTCTTCGAAGACCCAAACGGTCGTTTGCTGTTTTGTTTTGGGCTGATACGCATAGATCCATGATTTGTCACTTGTGACGATCTTATAAACGTATTTTTCAACATTTCTTTGCACCAATCGACACGATCCTTTTTGAGCGATTGTCAAATTGTGCGGTATCCAACGAGAAAACCCTTTTTTACGGCCAGGTGTTTATGCAATATCGAATGTATGCTGTATTTCACATGACGATCTTGCATTATCAGTTTACGCTTCGTCTTTGAGCGAGCGTCGGCCACGGTTTTCACAGTGCTACATGATGGTTCTCATTACCATACAAAGATTTAAGTTCATCGATGCACTCTTGTCGTGATAATCCACGTTGAAAATTGTGAAAAATTATAGCACGAAAAACAAATCGTTGTTTTCTTCAAATATTTACGGCACCGAAAATAGCTCCTATTCACCAACAAAATCTTTCAGATCCGATGTTGTCACTACTGGCCGAGGCGATTTTGTCACTTTTATCGGCGACAACGGTTTTGCCCTTATTTCGTCGAGAGCGACTTCGGTCTAGTCTCTAGAACTTTTCATGACTGCTCTAATTTAATTTTTGAAAAATCTGCAACTCGTTCTGTCCTTTCGACCATGTCCATGTAGTCTGCATGCGCGAGAAGTGTGAGTCTCTTGGTGTAAATTGTAATCAAATTAAAACCAGGATTTTCTCTATTAAGAGAGCTCATTTCGAATTGTAACTGAGCATTTTTGAGTCATTCATGTTAATGCTTCGAAGGCGTACAAGTATACAGAGATATGATTTAAAATAATTAAAAAAATTATGAGTAGGCTAGTCGGCGTTTCAATCCTTTACACTGTAAAGTCGATATTTTCAACTTATTTCTTAATCAAGAAATTTTTAGTTAGGAGTTATATCCGATAACATCACCAAAATTAAATGATTCTTAGATGGGTTTGCAACTTTATCATGCAAATACTATATGACAAGTATGGTTAGGGTGGCAATATTAAAAGGGCATAAGGTATATACTTATAGGTGTGACATAACAATATTATGATCCTCGCACCAATAGTGTGATTCACACACAACCAGATATATTCAAAATGATTAAACGCGTACACAGATGTGTCACACAGAGCCCAACGAAGATAAAATTGCTGGTGTAATGCGTCGTATTAAGGGTTGCCAATTGAGTCGATTCACCACCACACAGCATCAGTATCCATTCACATCAAAAAGAAGAACCGACCGGTCCAAATAGTCCAATATTGCATTCAGGATTCGTCCAAACGAAAATGTACGTACAGAACGAAAATGTATGTAATTTAAAGGGTTAATAATTTTGCGACATATTTGGTTTCAGGGTTAAAAACCTATTTGCTGTTTTAACTTCTAAGCCGGAATTGATATTTTGTCGCTTACGTATCAATATCAGAAGGGTACTCCTATTAATTTTTTGTGTTCAGATGGTCACATAGAAAAAATCTTTGATGTAGGCATTATGCTAACATCTAGAGCGAGTGGAATTCAAACCGGAAGTAGTAATGATCTACGAGATCAGACCGGTTATCTGGTGCCACGAGTGATCAGCAACCCATGAGCTATTATTCTAACCTATTTAACTGGGAACGGGCCTTTCACTGGCTATAGTTCAAACTCACTGTCACAGATAACGGCTCGACATGGTCTAGAGTTACAAATAAATCTGATGCTTCGACCCGTCGAGTAGAGTGGGTTTGATATGGTTGTTAACGCCTAACCAAGACGGAGGAATATGCCCTCACAGCATACCTCGCCCTATGCCCTCACAGAGTACCAAGGTCAAAGCTATAACGACGCAGGATCACTTTAAACTGCAGCCACGTTGCTCACTAAATTTCCCCATTTGTTCCTCAAAGGGGTGTTGAGTGTGCACAGAGTTCACAATTACCATTCAGGTTTTTCTGAAACGATTTTCAACAAAATTATTTGTTTTTAAACCCATAAGTTAATATATCATCGATCTAATACTTATTAGACGCATGTCTATCCCCTTGCGTGCATGACGTTCTGCACTATTCTCTCGTCTCGTATGCAGCGTGACGAATTGATTCGTCGAGTGTAAACTCCACCAACTGTTTCATAAATCGCATTCGCAATTTATTTTCTCCAGTTCAGCTTAAATGTCATTTTAATTTGTCTAATAATTGACTCCGTGACAAATTCCCCATGATTTACTCGTCGTCGTATGCTCTGCTCAAGTTAAGGCTATGGAATTGAGAATACAGAAGATTATAACGAACACTAAAAAAGATCGGAAATAAAAAAATACCCTAAAATAACTGTCTCACCATTTGGCCGTACGAGTAAATCAAAAGCCCGCTTGGCAGCCGTAGCCAATGTAAACTGCTTAGCATTAGATATGTTCGTACTGGACCCACAGCGTTGTGAACAAACGCCGTGATATACGCCGTGATTGTGTGCGTGTGTATCGAATCGCTTCTATTATTCGTACGTACCTTCCATAGGGTACATTGCCTTGTTACGATCCCCTATTATTGTACGTATGGCGCGAGATAATGTAGACTTCAGTGATATGCCGTGCTGGGATTGAAATCGATTTCGATGTGATTTTTTACGAATATGCCCACACGTACACAGGCATATTTAAATATACATACACGCATACAAATGTACAAATGTACAAATGAGAATGTGTGTGTGTTCATAGTAGGCTTTTCACACGAATCATTTGCAGGGGCAATTTTTTAAACGGCATTTGCTCGCACTGGAAATCATAGCAAAGCAATAATTCAAACTGGATTAATGCGGAGAATTAAGTTTTTAACTCGCATTCAACAATGCGAAGCATCCGGGCTTGCAGTGTTTACTAGTCGCCCATCGCATGCAACATTTCACACTCTAGGTGGCAGCTCCATTAATCTGGCTACAAACAACAATAGGCTATGGAGAGACAATATCGATTCCGTGTCCACATCATCGAAATATGGCCGGAATTCGGCTGGGGGAGGGGGTTGTGCTGTTTTGTTTGCCCAGTTGTACGGTGTAATCATTCGGCGGCGTTAGCCGATTCTTTGTTATCGCCTGTTAGCCGTAAGCGGTAATTAAACAACTCGCCACTACTGGTCGTCGCCATCACAATACACTTGATAAATCCTATTAACTGCAAATCTATGTGTGTATGACTGGAGGTACGCACACATATACTTACATGTGTACGAGTATGTGTGTATATCCCACTGCAAGAGCCACAACATTAAAAATCGCATCAAAACCTCGGTCGCCGTTGGATGATGTGAACAAGTACAGCTCGCTCACGTCGTATTTGCACTGCAATCCAATACAAGTCTAACTGCGCGCGAGTATTTTCATTTTGCAAACTTATTAATTAATTACGGTTGGTGGTCGGTGGGTGTGTTGTTCGGGTGCCCGGTCACTTATCGCCCTGGTCGCCGTCTCTGGAATGGTGGGCTGGGATAATTGTGTTTGTTAGTAAAATGGATAATAAGCAGATTTATGCGATTAATTAATTGTATATTGTCTAAAATAGTTGTGTATGCATTTTCCAGCCAACACGCACACACACACATACAGCGCTATGTGTGTGTCTGTAGCTGTGCATGGAAAGCCCGTTTAAAGTCCTCTTCATTGTTTCACAGCGTAAATGTTAAAGCAAACGATTTACAGTCAAATGCGGTTGTCCTCATTATTAATTTTTGTTAAATTAAATTTGAAAAACTCTCTGTTGCCTTTAAAGCAAATGGCAGCCACAAATTCGTTTGCATACACTAAACTAGAAATGATCCTATATTTATTTTATTTTAAAATCGAAGAAATTTAGATTTTCAATATGTTTTCAGTCAGAACCATTTTGTAATTGGAAAAAAAACGTACGGAAGACGTTATTTGATGACACTCATCATTAAATTGAAACCTACAACACTTTTCGGTAATTTGATGAAGAATACTTCATAACTGGTTAACATTTATCGTAAATTAGTAGAATTGAAAGTACAAATGAATGTGGTGCACAATTTTCAATAAGTGTAGGCCCAAAATAGCAATCAATATAGTATTTATTTAAAGCGTGGACGTTTTGTTTTTAACCGTATTATTAATTGATCTGGCGAGTACTTCTGGAAATAATTTAGGGCGCTTTTGTCAGATATTTTCTTGTAGTACACATTTCTGAGCTGAGAACTATATAATTTGCATACCTATTGTCTAATCTCGGCTCTGAACGTCTAAAGCATTTACTAAATATGTTATTACATTAGATAGAATTTAAAGATCAAAGTCATATCAGGTCGGTCTTATCGGTCTTTGTCTATTAAACATTTGCATAAAATACAATATCCGCTTAATGCCTACCACGTCTTCTATGACAGTGCACGATGTTCGTATACATTTTTCTGCCTTTCTAATTCGGACATACAAACCTTTTTATACCGAAACCAAAGGGTGGATGCTGTATTAAATTTGTCATTCCGTTTGCAACACCATAGAGTATATACTTATATGTTCGTCATAAAATTTTAAGGCGGTTAGCCATGTCCGTCCGTTCGTGTGTCCGTTAAAATCACTATAGCGGTCGAACGAAACAACCAAGGATCGTGAAATTTCGCAAGATGTTGGCTTATGGACATAAGCTGTTTGGGATTTCAAATAGGCGAAATCGGCCCAGGGGGGAAAACTAAAGGTGTGTCGATAAAAAAATACACTTTTTTGAGTATTTGCTTAACAAATTGGTAATAAATAAATGGGCAATATTTGTTGGGATGCACTTAATATATCAAAAAAGGCCCAAGTTGCTAGACTTTTTGGCTTGCGTGGTGCAAAAAACGTCCCGCATGCTCAAAACTGGCAATTGATAGTCAATATGAACATATGGATACTCAAATTAAAGCAAATTTAAAATATCATAGAATCAGTTTCATAAGACACTTCCATCACTTCTATTATTTCATCAAATGCCTAAGGAGAAAAATAACTGTATCATAACACAAAGTCCAAAGCATTCCAATTAAATAACGCTGTGGCAGGGTTAAAGTCTTTTTTCGCTATTAAACTGCATTACATGGCTTTAAATAGAGGTACCAGAAAATTTAAAATTTCTTTTCTTACAGAAAAGATAGCTTCCTCATATTTTAGAAATAATTTGTAGTCACTAGTTTTCCACAATTATGGACTGTTTCCAACAATTATTGCAAGTGAGTTGTTAACGTTTTGTGGCAATTTTGATAGGGCCTCTTTTAAGTAATCACACGTGTCATTAACTTTCAGGCACTGTCTTGCTGTCTAGATGCCAACATTTTAATTTGGCATAAATCGTCAGAATGGCTATAAATCGTCGCCACAATTGGCAGTACTGCCTGGTGATATGATCATCTTACAGGGCGTCAACAACAACAACCCTGGAGTTGAATTGTAAGCGAGGGTGGCCTGGGAGCAGGCATGCCATACGATGTCATACTGTCGAGTAGAAGTTTCATTATTTTGTTTATGGCGTTTCCCAGAATTACGCATTACTTTCCTTGTTTAGATTGCGAAACAAAGCCATTGTCTGAATACATATTTTGCAAGTTGAGTAAATTCCGCATAAAAAAGCATAAGTGTGCGTATGCCGGTGTGCAATTACTTATTGTAAGATACGCACCGAGTATAATTTACGCAAAACTGCAGAGGAGCAAATTCCGTGAATTTGGCAATAGACCTGAAGCGACGTTTCGTAGTGTTAACACACACATACATACGTATGTACGTACAAGGAGCAGGTATTCACAATTTTGTATCGAAGGATAATTTTAGATTTGTCTGTTGTGATAAACTAGAAAGGAGCAGGTAGGCATCAACAACACCCAAGCCAGTGTTGCTGGCACGACGGAGACTGTGGATTGCATGAAGTATTGTTGTTTTAACAACTGTCAATATCGTCAAATATGCATCGTGCCTCGGTGTTAGTGCGGTGTGTGTCCACAGCAAGTTGAATTCCTGGGCGTTTTTGAATATGCCAACATATTTGTGTGCGAGTATGCCGTTTTCCCAGGATCTATGTGGTTTCAGTCCTGTGAAAGGAAATGACCTTCAAACTTGGACACAAGCTTGTGTTTGATGTCAAACGTGCTGCGTTGCACTCGGAGTCTATTCGAGCATGTTCGCCTAAGAGTTCGAATTTCGAAAATACCCCTTACACACTCATCGTGGTGTGTGGATACATTGCAACATGTCTGAAGTTGGATGTCTGGTCCGTTGTCGTCTGCACTGTCTTTTCAGCGCCTGCGTAGGTATTGCCAGCTATCAGCGTGTTTTATAAAACCACACGTGTTTTATTTACATCCAAGCTGGCGAAACTTTCCCAAACGCAACATGTCCCAACATGCGTTTATTAATATACGTATTTATGTATCGGTTCGCAACCGATTCCCATAATCTTGCAACAGCAAAAGAGACAGCAAAACCTTTCATTTAAATGTTGCTCCGAGTGGGAATTCTACACAATTGAGATTTGTATTTTCATCTCTGATTTGTTTTACTCGTATTTGAGCCCTATCGGCTTCCCTTCATTCACTCTGTGATCCGTGGGGTTGATCTTAAATAATTGCCGGCTAACTGACTGACTAACAGTGTGTCGCTGTACGAGTATCGAACCAACTCCCAGTTTTATGTTTATCTCCAAGATACTCAGATACTCTATCTAGTTCTCAGAGAGCTGAAGCACACTCACACGCACTCAGAGCGCTGGGTTGCTTCGTTTGGTTGCGTTCGCTTTGAAGCATGTTCGCCGCGTGTTCCAACGTCCGTGCCTTGTGGCGAATGGCGAAACATTGAATTTCTTTGGCGTTACACTGTACAAAGTCAGTGCTCCGTGAATCTTAGAGTGGATAGGTTATTCGCGGGAAAATTTCGTGACTAACGAAGCAAAGACATCAGAAAAAAGATAAACAAATCATTGCTTAAACGAAATATGTTCGTTCAGTTATGTTCGTAAATCGAGCGAGTGTCTTTTTAAGAAAATATATCGATAATCAGTCGATGGCGAAAAACAAGTTATCCCTTTACACATAAAGAAAAATTGTGATATTTCCAAAACCCAGATAAAGTGCACCTAAACACACACAAACAAAACATCATTTAACTAAAATTGCATATATCGCGCATAGTTGGAAAAAAGAGAAACACCCAAAATAATGTATTTCAAGAAGATCCACATAAATATTTCGGCGTTTGCGGCCATCACTCTATTTGGATTTATTTCAGCCCAGGCAGTGGGGTCCAAAGATCTATTCAGATGCCGCCAAAGTTGCTATCAAAAGGTAGGTTATGCTAAACAACAACCAAACAAATGGAAAGAAAGAATAAAACGAAGATCCCAAAAATACACACTGACACACAAAGGCCATGACACATGAATACAAGGATTAAGGACGGCTCATTGTACTCGTATCTGAAATAAACTCTCTTCGGAGGAAAACAATAAAAATATGAACATACTGTACAGACAGACAAACACATGTACATATGTATGTAAGTATGTGTAACCGTACATACAAATGAACGTATATAAAACACTGGCATATTCCACATTTCATTGCATGTTCTATGATGCATGGACCATGTGAACGTCGAAAGATTATGATCTGCACGTGACTTTAGCGACATTTCGAGCCTGCTCGCTTCTTTCATAAAGAAAGTCCCAGAACGCGAAATCAGAGCAACATTGTATGTGTTGCGAACATTTCGACTACATCGATCCGATGAATTTCCAATGTACTTGCAAAATTCGCGTGTTTTGTACAAGGAAATCCATTCACGCCGAATTCGCCGACGCAGAAATGTCAATTGCAATTGGTTCGTTCGTCCGCCTCTTGCTTGCCACAAAAGTTACAAAAGCCATAAATTGTTTTACGAAAAACGCGAAAACATTTCGAGTGAAATCGTTAACGAATACGCACGATAGTGCCAAACAGGCACAAAAGACACTTACTTCTATTACCCCACTTTTGGTCGCCCCCAAACCCCACCGTATTCACGTAGGGAGCTTCAAGTAGGGCAAATAAACGGAATTATGACGGCAATAGAAATACTTATGTCACTTCGTCTGTTTGGCGCATGTCGAAGATGTTGTCTAATTTTGCGATTATATCTTCAATAATCTAATAGATTAGGAACCGCTGACCGATTTCAACTTCAACAACGGGTGCTGTTTTAATCGAAAACAACGATTTGAACGATTTGTCAAATTTAATCGTCTGCCCAAAAGTGGGACTATGACATTCGATTGAGTTTGTTGAAACAAATCGCAGTATGAGTGAGAGATGACCCGAAGAGAGTATTGACTATTTACGTTTGTTTTTATCTTTCAATTTCGTGGAGCAAAACTTGTCAACCGTTGATGTAAATTCGTTGACACTATTTTTGTCGATTTATTCTCCAGTTGTTCTTCATTTCTGCAAAGTTTGATTGGCATTTCCTTCATCTCTGTCGTTGTTCTGATATGTTTCCAAAAAGTTGTCACTCGATAAATAAATAAATGTATTTAAGTTGCGCAACTATGCACCGAATCCCAAAGACACACATGTGACCCATCGCTGCCTTCTTGACATGTGCAAATACACAATGAAAAAATTATCTCAGCTTCTTTTTGCCTTCACAGTGGGAGTCTGGAGTTATTTGTAGTACTCTTTAGACTCACAGGCAAATGAACGCTACACAGATCTGCAAAAAAAAAAATCCCGGTAGTACTTACACACTGTGAGGGGTTTTCATAAATTTTCGAAAGGGTAAAACCGTTAGTCGTGTTCTGAAGATAAATACCAGAACTGAATAACAAACGTGCAAAAGCCCGCCGTCATCGGTGTCTGACCGAACAAAAGCCCACGCAGCACAGTGTTTTGCTTTTCCTTTAGCTCACTCTTTATTTTTTTTGCGAGCTATAATTATTTTTTCTGTGCCATAGACCATAAAATAGTTCGGAGATACACTCAATGCTGCACCAGCTAAAGGACAGGTTTTTGTTCGTCCAAACAGACAGCAAGAGAGATAGAGAGGGAGAACCAGATTTGCAGCAGATGAAACGTGCACGCAAAGCAGTCTAGTGAGATAGATAATGGAAAAGCGAAGCTCACGAATGTAATTTTCCTCTCCGCTGGTGATCGCTGGGCTGCTACATTTTCCAATCCGCAGTATCTAGCCACTAGAACGATTTTTTAATTGATTTGTCAGAAGTTGTTTGTATACAGACTTTATGATCGCAATGAGAAAACACGAAATAGTGAAAAGAGATAATCATTTTTGCGTATCTGTGTGATTGAGTTTTGATACGATTTTAATTGAAAACGAATCACTCCACTGTGACAGCAGTGATCAAGTTTTCGTGTTGGAAAAACGAAAAAATCTTGCGTTTCTTACGGTTAGCCAGCAATTTATGAACGTCTCTAGAAAATCTCAGAGGTCGTTTGGTATGAGGTTTTAATGATCTCAGCGCCGTAAAGTGTAAACAACGAATGGTCGGTCAAATAGATAAATTATTTAGTTTTTATTGCAACAACCACTGTGAATGAGTGTGTATTTGTTGTATGTATCTTGGTTTCGTTTTTTGGCTGCTAATTAGCGGCCATAAATTTTGCGGTCATAAATTTTCCCTCGACTGTATGTCTCTAGGTGCTTGCGTGTGTGTGTCCGCCGAATATTTCAACAACCAACCTGAAGCACAATAAGGCCAGTGTTACGAGAGTCCAAGCAGAATAGATGTACGATTTGCCACCATTCTGAGGCCATAGGAATGCCCTTATGTCACATGTAAAGTATAGAAAATCGACAAACGAAACAGACGTCTGTCTGACAATGATCATCCGTTATACATGCCTAGATTCGATAATCGTGCAGTTTTATCAGTTCGATTCGATGAGCGGACGGGCACCTAAACAAATAGTGTTACCAAGCTTTTATTATTACTAATATTTGTTTTGTGTATGGCCAATACATAATAATCATTGGGCTGATGTTGTCGGAATTGGAATTGGAGGTGCACACCGCACGCCGCATGCCGACCGGCAACCATCAGCCCCATACGAGTACAGGCAGACAGACGGACCTGCTGTATGGGCCATAAACATGGTAGTTTATCATAATAATAAGAAGCCACTCACTCATGTGGGTCCGTCCACCTTTTCTCTCTCCACTGTTTGGCTGACGGGCATCGGCTGGTAGCCTGCTCTAATCGTACAGTGTGTGGCATAAGCGCAGCGTATAAATAATTGTGTTTTGTTTTTATTTTTATGTGTTTGGCATGTACGTGCCTCGCATCGTAATGAACCGATATCTAAATATTCAAAGACATGGTCTTGCCACTGACTTTTTAATAAACATTTTGAAGTATATCAAATCCAACAGAAAGCAATTATTAGTGTTTGCCCCATGTACAATGTACTTATACATACACACAAATACACACATAGGAGTAACTAAGTATCTGTGTACGAGTACATCTGTGCACGTACCCCGTTCGAACAGCACTGGGTATCCACCGAGGCGCTTTTCTATTTTTCCCTGAGAATTGAGGGAAATGCAAGTTTTAGCACTGGGTAAAACAAAAAACAATAACAAAATATGCACGTTCTCTGTAATGCAACCTATTATTATGGCAACGAGTACAGTGTAATGGTTATTTTGCTGTTTGCCTAGCACAAGTTTGTAACATTAGAATTTCCCTCATTTCCGTTGTTTGTACAAACAGCGGAAGTCAAGTACCGCCTTTTGGAACAGAGTTTTTGTTTCACCAAAAATAAAAAAATAACAGACATTTGTGTGCAAAATAAATGCTATAAACGATGGCTAAAGGCACAAACAAAGTTTCACTTAAACAGAAATACCTATTATTAATAGCAGCACATTTGCAGACAGCTTTCACATGGGAAGCGGCCATAGGGCGGCCTTTGCCGCCACCCTTAAATTCACCCTCAGCTGCTGCCTGTCCCGCTACGCTTTGATCTGTGCATTCCATTTCCAATTTCGAAAACATTTAAAAAATCTTTAGCAGTTTTAAAGTTTTTGTCATGGTATTTCCCTGAATTAAGAGATTTGCATAACTAATGAAAGTTCTTCTGTGCGATACTGTGCACTGCAGACGGGCGGAGAGGACAACCAACATCTTTCGTTCGTTCACAAAGAAACGGAAAAAGGGTGACTTGACTTGACAGGCCGATTTCAAACAAATTCAGGTTTGTTGTTTTCTTCTGAGACTTGACTCTTTCGGATATTTCGACAGCATAACGAATTCAATTTGTCTGGGGCATGCACGCATGTGTTTGTAATGAAAAGGTATCATCGTCATGTTGGTACTTGTGGTGGCTGCCGAAGGAAATTGAAAGAGAACTGGCATATCATCACGCGGCCGGCCATTGGACAGGGGAATACTCCAATTTCATTTCAAAAGCAATTAAGGAACACACATTAAAGTTACCTGCCAGCCACCAGAGGAGATGATAAAAGTCAGTTTTAATATTTTACCAACGAATGCATGTGTGTGTCTGTATGCAGATCATCGCTTTTTGCCATTTCGTAATTAGAATTCGTTCTGTTCATACCCAGAATCGTTTCAGTTGATTGCATACACATTTGGTTTGCCAGCTTCTAAACAAATTCTATTTATCAATCACAAGAAACTACATTTGATTGTTGCTTTTCTTTTGGGATTTCTTTATGTCCATACCTTTTTGTAATTTCAATATCTTGTGTGGTCGGTTGCTGCATTTCGCCTTTGGATTCCAAATGTTTAGAATATCTTAAGAAAAATATTTTGCTGTTGGTTAATTCATCATTGGCGTTTTTAACTAAATCATATCTCGTCGATATTGGTATGGCCAAATTTTTATTTACACGGGAATATTCTGGCACCTTCTCTATACGTTGTGATATGTGCTCAAACTATTGATGAAAAAGCGTATCAGCATTTTTCTTTGTGTCATTATTCTAGAAATGTTCAGAGATCGATTGCCGCCGGCATAATATGGGTCTTTAAGACAGACCAATCCGACCTTTTATTATTAGAACACGATCCACTATCGATCGGCTGAGGTCTAGAAAATGAAATCTGAGCAAGAACATCTGATGTTTTTTTAGCAGCACTTTTAGTTCACAAATGCCGATGAAACCATTGAATACTAAACGTTCTTCTACTTGCTTACTTTCCTCAACATCCCATTATGGAACAAAATAGGAACTTTTCTATACTCAATGAGCTTTGCACGATTTAGCTTTTATGCCACTGACTTACACCGAACGGCTAGTGTATTAGAGATAAATCTGATGTTTGAAAAGTCACCTGCAATGACGAGGTGAAAAAGCTGGGGTTTGAACCTGATAGTATTTCACGCTAACCATAAGATCATTAATCTATAGAAGTTACAGAATTGTTTGTTACCAAAATTTATTGTTCAATTGCCGCTGTTTTTTAAACAATCGAAACGGCGTTAAATCAAGCGTAACAGATTATTTGGAACATTCTGTCGCAATGCTTCCAAGTAATCCGAATATTTTGATCTTACAGGACGCTCGGAAACTGAATACAGCTCTAAAAAAGACGGACTATACTAAAGTTCTTGGATAATGTGGGCGCTACTAATTACATATTTTTAATGAACCCAACTTGAGTCAATTTTTGCAATTTATTCCACGGAGATACGCGCCCTGGGGCAAATTCAAGCTTATGTGCATTGGAAAATCATTGAATGGAAATAAATTAATAAACGAGGTAAACTGAATCAGAACATCGCACCTTTTTCTGCATTAGAAGTATCAGTTTGAGTTGATTTAAATGTTGACATTTCTTCATCACGTGCACATGAACCTCGGAAATTAAGGGGGATAGAACCTCTTTATGAGATTTGACACTTTTTGATACATACTCGTAGCAGTCATTGCCCAGCAAAACATGCCCAGCTATACATGCGCATGAATTTGGTGTCGAACAGTGTAATCGGCATTGTGAGTCCCCTGGAAGCTAAAATTATTGCGTTGCCTGCTAAAAGATGCCAATAGGTGCTCTTGTTCTAGAACAAACAATGTGGGAACTGAAGAATGGCTGTTCTTATGCGGAATTGAAGGTCTCCAATCAGCGGCAGCATATTCTAATGATGCGACGTACACAACGTATTCTCACTGTGTACACATGTACCTCTGCCATCTGATGTGTGTATGAATGTCGTATCAGTATGACGGCGTCGTTAGCCCCCATAATTAGGCTCCAACACCGCTCAAATCACAACAACAAATATTAAGTCTTAGACCGCAGCTTTCCGACATTTCGAAGAGCCGCCGGTTATTCGTTGTGTTTGAACAAGGAGAAGCAAAAAATTGAAACATTACGACTTATCAAGTCATTAATTACAAAGCCATATTTTAAAATAATAATAATGACAACAAAGGGGAGAAGCAAAAACGACAGATAAAAAACAATTTACCCTTGTAAATGATAAAAATGAGACTACTTTAAAATGAATGGCATGACAAATGATTAATTTTCTGCGCAAAAAGGCAATTTCAGCATTTGGCCGCAGGGATGCTTCACATTTCCCAACGAAGTACTGAAAAAAAGGTTCAGAAAACAAACATGAATGCCTTCGTTTAGGAATGGATGAATAGGATTGGATTGGTGACAATAACAACAGCCAGACCGGGGCCCCGGCCATTCAGTGCGACTACAATGTAAATGATGCAGTTTAACCTTATTTAGAGATAGTTTCCACTCTGCGAATAAAATCGATACTTAATGGCCGATCGATCACATTCGTTAGGCGTCTTTGCGCACAAGCATTCTTGTGAATGAATGGAATATCGCCGTGTCATCAAACGGTTAGTCCTGCATTCCAAAATGTTAGGGCCACGCTACGAGTAATAGACGTCAGAAACGGAAACTACTGTGTTCCCTTTGTCTGTTTGTTGCCATTCATGTGTTGTGCTGAGCACAACCTCAGCTGGCTGTTGGCAGCAGCGGTTGCCGGTGGCTTAAAGGAGGGTCGCGCGACGGTGTCCTCTTGTTCGCACAATGGCATAATGACAAAACGTGTTTCTTTTGTGTCTTTTTCTTCGTTTGCCTTTCGGTGTTTCGGTTGTTCGTACTAAAAACTGTAATGATTCAATTGGTTATGAAAAACTCTGTCACTCTGCGGAAATGATGACAATAAATAAAGTAAAACCAGAAATCCTGAGAAATGAAAACGAAACGAAACAATAGACCAGTCTTGGTTTTGTTTTTTATTTTTCAAAAAGCCATGCGGTAGGTCGCCATGTTAATGGGCTCTCCTGTTGCCAGTGTCATACTCGTATATACTCATTTTGTTAATGTTATGCATGCGCATTTATTCATTCATTCATACATTCATTCATTTATTCATTCATTAACCCTTGGGTGAAAAGCAGCTAATCTCTCCAGTGACATCGAAAAGGAGCTATTGAACGGTTGCCAGATGAGCAATTGTTTTGAATTCGTGGACCGTTGCAACGATCTTGATAGTTTTATGCATAAAAAACAATCGAAGATCTCCGTCTTCCAATCTTAATCAGTTTTTCAGATTCTGCAAGGACTCAGCGGCGGTATGCACATGATGAAAATAACCAAATAGGTTGGGCATTGCTAAAGCCCCCGAGATTAGTATTGATAGACGTGCGTACGTCTGCTGCGTGTGCGTTGCAGACGATCAAAAATAAACAAACATCGGGGAGCCGAAGTAGAGGTAGTAGAGAAAACAAATTGGTACTTAAGCTATTTGGAGCGGAGCGTGCATTCCCATCAACGTGAGCTGATAAGTTATGCAAATGTTTGCTTTGGACCAATTAAAAGGCTAAAGAATCACCACATTAACATGCTATATCAGCTCGAACATAAATAAAAATATTATGCTTCTGTCCAATTTCCATGCTTCGTGGAATGGATGCGGGGGTTGGGGGAGGACAGTGGCTGGTAGGTCTTGGTTGACATCGACATGCGACATGGACGCCAAAAATAAACGCATTTCGTTAATATTTCCATAAAATATATTGTGTTCCACACGGAATATATCAAGTTGCTCCAAATTTTCCGTCCACCGAATGTCTGTGTGAGAGTGTGTCGGTATGGCATTGGTATAAATAGACATTTGCTCGAGTTCTATATTGTGGGGATGATGGGGTCCGTCCCATGATTGACTTTTGTTGGCAACATGTTGAGCAGCTGGTGTTAGTATATCTTATCTGTTATTGAAACGAAATTAAAAGGTTAAAGCAAAATGATTTATACGGTTTCTCTTGTTGTTCTCGTTTCAGTTTGTCCAAGATTGGCATCATTGTATGGACTTTGAGGATTGTAAAAATGTAAGTATGCGTTCATAATACGAAGTCGACGTTTTTGTTTGTTTCACATTCTATTCTTATGGTTTTCGTTTGATTTTCACTCTTTGCTTTACACAATACTATGTATGTACGAACACAATGCCCTCGGATATGACCCATGATTAGGCAATCGGAGAGCATGACAGCATCCTAAACCCCCTAATGTACTGTAGATTTCCAGTTAATTGTTTGAGCGATGTGTCATTCCCCTCCTACCCCCGCCCTCCTTGTAGACTCACAAGCCAATCCTTCAATGCACCAAAATATACTCGTTAAATAAGTTATATAAAAAGTATCTACATATATGAAAATGTACATGTGTAGATGATACCTTTATTATGTAAACATACAAATACTAGTAAATCTCATCGAAAGTTGGACAACTCGTTAAAATGCCAATGCCGAAACAAGGAGACTTGTACCACTAACACAACAAACGGCTCACAGCCACACTTCGTCCGGCACATATTCCAAGTATGAGAAGGAGCATATAGTGCAATCAGTGCAATCTAATTCAGAGTACGGACCAGACCTACAGGCTGACGACTGCTCCTGGATCCAAGCTAGCAGCAAACAATTTGTCTTAAATGGCAGTGTGGATTTAAGATGGAAATTGCAACAAAACATGAACGTTAAGGGCGAATAACGTGGAAATAAATTTGGGTCAATTGAAAATTTATCGATAAAATCGAAAGAAAGAAAGACATGAGCTCTGCATTGTTGCACTGCATGGCACTGCAAGCACAGCAAAAAGGACGAACGGAAAAGAGTCGCATTCGTTGAAATGCCAAGGAAAGGCGGCCGTGCTTGCTAGCCGTGCACAAAAGAGTAACAGGAAGGCCTTTTGCTGGCGCGAGCGAGCAAGCACACAAAAGGAAACTATAAAATACCTCTTTTAGGCAGTGCTCTGATTGTTTTCTGGAGCAAACGAAGCAGCTTAAATTTTAAATTGTTCGCTTTGGCCATAAAATCACAAAAACACAAGCAGCACAGCCATTCAGTCGTTCCAGCGTTCGTTCGAACGTAGCTGGTTGGTTACACGAGCAGCCGAGTGGCATGGATGGAATGGCTCCAAGTCACAAACAAATGGTAATGGAAACCAATGCTAGTTACTCTTACTTTGCATTCATGCTTGTCTTCGGGCCATATTGACAGAGGCCGGGCCGACTAACTATCTATCTATCTGTCGTATCGCTGCTCTGCTCTTTGTTATTTCAAATAAAGATTTCTTTATTGAAAATATCAAATTACAGTTTCCAGAAAGCAATCATGGAAATGTTTCCTCTTAATCACGGGCACTGATCAGCCGTAGGCATCAGGGTGTATACGAAGTGCTCGTCTCTGTCTAGTTGGTGTTGGCCTGGACCAGAATCACTTACATTGACATGTGTCCGAGATTTTAATCGCAAGGGCAGACGACGGCGGACAGGGACGTGGCTACGCATCGTCCACTATTGACGCGTGACTTTTCCTATGGCAAATTGATTAAGCGATTGGAATTCTTGTTTGTCATTAATCGAAAGTATTTGTGATTTTGTGAAAAGAAGATAAAATGATTTACAAGGAAGCCTTTGTCACATTTAACAAATATTTACATTCATTTCCCAAATACAAATACTCCGTCCCAACCTCTCCACCACCAACCAGCCAGCGTCAAGCCTAGACATTCGACGGGGGCGAATTGAGCCATGGTGCTCGGTGATTGGAATTTATAATCAAAGAGCGTTTCCACTGAGGTTTTCAAAAATTCTATATAAATATTGACACAAGGCAGCAATTGTTTTTAATATACCCGTACTCGTATCGTTCAACTTGGTCTCCTCTCGTCGTCCTCACACGCTTGGGTACTTGGATGCGTGTGTGAGTGTGTGCTTGTGTGTGTGGTATAAAACAAATACGATTTTTATTATCAGCTCTCAACTGACAGATTGGTGTACGTGTGTCAATATTTGCATTCGATAGTTCACAATTGCTCGAAGCACCCCTTTGGGAAAGTAATAAATTCCTAGCAGATCCATTATCGCATCGAAAACTATTACGGGCGGATATAAACAAATGTCGAGGGAACGCACAATTACAAGTGAACGAACGGACGAACATCTTTCTGCTGCCAGCCCTTGAGCGAGGCAGCAAGCAATTGTGTTCCGTCGACTTCAAATATTCAATTGTTGATCATGATGAAAGATTTGGTTTATTTTTCCGGCAGTTTTGTAAACAAATTTGTCACAGCGTGTGGGAGGGGTGGACTCGATTTCCTGGAAGATGCTCATTACTGGGCACTTATTATATTCAAGTGTCAGAAGAGTTTGAGCCCTCCCTCTTCCAAACATGCGAGTATTTGGACATTCTTGAAGAAATAACTAAGACAGCTAAATGAATTTATGGACCCCTTTATCATGCACTGGGTACAGCACCCTGGTAGTTCTCCCAATACATGTGGTCATATGTGTATGCATGTGTGTGCATTTCATGACCTTCATGGTGTGGTGGGGGGAACTTCGGTCTAGTCATCAATAATGTTACATCTGTCATTTTGGTATCGGCTGTAATTATTAATGAGCTTTTAAATGGTCATGTTCCCCTCGAGACAGTAACATCGCGAGCAAGAGAGAGAGAGAGAAAGAGATATCTGTCAGCCCTGCATCATAATTAAGAGCATTTCGTATTAACCTTCGACATGATGTAGAGCAGCAACTGGCAGCAAAAACTTCCTGGCAAGTGAATGAATGTCCGCTGCCTTTAATTCTATATCATGTTTTTATGATTTTCTTGCTGTGCGTATGGGTTCATTTCAACAACTACATATACATCCATCCACACACATGTACACATACACATGTATGTGTGTCATTTTCCAGTATGTGGAAAATGACACTTTGAAAATGTCATGCGGATGGATTCCTGTACTTGTTGTAGCTCAGACAATGACACACTTGAGAAGTAGTTGAAGTTGAACAACAAACTGACAAATTGCTAGACATGAGTGTAATATTAGATCTGGAATATGTGTGTTGTTGGTCTCATGTTTGGTCACAACAAGAAACCAAGAGATTTTTCTAGGAACAGTCTCAAATCTTAGCATCACATTGCGACCATCACTTAATGTTTTTTTTTTTCGAAGACAGTCTGTGAAATTGTCCATCTACTCGAAGACAAATTGGTGCATTGTTTAATGGGTCTCACGATACTCCTATGTCAGTATTGGTGTGGGCATTGTTCAGGACCAAATTAGATGACTCACATTCTAATCTAGAACAATACTTAGGGATAACCCAAGCTTAACTATAGTAGTGAGCTTGTATTTGACCTACGTTAAACTTTTGTGATTTTTACCTTCGTTACGTTTTATTGATAATTCAATGGATCTTTGTTTAAAATAAAATTCTTTATTTGAAAAAAAATTATTATTTTCTTTAAAGCCCGTACATTCTGCAAGTTTAAGAACAGAAAAAACATTAAGCGGGTTAATCTGCTGTGTGCCTTTTTAAGGATTTTCTTTATTTGTAATCATTTGTGCAACGGTAATTTAGTGCAGCGGCAAATCAACAACAAGTGATACGTTTGTGCAACCAACTGACCATAGTAATTCTCTTCATTGGACAAATGCAATATCTTGCAAAGTGTGTTTTTAATGCCTAGACAGAACTTTTTGACACCTATGATTAGCATACTCTGCCAAATCATCATTAAAGTATCATTTTATAGCAACGCTATTAATTATCTCAATTTTCCTTGAAAGTCAGTCATTCCTTCGCTCAAGATTTGGTTGACTTTGTGATTTTAATGACTCACATCCATATGGCCGAAAACATTTTTAAATATTTTGCCATGTTTTGTTCTTTCAAATAAAAAAATGTTTTGATTTAAATTTAATTTTCCGTGTAATTTTTCACAATTTAAATTTCTTTCGAGTTTTAAAACACGTGGTCAAACGGAACAGCTTGTAAAGAAAAATGTAACAGATTTCATACCGATTCATTGACCAATCAAACACGCCTGATATATATCTTTTACAACAACATTTTATCTATCTAAACAATAAGTATTTGAAACCCTTTATTTAAAAAAAAATATTAAAATGTTTTCACCTTAACAAATATAGGTCGTTTTTATTGTTAAAAGCTTAAAAAATACTTAATTAAAATATTGAATTCACTCTTCTAAAACATTGGAATATTTACTTTTTCATAAACATACAAAAAGTTGTAACGAGTTTCTAACATTCTTTAAAATGTTAATTTGTGCGATGGTACGCTGTAAGCAGGATAACTCTAGCTGAACATTTTGAAATTACTTAAAATAATATGATTCAGTAACCACTAAGAAAACCTAATCTTAACACGCAATTAGCAAGTTATAAGTATTTATAAGTATATAAAATTGCAATGCATTAAAAGCATAAAGAAAATCGTTTAATTGAAATAGGGCTACTCTACAACGGATACAACAAAATAATTTTGAAGACAATAGAAGTCTAGTTTTAGCACGAATACCCGTATCACTTCTTGGATGGATAAGAACTTGTTATCAAACTATTTTAAATTCCATGATAAAGAGAACGAGTTCTTATCAGCAAAAATAAATAGTATAATTTATGTAAAATTAAATCGACGCGATACGAATTATCGATGACACCCTATTCCCAAATTCCTCATTAACCATTTCTGTTTTCTAAATTTTGCGAGCTAAATTCATCTGGGTTTGATACACTTTATACGGAATTAAAAATATAAATTAATAGTGTAACACAGCTTAAGAAACTGGACATAGGACATTTTATCATGATAGCAGCGATATATATTTATCATCTATGCATTTGTACGCACGAAAGCTTGTGCGTATATACGAGTATATATACGATGTAGGCAACGTGACAACTTGTAAATATGTTCTACAGCAGATTTTGGTCCATTTGTCTGGTATAAATTATATTCATTTTAACATACACACATACGGTTGGTAGTATGTGTGGCACAGTCAATCGTACGCACACATATACACATACTTACAGCGCTAAGTGATAATCAAGCATGTTAATTATTGGAAAACACGATCAAAGCCCCATCAAATGCCCATCAAATTTGCATAAAATATTGCTACAAAATACACTAATAACGCATCGCCGTACCCGAAATTCTTCAGCCCGTAAAGACTGGAACTGAATCAGTTTGAAAATGCTCGCGCTACGTGGCGAGGCGGCTGCTGATGTTCGGTATTTATCAATGTCTCCGACGTCTGGCATTAGCGGTGTGCCGAGGGAAATTCCGTCTTGATTTACATAAACGTTTGTCGACAGAAGAAAGACGATGTGCTGACATATGGTACACGCTATAAAATTTAAGACTTGGCGCATATCGGAAGCCACAAATGATGTGCTTATCAGTTTTCATGATGTTTGTGTAAAATGATTTTCGATTTTTATGTTGTTTTTCTTTGCGATAGAGATTAGCATGGTTTGTTTGCCTATGTACAAATGAACGTACATATATGACTGTACATATATATATATATATACACATGTCGGTGGGATCCTAGTTCCACTGTTTAACGCACTTTTCCGTTTGTTAGTAACACATAAGAATTTCAGTTTTTTGTATTTTTTTTTTGGTTTTTGTTTGCATCTCCTCCCTGTACTTTCATTGTCTACCATTCCTGTCTGTATAAGTATATGTAAGAGTATGTGTGTGCGTGTATGTGTTTAACTCAATAGCACTAAATATATTTTAGAATTTCCGTTTGCAAGAAAATGAATACAAAACAATGAACTCTTCTTCTTTTTTACGTTACAGATGTGCATCACACCACCCAATATCAATAATTATATCCCAGAAGCGTTCAGTTTTCTGGTGAGTGTTGAAAACTAGCAGAAACCCTTTAGAACCTGAATTGCTTCCATAAAACATACTCACTCCTCCGTCCTTCTCCTATGCCTAACAACTGCCTAAATGCGACGTTAATCATTGCCCGAGTATCGAGCCAGATCTCAACTACACGTATCACTTACAAGTTTAAACCGACCGAACATTAATTTTTGCACTTTCAGCCTTAGCCAAATTTTGCAAATGAAATTCTCATTCCGTCGGTTGTAAAACAAGTCCCTATGTCGGGGGTTTCAAGACTCGTTTTTGAATAGGATCAGAACAAAATAACTGAAATAAAAATCTTCCAGCAGAACATGAATATTACAGCATGTTCTCAGTTAGTGGAATACAGTAGATTCGTTTAGTTTTCACTTGCTTAAGTGCGAATTTCACTTACTAAGCAGCCAAAAAGTTATAGTTTTTGAGGTTTTGCTCGAGTTTGGTGTAAATAACTTCATTTAGAGCCATTCTTTTACGAGCAAATAAAAGATTTTTTTGTTGTTTATACGAGTATCTCACATACGAGTAGCAGGTACACAACGAAAAAGGTATACCATTTTCCCTCTTATGAAGTTCTGTGCGAATACAAATTCCGACTCTCTCTTCGATTTATATGTCTACAAAATTGTGACATTTAATTTAAAAAAAAAAAAAAAAAAAAATATATATATATATATATATATATATATATATATATATATATATATATATATATATATATATATATATATATATATATATATATATATATATATATATATATATATATATATATATATATATATATATATATATATATATATATATATATATATATATATATATATATATATATATATATATATATATATATATATATATATATATATATATATATATATATATATATATATATATATATATATATATATATATTTATATATATATAATATATATTTAATAAATATATATAACAATAACAATATAATATATATTGTGTAGAAGATAAGAAAATTTGCCATACGAGTCATGCAAAAGTTTTTGTGGCAGCTAAGTTAAAACTACTGTTCTACATTCTTCTGGTACTCAGTTCTGTGCATGAAAAACTTTGCATTTCAAATGTGTGGTTTACCCAAAGTATTAATAATATAAAATACACACGCAGAAAAAAGTATGGTTGTGGTGACAATATTCGAAGAGGATCATACTATTGTTGGGTATATGGTTGTGCCACAACAATATTATGATCCTCACAACAATAGTATTATTCGCACACAACCATACTATGATCTTCATAGCCATAGTATGATTCACACTCAACCATACCAATATCTTCACAACCATATTATGATCCTTACAACCATAGTATTTTTCTCAAACAACCATAGTATGATCTTCACAACCATAGTATCATTCACACGCAACCATGCTATTATTCATACAACCATAGTATGATTCACTCAACCATATTTTGATCCCCAAAATTATTTATTAGGATTGAGTAATGTTGTTATTCAAAAATAGAGATTTTAATCAAGCAAGTTATTTTAAATTTCATTACAATTAGTTCATAGCCAAATTTTAGGACTTGCTTTTATTGAACATTTCATTCAAGAAACAAAAATATATATTCCAACGGCAGTCGAAAATACTTTTAGTTGCCAGCTGGGGAAAATGCTACTTCACCACCCGTATACCCCAAGTAACGAATGTGATTAAACCATGATCAACGGCTATATATTTAAGTGCAGTCAGATTTTAAAAACACGAGAGCCAATCGGCAGTAGAGTATTTCACCAAACAAAATAAGCACAATAAAAATCCCTCGAACGACCTTCCGATTGTTGTTTTTTAAAATGGACAACAACCATGCACTGTATCGTGTGCATGTGTTTTTTTTTGGTATACAAAAAAAAACATACGCACACACATATATGTGTGATCTATAAAACCTGTTTCGTTATGTTTATAGTCGCAACCATACGGTATGATTGCCACTTACGTTTATTGAGAAGAATAATTTTAAAAGCTCTGGCTTAATATAAGGGTGTTTTCGTTATTCGTCACATTGCAATTTTTAAGCTTTTTTCAAACAATGGCTCGTAGTGTACTGGCGATGGCCTTTTAGCGATAGAAGATGGGTGCAATCCATTTTTAATGGTGAATGTTCGGGATAATGTAGCAAGTGCTAGAATAGGGTCGCATATTGTTACAATGTGGAAGATCCATCAAACGTTCTTATCTTTTGCGTTCGATACCCAAACAACTGTTGCCATTTGAACAAGTTTAGAGTTAGACATAACTAAAAGTGCGCACACATCTGTGCATGCATACATATGTACATCCATTTGTTTGTAAGCGTACATGTGCATATTGAAGTATTTCTTTTGGGGAAGAGGTCGTTATCACAGCCACCTACTTGGCGATACCATTTTGTGGCAGCGAAATATTAGCATGACTCGTTCGTTCGTTCGCACATCTGCCATCCCAAGGAATATTACATATTGGAACTTCAGATGCTTGTTTTTTGCTGTGTGAAAAGCTGACAGACGGACCACCAGACGATGGCTTAGGTAAAGAAGATCGGTGGGGGGGGGGGGAGAATGGACGGACGGAGCGACGCAGTGTAGATACATGCCGCCGACATAAATGTTTGTATAGCTGTGGGTTTAGTGGCTCAGTTTGCATTGGGGGTGGGTGGAGTATTGGAGATTATTTCATTTGTGCTGTAATGTCGAACAGAGTGTTTGCTGATTTTCAAAATATGCGCATTTTCAATGATGACATCTTCCCTTTGTACGGCACAAAGCATAGTCACAGTCACTGCTAAATGCATGCATATTTATGAAATGAACACTTTGCTAGAAGTGAATACATAATAAAAAAAAAAACAAAAACAGAAAAATATCAAACTTTCCAAATTGTGAATAGAAATAATCTCTAGAGATTATGTTGCGGACGCCTCGAATAGCTTGTCGTTCGGTCGGTCGTTATCTTTACGCAGTCATTGATGCGGGTTTGAGGGGATGCGAGGAGCTCGGACAAAGTGAAAAGATATTGAGTTGAAAAACAGTTGTGTCCTTTTTATTCCCAATTCCATAACGAAGTTGACTTGGTTATGACTGATTTCATTACCTGCCCATCCACATCCATATACATACTACATACATACAAATATTAAGAATATTTTTTGATAGCCTTGTTAACATTTTGCGTTGTTTCTCCCTTTCTTTTTGTTTTGTTTTTAGTGTTGGAACAACTGCGATCAACAATTGGGTCCATTCGCTTTGAATATAAACTCTGCGTTGCGACAGGGCTCGCTGGTGATAACAGACATTGCCTGGGATCAAGCCATCACGAATGCATCAAAGCAATGTCTGGTTACTTGGGAGGTCTCTGGAGGCGGTCTAATGGGCAACCTATTGACTGATAGTTCTACTGTTGAATTATCCCTCTGGTCAGATACTGTGTATCACGTACAAGTTACGTGCAAGCATAAGGTAGGTTGGCATCATACACTCATACATACACTCACTCACACACACACTGTACTGTTGGCGATCTGGCGGAGCTTGCAAATGCGCACTAGCGCCATCATCAACGTCATAACTTGGTTTTGGTGATGGCTGCTTCATTAGTGCAGACATCTTCTGCCGCCGCCGTTGTTGCAGATTGCTGTCCCTGCCGTTCGGCTCGTAGCGAGCCGAACTAAGTTCCATCCATAAGCATCTGGCCACAAGGCGGCCAGACAGCTAATATTGCAAACAATGTAACTTTACTCGATGTTTTCGTCGCATCGCAGCATTTCCTCGCTCCGGCGATCGTGATCATCTTGGGCATCCATTCCAAATGCAAACATGAGTGTCTTTTGGAAAGCTCTCAATATTGAATCGATGCTGTGTTGGGTTTTTCCGTGCGAGACCACCAAACGTTTGCCTCTGGACTGCGTGTACTCGTATGTTGGAGCAGACATACATACTCGTTGCTCTAGCAAGCTCCAAACAGGTAGTGTGAAAGCCTAGGTAATTGGCTAATTACACCAATGTTTCTCTAGCTGTTGACAGTTTTGTTACGGACCTTGAGCATGCTTGGCAAAACAGCCAAACAAAAAACGAACTGGTCACAGTCACTTTGTGTGTCTGCATGTTGCATGATGGCATGCAATATTATGAAGCAGAAATTCAGAAATGCCTGTACTTCGACAACTGCCATTGGAGGGGGGCTACTTCATCAGTATTGACTTGAGCATCGTATACCGCTTTCAAGCGGTGCCTGCTGCTGTTGTCCGTCCGTCCGAGTCCGTCTGTTCGATGCGTGCCTTGGATTGGTGGGACCTGCGTTTTCGACATAAACACGCAACGGTTTCTACATAATATGATTTACTAACTAACATGGGGTAACGTCTTGAACATGGGCGTAGATTACTGGTGGCTTTTCTTGGCTTCACTCCAAGTGGTCGAATGGAAACAATCAGTTAACCTTGACAGTGTTAATTGATATGTTGTACAAAACATATTTGATTAGCTTGAGTGTGCAAGTCGAAAATGCAATTTACTGACATGCGTCTTTCTCTTCTTGTATCTTTTTAGGAAACTGGTGGCATGCGTCGATCGTTTAAGTTGATCGTCGATACCCACAAATTGGGCGATAGTTCCGCTACAGGCATGCAGGCCATATCAATGGAGAATCAGTTCGGCAACAAACATCTTCCGCCCGTTTATGGCGCCGACACCGTTCCCACTTCATCCAGTGAGGCGGATTCGCGTATGCGCATTCTGAAAGACAGCTCCAAGGACTTCTTAGCGCCGTACAATCCCAGCGTAAACACCAAAGCGAAAGCTCCTAGCACTAAGCACCTAACACCCGAGTCTGCAGAGAATGAAGTCGTACCCAGTGACAGTATCTTGCGGACAAAACTGATTGGCGTGCCAACCAGAGCCGAGTCGTCGAGCTTCGCCAGTCACTCCCTCATCATGGCTGTCTTCGGCTCTGTCATACTCTTCATGGCCCTCGTGGCGATGTACCTGATAATGCGTCCAGGACGTAAAGAAGTACCTGCGGTTGTTTGCCCCATCGACAAGCAAGTCCTGATACAGACTGAAATCCTGCCAAACCACACACCTCTGCAGCCAGCGCCAGTGGCGAAAGTAGCAGTCGCTGAACAGCGTCCGACATTGCACGTGTAAGCCATGCACGACGATGCTGCAGCGTGCTGCTGCTGGTTGTACAGTGTAAATATTTTTCATTTCTGTGTGATCATTTGTAAATACGTAAGCACTAAGTCTAGTGTACATATTATGTTTGCTTTCTTTTCGTCGGGGGCGTGTAAAGTGTAATGCTCAATAGTGGACAACCGGTCCAAATAACCTGACAGCGCTAACTTGTACGCGAATACTTATAGCTTTTTGTTGATTTATTTTAAGCTTAGCCTTAGCATAGGATTACGTCTCCGCAGCGTTCATCGAATTAGTGAGTGAGACATTTGTGTGCGTGTGTGTGTGTGTCAACTAGACTATAAGATATCTAGTCCATTCAGTATGTGTGCGCGTGTGTGACGAAAATGAATGCATGTTTGATTGTATATGTGAGTCGTTTAAGTTTAAGGAACCCCCATAGCCCCTCCCCCAGATGCCTGTGCTTAGAGGTATGCTCCCTACTCCCAGTGTCCCCATATTTCGTATCAGTTTTTTTTTCGTTTGCAGCACACTTAGCCTTTGCTTCCGTTTGCTGGCAACTTCTGTACAAACTTATGAACCCATGAAAGAAATCAAAAATATCTTCCAATTATTAAAGCGAATTCGAAGAATACATACTAACATACATACATACATACGTGTACAATTAGATACATACGCGAATCGACCGATCATCCCTAGCAGTAGGCATCGCAAGTACTCGTAGTATCTATCGTAGCATCTTTTTAATGTAAAGCAGGTAAGCGGACGCGCTCCGCAAGTGTAAATACAGCCCAAACAGATACGGTAACACGCAACTCTTCTGTAACTTAAAATACAAATTAGTACGTAACGAACGAATGTCACATTTAACGAAATGTCTACGTGTGTTCCAAACAATTCAAGCAATCATCGCCGCCACCAGGTACTCCACAAATACATAACTACGAACCCATTCAAAATAAGACGCTCAACAAACGTTTCGGTTTCTGCTTATGTTTCTCCGCACGGAGACCTAAGGAGGAGACACACGTTCCAAGACTGACTGATACCCCTAATTTACTCGTATGATGTAGGACGTCCCATTGCCAAACCTATCCTTTCGCCTGTACATACGTTTCGCTTCTCTCGTGGCCCAGGCTTAGTTCAAACCGAATCCAAGTTTAATAACAGACTACTAACCTACTTTAGTGTAAGCGTAAGCGTAAGAGTAAGCGTAATTCATGTTTCATCAACAAACCCATTGTAATTAGTAGTTATATTGTACCTAAATATTATCAAATTGTAACATTAATACGAGTAAAAATAACACAAGAAAACACACTTAAACATTACAAACTGAATAAAGAGAATATTTGAAAATCCATAAAAATGAAATGTGTATTATTTTTTGTTTTGCATGTCGAATATAGCTCAGGCGTATATGCGAAGAACGAAGAAAGCCCTAGGATCGATTATGAAGATATTCCCAGGCCAGGTGCAGCAGAATCTCGCCAAAAAAAAAGTTTCTACGAGTATGAAAAGTGTGTACACAACGCATATCTTAACAACGACCAGGTTCAACAGCAAAACATAAAATGATGTCACATGGACACACCGCATTCTGTAATCAAAGTACAGGCGCAAATATGAACCGATTTCGGTAAAGGACGAACCATTACGAACAATTACAGAACTCTTAAAGCCGCATATTCATCCGATTTTAACCAAATTTTTAACCGAGCATTTTGTGTGACCGTTACCAATCGCTGCTGAAATTTGTCCATATCGGTCGAAGTTTTCAAAAAGCTCCCTCCCGACTTGAGGTCCTGGAGCTCTAAAAGTAACGAATTGTATCCGATCACGCCGAATTTTGCATAGTACGTTATGAGCGACCATTTGGTAACTGTGGTGAAATTGGGCCATTTTCGTATAGCCCCCTTACAAAGGTCCTTACCAATTTCAGCACAAATATTACACTCAATTTGTACCAAATTTCGCACAAAGCATAACAAGTGGCAAACATATATATCCAGTGAAATAGGAGCGTATCGGTTCATGTTTTCGAATAGCTCCTACACAAGGGTCCTTCCGATTTCAGGTGCCACATCTCTAGAAGCCACATATTACTTTAGATCACGCCTAAATTGTGCATGGTACGTTATGAGTGACCATTTATTAAATGTGGTGAAACTGGACAACGTGGGTACATCTTTTCGTGCAGCACCTACACGAATATTCTTCTCGAATTCAGAATCGGGAAGGATCTTCGATTATTTCAGATCCAGCATTATCTTAAATGAGCGACGAAAAATTAACTTTGAAGTATTAAGTGCTTTACTCTCAAAGTATCACAGTAGTGTAGAGTATCTTACAGTCGGCCACGACTGCCTAACGACTTTCATTACTGGTTTAATACCTAATCCACTTCATCTTTATATAAAGATGAAGATGGGAAATATGCCACTTATCGATTACGGTAATTTTGAGTAAAACGACTTAGCAAAACTCCAAATAAAAAATGACTTAACTCAATGATAAAAGCGTACTTGGTGTACATGGAATAGTATTGATTAAGTATTTTGTATTTCGAATCTAGAGTAATAACTAATTTAAATAGGGTTTTTTCACTCGAGTTTTCTGTTAGTTACAGACAGATATAGGTTTCGACTGGATAAACACACTTTCTGTTAATAGCACCAGCATTCTATGATCTTGGAGGTTACATCGTTCGAAATGTCACAAGACGATAGCTACGATAATATTAAGAAACTTTCTACTGTATTTGGTTATAAGAACCATATACGGTTAAATTATTAGCTGTCGCAGCTTTTGGTTATAGCACCCAACTAAATATGAAGTACATGTTACTTAGGTACCAATTATTGGTGGTAACAACAGATAAGTTCTAAGTGACCTAGTTTTTAAAAATTATTGAAAAAAGTGGGTAATTCGCGTTTTGGTAATAAAAATGTAACTTCTTTTCACTAATTGTTCCCTATCTTCGAAGGGGACAATTTCGGGTTAAAAAAGTTACCCCAAAACAATGTATCTTCAAGAGATTTTAAACAAAAACAATTATATCACATTTTTTTCAAAAATCAATATTTTTAAAACAGTTGCTACAACCAAAGTATATTTGGTACAAACATATTAGAGATAAGAAACCACACTTAATAATTAAAAAAAGATAGTGCATCAGCTCTTAAAATGTATAAGATACTATTCGACAAAGCTAAAAATTACATGTCACTTTTTCAATTTTCAAAACCTAAAAAAAGTGAAAATCATCAATAAAGAGAAAAGGGCATTTTCGAAGTAAATGAAGAAGTCTTACAAGCCAGGTATTTTACAAGGATCCGTAGGCCACTTTTTTAGTTATACACTCGTAAAGTTGTACACGCAGAAAAAAAGTATGGTTGTGGTGACAATATTCGAAGAGGATCATACTATTGCTGGCTATATGGTTGTGCCACAACAATATTATGATCCTCACAACAATAGTATTATTCACACATAACCATACTATGATCCCCACAACCATAGTATGATTCACACTCAACCATACTATGATCTCCACAACCATACTATGATCATCACAACAATAGTATGATTCACACTCAACCATACTATTATCTTCACAACCATATTATAATCCTCACAACCATAGTATGTTTCTCATACAACCATAGTATGATCCTCACAACCATAGTATGATTCGCACGCAACCATACTATGATCCCCACAACCATAGTATGATTCACACTCAACCATACTATGATCCCCAAAATTATTTATTAGGATTAGGTAATGTTGTTATTCAAAAATAGAGATTTTTATCAAGCAAGTTATTATAAATTGCATTACTATTAGATCATAGCCAATTTTGAGGCCACGTTTTTATTGAACATTTCATTCAAGAAACCAAAATATATATTCCAACGGTCAAAAATACTTTTAGTTGCCAGCAGAGGTGAATGCTACTTCAGCATCCGTAGACACCAAGTAACGAATGTGATTAAACCATGATCAATGGCTATGTACTTAAGTGCAGGCAGATTTTAAATAAACGAGAACCAGTCGGTATTATAGTATTTCACCGAACAAAGTAAACACAATAAAAATCCCTCGAACTACCTTCCGATTGTTATTGTTTTTTTAATGGACAGCAACCATTCACTGTATCGTGTGTATGTGTTTTTTTTTGTATATCAAAAAAACATACGCACACACATACATGTATTCTCTACAAAACATGTTTTGTTATGTTCATAGTCACAACCATACTGTATGATTGCCGTAATCATATTTTTGTTAACGTTAATTTTAAACAACAATACTTTTGTTGCACTAACCATGTTTATATGGTTGCTACAACCATATTTTCATTTCTAAATTTGGCAATAATACTATTGTTACATTTCAACAATAGCAATATTGTCGCAATCATACTATTGTCAAAATGAAATTCAAAAAACAATACTATGGTTGCGACGATCATGCTTTTATTGGAGAGAACATATTATTGTTGCGGTGACCATAGTGTAACCATATCTTTTCTCTGCGTGTATATTCGTGACGCTTGAAGGAAATTCTCTAAAACGTTGTCGAGAGTTTCGCATTTAAGTCCTGATTAATTTATAAGTACATTAGCTGGTCCTTCATGTAGGCGATTAGGTTGTTATATATGTATATTATAATAGAAAGTATTATATCGTCCCTTATTCGTAGGAAGGACGGCGCGCAGTGGTCCAGGTTCGATTTCCATCGGCCAAAATTCTATAACTTTTGTTATAGAACTAGTTCATCTAAATCTTCTAATCTCTTCCTTTAAGAAATAAAAACCTAGGTCGTAGCGGTTATTCACAAACCATGGTGCAGTTTTGGACAGATACCTCTGTAAAATTTCCAAGTTTAAATTGCTGCATGCTCCCCATAATTCAATCCCATAAGTCCACACAGGCTTCAAAATAGTTTAATAAAGAAAAACTTAATTTTCAAAGCTTAATTGTGATTGAGGGCTAAGAAACCAGAAAAATTCTTTTGGTTTTTAACTCAACTTCCTTTCTTTTAATATTTATATATTCTCTACAGTTAAGGCGTTGATGATGATTGTCTGTGTCCAAGATATTTTACGTGATTAGATTTTGGAATCATAGCGCAGTTTAAAGTGATCTAGATTGTTGTTTCAAATATATAATATGTTTGTGAAACCATTTATGTTCCAATTACATATACATATGTAATTGGCTCATCAATGTATTTGCATAACCATTTTTTTAATATATCTTTTTCTCGGTATAACAAGAAGAATTTAAAAGCTGTATAACTAATAAAGTTGTCGGAAAAATGTTCGTTCAACATTAGATTAGTGCCCGTAATTTCAAGAAGTAGGTAGGTAATTTATGCCAGCTTAAAATTCTGCAGTGATATGAATGAAAAATGACTGCAAGCATACTAACGTTTGGGTGCTAACAAAAATATGTTTCTGTGTACTGAGTATATGGAGAAAACAATTTTCCATCGTCTTGACGGTGAAAGATTCTGTTAGCGAATTCAAGCCAGTACCAGTCGTCGACGAAGGAGTAGAATGTCAATTAACTAGCTTATATGACAAGACTGCACTTCCGAACCTTAAAAATAATAAGGCTGCAAAGATTATTCGCGGCTGGAGGGATCATTGATTAAAAGCATTAGCTTATATGTGGTTACAAAGTCCCACATATCATAAGATGGTAGCTTCGATAATGTCCGGGACGCACAAGTTAATAAATCGGAACCTAATTTAGTGATCCGATTGGTTACTAAAACTGGTGGTTATGACAACCAACCAATTCTGAGGTACATGTTGCTTTGGTACTTATAATTGGTACCAAGAGTTTAGTTATTTGTAGTAACCAATTGTCGTGAAGTTCACTGTTGTAACATTTAATGTGTTATTACAACAGCAGAATATAAAAGCTATAATAATTTATTGATTCGTATTGCTACAAAATGTTCATCATAACAAATTAATTAATATTTGTTTAGGTTTGACTGTATACCAATCGATTAATCTATCTTCAGGAGTGTAAGAAAACAGGTTTTGTCTTTGATACTCGTACAAATTTTAATTTCTTCGTTGAACCAGTGCCGCATTTGGATTTTTAGAGCGAAAGCTCTTTTGTGGTGGTAAGGGTATTTCGTATGTTCCACAGCTACTTCAATTCCACTTACTAAAAGTTATAGAGCTATATACTTTATACTAACATCCGATGGATTACTCGAGGTACATGGAACGATTCTCTTCTCAATGTGTAAGTTTATATTCGGATCTACCTGATTTATGAGATAAGATCAAAAATTGGTAGTGTTCGCCTTGAAACAATGCGATTTCTCTTGTTATCAGTGACTTTGTAAATGAGAAGTTCACATGTTTTGAACATACAGAAATTTGTATAAATAGCATGCCACATGCATCTGTTGCAGTTAACAAACGTTCGTGGTTATTACAACCGAATTAAAAACGTTCTTCGAACCAACAATCTATAACACCAATACATGTACAATTTTAGTTCCAATAATCATTCTAATTAGTTAGGGATACTGATACTTTCCTAGTTCTTACTTACCCAATTAACATACGGACATGGATAGTGCCAGCAACCACTAACATTCGCTTTGGAAAAAATTCTGTTGTGGCTACAAATCAGTTTTCTGTGTGTAAGAAAGCGGGTTAAATTGACATATGACCGAGCGGATTATGCCTGATAGCTGAATCGATTTAAAATATTCGATACAGTCCCGGTACAGAATACCAAAACTCAGTAAGATTCTACAACTCAAGGACAATTTTAATACTTTTGGTAGGTCCCAACTGAATTGAGGGAACTTCCCCATTAAATGCTAAAGAGAAACATGGAAAAGGGCGACGCAAACCAAAAGGTTGAAGACCAACTCGCTGACCGTGGCTGTCCGCTGCTCTGAATATAAGGCCGAGTGAGTTTTAAAGAGCCAGTTTGGGTGGCGTAGCAACTCATGCTGATTGTTCAAAGGAATTAAATAAACGAGAAAATATCTGTTAAAATAATGCATAAATTAAGATGACATTACACACACATGCACATGCATACGGACACAACGAATGGGTTTTGCATCCGTCAAAAAGTCATCATAGGGTGGCAGCCGCAGCTCGCAGCTGCTGCCAATGAATCTCGCAGCAGTGGCTCGTTTCCATTATGATTGTGTTATTTGTTACTATAAAGACGGCAAAGTAGCGGAATCGCAGCCATTAAAGCCTCTTCACATCGCCATAAAAAGCTTCTAAAAACAATTTACGCAATTGCATCAACAAATAAAAAAAAAAACGAGAACGACAACGTCGGAGGCAACGGAACAAAAACCAAACGCGAAGACAAAGAGCAGGGAATGGCTGAATTGGCGGAACGACAGCGCACAGGACATGCTTTGGCTGTGCGGGCAGCATTGGCGCGTATGCCTTCATCGGCATTGCTGTGGATGCCAGTAGATGTGAAAGTGGCGATGTCGGGGGCTGTGGCTGCTGTTGAACTTACCGCGGCTAATGTTGATGCGGCTCCAGCTAGAGTACACAGCCGCATATTCACATTGTCTATGTTTCGGATACAGTGCGTGGGAGTTGGGGGATCTATTTTTCTTTAATTTAAATTTGTTTTTATTGTATTGTGATGGAAAAAAGAAGAAAAAAAACAAAACACTTCAACACTCCAGCATTCAGTGTACCGTTAATGTCATTGTAAAATATACAAAAAATCTTTAAAAAATATATTCCGCAAATTCAATGATGCTGTGGATTGTGTCCGGGGACTCATGCATACATCATACCCACACACACACTCACATTATTTTATTTGTACGTACTCCCCTCCTGGTACGCTGCTTTTAGCCGTGTATTTCAACACTAGCCCTTAAGGGATTTTCCAGGATTTTGCATTTGAATAAATCGACAAGGCACATCCGAAACAACAACATCACCAAATCGGGATACAAACAAGCGCACAAGGGGGGCTGTGCCGGGCACTAGGGCGAGCGAAGAAGGTATGCGACAAATACGAACACACATTTTCAAATTGAAATGGAAAAAATTCCAAAAAAAAACATAAACACTCGTACAACCGCAGCAACCTCAATCCCTAGAAAGCTCTTGTATGTGTGTGTTTGCATGTTGCTGATGTTGTTGTGGCCATTGTTGCAATTTCTGTTGTTTTTAAAACAAAAAATCCCTTTTGAAAAAATAAATGAGTGACGGAACGAAAACAATTTTGCCCAAATAAAAAAATATCAATTCTTTCCAAGTCCACGCAAGTAAAAACTATTCACTGGCGGCCCACGCGCACGCACCCTCTATGAGCATGAGACCAAAGCAAACAAGTTCGCACGAACATTGCAGCCTGTTGACGCTTTGATAAGAACGGCAACACAGCACAACCAACATCAGACAGCCACTAAAGCCTCGATATGCCGTGGCCAAAAATTCACTAGTTTTCAGTGACAACCACAACAACAAATCGTCCATTTCAAATGCCATTCTGGAAAATGCGAATGCAGACACTGTGTGTGTGCGTATCCAAACAGCACCCAGGGTTTATATGGTGAAAGGTCCCCTACTCGCATACGTACTCCTTTTGCTCCCGAATCAGGTTATAGCGATATCAGGCAACAAAAAGTCGACTAAATTAACCAGTCAACCACCCAGTTGGAAAATATGCAAGCCTACTCAAAAGAGACCTTCTAATAAAAAGAGACCTTCTAATTCTAAGTCGATTTTAATGGGTAATCCGAGTAGAGATACTTTTTGCAATAACCTTTTTTTGAAAGATCACGTGTGAGTCGCGTCATGCTGTCATGTTATTTTTGTTTAGTATTGTTTGGCATTTCATCATGGAAATGCAAACAATACAATATCACGCGTGTCATTCGCCAGTTACCAGTCGAAATGCTCGAACGAGTCATCTAAAATTGGACTCAACGGATGGACCATCTGAGACGTAGCCGCGGCCAACATTTGATTCATATAATCTTCAAGAAATAAATGCCAAAGAATGTTCTTTCAATTGATAATAAAAAAACGTTCAAAGTCACTTTATGAAATCTTGTCATTTAATTTCAATAATTTGGTAAGAAATAACCTACAGTCATTAAATAAACATACAACGAAAACACATTTAAAAACTGGCAATCCTTAAATCTGAAAACGAATACGTCTCCTTGAATATTTTTAGTTAATCTTTTCTTGACCTAGGGCCAAATTCATAAAATTTTACTGAAGGTTTAACATTCAAATTTCCTTTATAATAATGTTCTTTAAACCTATTGTAAGTTTTTATGAAAATAATGGCAACATAATGGCCAGTGGCTGTAGCTTTGCTGCGTATGAACAAACATCGTCGCTATTTTCGGACATTTTTTTTGACAGACCTCACCAATTCTGCTCGAAAGCATGTTCGAATGCACATAAGGCAGTAACGTACTTATAAATGATCCGAATTTTTATGAAATAAAACTATCGTAGTGTGATGGGAGTGTGCACGACTTTCATGCCAGTAAATCCAGGTTCGATCAGGCAAGATCGTCTAACAATTTTTCAACGGTGGATTTTCACCTAGTAAATGCCGGTATTATTATTTAGGCCACGTCAAATTTCTCTATTAAATACATTCGACGTTCGGATCAGGCGTTTAACAATGGGTCCTGGTCAGTGAGTATAATTATTGAATCGTGCCCAACTCACTGATTGTAGAGCAGTTCCCCTTAGTTCTTAATTTGATGTTGAGTGACTTAAGTAAGTAAATCTTTTTTAGATAAGAAAACGAACAACCCATATTACATATGATTTTCATAATATGATTTTGTTCCTTTAAAAGTTTGGAAATGTATTATTTTTGGCATTCACCATTTTGCAATGGTCTGAGTCCTGAAAACATTGCCCAAGCTCCAATGATTGGTTCTCCCGTGCCTTGAATTTTGACGTGAAACCTGTCAACTGTTGTTGTTCCATGCACCATAATAAATGCATAAAATCCAGCGTCACGCTCTTGTTTCCTAACATTTTCACCGTTTGTTTTTTTTGGAATAAAAAAAATTCCACAAAATTGGTTTTTGACAAAACAAAAGTGGACAATTGCACATTGTGCCTACACAGATAAGCCGCGCATAACATTCCTCGTAATCCAGTGTAGCTGAAGGACAAAACTTCAAAAGAGATTAAAGCCTCATAGCAGTAGTATCGCTCTAATTAAAAACCGTAAAAATTAATTAAGGGTATTCGCTGTGTCATAATGTCAATATGCTGATAATTCGCCGGATTTTTACCAAAAATACGGATAAAGGTAATCTTTATATTTGCGTCTCATATAGTCCACCAAATATAAGTTATGACTTATATTTTCGTCATATTCAAAATATTTCGCATTTAGGTGCTATGATGATATATGCTGTATCTTGGGCGATTATAATTTAAATAGCATTATTTGGAATACTGGTAGGACCACATCATGCTGCCTTGGAAATTGAAATAGATTTTTATGAATATCTAAATCATCGAATATAATTACGACTGTAAGTATAATTCTTGCAAATTTGAACTTATTAATTCCTTAAATTCTGATATTTATTGGGATACTGCTTTAGATAGTAGTACGAGTATTGTGTTTATCTGTTATGAAGAGTTTTTAAAAATTGTTTAAAATATTTTCGTAAACAATATTCTACTTTCTAAGCATAGGGTCTAAAAATTACATCGGTTGGCTTAAAAAAGTTGAAAAAAAAATTAAGAAATAAAGATTACAAGAGATTCAAATCGAATGGTAGTGGGAACAATTTGCATTTGTATTTACGATTCATGAAAGAATTAATTTTTTGAATAAATTTCTATATGGGTTAGAATCAATTAAAAGCAAACCGGAACATAATTCTGGTCTTCCATCATCGAAGATATACAATAATATGACTTTAAGGATTTCTTGCTATAAAATTTACGTTGTAGACCTTTTGCAATTCATTACAACCATGCTTATAACGTTGCTACAACCATATTTTCATTTCTAAATTTGGTAATAAAACTATTGTTACATTTCAACAATAGTAATATTGTCGCAATCATAGTGTTGTCAAATCAAATTCAAATAATAATACTATGGCTTCGACAAACATGCTTTTATTCTAGAGAACATATTATTGTTGCGGTGACCATAGTGTAACCATATCTTTTCTCTGTGTGGAAACTGCTTTTAATCAAATTGTACCGTATACCGTACTTATTTCTTTTCCTGGATATTATAAACGAGGATATTGTTTCAAATATAGCGTATTACACTTTAAATTTCATAAAGATTTATATGAAAATACTGTAATTCTTAAATACTATTAATAAAAATTAATTTTTTTCAGTTTTTAAACTTTATTCAAAAGTGGGAAATGGCTACTATTCTCCTGGTTTACAAATGTGGGCCAAGAAAAAAGTTTAACAATAATAGACATATCTCTAAATTGCCTAATAATGCAAAGCTTTTTGTAGTATACAATAATGTAGTATACAATAATTTTTAGTGTTAAATGTCAGGTTCTTACGAATCACTGTATTAACAATTTTAAAAAGAGTGGTCAAGTTGATGCTATCTATATTGATTTCCCAGAAGATTTTTGAAAAGTTCCTTATAATATATTAATATATAAATTGGGCAAGATTGGCTTTCATTCCAAAATTCTTGATTGGTTTCGTACAAACCTTTTCAGTAGACATTGTTTAATTACTTTTTAACTGTAAGATGAATTTAGATGAATTTGTTGTAATTAATATTACATTTTTGGTGTAGCTATTATGTAAGGAATTTATCTCTACACACAGAAAAAAAAATCAGTTGGAAATCAGTCCGAACTACAAAAATTCGGTTGTATAAACCGAATTTCTGCTGCAGTAACCAACATTCCATAGTAATGTTGGTAACAAGGTTCGAAGTATAATATGATGGTTGCTACAACCATTTAACGTAATTCACAGCCAAGTACACAGTTATACATACGGAATTCAGTTTAACTATTGGTTGCGACAACTGGCGGTTATGGCAATCAATCAATTGTTATGTAAATGTTACTTTAGTATTAATAATTGGTGGTGACAACAGATTAAATTTTTGTAGTGACCAAACCCTGTTTATCGGATATAGTTACCCTATTTTATCGGATATAGTTAATATAGTTTTATCGGTTATATTCACAACAAAAACTTTTTTTTACGACGAAACCATATTTCGAAATCCCCGAAAAATTTATAACAAAAATAAACAGGTAGACAGTTTAGGTTTCTTGGGTTCGGCGTTAAATGCTCCCAAACGATACTGCAGTAGAAATAAACGAACTATAAAAAAAAGCCTTAGCTTTAATTTATCGACATAACTAAGACTTGATCAAAATTTTTGCCGTAGAAACCCCTTCTTATTATTCAAAACAACAACCAAGTTTTTTTGTGGCTTCCCATTCTTCCCGAGTTACGGCTTCCAAAAGCTTGCCAATAAAAAAGCTTGTAATACGTTAAAATATTAAATTTTTTTAAAAAGTACTTATAACCATCTATACGAAATTTACAAATTAGTTTCAATAATAATCTCGGTCTGTTAATCCGTATTTCTAAAAACGAATACGTCTCCTTGCATATTTTTAGTTAATCTTTTCTTGACCTAGGGCCAAACTCATAAAACTTTACGGAAGGTTTAACATTCAAATTTCCTTATAATAATGTTCTTTAACCCTATTGTAAGTTTTTATAAAAATAATGCAAAATAATAGCCAGTGGCTGTAGCTTTGCTGCGTATGAACAAACGTCTTCGCTATTTTCGGTCATTTGTTGACAGGCCTCACCAATTCTGCTCGAAAACATGTTCGAGTGCAAAGCTTGCCAAAAAAAAAGTTAGCAAGGCGGTAAAATATTAATTGTTTTTAAAAAGTACTTATAACCAACTATATCAATTTTACAAATTAGTTTCAATAATCATCTTAATCTGTATAACCGATACTTGTTTTACTCAACCGAATGTGTCAGTTCCATCTACCGAAAATTGCTGTCATTCCATTCAACATTCGGTTGTAACGATGGAATACATGGATAGTACTTGCAAACACCAACATTCGGTTGGCAAAAAATTCGGTTGTGTCAACAAATCTGTTCTCTGTGTGTACAGACGTAATAAATGAAACGAAATGAACCTTGCAAAGGTGTTAGAACTAGCAATTTTCGCACGATCCTCATTAAATTTGGCAAACGTACATTTTTTGACCAAGGACGAGCTATTAAAATTAAGGAAAATCATTTCACATTTAAATATGGCTCCCACACGCATATGTGTGTTCATCAGACTTGCTCTCTCGTATTGCATTCTATATTGATGCAGTTATGTAAAAATACAGTAAACTCTTAATAATAGGAGTGATTTATTTTATAGTTAAAAAAAGCATTTATTAAAAATGTTTTAGTTATAATAATCTAAATTAGTTTGTTTTGAACTGAAATTGAATTGAATTTACATATAAAAAGTACTATTATTACGTAGGATTCGTAATAATAACATCGTCAAAAAACGATTTTGCCAGTATGATCGCCGTAATCATATTATAGTCAACAAAAAACCCATAAAACAAAATTTTTGTCTCACCAACCACATTTATATTTTTAAATTTGGCAATAGTACGATTGTAACATTTCAACAATATTAATATTGCCGCAATCTTACTATTGTCAAAATGAAGTTCAAAAAACAATATTATTGTTGCCGTGACCATATAGTAGCCAAATTATTGCTCTGCGTGTTGTGACGGTTGGTAT
Source organism: Hydrotaea diabolus (assembly GCA_963513945.1). Taxonomy (NCBI): domain Eukaryota; kingdom Metazoa; phylum Arthropoda; class Insecta; order Diptera; family Muscidae; genus Hydrotaea; species Hydrotaea diabolus. Next base: position 195,886,088 of record OY740718.1, on the reverse strand, counting down.
TGAAATTGGGAGAAATCGGTATAAGTTCTGATACAGTTCTGATTGGCTTTTTGGCGTTAAAAAACACTAAGAATATAGTAAGTGTAGTACTATTTTAGAGATTTTAGCATGTGGTACCATGTAGTGTGCATGAGAATTATGTAGTCAGTCACGCCTGTCTTACGACTTTCCCTAATGGATTTATGCCATGGATTGTTTATACTTCAAAAGACAGCTCTGCCGATGGTTCTGTCAGGAAATGTGAAAATATTACAATTGCAATGTGTCATGTGAGTACCCTTAATGTGTACATGCGCTGATTAGTTTTGGTTGGCTTATAACATTTTCGGCCTACAGCCACTCATATTTCCGATTCGAATCGAATTCAATGTGTACTAACTAATTTTATGGCAATTTAAAATTGGACTTTTGCATGTTTACGAACGCATGCATAGTAGGTATGTAAGTATTTTTTGCAATCGGCAAACATTTTCTAGTCGAGCAAAACACTTTGGAAATGTTCCTAATTGTAGCACAAATTAAGGTTTGTTTTTATTAAAAAGGAGCTATTAACACTTAATTTTGTTTTACGTTTAAAAACTGTGTAACCCGAAGTTCGTTGTTTTTTTATGAGAGATGGCAAAACTCTTTCATAGTAATTAATAAATTCGGAACTCTGCATTTAGTGTTTGTGCGTTCAAATTTTAGATTAAGCATAAAACAAATTAAAACGTCGATAAGTTCAGCCAGGCCTAACCTTATACTCGTATAAACTCCGTCGTGACTGCGTTATTGCAAAATAAATAAACATTTTGTGTCTCTTGGGTCCATGATTACGACAATAATCTCAGCCATCTCTGTATTTTAAATCCGTTTTGGATTTGCTACATGAATTGCTTTGATTTGAGAACACATAATTCCATATGTACCGTTAACCCTAAAGGCCTCATAGATCGGCTGTGAGAATGGGCCTACTCGAAGGTCTGCACCGGATGACTTTTTATATGTCCTGCGAAAGGCGCCTAGTAGGCCTAGAAACAGAGCTTCCTTCGGAAGGGAACTGTGCTTGTTTTTTTATCTTTTGAAAGAAAGAAAAATGTATGCTACCAGGCCTCAATAAGGAAGCAAAGGATGTACGAGGTCTGAGATATTTTAGAAGAGACAATGGATGTGAAAGGACTGAGAATTGGAAGGCCTCTTCGCACAGGAGGAGAAAATAGAGTTTAGCAATTGGTATTTCAGAAACCACGTATCATTCAAAAATAAGAAAGAAAATTTTGTAATTTATTGTTTATAAAAATGAATAATCACGAATCTTACCTTAATGTATTCATGAAAATACAAATGAAAATAATAATAAAAAAAACATTTAGCAACCAAAAAAATCATTTGCAAATTATTTATTTATTTTCTTTATTTTTGTTGAAATTGCCTTTTGTTGTTTGTAAAATGTATGTTGTAAACAAATTTGAATTTTTGTGGAAATCCAGGACATTTTCTCGTCGCTTGGGATTTGTTTAAACTTTGTTTTTTCATAAAAACCTAAATCCAAAACCGAAGTAGCAAGCTAACGCCCTGTAGCTGGGGTGATCTTATTTAATGACAACTATAAAAAGGTAATATTACGAGGGTTGCTATATATATTTCTGGCCTAGGCAACACTAAGTGTTAATAGGCCAGAAATATATATAGCATCCCCTGTAGTAGTAAAATATACCATACTTCTTTTCCGTTTAAAGACAACAATTAAAACTAAACTAAACTCCAACATCAAATTTCCACTTCGTAATAATTATTAAATGAAAGTAAAGTATTTTATAAAAATGAGCACTAAAAGATTTTAACAAAGAGCTTGACATCAAAGTTTGCTATTCTAGAAAAGTTTGCTATTCTAGCAAATGTCTCTGTATAAAAGAAATAAAAACGTCGTAAGGCTAGGCCAGGTCGAGCCTAATATATACCCTTTACAATCCCTACGCTACTTAAGATAAAAAACGTTTCATGGATTTTGAAATTTTGTATGATACTGGCTTACGGGATAGTAAATGGGAGAAATCGAGAATAAATTTCCCTTTAAGGGACTAAAGGTACCTCGGTAAGAGCACACATTTATGAGTATTTGCTTAACAATTCATAATGTTTTGTGGACGGACAATTATGAAAATGTGTAATGTGGGCATAGCTGCTGTACGGGCGATTAATAGTCAATATGGACTTTTGGGTATTTAAATTAAAGCAACTTTTACTACTCATTCAAATAATAGAGTAGTTTTACAATTTTGAGTGGGATGGACGAATGGACCGAGAGAGCCAAAAAACGTTGCATTTGTTTCTTGTGCTTAAGTAGCGTAGGGACGGTGGAGGTATATAGAATTCGTCCAGGTCGAACTCAACTAACTTGACCTCCTCCCCACGGTGAAGGGTATAATTAAACAGTACGATCGATACCAGTGGTGGTCATATGCCATACGTCATTGGTCACAATTCAAAAACTTCAATGTTTTTTGCGGCTCTATATAAATATTTTAATTCGGTTTAGAATAGACCAATACTTTGGTCGAGTTAAAGGTAAGTGTTTAAATCATCGCAATTCTTTGTTCGTGGGCAATCAAAATCAGAAAACTAGCTGACACTATACGCTAGCATTGTAATACAGTAGGTGGATAGTTGGTACGGTGGCTCTATAACCAGATCCTCAAGACAACGCCACCATGTGTCCGGTGGAAAAGTAGTCAAATACACAGCATCTTAGCATCATGGCTCCGAATGTCGATGTCCGTGCATTTATTATGACTAATTGGCACGGAGTGACTATACTAGCTGTAGCATTCTCCTGATGAACTGTTCATTTCCGGTTGATAAATAGTGCAAAACTTGCGTTCACGCTTCAAACGTACGTGTGTGTGAGTCGGTGAATACACACACACCCGTATATGCGCTCAAGTGTGTTAATAGAAAATGTTTGCAAATGAATATAAATTTTAGATACTTCCGATGCTTGAGATAAATTGTGGGGTTGCAAATGTTTTCGTCCGCCAGCAGCCATCACTCTGAGGTCATTTTGTTTATTAACTCAAGATTCGGTTTTGCTTTAATAAATTTACTATGCCGCAAATGATAATAAATTACGTTGTTATCAAAGGTATGAATACGGCCACTACCACAGAGAGAACTATTACCAGAGATAACACATACTCGCACAAACACATAAACGCGTCCATGTATATGTGCGAGGATATGTTTCCAAGTAAAGAATTGATGTGGATTTAAATTGAGATGATATATATTGCTGTCATTTTTTAGAGCGTCGCTGTAGTAAATCTTTCAAGAACCATCCTTATGGAATTTATTTCTTGTTGTGATACGTACTCGTATTTTATAAAAAATAGCATCATTTAAACTGCTGGTTATTGTTGTTGTTGCCAGCCAGCCAGTCTTCCCTTCTTGACTTGTTTGGGATTCTCAACGTGTGTCGTTCATTTCCGTTGGCATTTTTCATAACTATGTCTCATGAATACATGAATGTCTTAAAAATGTCCAAAAAAAAAAATGGAGTTCAAAAAACCTTACCCATCACAGAGTGGAATATGACCAAGAAAGACCAGCAAAGATTTTGATTATAATTTATTTTAAACACAAGAAAACACCAACGACTAGAGTGAGGTGCATACCACGGGTTTGAATTAGAAAGTAATTCAGTACTAAAGAATTATATTTAATAGCAAGTGAAAACATCGTTCATTTCGGCAAGGTCGAATTTTATAAAGCCTCCACTGTAAATTCGCTGTGAACGGCAATCATCAATTCAATTCGTAGTGAAGTTTTCTTTAATTTGAGTTTAAAACCATACGATACTTTTTTGTCCACTTTATTAATAACGTCTAGCAACAATGTTCTTTTTATAGCCTGCACTACTATGTGGAACTGGTATTTAATATAAGTTAGATTCATAGAAAATGTTTGTAAGAACCAAACATATTTTTCAAGAGAAACTTCCGCCTGCATCAGCCAATTTCGGCCACCTGTCCGAACGGATACGGATATTATTCCACAATAATTTTTTCTGAGAATAAAATAATGCTCGTGCCACAAGATTCAGTACAAAAGACTGGTTGGAAAAATCCAAAGTCAGCATAGCAAAATCTGGAATATTTAAGTGTCGTTTCGTCTGTTTCGAGAATTATAAAGCCATAAGCCATTGGGAACACACATCGTAATTTTTGTTAAACTATTGGTCAGTAAAATGTAAACTATTGGTTGGAGTAATTTCCCAAAGATCTCCTCACGTATCGTAGGGTTTAAACCGCAAGTTCTAATCAGCGAGTAAAAACATATATCGCGCTTTTCGCATTGATATGTGGATTGCAACCGGAACTGTTTTTAACGAAGCATATAGCAAAATTCTTTGCTGGGTATCGTGTACTATGGCATATAGAAATATTAGGAGGAAAGAACTTGTGTCTCATTAATATATGCAGCATTTCATGTTAGCAAAGGACTAAAGAAACCAACGTTTGCACGTCGTTATATGATGGATAATAGCTAAATTACCGTAGGATCGTTCGCTATGTGACTGTAAGACTGACTGACACATTCACACATTTTTTTTTTTTGGGAGAAAAATCCTTACCAAATTTATTCAAACTAGAGTACGGATTGAAGCAGTACTAACGTTATATACTTACATGAATAGAAAATATAGTCAAAAAGCACCATACTATTGTGTCAACCATACACAAATTTATTATTACTATCACAGTTTGGTTCTGGTAACCAAACTCAATATAACGATAGTAAGTATTGTCATCAAATTATCTAAAATACTATGGTTCCCACGACCATAGCCTTATATACACAACCACATTTTCATCCCATGAATTTGTTTAGATTTTATTGAATATTTTGAGATCATGGAGGTGATTTTGGTTAAGCTTCGATGACGAAGAGTGCATAGCAATAACGCAAGTTAAGTCATTTGTAAACAAAATATGTCCATTTTAAGCATGTCTATAAAAACGACACTGCTGTACACGATTCAGGAAAGAAATTCTAGAACAATAATTTGTTGGGGCCGCTTTTGTACTTAGCCTAGATAAAGAAAGGCGTTTACTAGGTAAATATCTAGACTAAGCGCAGAAATGGCTACAACAAATAAATTTTGTTAATATTCCAGTTTTCTTAAACTATAGTACTGCCGTATTTTTCAAACTGACTTTGCATTGCGGTTTTTCTATCGAGGCTTTAATTCAATATAGGAATTGACTTATAACTGCTATCAACGCGTATACTCTTAAGAACAGGTAGCTACGTATTTAACCAAACAAAGTAAAAATCTTTTTGCTTGCCTTGCTGTTTTTGAACCTTACAACAATAGTATAACTCACTCACAACCAAAGTATGATCCTGATAACCATAGTATGATCCTGATAGTCATAGTATGATCCCATTCAACCACACTATGCCCCCCAATCTTCTTATTAGGATTGGGTGATGTTGTTATTTAACAATAGATTTTTATTGAGTAATTTGTTTAGAAAAACATTCAATTCGACATAACAGGAGTGATTCATTTAAGAGTAGATAAATTCCATTTAATATCTATTTATTTATAAAAAAAACATTTAGTTATAAAAATCTAAAGCATTTTGTTTTGCAAACCTTTAATTTTCCAACAAAATGTAGTTTTATTGCGTAATATTCGTAACAACAACATTCTTCTAAAAAGCATATTTAAATTTATAAAAATTACAATCATACATTATGATTGCTGTTGTCATATTATTTTTAACATTAAACCCAAAAACTACATATTTACATATAGGTGCGGCGAAAGTAATTCCTTTGCTGTATTTTTTATCAATAAAAACTTTGGTTTTGCTTCTGAAATTTGTTCATTCAATACAGGGTGGCGCAAAACTACCTTTGTGGTTTGAATGTTTAATAATTTTTATTTATTGGTTAATTATTATTTTTTGATATAAAGTGTATTAATGGGGATTATTTTTGGCTTAAGTATAAAAATTATATCCCGCAATTGGTGGTCATTTACGGCAGCGCACATTCGTGCTCTTTTCAGTACATTTTCAATATTTTTCGTAAAATTTCCGGTTTTATGGCTTGAATGTATGGCATAGCGGATGTTTGTTTTAGCTGTGGTATGGTCGCTGTTTTATTTACGATACCCTTTCTTTTAATAAACCCGAATGAAAACAGTCTGCCGCTGTTAAATCCGGTAAACGATAGGGCCAATTGAAATCGCTTCTGCGCGAAATAATGCGTTCGCCCAAGAGGTCCCGTAAAAGAAAATTCAACAATTGTTGATCACTTTTCTGTTGTGTTGTGTTCCATTTCAAATTCCCAAGTTTGCTTCACAAAACTCTGAGATAAAAGTAAAAAAATATATACATATAAGTTTAAAAAGTTATTAAACATTCACACCAGTTTTGCGCCTCGCACATTATAATTTAGGACATCAAGTTGAGAAAATGATATAGACAAAGAGGCCGCCGCCAGAGTTGATTGTCAAATGCTCGTTAGTTACAAAAACATTTTCACCAGATCAAGTTAATTTCAACAAATTACCATTCGATACTACTCGCGTATTATAGAATGGTTGGGGTAACAAGATTCGAAGAGCATATTACCATATGGTTGTGGCAAAACAATATTATGATCCCCACAACCATAAACCCAACAATGGGATACTTTTATTCATCGTGTACTGACATAACATTTGAATTTAATGCTTGGACAGCCGAACAGGTGGTCTCTTGGCCTCACTTAAACCCAAAATGTAGAATAAATCTTTTATTCGATTTTCGATTGGGCCAACCGATAGAAAGTACGAAACAAAATACAAACACTTCTGACATGTGAACATTTTGCGAAATGTTCCTTGTTGAATTAGCAGCAGAAGCCTCGTTTACATGACTACGTACATGTGTCCATATACTGAGGTGTATGTAGGCCTGTATATTTGTATGTGTTCGAGGAACCATATGACAGAACAAATTCTATTTTCTTTAACAAATTAAATTAATCAGAGCTGACTGAAGCGTGGGGGATGGATGGCCCGGGGGATACAACTACCAGCGATGTTTTTTCGGACACGTTCCGATCAAATAAGTAACATGAAGTTACTACACACATACCGGCATATGTATTTATGTATGTACACATATACCGGGCCTGCAAAGAATTCCCAAGTTGGACATATTTTCTGATTTTCGTTCACTACTCCCCTGATGAAGTTTACGACCAGGTTTGGAATAGACAACGACACAGCGCCGAAGAGGGTAAGTAATACGTTGATTATTTGTATGGCATTAAAGGTTTCAACACCCGTTTTTGGTATCGCGCACAAACACACCCATCGACATACACACAGACACACTCACGTAGATGTACATTTGTTCGCATCGTTTGAGGTGGATGATAGCCCACCAGAGTATGGTTAACTTTTACCACCTCCTTGAGGCCCATCCTTCTACATCTACTTCTGCTGCTGCCACTGCAATTCTTTTTGTTGTCGTTGTTTCGAAACTTATTGTTGCTGTGTCTTCCTTTCGGCTGAAGTGCCAGCAACCCTAAACGGAAAAAGAAATCAAGTTTGTATAGATGGCTTTGCAGCTCATTTTATTTTTGGTGTTAATAATGCGAATTTTCACGTTTAAGTTCTTTTTGACAGTTTGATTTATGATGCAGTAGCTTCATTATCTACTCCATAATAATTTCGGATAGCAATAAAAACAGCAACAACAAAAAAAAAAGAAACAAAAGCAGAAGAGTCCGCTTCAGAGCCAATTAAAAGTTTTGAGTAAATAACAAATAGCGGTATGGTGTGCTTGGAAAACCTCACTAACAATGAGTGAGATAGAATCGACAGGACCACTTGGAGTTCGGGGTAGCAGTATACATACCTACGTGCAACCACTCTCACACACACACACACTTAAGTACGAGCTCGTACCGACTTATTTATAAATTCCTTGTTCTTCTTCGTCCGATAGTACGGGTTTTAGTTTTTACAATTTTGTTGACCCAAAGTTGCCAATGGTTAGGTGTGTGTGTATGTGTTTGTGGTTTTGTTTATGCTGGAGAAAGAGTTGAAGTTTTTTTGTTGTTAATTTGGCATGAAACCTCAAGCCAACCATTTGCCATATTTCTCCTTGCCAGTGTTACCAACAAATGGGCATACGTACTCGTATTTGGTTTCAGTTCGAAAAACTGGAACTGCCCTCAAAAAAGGTCCTTCAGTCGTGCTCACACATCTACAGAGCATCGGGACTTTTGTAATCCTAAATAAGAATTCAACAACATTTTACTTAATTAGTTTTTAAACACACGACGGCACGGAGGGTACGAGACATGGGTTTTTTATTGTGCTGCCAACTGAAGATAGAGGATGGATCCATTTGGACAAGGCTGTCAAAACATGTGGCAGCACTACTTCCATTTGAAGCGTTGGGAGCAGAGGCTTTAGATTTCTCTGACAAGTGTATTTGCAAAACTCATTTGGCATTTTGTTAAGTTCTTCTAAGTAAGATTTTGGAAAAATGATTAATTAACTCAACTCCATAAGAAAATGAACTTTGCCCGAACGACCGCCGGTATGGGGACTACAACGAGTGCTGAAAGTATTTGTCATTAGGAAGATTTGAAAGTTTGATTTATGATCATAAGAAACTAATGAAAAACATGTTTCTAACCTAACGAAAGCCGTGCATGCAATCACAGACTCCGGCGAAAGTAAATCAATTCTGCGAACACTTTATGGAGGAGCGCATGTATATGTACTGGCAAATGCTTCTATCCGTTTCCAGTTGTCTCCCTCTCTTTCGAGGCAGTAGTCCTTCTGTCTGTCTGTCCACCTTCAAATCCTATTAACGTCGCGGTTATATCTAAAGACACCCCTACTGGTTCGTAACAGGTTCTGCGGTTGAAGATGTTGTGGCTTTGTCGGTAAGAATTACAGATAATAAGTCGTGCGGTTTCATGGGGACAAATGTCTTCGTTTAAAATGCACGCATGTTCGTCCCTAGGGTAAGGGACACTGGTGCTGTCTTACTACGAATTAATCATTTTGCATAATTTCACTCTGTTATGTGACCGCAGCTGGGAGGGGGCAGAGGTAGATGAAAGTGCCTTCATAATTAAAGATATTACTCAATAAACTAAATAATAATGTACTTTTGCTTCCCATCAGCGTTAACTTTTACTTACGAGTACATACATACATAGTCATATGTGGTTTTATTAAAATTTAAGAGGTTAGATGCGCAAAGGAGCATTTCGTCGCCAAACACATTTCCAATATATTCGTACCTCAGGTTTCCCGCTTTAGCTTATGAAGTTGTATTTTAAGCACTTCCTTAGGGCAGAGAGTAAGGTTAGTGCTATTACACAACATAAATACATTTGGGACTAGAGTATCCAGCACGGAAATCATCGAATGGTTCAGATATGTGATATATCCTCATTTCAGGAAGAACGATTGACACTCAAATCGAGGTTATCGCGGGCCAAGGGAAGTATCGATTTTTTATTGTTGCTTTTAAAGAGGTTTCAATAAATTTATTAATGTTTAACATTTAAATCATGATATCGAAATATTGGTATTCAAGAGGATTTAAAATCTTTATAATGTGTCTATTGCTCATTCGGGCACAGAGAAAAAATCAGTTGAAAATCGGTCCGAACTACTAATTTTCGATTGGATTAACATAATTACATCCTGTTACAAACGCCAACATTGTATTGATGGCTACTTGGTTCGGCATACTATAAGATGACAGCTACAATAATATTACGATTCTGAGAGCTAATAAGTCGGTTATACCAAAAGAATTCAGCTAAACTATTGGTGATTAGACCACCTTCCACTTATGAATTTGGTGGTGCCAACGATTTTAAAATATAGGGTGGGCCATTTACAGTTTTAAATTTGAATCGGCTAATAAAAATAATATTTATATTTTTTTAAAAAGTCTGGTTTTATTGGAGAGTTTGAACTTTGTCACTTAATCATGGAACACCATCCGATGCGTTTTCGCTTCGCCCAATGGGCTGAAGATCGTTTGACAGGAGATGAAGAATCGTGTTTTTAGATTAAGATGATTTTCATCTCGGTGGCTATGTCAATATGCAATATTGCCGCATATGGGGTTCACACGTGACTATTGAGAAGTCATTGCATCAACAACGAGGTACAGTTTAATGTGAATTTTGAGCTGGTGGCATCATTTTGGTCATTTTTATTCGAAAACGAGCAAGGAGCCGCCGTTACCGTCAGCGGGGTGCGTTATGGCTCAATGCTCAACGAATTTGTGATTCCAAAACTGGAAGAGAATGACATATATGACATTTTGTTTCAACAAGATGGGACCACATGTCACACACGCAACCGTCGATATTGTACGCGCTGTTTCCGAAAGTCGAATAATCAGCCAAATTGTGATGCCGCCTAGGAGCTGTAATTTCTTTCTTTGCATTATTTTGTGTGGGGAGCCATTGAGGAACCCAAGGCATCTGAAGACATTTGAAGAGTCGAAGCATGTAATCGAAGTTGCCTGAAAATTGGGTTGGTCGGATGAGGTACAGCCGAGCCAGTTGTGGTAGCCATATGAATGATACTGAGTTCCATTATCAATAACAACGTTCAACCTTTTCAATAAAACCTGAAATTTGAAAATTTATCCGTGCTTTTGTTTACAGCCGGTTCAAAATAAATATGCTGGAGTTGTTATTTTAATCCACAAAATGGAATGAAAAAATATTAGAGGCATTTTACTGTTTTTACAAATATCATAAAACGCATAATTCAAAGTAACCTTATTTAACATCAAGTATTTAAACAACTTTTTAGTTTCTATTGAATACAATGTTTAGTTTCAAAAGTCTAATGGCAGTGGTGCGAAGCAGGAAACTTAGAACTGCCAAACTGTCGATAGTCGCTCCATTACTATTGGATAATTTGTTACAGTGTATTATTGTATTAATATGCAAAATCTATTCTTTGAAAAAAACGGTCACTAGGACTTTTAATAAATACAAATACAATTTTAGAAAAATAGTTCAATTATGCAATTTGTTTTACAAAAAACAAACAAAAAATAGACGACAAAACGTCTTAAAAAAATTATACCAAATTTCTAAAAAAAATATTTAAAAATGGCGAAAAGATTTAAATTTTTATAACGCTATTTTTTAAATTATAGACGACTTATTCCCATTTGGTAATATTAGTGCTTTGCTGAAACATATTTACTCACAAGCTGCCATTTATACCTATATGTATAAGTACTTAATATCTTAAAAAAAGACCAATGGACCTCACAATATTAGAGTTATCGAATTTTTAATATATACTACATTTTTGTAGAACGTATAAATACTCAAAATTCCCTGTAAGGTCTTTTTTTAATTTTTCTCGAAAAAAGACGAAAAGGACACGCCAATCTTAGAAATAGGTCGTTAAAATGTTCTACGAAAATAATCTCCTTTGACTTCAATTTTTTAATTTTATAACTAACACTCAGAGGATTTCCCCCATGCATGCAGTACATGGCGTTAGCTAGTGGAAGTTAAGGATCGGAGGGGGGATAAGGGGGTAAAGTTTATTGACACTTGTCTTGAACTTCTGGATGCCGTAATTAGTGGGATGTACATTTGCCAGAAGTCGATTCCATCTAAGGACTGTACTGGCAAAATACAAATTTGATCTGTGGTGTATAGTGCGGTCAACCGGCCCATCGATAAGAAATGGGTGTGAATTCCTGGAAAGTCGTGTATCCCTGCACAGCGAAACACAAGCCACATCCGACGATGCTCTAGGGAGACAATAGAGTCGGATACCCTACTGTCACCTGTAAGCACCATCGCTCTCCTTTGAACACGATCAAGTAGCTCCAAGGGTGATTTTGACCCATATATTTCATCATTGGCCTGATGTGAGTTGTATAGACATCGATAAGATTAGCAGAAGTGAAATATTTTATTTTCATGTCCAGAAAATAAAGAGCATCCGATTGTTCGATACCCATACCATCGATAGATAATGACGACACTGATGGATCAATGAATGGCTCGTAAGACCAAAAAACAGTACTGCGTTTTACGCGCATTAAAATCTACTCTATTCACTCGAGCCCATTCGGAAATGGCCAGTAAATCCCGGCCCGGTGTCTCATCATTTTCCGAAAGAATCATGCTCCTCCCCATAAAAGCTTTGGCCAGTGTAATTGGTCTTACTTAAAGCGTTATTCTTTATTTGGGCTAAATCCAAATCCCGTACGCACGTTAATTGTATAGGTGCCATTTCAAAAGATGGACAATGTGTCCGAGCTTCAGTGCGATAGTTTATACGTCGCTTTTAATGCGCTATAATAAATTTGAGCACAATCGAAGGGAATTTTTTGTGGGACTTTTACAAATGATGGACATGTTGGCTACTCAAAAACAATTACCGATATTGTCCAATTTAATCAGGGTTACGTACAGGCGTCGTACCGCGCGCTCTTCTAACTTAAATGAGCAGTACTGCTGCTCTCTTCTTTATTTGCTGTGCGCCAAAGGATGTGAGTAACAATTTTGCAAGGTTTGCCCGAGTGAAGTTCTTTCAATAATGCAATTTTGGCAACCGTTAAGCGCTTATTAAAATAAATGTTTTCCTTTAATGAGCTATGATTTGTTGTGGTAGCCCTCTGCACGCAGAGAAAAAATATGGTTACTATATGGTCACGGCAACAATAGTATGTTATCTGCAATAATACTATGGTCGTCGCAACTATAGTATTGTTTTTTGAATTTCATTTTGACAATAGTATGATTGCGGCAATATTAATATTGTTGAAATGTAACAATATTATTGTTGCCAAATTTAAAAATGAAAATATGGTTGTAGCAACAATATAAATATGGTTGACGGAACAAAAGTATTGTTTTCATGGGTTTTATGTTAACAATAACATGATTACGGCAATCATACCGGCAAAATTGTATTTTTTTTAATTTGACAATGTTATTTTTACGAATCTTACGTAATAATAGTAAAAATAATTAATTTTTTCGAAACAAACTACGAATTAGTATAACTGAAATATTTTAAATAAATACATTTTTTACTGTTTAATAAATCACTCCTATTATTACATAACCTACTTAATAAAACTCTCTATTGTTAAATAACAACTTAACAAAATCTTTACAAAAAATTTTAGGAAACATAGTATGTTTGTGTGTAAGTCATACTATGGTTGTGAGGATCATACTATGGTTGTACGTTAAACATACTATGGTTATGAGGATCATAATATGGTTGTGGGGATCATATTATGGTTGAAAGTGAATAATAACATGGTTGTGGGGATCATAGTATGGTTGTGTGTGAATAATTCTATTGTTGTGAGGACCATAATATTGTTATGGGGATCATAGTATGGAACCATACTCTTGTTGTGATGATCATAATATTGTTGTACCACAACCATATAACCAACAATAGTATGATTCTCTTCGAATATTGTTATCCCAACCATACTTTTTTTCTGCGTGTGGCTTACACGCTATGATCAATCTTGATTTTTTTTATAGTGTAGGGTGCACACATGGGCATATTGTTTATACGAACATTGTGTATGTTGGGCCTGTTGTCTTAAAGTACTTGTGTCGCTCACATGGGAGAACTTTACTTTTGTATCACTCGAGAATATCAAAAGGTATGTGGTAAGACCGTGTACATATGTAAATATATATGCACGTATTCAACTTCACGAGGTATATGCCGCTGTTGTGGCTGTCAAACTTAAGTATACGAGTACATATTTCTATACGCTTGGTTCCACAAAAGTTTGTGGCATTAGGGGCTGCCGTATTTACCCCAAAAAATGTTTATCCCTCAAAACAACGTTTTTATTTTCATCCTTGAACAACGAAATTCTTTTTTAACAAAGAGCCCCAAGCAAATATTGCATTATGCACAAATCTTTTTCTCCATTTTTCTGCATTTTTGCCTTTTTTGGTATACTTTTTTGCCTTTAGACGAGAATGAAGTAAACGACTGTGCAACATTCAGTAGGTGTGAGAGTGTATGTGTTGCAAATCTGTACAAAAAATATGTTATCCATTATAAACATAAACTTACAGCACGACGACGAATTCCTTTGGAAAAACATCAACAACGAAGTACGGATGTACCCTGCGAGGAAACTGCAGTACACAAGATCTCGGTAGCAAAAAGGAACTCCGGCATTTTGTTATTGGTGAAATGGCTGAAAAGAAAACTGAACAGTAAAGATACACGCACACATCCATACATACACGCCAACAGATCACAGTGGGCAGAAACAGTTAAAATCAGGTGAAATCGCAACAGAGAGGCTTTTAATACTTAGTAGGGACATAAATACTGTTACAACATTGAACACGTCCTTTTCAATAGTAGAACTGAGCATACCCCGTTAATGTCATATTGGTTTTGAAAGCTAACCTCAATAGCTAACCTGTAACGCGATTTTAAAATTGTTTAAACTTTCATCATGGAGTGGTCAGATAATGAGAACCGTATCGAACACCGCATATCATCAAAGCCGTTAAATCAAGAATTTACAGAAATCCGCTCCGAAAACAGAAAATCATGGCCCGTGAGATGAATATCACGCAAAAGCCATGAGTCGAATTATTAAAAAAGACTTGGGACTTGGGGCTTTCAAACGACGTACCGGAAATTTATTGACTGCAGCTTTAAAAAAAAATAGGATTGAAAAATGCAAACGTCTTTTGTTGAAGCACGCTAATAACTTGCACAGAAAAATTTTGTTCACCGATAAAAAAATATTTACCGTTCAGGAAAAATTTAACAAGCCAAATGAAAGAGTATATGCGGGATAATCTAAGGAAGCATCTGCACTAATCCCAATGGCGGAAAAGGGTCATCACCCAGCTTCACTCATGGTTTGGTGGAGTGTCTCTTACGATGGGGTCACTGACCTGCATTTCTGCGAACAAGGAGTCAAATTATCGGCCAAAGTTCATCAAGCTGTTGTGAAGCCTTTAAACAATTCTCTGTTCCAAAACCAGCCATGGACTTTCCAGCAGGATTCTGCACCGGCCCATAAGGCTAAAACGTCCCTGGCCTGGCTTCGAAACAATTTGCCAGTGTTCATTTCCTCTGAAGAATGGCCCTCAGGCAGTCCAGATTTGAACCTATTGGATTGCAAATTGTGGACGGTTTTAGAGGATAAGGTTTGTCACAAAACAAACCCCAACATTGGATCTCTTAAGACTGCTTTGTTTCGAGCTGTGGCCAATTTTCCAATGGTTCGTGCAGCTATTGACGATTGGCCAGTGCGACTTAAGGCGTATGTAAAGGCAAAAGGCGGACATTTCGAATGAGTAGATTCTTTTTGGATACAATATACATCAATAAGTATATAAAAAAATATTCGGTCCAAAAACATTTAGTACTTTTTATTTTACAGCGTAAAACGTGTGTAACAGTATTTATGTCCCTACTAAGTATGTAATTTTAACATTTATTTAGTTAGTAAGTTAAATGTTCTTTACTTCAGATTATTTTAACATGCATATGTTAGGTTATTATTAAAAAACCAGCTGCAACACGGCAACCGTTGTTTTTCCTTCAAATTTTAAAGTCTGGTTACAATGGAAACTCGTGGTAGATTGATATTTAGAAGAAGAGTGATAGGAGAACTGGACCGACATACCAATTATTGTTGTAAATTGTGCGGTGTATGTTTGCATTGCCTGACAAACAGCTTTAAAAAAATCCAGTTAAAAATTTAAACTTACTTCCCTTACCGGGTGGTAATAATACTTATTTATGCCGATACATTTCTTTTTTATATGTTTTTTAAATGCCATTGCTAGTGTAACAGTCACTCCCAGATACGTATACTCATTTATAACTCTTATAACCTCTTCCTTGAATGACTATTTCTCATGTGCTGAGATTCGCCTAACCTTTTTCTAAATACCCCATCATTTCAGATTTGTCCAAATTAACTTCCAGGTTCCACATTTCACAGTAACTTTCAAGATTATTTTACTTCGTTTGCACTTCGTCTGCCAGGAATATTATGTCATCTGCGTACACGTACTCTGATATTTTTGTCTCCACAGTTAAGTCTTCTTAAACAAATGTATGAATTGTATTGATAAAAGTATACAACTTCATTACTCGTATTGGTGATTTCCGTAAGACTTTGTCGAAAGTGATTTCGAATCGACAAAAAATGAGTATAACTCCTTATGTTCCTTATATTTTATATGTGCGACTGCTGCGATACTACTCGTAGTATATAAAATATTCTAATACTCGTATGATGTCGGTTAAGCCATGAGGTTTTTCTTTTGTTTATAATTCTCATTAAAATTTTTGCTGTGGTATTTATACATGATATTCCTCGGTAGCTGCGCCCAGCACATCTGTCTCACTTGTTATAAATCGGAAATATTAAGCCTGATGTAAATTTTTCGTCCAATCTACACGCAAAAAAAAGTATGGTTGGGGTGACAATATTTGAATAGGATCACACTCTTGTTGGGTATATGGTTGTAGCACAAAAATATTTCGATCCTCACAACAATAGCATGATTCACACACAACCATACTATGATCCCCAAAACCACATTATGAGTAGCACTTAATCATAATATGATCCCTAAACCCATATAATGATTCTCACAAAAATTGTTTCGTTCAGCTACAACCATAGTATGATTCACACGCAACCATATTATGACTGCTACAACCATTGTATGATTCCACTCAACCATTCTATGAACCCTAAAATTATTTATTAGGATTGTTGCTATTTAACAATAGCGATTTTTATTTAGCAAGTTATTTAAAATTACATTACAATTAGTTCCTAAACAGATTTGAGACCAAGTTTCTATGGAACATTTCATTTAAGAATCAAATATATTCAAAAGGCACACGCAGAAAAAAGTATGGTTGCGGTGGCGGTTGTGGTACAACAATATTATGATCCTCACAATAATAGTATGATTCAAATACAACCATACTATGATCCTCAAAACCATACTTTGATCCTCACAACAATAGTATGATTCAAACATAACCATACTTTCCCCACAACCATAGTATGATTCACACTCAGCCATACTATGATCTCCACAATCATATTATGATCCTCACAACCATAGTATGTTTCACGCACAACTATAGTATGACCCTCACAACCATAGAACGATTCACACGTAACCATGTTATGAACCCTACAACCGTAGTATGATCACACACAAATATACAATGATCCCCAATATTATTTATTAGAATTGGGTTAAGTTGTAAACAATAGATTTGAATTATGAAAATTATTTAAAATACATTATACTCAAAATAATAGAAGTGATTTATTTAACAGTAGAAAAAATCAATTTATAAATGAAAAAACGTAAGCGTTTTTATTTCAAATTTTCAGATAAACAAAGCCAAAGCAGTTTATTTGAAAAATTTTAATTTCTTATCAAAAAGTACT
Source organism: Hydrotaea diabolus (assembly GCA_963513945.1). Taxonomy (NCBI): domain Eukaryota; kingdom Metazoa; phylum Arthropoda; class Insecta; order Diptera; family Muscidae; genus Hydrotaea; species Hydrotaea diabolus. The sequence continues at coordinate 195,868,587 of OY740718.1, read as the reverse complement.
AAAGTACTATTAGTGCATTCGATCCGTAACAATAACATTGTTCTAAAAAGCATATTCAAATGAAGAAGAATTACAGTCATACATTATGATTGCCGCAATCATATTATTGCTAACATAAAACGCAAAACACAATACTATTGTCGCACCAACCATTTTTATATTGTTGCTATAACCATGTTTTCATTTTTAAATTTGGCAACAATACTATTGTTAAATTGCAAGAATATTAATATTGCAGCAATTATACTATTGTTAAAATTAACTTCAGTTAACAATGCTATGGTTGTGACGAACATACTTTTATTGAGGAGAACATATTATTATTGCCGTGACCATGTAGTAACCATGTTTTTTCTCTGCGTGCAGTATTGTTACATTTCAACAATATCAATATCGCCGCAATCATACTGTTGTCAAAATGAAATTCCAAAACAATTCTATGGTTACGACGAACATGATTTTATTGTAGAGAACATATGATTGTTGCCGTGATCATATACGATAGTAACCATATCCTTCCTCTGCGTGTAGCTGTTTCAAAAACCATGGTAACAGATTTAGCTAACTCCGCAATTAATGTATGCGCTGCCGTTCCAAAAATTCTTAACTAATACTACGAGTATCTACTCCAGGCGCTTTGTTATGTTTTGAACATTTCGGGACATTATTTAGCAATTATGGACTTATCTTGGATTGCATCTTGGTAAAACACTGCAGCAGAGAGAATATCATTTGTTAATCTATTTCAGGATATTCATATCCCTGGATAAGGTTTGAAATCTTTGTTTTGTATTTCATTTTTTAGTTTCCACCGATCTCTGTCAGTTTTCACAGTTTTTATTTCTATTTTCCGATTTTACATATTTCTTTTTTCTTCACATATTTCTTTATATTTCTATTTTTTTCTATTGTCATTGTTGACTTTTCTCTTGCACTTAAACATCATTAAATCATTTATGCTCTTTTATAAATCGAGTGACAAAATTACCTCTGCTTGGATTGGCCGATATTAAAACATTACTAAACTCATACAGATTGAATACATTCGTATGCTGCCTGAAGACTTTTAATTTGTTGTCAACGCATTTCTTACTAATTTACTTTTTATCTTCATTCCATTTTTAGTTTTGGTAATAGCTTCAAAGCTCCTTCGAATATTCCACCAGTTATTCTTTGCGTATTACAACCATGTATACACGCTAAAAAGCTTAACAAATTGAAGAAAACGGAGACAACAATATTTTTATAGTTACCAAGCACGGAATGAAATTTTAACTTAAAATCTCCCAAGCATACTCGTAAATGAAAAATTTCTATTCAAGAAGTTGGAACAATAGCAGAAAATTGTATGTGGATATTTTATTGGTTCATTGATTACCAACAAGCAGCAAAAATGTTTCGACCACCGACTTTGTTCGACTTAACGACTGTAGATCTTTTTTCCGTATGCTTTGGGCGCCTTAAAAGCACTGTGCTTACCATTGCCGAAAAAGAGGACCACAACATATCCACGCCAGTCCTGGTTTGTAATTATCATATTCATTGAGCGATGACCGTCAGAACATTGTTCAGGCTTTGGCAAAGCTTTTTCTAGTTGGTGCATATTTTCAGGTAGTCAGATACGAGTATAACATCCGATTTAGACGAAAGTTCACATATAGCGTTATGAGTGATCACAAATTACCTCTGGTGAAACTGGGCCATATTAGTCAATTTTTCAAAAATAAATGTCCTTCTCGATTTCACAACCTGTACAGAGGACACATACGATCGTTTCTTATTTATGGTCCTGCAGCTCCAGAAGCCACAAATGGCAGCACATACTAGCCATATTCCGCATAGCGCGTTATGAGCGACTATGGCTTATTTAAAATATGGCCGACCCGCTTTAGGACTCACTGGTCATTTAGTCCGACCTCTTCAAAGTTTAGACAGAAGCGTGGAAACCTTAACGTCTTTACTTTTATAATTTAAATATGAAGTTTTTCCGGTATAGTTTCGCATCAAGTGCGACCAACGTTTATTTCTGATAAAATTTTACCATATCGGTAGACGTTTACGTATAGCTCCCACACATAGTTCCTTCCCCACTTTTAGTACTGTAACACAAATGGTATCCGAATCTATGGCCCAATCTATCACTAGTGAAATTGGGCTCTAATAGTCCGCTCTAATAGTCACAAGCTCCAGAAACAGGCTCGGGAGTTTTTGAATAACATAGTGTTGTAACTTATATCAAATCGGTCCCGCCCGACATTTATTTTTTGCTTTTTTATTTCAAATTTATGTTTAATAGGGGATTATAAGGAGTTTTGGATCTTAATGCTTTTTTAATTGCCGACACATTTTTAGTAAGATTTTAGTTAAAAAAGGATAGTTCCATTTGGAAATCTTCTCCTCACAAATTAAATTTACAGTAAAATAAAAACGTCGTTAATTCCCTCCACTGTGAGTTTCCTATAGAAGTGGCCTGTTGTTCTGTACTTTAGGGTTATAAATCCGACCCCCATCTCACACTGGACCTAATTTGTGTACATAAATGCCCATATTTACCAGTGCTTCTCTTCTTATCTACCACGAGAGAACCCAAAGTGGGTTAGCAAAGTCGATTTCCATGTTGATGATTTTTCTCTACTCATTTTCAAAGTGGCAACATTACCTCTGTAGGAGGAAACCTTGGCGTATCGTGAAATGAATGAAATGGCCATTTTATTTTAAAACTTTTGAATGTTTGCTTGAATGAGCGAAGATTGAATTTAAAATCAATCTTAAGAGTCTGTAATTTTGTAGTGAAAAATCTCCATCTCAAACTTCAAAACTAATTTCGGAGATGTCACTAATTGCATCAACGGAAAATATATTACTGAGAATCATCAAATACTCATATTTCGTCCCACTGTGCAAATGTTCAAAAGTGTACATCTACTGCTACATGCACATGTAATATATTAAAAGTTTATGAGATTGTCGTCGTCATTTCGCTCGCTTCAAAGTTTCTGCAGTTATCGCTAGGTTCCGCCGAGTTGTGTACGTAACGTAACGATGTCGATTGCATACATACATTTGCATGTCTATATGTATGTCCGTATGTAGTCGAATGCATGGTACATTTGATACAGATGTTTGAATATTTTGCTGACTTTTTGGCTTATGTATGCGCAATGTTCATATACAAATTTACTGTATATATCTGTACATAAGTAAATACGTATTAGACAATTCTGGTGGTGTCAATGTGCGCTATTGTGCGGTGTAGGGATGGATGGATGAATCGGTGGTGACCAAACGCCTACTCCCGACTCAAAATCTTCGCTATTGGCAGTTGCTGATAGCGATACGTTTGGAAGAACTTCGTACATAAATTGTTTTTGTGTCTTTAATAGGATGACTATGTTATACGCGACTCGAGGAAAAATTCCTGCCAACGCTCGAAGGATGCAAGAGCTCTTTGTGGTGACTGCATCAATTTGTTGTTAGTGAAATAAAAACGCGAGTTATTTCCCAGACAGTACATTGATGAATATAGTCTTAAGACTCGTATACTACTTCATAATTTTGGAATGAAATTCCGAAAGCTTCAAATGCCAGTAATGTTCATTGTCTCAGAAATCACATTGAGTTGAGTCCGGATCCTCGTTCATATCTGCAGCAATAATAATACTATTAACGGTTATTATTATTTACGGTTGGAAATGAAAATTTGCCATATCGGTCAATAGGTAAAAAAGTTCCCAGCACATGGACTTAGTATACCTTTCAAAAAATTTCTTAGTTTGTAGATTTTTGTGTACATTTCTCTCTCAAACTTGGTTAATAAACGAACACTAACTAAACAAGGCTATTATATACGAGTAGGCTCACTGATCCAAAACGTATAAGGTCGAAATAATATAAATCACATTCCGAAACTTAGCATAGCATGTTCTTAAAAAACACTTAGAAAAAGAGTATGGTTGGGATAACAATACTCGTATTCGAAGAGCATCATACTATTGTTGGGTATATGGTTGTGGTATAACAATATTATGATCCTTACAATAGTATGATGCAAATACAACAATACTATGATCCCCACAGCCATAGTACGATTCAAACTCAACCATATTATGATCTCCACAACCATATTATGGTCCTCAGAACCATAGTATGATTCACATACAACCATTGTATGATCCTCACAGTCATAGTACGAGTATGATTCACAAGCAACCATGTTATGATTCCTAAAACCATAGTATGAACACACACAATTATGCTATGATCCCCAAAAATTTTAATTTCCATATAAAAAGTACTATTATTGCATTAAATCCTTCACAATAACATTGTACTAAATAGCATAATCAAATTAAGAACGATTACAATCATACAGTATGATTGCCGTAATCATATTATTGTTAGCATAAAAGAGTTTTAAATTTGGTAATAATACTATTGTTACATTGCAACAATAATAATATTGCGGCAATTGTACTATTGTAAAAATTAAAATCAGAAAACTATACTATGGTTTTGACGAACATACTTTTATTGCGGAGAACATATTGTTATTTCCTTGGACATATTCTTTCTCTGCGTGTAGATGAAAAATAATTATTAAATGAGAAGTGGGTGCGGAGATCATTTAAATTTATCTGCCCATCAATGCAATATATAAGTACAATGCAGCCAAGAAGTCATAGAAGCTCAGCATGAAATACTCATGTATAATTAATGCAGCATGAATTTAAGAACAATCTCAAGAATATTGGCGCATAATCTTGACAAACGGGTAGCAGGACATAGTGGTATTTCAGCTAACTCAGATGTACATTCCAAAATCTAAAGTCTGTGTGGACATTCGTGTATGAATCTGTATGAAGATGGCTTTCATTGACTTCGCAGTCCTCATTCATATTCTTACAAATTCTTGGAGTATTCTTTAATAGACAAAGGCATAAAAGTAAAAGAGGGAGGAGTGCTCGGATGAGTCGAGCCTTTTAAATATACATATGTATGTGCGTATGTATGTTAGCCACGAATCCATGTGTGAATATCCCTGCATATGTGTGTAATGCGAATTGTTCATTTTTCATGCCCGTACCCGAAATATGCGAAAGTATTTCGCCAATTTGCATATTTACAATATTTAATTCCCTTTGGGGACCTTTTGTTGGAAAATTGTTACGAAATGTATAAAATTTAACTGGTGCCCCCGAAACAACTGATATTCGGCACAAAAGGTACTACCAAGGCAACAAACGAAATCAGCTCGAATACAAAGTAACTCCTTGGAAGACATTTGTACCTCTGTGTGGATTGCACGACTGAGTGTAAGGTTTTCTACTTAACATAGTCCTTGTTGGCTCGGTACGGACTTTTTCGCATTTCTATCCATATCCGATTACTCGTAAAACCAACTCCCTCGAAACATCAGCCTGATTACGGAGCCTTTCGACATTAGCTTTGGCAACCGCAAAGCAGAAAAAACAAAACCATTTTAACAGTTAGTCCTTGTCCCAGCGATGCAATAAATTTCTACTTAATGCGATTGTGCCATAAAATACAAAATTCCATCAGCATAAATATATATGTATGAATGTTTGTGTGTATTGCCTTTTTCGTTAACATTTGCATTATGATCCTTCGTCTGTCTCCCATAAAAATTGTACTTTTAATACATAAATATGAGCCGAGCGAATCTGTACGTATGTATGCGTACATACATACGCATACATGTATGTGTGTGTGCTTGCATAAATAAATAAAATATTAAAAATGTTTGGGATGAAAATGAAATTGGAAACAAAAGGAAAAAAGTGGCAAGAAATCAACCAAAATTCAACAACTCCATCCAATTGAATGCAGTGAGTACCCCTAATGGCATATATGTATGTATTTATTCCAGTGTTATACATACATATATTATCGGGCCATGGATGGAAAGCGATAAAATGGGCTTTGTCGTGATAATACCTATAATGGATAGCTGAGCCATAACGATGTCATCTGGCACTCTAGTGTGTGTGAGTGTGCTATAATTTTGTGCATCGCTTTACGTGTACACATTTGCAATCTCTGCGCTCTATGGACTCCACATAGAACTATGTACAATAATGGTGTCCTCTCCGTTGTGGTCCTTTGGCCTCAACTAAATGATGTTTGTGTTTACAAAAAGGACAATAAACATTGTAATCTAATGTCGGATCCTTTTAAGATAATGCCTTATTGTTGGATTTGAAATGGAGATAAGCATAAATACTGGCACGCTTTTATGGTGACGTCCTTCTAATGCAAATGGCTTCAGGATGTATGAAAACATTAGTATTAGCAGGCAGAGACCAAATCATAAATCAAGTCACCGCCCAGTTGACAATACTGCTTTCGGGTTTCATTCATATTTTGCACATCTCGTTTGTGAGAGCTAGAGTTATTTGTAATACAGACATGTGAGGTCAATTTTTTTTTTTTTAGTTTTGTCTCACGCTAAACCAAACAACTACTTACAAAGCATGCAAGTGACAATCAGAGACAGCTCAGAGAGAAATTGCGGATTGATAGCACTTGGCAACGGGCAATGGATCATGAAAAAACGATTACGCACTTATTAACCGAATAAAAAAAAAAACAGAAAACACTCTTAGCAAAAATGATATTCCGGCTATGTGTGAATTGGCTTTACATTACGCCTATAGCTTACCGATTTTGTTGAAATCTCGTAAAGGGTCGTTTGTGTGAAAGGTATTTAATAGGGCGGAGCATCTTTTGTCTTATGCGCATACAAAGATGAAATATACTTATACATATTGAAAAACACAAAGTTCTAGCGAAATGCATACACAAAGTTCTAGCGAAATGCATGCATACGGGATTCATTTTACGCTCGAAGGTACAATAAGAGGCGTGGCAATGGCTGCAATTTTTCGTCAGACTGTCAAATTTATAATCGCTTTCAAAATAACTGATTTTCAGGGCTGGTGCACTTGTACTGGAGGTACGAGAATGGGGCTCGTCATCCACCCTTTTCGTAGACGTGTATAAACACGTTATAAAAATATTATTGAGTTTACAATTTATGCGAGTTCGTATCTGCACTGAAACAGAGTTATTTGCGTGGGAGATACAGGAAGGGACGGGACTAGGAATCGAAGTATTTGTCACTTATTTAAGCTTATTACCATGTAATTAGGTATTGATTTAGATCGTACGAGTATGGTATTTTGAGAATTCTCAATGTGGACGTAATGGTACAGTTGTGTTGGAAGTACCACAAGGGTTTTTTCAGTGCCAAATAATATATCCTCTCTTACCCATTAGGGTTTACTGGACAAGTTCGTGTTTTTTTCAGGTACGTAAAAGTCCCTTACTCTTTTCCATAATGTGAAACTTTTTAATAATTTTTTAAATTTCGCGGTTTATTTTGTTCTTCGGCACAATCTTCACAAGCCGACCCACCTTAGTCCGAAATTTTATGATATGTAATTGCATTGCATTACATCCATACTGCTGAATTACTTAAGAAATATCGTCCTAGCACTAGAACTTATGCTAGCTACCTCCCGTTTACAATATCAGACATTTTTGTGTATTTTTTTCACATGGTCTATCAACTATTGCTCGATGTTTAATCTGAGAGCGAAAAGCTAATCTGAAGCAGCATTTACTTATTTTATGTAATTTTTTATAGGAGGAACTGAAACATCGAAACTGAATTCAGCGAAGTATCCAAACCTCTAGAAAACATTTCTATAGACCTAAAAACCAAAATTAGAACCTTATGTTTGCAAAGGACTTTTATGGTTTTGCTTTCCCGTCAATTAGTTATCAAGGTTTAATCCATAGCACCCCTATTGACACCCATTCTGATGTTTTAAAAAGTTGAGCTCGACACAATATAATTTCCTATTTTTATAGAACAAATTCCTCTGAGAGGAATAAATTGTCATTTTGAAAATTCCAATGTGAGAATGCTTGACAATGCTTGATCGTTGTTTAAGCGATACAGAGGCGTTGTTCGCTCTATCAAAGTAGGCTAATTTCATACATTGGAAATAATAAAATTTGGCTTGAATTATATTGGCATGAGGACGGACGCAACTGTTAGTAAGTAAACCCAAATATACTTCCTTGGAGAACCTATAAGCCCATACTGAAATGTGAGCCAAGAACGATAACACATGTACGAAACGACGACCCACGATAAACGATTTCTTACTGCCAAATTTTAAAGAGTGGGGTTTGTTGAACATTTGGTTTTAACCAGACACTGCAACCGCACACACAGCACGTGCCACTATAGATGTTGTGAATGAAGCATTTCCTTGTAGCGTGAGATTACGCCGTTTTGGTGATTTGGAATGACCAGCGAGATAGCTCGAATTAATCATCCGACAATTCTATCCTTGTGAGCCGCAGTGGTGGTGTGGAAATGTGCACGTGGAGAAGTGGGCACTATCATGCCAGTTAACCCAGGGTCAACCCAAAAAAAGAACATCTAATAATTTTTCAGACGCGGGCTTCCACCCCTTAAATGACGGCGACTTCACGAGTAAAAGATTTAACTTAAAGCCATGTTAAAACTTCGACGTAAAATAGAAGGTCCAGGTCAGTGATAGAAAGAAATGAATCCTTCACAGCTCACTGATTTAAGCGAAGTTTCCCTCTTGTTCCTTAATGGGATGTTGGATGGGACTCAGACTATGGCAAACCTTAGGGAGCATATTCGACAGAAATGCGAAAATTTATCTCCGGATATCTTGCTAAAAGTCATGTCGCGGAAAAAGTCAAATGTGTATCAACACTGACGGCAGCCATCTTGAGGGATGTCACCTGTAAAGGTCCAAATTAATATTTCCATCACCCTAATATTTTTTTTATTTATTAAAAAGTTTATTTAAAAAATATTTGGCGCCACCGTCATTAACAATTTGCAACGTCACGTCGTGGCGACAAAGATTGGCCAGGTCTTGAACCAGAATCATAAAAAAATGCTTAAATTTTTTTTATCTAGTCTTGCATATAGACAAACCTTTCAAAAATGCTTTCCAACACGGAAACCTCAGTAAGCACACCTCGTAATGTTTTACTTATTGGCATCAACATTTGCAGTTTTTTGTTCATTCACTTAACTTAAATTTTGTAAACAAAAAGTAAACCTTCTTCAATTTTCCTCTTTTAAAAAACATATAATTTTTATTTCAGGGACTGAACAATCTAACTTTTGTGCAAAAATGGGTTAGCAAAAAAGAAGACGTTTCGGCATTGGCCGCCTATTGTGGAGGCAAATAGGCTGTCAATGGCGATCAGGCAAAAACTTGTGCCGCTGCTGATAAAATCCAACTATATTCGATACGAAGGAAAACACAGAAGAAACATTTCGCAAACAGTTGTAAAGTAAAAAATCAAATTCAACTTGACGCAAGTGAACTTTTCGAGCGAAACACAATTAAGAGGAGAAAACCCAACATGTTCTTGCTTGTATTAGCGATAAGCCATATACTGGCCATGTCCTTGTCAGCACAAGGAATTTTCCAAATCTTACAACTCTTAACATGGCCGAACATTGTTGGGTGGGCGGACGGACGAGCGGACGAACGGGTGGCCCTGTTGTGTTGGCTCGTGTCGAAGAAGTGACACGTGGCCAAAGTATATTTCGTCGGGCGTACCTACGTACAAACATACTTGGAACGTGTTAAAGAACTTTCGCCCAGAGTTTAAGTTAGTTTCTGCATCCTGTTGAAGAATGTTAGATTAACACAAAGTACAGATAAGTCACGTGGAGCTGTGTATCGACAATTTCGTTAATTTCGGGTGAAAATTAAGGAAGCACAAGTGGCCCACAAATGGAGGCAGTCCACATCGACTGTGTGCTGTTCATTAGAGTTAATTAATGGCCATTGGACGTTTTTCCAACGTTTTAACAAATGATCTTAATTATTACCCCTTGTGGGGCAGCTCAAAAGACTTCCAGCGTACTGGAGCGGTCAATGGGATATCGTTACACTTCTTGCCGACACAAGCAAACACATGAAAAGTGTTCGTTGATGTTTTCGCCTTAATTAGTTTAATGCATCATTGCTGATTGCCAAATAAAATATGCTTCATTCAAAGTTATTCCATTAAAGGAGACGCTCGCATCCTTTCTTTTCCATCTGCCTTCCAACAGCAACAATGCAATTAGGCTCCAGCAACACAAATTTCTACCTCCCCACCTCAGACTCAGCTACATTCTATAGTTAGGCAATAGATGAGCGAGCATATCGCATATCCTGCTTTTCCATTGGCCATGGCCAAGAACCCATAAAAGAGGGAAAAGGCAGTCTCGGGTTTCCTTGTGCCACCGCCAAACCAAGCTGTTGGTCTTGTGCACGTAGCTGCTACGAAACCAAATGGATTTTATTAATTCATTTCATTAAAACTGTAGTGGAGCTTTTTTTTATTTCTAGGTGTATCCGACTATACTCGTAACCCAGAATGTACGACCTTCCACCTATATAAACACAAACGCTTTCTTCGCCTTTCCTGGCCATACTCGCGCACAAATGGGACACGAAGGGGGAAGTCGTACGGTTCTGTAACATTTGGGTCTAATTAACATCGGCTTATTGAATAGTCGGCATCTCCCCCCAGCACTGCCCTACATTTTGCCTCCTATCAGCATTTGTTAAAAGACGTTACAAAACTTCTAATATAACCGATGCAATTTAGCCTTGGTGAAAGACGCCTCTCCGGCAGAACCTTCGTGCTCAAGGTCCATTTTATAGAAGTAATATTTTTGGGTGCAAGAAACTTTATGCAGATTTTATTTTCATTACTATGTAGTTAAATTCTTTGCAAACCTTCTTATGGAAAGTATTTAAGATGTCCTTAGAGTACCTTCTGTACGTAAGCATTAAAATTAAGTACAACACCGAAAAACGTAACTTTAATTACTATCCAGTTTAATCTTCTTCTCCAACTACAGCTCTCTAGTTTCATTGTGAAGCTGTCCGTTGTGTAGTAAGAAGTGGCTCTCACTATTATTAAGGAAACCATCTTTAAATTCTGGTAAGATCATCTGATAACATCTCGTTTGAAATGCATTTATGGAATCTTTAAACAAAGAATTCAGCTTTAAACAGTTGGCCTCGATCCAACGGTAAAGATACCACGTGAAGCGCGTTTTTAATAAAAGATTCTCATCTAAAAAGTTTTAAGCTTAAGTCTAGAGCTGAGATCTTCCGAAAAAAGCAACGAACCATTTCCATTTTTTGTCCTTTCAAGATCCCCATTAAAAACGTTTATATAACATTAAATGGTGTAGATGAAGAACACTTTTCAATTGCTAAATTGTCAACGGTGTCAATATGCAAATATCGATAAAATCGAGAGTGAAGAGAACATTATTTTAAAATAAATATAAAGTGGCCAGTTTTGTGTTCAAAATGGGTTGACGTGTAATTACTTTATTTAAATTATCGTGTTTGTTTTCTCCCTTTAATATAATTGTCATCGACGGCTAACGACGGAAACAAAATGTCGGAAACAAATTCATTTGAAATGGGCTTTCATCGTTGGAGCCGTAAAAATGTGAGTTTTTATTTTTTTAGTGTAGTGTTCTTTAGCTTCGCTACCACCCATCTATTTTATTTGTACAAACTATCCAACCATTTCTACAAAAAATGGTACAACGTTAAGAAAATTGATGTGTGACATGAGAGTAAATATTAAATACAAACAAAATACATATCCATTTGCGGACTCATCTTCTGAATTAGCACAACTTGCTATGTCAAGCTCTAAACAACTCTAATGCCCTTGGTTCTAATCCTGCCTTAGCCAATTGAGCTTAATTTTTTTTATACTTTTTTTTCTTTAATCACATTAATGTTAAAAACATTTTGTTAAAATGAATTAGTTAATTTTGGTTGCACTATACTATATCTTTCTTCTAATAATAATTATTGCCAAGTACCAGTGTTCAAATCCCATTGATTTTGTTTTGTAGTCGTTTCAAATATTTTTTTTTTTAATTTTTTTTTAAATCAACTATCCTAATTTTTATAGTCAGAAAATAGGTGAGTACTGAGTAAAGCAAAAAATGGTTTTAATAATAAAACGGAAATAATTCAACCTTAATACAATTAAATTTTTTTTTTTATTTATTTTGGATCACCCAGTTTCAACCTCTGATTCCTTCATTTGTTTTTTTTTCGTTTTTGTAATATTTTTTTTTTTGTAAATTCTGATGACTTTTTTTAATTCACGTTTAATTAATTATTTTTTGAATAGTTACCATATTTTGCTTTAAAAACAATAAATAACATGCTTATTGAATTTCAGCTTTTTTTCTTTTTGTCTGCACATACTTTTTGTCTTTAGTTTTGACAAAATCTGTCAAAAGTCAAATTTTCTTCATATAATCGTTTATTAAATTTTATAATCGTTTAAGATTTTATTCGAGATTAATTTTTTTTAAATCATTAGTCATTTAATGTTTCTGTTTGATTTATTTTGAATTACTTTATTTAGGTTAGATTTGATTATGGGTACAATTAGTTATCCAGATACTTTTTGGATGTGGCAAAATTTGATGCTCTGGCCAGTGGGATATTTTTGGGTCAAGTAATCGCCCATCTATAAACATGGTCACATTGATTCGCAACATCAATACCTTCGTATATTCTCGAATTTTAAAGATTTTACTAAATTTTAGCTTAACAAAATGGCCTAGAACCCAAGAACAACCAATGACACCAATACTGGCACCTTCGAACACACATTCCTACTTTTATATTCAAATGATCAATATTATCAGTTAGTTTTGCCACTTCTTAATTAGTTTCTCTGTAGTTATCCAGATTAATAGCTTATGGATGGGTAGATAGCTTTGCGTCCGTGGATATAATGTTCGATACTCAAGATAATTCGATGTAGTGTTCAATTGTAGGACTAACGTTAGCCTAGTAGATTGAAAATTTCTGGTGCTGTCTACTAACACATGTCTTACAGTGGCTGAAACTGCTTACCTCATTCCATTTCGTAGGTTTTTTTGTGCTGCCTGTATTTTTGGGGACCGCGTAGATAAAGGCTTTTCCTGCCTACATTGACTTTGCATCCCCATGAACTACTTATTTTAATGTCTTGACTTGTATCGATTTGGAGAAACATTCACTTTCAACTGCAGTCAGTTTCGTTTGGAACTTCATCAACAATGCCATGAATCGACCTATGATTCGTCTTTAAAGGAATCGCAAATAATTACTTTTTTCACACCCCGAACTGAGGAGGAGGGCCGTCTGTCGAATCGACTCAACGTCATTTGCTTCGCAAAAATCATAGAGAAGAGAAGGCCATGTGATACCTGCAGGGAGTGAGTGACTTTCATTTGACAGTCGGAAGTTGATGTTAACGCTATTACGCGTCCTTGCTGACAACTTTTGCAGCGATGGAACGAACGTGCGAAGGAATTTGATTATTTCGATTTGTCTTCTTCGCTATTGCAGAGTTCCCAATAAAACTTGGTACTTGGTGTTGTTGTACAGCAATAACTTCGACCCCTTTGCACCACCCCCTCGAGTACTACTACGTATGTATGAAAGCATGTTTGCGCGCGTGTGTGTGTGCGTTTGAAAGTCTGTGTGTGCGTACATACAATAAAATGTGTTTTGAAGTGGAAAGACAAAAAATGTCAAACGGCAGAAGAAGCGTAAAATTGTTTCACATTTTGTTGGTAATTTAGCAGACAATTTGATGCCTGATCGAAATTATTGTCATTTTTCATGCTGCCGCTTCGACGAGTGCGTACGAACGTATCAATGTGTGTGTACGTAAGTATTACATTCCAAGGAAACCCGTACGCTAGGAGGGGGCGGCGAGAATCTCGAATAAGTTTATACTCGTAAGAAAAGTCAAGATAAAAAATGTTCAATTCCTGAGGGGCGCTTGCAAATAAATAAACACATATTCGGATGCCTTGTCCCGGCTGCTGTTGTTATAAATTACTAGCTGTTAATATCGAAGAAGGTACTGACTTTGCTCCTTAACACTGCGTTGCTACCACTTCACACTGGTTTTTGCAACTTACTTTTCCTGTCGATAATTTAACATACACGCAGTGAAAAAATATGGTTACTATATGGTCACGGTAATAATTATATGTTCTCCGCAATAAAAGTATGTTCGTCGCAACCATATTATATTTAATTGAATTTAGTTTTGGCAATAGTATGATTGCCACAATATTAATATTGTTGAAGTGTAACAATATAAATATGGTTGTTGCTACAAAAGTATTGTTTTTTGGAGTTTATGTCAACAATAAAATGATTACGGCAATCATACTGTATGATTGTAATTTTTCTTCATTTGAGTATGCTTTTTAGAATAATGTTATTGTTAGGGATCTAGTGCAATTGTAGTACTTTTTATATGGAAATTAAAATTTTTTAAACAAACTTCTGTGGCTTTGTTTAACTAAAATATATTTTTTAAAAACGCTTACGTTTTCTAAAATGATTTTTTCTACTGTTACATAAATCACTCCTATTACTTTAAATTTAATGTATTTTTCAATAATTTTCACAATTCAAATTCAAACAGGTATAATTGTGTGCGATCATAATATGGTTGTATGGTTGTAGTGGGTATCATAATATGGTTATGTGTGAATCACACTATTGTTGCGAGTATCATAGTATGGTTGTGAGGATAACAGTAAGGTTTCATTTGAATCATTTTATTATTTTGTGGATCATAATATTGATGTACCACAACCCTATGTACCTAATAATAGTATGATGCTCTTCAAATATTGTTATCCTAACCATACTTTTATACGTGTATCTCAACTTCGGAGAATTTTGTTTAAAAAATAAAGAAGTGTTGCTCTTAGTCGGAACATATGACAAACACTATGGAACTCTTGAGAGATTTCCCTTTACATTAGAAGACGTGTGTGACAATCATGTATAGGTCATAGGGGCATGGAAATACCCGTTAATATATTATTAAAACACAGAATATTTAAGAAATACAGTTCAAATTTATTCCATTTGTAGTGCAAATGTTATATATTATGAATGAAATTCGATTTCGGTCGTATGACCACCACGTACCCTTGTACAATGATCTATTCTTTGGACCCAATTTTCACCACTCCTGCAAACATTTCGACCTGAACGTTGCTAATTCGCGTTGGATGTTGTCTCTGAGCTCTACTTAAATTGTTGGCTTGTTGGCATATACCAATCACTTGGTCTGGCCCCATAAAAATAAATTAAATGGTATTAAATCGGAAAACAGGACCAGTTCTCGAGATAATCATTGTGTGGCTAGTGACACTGTCTTATTGAAACCACATATCGCTGAAGCTCATCCAATTCTGATCAAAAAATATTTTCTAACATGACACGATAGCAATCTCCATTGACGTCAACATGACGGTTGTTTTTATTGACGAAAAAATACGACCCAATCACACCTCTGGCATGAAACAACATAGTTGTTTTTTGCGGATGCAATTATATCACTTGAAGCACATGTGAGTTTATTGCTGCCCAATAAACCTTATTTTGTTTATTGACAAAACCACTCAGCCAGAAATGACCAAACTATGAAAGGAATGGGCTTGATCGCTGAAGATGATTTTTAAATGAAATTCTGGATTTTAGTGAAACTTTGCCAGAGCCCAACCGGAGAAGTTTCGGCATTTCAAATGATCAAGAGGCTTTAGTTCATGAGTCAGTTTAATCTTAGAAGGATGAAGGCTACGATCTTTTCTCCAAAATTGCCACAGTGTGGACAGATACACTTACGGCTGCAATATTTTCGTCTCTTCGAGCGGAACGGCGTCTCTTTGGCGCCGAAACAAAAATGTAAAATTGGATCCAAATGTATGTTGACACTGAACGATCATTAAATATGTTCGAGGCTGCGTTGGCATAAAGGTACGAAGTTGTTATGTCTCTATTGGAAACCACATTACAATTAGTGAGTTACAAAAAACCTGGAGGCTACCACATGCCATAAAAACCCCAATACTCTGAAACTTTAAGAGCTTGGAACATCATATTTGGAACTAATGTGTACTATTATATATTACACTATATATTACAGATACCTTTGAAATAAAAATGTTAATAACCTGTTGACCCACAAACCACTGTGCACAACTGTTTACTCAACCTCCTGCCTGTCAACGAAGTGCCTTAATAAGATATACACTATAAATGAGACTACAGACAGGGTACACCTCTGAAGTTATTGTTCTTTTTTTGTTTCTTTTCGGAAAAGATAAATGAGTTCTTCCTCGAAATTAGTTGAAATCCCTCTGCCGGTGCGCCTTATTTGCCAGCAAAATATCACATTTAAGTTTTCGCATGTACCGCCCTTGCCTACAGCTGGCAGGCGGCGTGGATTAAGTACGAGTGGCCGAATTTATGCCAGTACATTCTATTTACGTATTAAAGTTATACATTCCAGATGGTGTTCTTGGATAACAACCATTAGGAGTAGGCATTGTAGCCACTGCAAATTGCAGCAGTTAACGTAGCATTTAATTAATGGTGACAAACATTAACAGAGCCTGAAACTCGCATGCATGTGCACAGATGCATGTGTGTGTGTGTGTAGTCCTAAAATATACTAGTCCCAAAATGACAGCAAGCAAATGTTTGTTATCTGGGA
This sequence comes from Hydrotaea diabolus, assembly GCA_963513945.1. Taxonomy (NCBI): domain Eukaryota; kingdom Metazoa; phylum Arthropoda; class Insecta; order Diptera; family Muscidae; genus Hydrotaea; species Hydrotaea diabolus. The sequence goes on along the minus strand of OY740718.1, from coordinate 195,851,943 downwards.
CACTGTTTTTGTAATTTGTCCATGGGTACGTCTGTGTGTGTGTACTGGTGGTACGTGCGGCTGGGTGTGTGCAAAGTTTATTTAGCATGATATCCTGTATCCTGTTTCCTGTGTCCCCTCAACATGGTGTTGTGTACACTAAAAATGTAACAAATTTCGACTTTCGCCATGTTCGTCGCTTGATGCAGTTGATGGCAATTCCAAAAATGCATGGTCAGTTGAGCCTACATGGGTTTCATTTGTGGACTTCTGTAAGTTGGCTCTGCGAGTAGCGACGCAACGTGCAACTGGGTCAACTGCACCAGTAGCACAATAGCACAATGTTGTCGCAATCGTTGTGCAATTCAGTAGAGAACTTTCGCCTACTGTTGTCACAAGGAAACTTCAGAGTGCTGTCGCTATATCCGATGGTGCATTTGCATTGTGCACTGAAAGAAAAAGGCCGGCACGCAGACTCATCCATTGACTTTGGATATTACGTATTGTTTGTGCTCTCAGTATGTTTATGTTTACCAACGGGTACAAACTGGGATTTAAAGCCGAAAGAAATGACATTACAAAAATTACATTCCCCAATGTCGCTCAAGTTAACCGGGCGCTGGATGAAGAGGTGACTTGAACAAATGTCATTGGTTAAGTTTTCTTTTCTGGGTTTGCCTTCGCTTTCGAACAATGAATCGGATAAAGAAACAAATTTAAATTTTAATTTACTCTAGCTACTCCAGATAGTTTAATATGTTTGTACTCCGGGAGATTGTGCAACTCTACTCCAAGGCGTGGCAGAATCGATGTGTGGTTTAGTAACAGTATCCCATAGCAGTGTTCCGTTGATTCTGACTCAGGTTTTTTTTGTGGAAACAGTTTCCCTGCATCAACTCCGAAGTTTCATTAATTTAAAGTTGCGGTGAATGTCGGCCTCATTAAGATAAGTGATAAATCTATTTGCTATGCAACAGTTTCTTAACAAGGACTGATTAAATATTGCATATACTTCAAAAGCCATCACTCATAAAATCGTTCGTATAAAAGAAGTATAGCTTTAGAACAATGTACACACAGAAAAAAAGTTAGTTGGGAATGCAAATGGATACCTCTAGGCACGGAGAAAACTCCGTTTAATATTGCGCTAAAGTCACACCAAAGGTTCAGAAAACCTATAATAACGCTGGAGGACATTGGAGGAAAATACTTCCAATCACGCATACAAAAGGTTCAGAAATAAGTACTTATTTGCAAGCATCAACGAGCTCACGAACAAGAACACTGTGAGAAGTCAGGTCAGTTGCTGCAAACCTTGTAGGAACTTCAGGGACTTTAGCAAAATGGCTTTTTTTTATTGACTTATAACGAAAGTATTAAAAATAATTTTCCATTTTGAAATACGTGACTATTTTTAATTGCGGGTCAATTTATATAACGTATCGATTGCATCGTAAAAACCCGATATATTATATTTGTAGAGGTTTGAGTAACTAGACTTTCACTCAGCCAGAGCCGCAATATTCGCGGTAATACGTATGTGTCTTTCGATAAACAACTAAATCGAATTTCTCGATGCTCGCCTGATTGGCAGACTATTTAGCTGTAGAAAATGCAAATATTAACTTCGCAGTAAAATAGTCACTACCACAGAACAAAAATGATCTTCACTGACAAAAAATCCATAGAAAGTGGAATAAAATCTCTTCTTCTATCCATTAGTTTTTCATTCTGATCTACGTGTAGCCAGGATTATGCATATAAGTTAAAAAGAAGAAGAACTGCAGGTGTAATCTGCATCCTACCTGCTGAAAGGATCGGCGGTCGTACACCCACTCATGTCGCACATTCGCATTCACATCAACACCATTTCATATTCCGCTGAGCGCCCTTAAGAGCACTTATGTGCGAAATCTTGAAAAGAAGCGAAACACCATTTTTATTTAGCACTTACACATGCTCAAGTCCTCATCCGGTTGAAACTACGGCAATAACAACAGGAAACAAACAACCGAATATAAGCTGCCAGAAATATGGACAAACTGCACTGCGAATCCTGCGGAAGAGCGTGTCAGCGTGCGAGTGTGAGTATCTGTTTTGGCAAAAGAGCCGCAGTTGCTTTGCATGAATAACTTGCTCCACTACTATGACTCTGTACAGATGTACATATCTACATACCGCATACGCACACACATTGAATGTATGTCTCTGTGAGAGTGTTATTTTTTATTGTCGAAACACACAGACATACGCCCCAACAATCAGCTGTACATGACTACTGTGTGCCACATATTCTTTCATTTTATTCGTTTTTTGGTGGATTTATGATACCGAAAATTACTTTCAACACTTTGTGTATTCTCTGCGAAGCACTTCGAGCCCCTGCTAACCCGCTTATTCTTACGCTATTAGTCAATTTCACTTTGCTCACTCGCCCAAGCCGCAAATGGCAAAACGCCAGTACACATGATGTAAAACATATTCATTTGTATTTACACACACACACATGCACACACGTACGCTTGCGTATGCATGTACTTTGTATATGTGTGTGCTCGGCTGATTCATGGTCGTACTTTAATGAAAAACTGTTTGCGGTATATTCATCGCAAATGTACAGACGTGATCCAATCTGCAGAATCCCTACTTGGGGACCGATGAATGCAACTGACCCTAACATACCGCCCCCTCTTCTTGACCCACCCCTCAGCCTACCATACCTTCTACGATATTTATACACATACTTACGTCAGCATGAGTTATAGTTCGGTACACACTCACACATGCACGTTCAGTCATACATACGAAGTCAAGAGAAGTGGTATGAGTGATATTAAATTAATACGGTTGTTTTAACAAGTATACGCTCCCCAACCCGCTCTCTCTTTCTGCGAAAGTACGTATACGCTGAGTGGAGTCCGGGAAAACTGAAGTCATTTGCTAAAACTTGATACCATTCTTATTTTTTGCTGTGTTTTAAATAGAAACTTAGATGCTGTAGCGCAGTTTGAACGGGTACGTGTGTGTGAGTGTAACTTGTGGCCGTGAATGCAATTGTGCAAATGTGTTAAATTATGGGGAGCGAGCACAACGAGTTCTGTGCAAATGGCTTTTATGAATGAGTAGCTTTTCTTTGCCTCTTTTTTGCGCAAACCCCAACAGCATGCAACTTATGGCAAAGCATTTCAAACTTGGCACGCTTCGCAGTTTTGTCCGTTGAAAATTATGTTGTTTTTACATGCCACTGACCACAACTTAAAGTTATCTCACAAAAGCAAAAAATACTCTTATTTTATTGCGGAAATAATAATAATTTGTGACTCAGTGTATGTGTGTTTGTGATTTTTTTCTTTTTAGTTTGTTACCAGCCACACAAGCATTCGCTTTGTGTGTTGGTGTTTTCCAAATGGATGTGTGATATAAATTCATTTTGAAAGCATACACACATAGGCCCACACATACATGGGTGTGTGTGGGTGTGGGTGTGCTTTCGAATTCTTATTTATGTGAGTGCCAGTTCATATACACACATGTGATTGTGTGCAACAAATGTCAGATACACAAAGACCCATCGTACCTGATGCAAAAAAATCCTATTAAAAACATTTCCATAAAGTCATTTGATAACACAATCGAATAAAATTGAGACACACGTTGTGATATCAGTCAGTATGAATGTCGTCTGTATGCACTCATGCAGCACATCCCCATGGTATTGATGACAGACATGTAATCTCCCCACTCTTCTCGGCTGGAGCCGGAACGACATTTCAATTTCTTACTTTAATCATTTAAGTTAACCTGTCGCTCTATTGCAGACTCTAGAGTTTTCAGACATTTTCCAAAGCACTGACACAGAGGTCGACATACGCATAAATACAAATGGTGTAGTTATCGTTCTTGGTGGTACAAGCACAGATATAGCATCCGATTTCGAAAATTTAACTGATTTTTAGCAGAATAACAAACACCATTTTCCACTTTTCCACTTTTTTCGGAATGTATCATTAGCTCTTTTGACCTGCTGTTTCGGAATCAAACCACACACATTTATCATGAAGTGAGACAAAAGTCTTAAGAGCAACCAACTGCGTCAGATATTCCAGACCTAAATTTAACGTTTAAAAATGCTGTTATTTTCAATTATAAAGCAATTACTATTGTGATTCTATTATCAGTCTAGCGCTTCGAAATTCAAAGACATTGCTACGTATAATCGTAAACATTTTTTAATATACTTTACAGTATGCAAAATCCATATTCGTACACCCCCTAAAATTGGAAATGAACGAAATATTCAACACAATAATCACATTTTTCAAAAGCTCATATAGATTTATTATTTTTATGATAAAAAACAAACTAATTAAGACTTAAATCATTAATCAGCCACTAGATGGTGCAGTATTCGCTTAGAGGGTAACAAAAACCGTATTCATACAGAGTAACAATTTCAATAAAAATTAAAAATATTATGGTTTGTGATTAAGAGTTAATATTTTGTTGGATATCCTTTTTGTTTTATGACAGCATTTGACGTCTTGGCTGGGGTGATATAAGATCCCTTTCTCTTTTCAAAACAAGTTTTAGGTCCTTTAATGTCGTAATGTTCAACTTTTGCTTAAAAAGTAAACACAAATTATCAATAGGATTCAAATCAATGCTTTGTGGTGTCGTTTTGAGGTATATGGGGCCATTGTAAATGATCCAAAGTCTGGAGTCTAGCGCGGTATGTTTGGGATCATTATCCTGTTAAAATATAAAACCTGTGAGATGTCCATTTTGGCTTCACTTGCTTCAAGTTTTTCTTTAAAATTTTCATATATAGTCCTTTGCTGTCATAAGTCCATCAACAAAATGTAGATTTCCTAAGATTCTGGCGAGATAAGCTCGTATTCATCTCTTGTCAAATTTTTACGCGCCCATCCGATATTTTCGTATTGAATTTGGACTCATCCGTAAAAATAACTCTTTTCTAAAAGTTAAAGTCTTTATTTTGGTATTTTTTGAAAAACGCAATCTGTTTTTGTTTTTTTTTAATCTTGCTAATAAATGGTTTTCTCACAGTATACCGACCTTTAAATCCAAGTTTTTTGATTTAATTTCGCACTGTTTGAGGTGTAACGCAGATTCCAAAGTCCTGTTCCAAATTTACAGCCAATTGGACGACACTTACAGAAGGATCGATGCGGATTTGACGATTTTTTAATAGCTTGGAACGGTTTACATTTCGTAGCGTCATCATTGTACAGATCTATTAAATTTTTCGTTGTTCTGAAAGTTAACTTGATTTTTTACCCATATCGAATTTTCTGAACTTTTTATAACAAATGCACAGAATTTGATATTTTTTGATAACACTTTCCTCAACAAAAAAAGGAAGCACAAAAATAAAATTGCATTTCAAACTCCCGTTAACTACGACCATAAAATAGCGTTGCCATCTGCACGAATGCGATTTTTGTTCGCAAAAGTGTAAAAAAGGCCCCCTAGCTTTTAATTCTCGAAGTAGGTTGCTAATTTTTTCGCATCGTTTTTGTTTTTCATAAATAAAATAAATTTTAAGAATCATTTGATTTTTGTATTACATACCATGAATTATTAATAGTATATTTTCAAGTTTCTGAAGGGTGTACGAATATGGAATTTGCATACTGTATGTAAATACACATAAAAACTACCTTTAATCGGGAGGGAACTATATGTGGGACTATATATACAGGACTAAAATGCCCAAGCATCTTAACATAACGCAATTATGGAATTTACTTAACTAAATTCCATAATTGCGTTATGGAATTTAATTCCATAATTGCGTTATCTAAAGCGACGAAGACAACTATTTTTTTATGATGAAATCCTGTTTTTACTTCAGACAAACTATATTAATAAAAATTGTACCTTTAATCCAAAAAGTACTATTTTCCTACCGATTAACACAATCTGTTTAAGAAAAGAACCAAAATGACATTCTAATATTAGAGATATGAATTTTCCGTCTTCGGTAATGTTAATGAAAGACAGCGATGTTTCTTCCTCGACTTCAGTAATTAGAATGATCATTATTCAGCTCAACAAGACTTTTTATGAACAGATTCGGGTATCCTGCAAGATAGTTTGAATTTTGCAGGAACAATTTACATTGCAGTCGTTATTTAATCATCCGAGCGACGTGCTGCAGATTTCTTGTTACATTTCTGCCAAAGTCTCAATGACCGCGAAATAAAATTAGAAGAAATGAGAACAATGCAAAAAAGAAGTTTAAGACCTCATCGAAATTATTGGTATTTTGTGTTTTGCTGTGGGCAGTCAGTGGTATTTACATATTTTTTATCCCATAGCCAATATGAGTAAATTGTATGAAAAGGCAAAAAAAATCAAAACCAAAAGGGAGGCGAATATAATAATAACAAATTTTATGATAGTGCAGTATGTGGTACTAATTCTAAAAAAAAATAATTGATGCAGGTCATAGTAAAGAAAGTTGTGAACCTAGTGTTTCGAGTCAAATGTTGTCATGTTATGATGTTTCGTTAAGTGATAGTTCAAGTGTTGAGGATAATGATTCGACTTTCCCAAGATGCAAATTCATCACTATGACGTGACTTCTGAAGGGCACTATGATTTGACTCCTATAAGGCACTATAAGTATTAACTGACTTCTTAAAAGCAGTTAAAAAAAACTTCTTAAAGGTACTAACTGACTTCTTGAAGTTAACTCCGGGGGGTACAACTTCTTAATGCGGAAAACACTTCTACGATGTAAAAAAAACTTCAAATGCTTAGCGTCTTTTAAATTAATGGCAGGAATGTTTTTATAATGGACACTTCGTAAAAATAACGAAGCATAAACGATCAAAACACAAACAATAAATTTTCTTATTAGGCTTTACAAAAATGATATTTTTATGCATATGTTGCAGTATTCTGCTACAACTCGTCCATTCTGCCCATAAGATCTCCTCATCTGTAGTGCATAAGAAAGTAAACCATCGCGCATTCCGGCTTAAGGTATCTTATCACCGCACACTCATAACGTATTTTTTCTTTTTCCAATGAGCTAGCATTCCTTTGCCTGACACTAAAGACCGATTTATTACGATATTTGTCAATAGTCCAGTGAAATTTTTTACAACAGCTATGCCAATGAAGTCCTTTTTCAGAATTTAATGTGCTTGCAATCATGGAACCAAATCTTCTGTTTATCCGCACGTCTTTTCTGTAACATGGTTTAGTACGAGGGTTCTATATATATTTCTGGCTTAATAAAGAAAATGCAAATATTTATCATCAAAAATGGTTTTATTGTTATCCAAAGTATTCTCCAGCATGATTTATAAACTTTTACGTGCGCTCAAACCAGTTATCGAAACACTTTTTCCACTCCGATTGAGACACCTCCAAAATATGGAAACACTTTTTCCACTCCGATTGAGACACCTCCAAAATATGGGTTTTGAACGCTTATAAATGTCTTTTGAAGCACAGTGTTTTGTTTTTCACAGTGCTACTTCATCGCCATTCAAAGATTTAAGTACATCGATGCACTCTTGTCGTGGTAATCCTCGTCGAAAATTGTGAAATATGATCGCACGAAAATGTTCACGAGTTAATTCCATTTTTTTGCCAAAATGATTTTTTAAGTCACTGTAAACAACACAAATGATGGTCGTACGTCAAAACGTTCTGAGAACGTTTATGCTAAAAAATGTCAAACTTTCCAATGGAAATGTCAGATGGCGCCAGGCAATACTTAGTGTTGCCTAGGCCAGAAATATATATAGCAACCCTCGTATCTACAACTAATCGCATTTTCACATTTCTTCTCAACAATTTTACAAAAATTAATAGTTGACGATAAATTTTCTTTTTGGCTAACATCACATTTTCCCACTGCAAATTTGCTCATAACTCAAAAATTACTTTTGCATTATTTACATTATGAAACAATGCAGTGTTATTGTTGTATACTGATGTTCTTTTTTTCGCTCGCTGGCATACCGAAGGTTGCTAACCATGTTCTAGGCTGGGTGGTTGTTATCAATCTATAATCGTGAAGGTGGAAATAACATATTTGTTTTCCTCCGACCAGATATTCTTTAGCATTCACAACATTCGAAGATCATCACACTCAAACATACTATGATCCCCATAACCATAAATATATAAAATGAATGAATATATACATGAACATACTTTAATTGCAGAGAACTGTTTGTTCCCGTGACCATATATTTTCTCTGCGTGAAGGGGAACCCTGCAATACGGAAATACTTCTTCGGAATTATACGTCGTATACCATACTTAGAAGGGTGTCATGTAGTCGGCCTGGCTCGATTTAAGACTTGTCTCACTCACTATTGTACCTTCTAGAATACGTTTATAACAATAAAAAGAAAAATTCAGATCAGCAAACAAGTCTTAAGGAGTAGAAATCAAAGTGCAAGCTTCAACGTTAAGTATTACTCAAGTTTGTCTTCTTTCAATATTTGTACTTTTTCAATACAGAATACAATGGTTTGTAATGGTCGCATACACCAAATTGATCAGTGTAGATATTCCAAAGCCAACCACGGAAATGCTACTGTATACGGGTATTCGGACATGCCATGGTGAATTCCCCAACGATAAATTTACGTTAACATGGCCGAAGGACACATTTGCTAAACTTAGCTCAGCTCAGTGATTGCAATGTGCCACGTTGTCCTACCGAGAGTACTACGTACCCTTTGACGTGGCAAACGAAAAGTTGCCTCTATTGCGAATGTTAGAAGGTTAACATGTGAGAATAACGTACCTCTTGACAACAACAACAACTACAACGACGACGACAGCGACAACAAGAACAACTAACTACGTATGAACTGGAGAAAATTCTTCTACGGGTAGCACCAGTAGTTTGTGCATTCTGCACAGTTGCCCTCTTCAGCGTTCTTTTGCAAAATTCCCATATTCCAAGTCCAAGTATCGACTCGACAGAATAAACCATCCGACCGTCCCACCGTCCGACGATAAAAACAGCAGCAGTAAGGAAGCAAGTGGCATCAACGGAAGCGTGAGTGCATGTACAACGTACGAGTGCAAAGTAAAATAAAGTAAAGTACACATGAGTTTAATTTGAATTTAGGAAAATTTCGGTTATGCACTCAGGCTTAGGCAACGACAATGTTGGCAGTTTATTTGTGTGTATGTGTGTGTGTCTGGCTCACAGTGCACAATGATGGGCGAGATGGGGAGGAACAGTGGGTGTGGAAGGTGTTGCGAAGGCGAATGTGAGCTTAGAACATGACTAAAATTTGTCTCCGTTTTCCAAGTGAACTTTAGACCTCAGACAGTTGACAGAAAATATTCGAAGCTATTTGAAAGCGCAAGAAACAAGCAAAGGATGGGATATGCCAAGTCAAGATGAACATTAAAACACCCGACACAAAAGGGTGTCATTTGGCTCAAAGAGAATGGAGAAGAAAAGGGAACACGTACGAGGCACTCGTACAATGTACACTGTATGTGCACATGATGGGAGTATGCCTACATACGTACATACATTCGAGCATGTATGCATATACATATTTACATGCAGACTCATACCACATGGTGTGTACATATGTATGTGAATGACACTTGAATAACTGGTGTAACATTATGTCATTAAGTTAATTTGATATGTCAGTATTCATGTGCTGGCCTCCGAAGGTTCGGTGGGTTCACATACACAGCTTGGCAGGATTTTCGTTTTTGCATTCCATTTTGGGCACAAACTCATTACAATTTCCAAGTGTAGAATTAACACACATACATACACACACACACACATGCACCAATATTCACATATTCATATCCATACCGACACTCACACACACACACACATTAACATACATACGTTGAACTCAACAAGTAGTTTCAAGAGGTGTAAATTGTTTGCATAAGCAAAGCTAGCATGGAATTAAAATCAGCACAGCCACCCACACTAGCATAAGGACAGAACGGCAGGCAGTCGGGCTGGCAGACCACCACATCTATGCAGACGACGATGCCGCTGCTTGTGACGAGCACGTTTTACATGTTTTATTACAACTTACGATACTAACCTGAGAGTAGGATACATGTGTACACTTTGGAAATGCATTTTTCTTCTTTGAAATCCAATGTTCGTTTGGTCTCAAGTAAATACAAACAGAAAAATCAATTACTGCCCAAGAAGGCAGCCGTAACTCAAGTAGATCTTTCCAAGAGTTACCCCCTGACGCAGCACGATCGCAGTCATTTACGAGAAACATAACTTCTTTCGGTGCAATGCTTAATTACTATTAGATACGAGTATGTATGGTCCCTACTCTGTTTAGAGACGGAACCGGATGGGAATTGGGAGAGCCACCCATCTTCTTTAGTTTGTACAGCAATCCTAACCATTCATGTAGGAAACACACCAACACACAGTCAGCGTCACTGCGATAGACTCACTAGAAATATACACTGTGCTCTAGTGAATTTTTACCCATCTTAGGGTAAAAGGTCATTGCTAATTATATACAAGCTGAGCTTACTGCAAGTGGTGACACTCTACATTGATTCAGGATTCCTATTCCCCCTTTTTAAAGAAAAGAGGACAAACATCACTCAATAGTTACGCATTCAATACAGCCTGCTCTCTTGAAATGCTCCCACACAATCAAATTATGATTCAAGAACCCAAATTTAATTCCCACAACAACAATATTAGTTCTCTCCATATTCGCATAATTTGCATCACTTAATACCATTTAGATTTACGCTGAATTTGTGTATCGCAATTTTATTCAAATTACCAGGGCTGTGAATATACCTATAGTGGGATGGCTTGGACTCCGGTTCTGGGTTCCAATCCTAGACTTCGATATCAAACTCCGACTTTAAAATCCGGCTAAAAATAATATTTTTAGTCTATTTTTAATAACCGGGTAACTGCATATAACCCATCGACCCAGAAACTACTTACTTACCATTTCATAGAAGACCATTTTACTTCGTATAATTTCCTTAATTAAACAGTAAACAATTTTTGGGCGGTCATATTATTATTCTTTTCTGTCTTGTCGAGTAGAAGAAGAATTGGTTTGTGAATTTTCCCAAACACCTTTCAAAGTTTAGGTTTATGGAGCGGCCCACGCCTTTTTGGGCAATTTTAATACTATATTATCTATAACAGAATGATAATCATTGATTTCATTCTGCGAAATTTTACAATACAAATACATGCGATTTTTTAAAATGAGGCGGGCTCTGGCCACTTTTTCCTTACCATAAGTTTTGATCTACATTGCAGACATCATCGTCTCATCTCTATTAGTTCTATATTGCCTTTTTTAGTTTAGGGTTTTGTCCCAGTCTCTAATAATTGCCTAGTCACATACGTTATTGCGCTATTAAGTTTTGGATTATCCAGATGTTAACCAAGTCCTTGTGAAGGGAAAGTTTTTACCTCTTGACCGATCTGGCCCATTTCCAACACCAGCCAAATCAACACATGTTTCTGCAAAATGTCAGCCTCCTTCAATGTAGCGACCTGTAGTTTCCTTTCCACAGACGGACGGATGGACATGGCTAGATCACCTTAGAATGACTCTCTTTTCCCTGCATATAACCGATAAGCAGGGAAAAGAGTATATTGGAACAATATTTACGAGTGATATATTCTTGTAGTGTAGAAATCTGTGTGCACGTAACGCTGGAATCAGTTTGAAATATGACTGTGGAATGAGATTGATATTTTCCACTTAATTTATATCACCACCATCGGCACCATGTCGCTTTATTATGGAAATTTATGTTAAAAATATAATTTGTTTCTTCTTCTTTTTTCGGAGCTGTTGATTTTGGTAGAGAAATAATGAAGTTTATTCAATAAATCATGAAATTTGAAATGTACGAGTGTAATTTATTTGTTCCACTCAAATACGCATTAAATGGACTAACACTGTTAGGTCGATGTTGATGGGGCAAATACTTTCACACATAAATACATACATACAGTGCACACATATGCATTTATGCATTTGTATATCGACATTGTCATAATTATTAATCAATTGTAATAATGAAATTGTAATTATACAAACACACTTCTTCCCCCTATTCCCTGATGCAGGCGTTCACTCACACAGACACTCGTCCGGCATAATTGCAATTAAAATATATTTTAATTCAAAATAAAATGTGGACAGTGTTTCCGGGTGACAATGATCACATCTGATTATTTTGGAAACACTGCAGAGTTTCGTCAAGGTCCAACAAATAAGACTTCGATCGTCGTCGGTGTTATACACACATCATGCGCACAAGAAATTCTTGGGTTGCTGCAACTGAATTTCGTACAAACTGATTTTTTTCAAAAATCTACACACAAAGAAATAATTTGATACAAATTGGTTCGAAAAAAAAAATTGTTGGACCAGAAAAATGTATACATCTTTTAATGTGGTTATGAATAAGTTTATTATAATCTTCAAATATATATCGTTATCGATCAATAAATCGGTTATGCCAGTGAATGACAAAAAAATAATTAAGTTTTATTGCTGGAAGTTTTAACAATAAATAATTTTAAAAAGAGTGAATTACTCCACAAACTAGTTAGTTCAGGTTTGTCGTTGTTTGTCACATGGGAAAGGAAAAGTCAGCGATGTTAAAGCACACACATCAACGTCTGGTATACGCACGTGTGGGACGGATCTTCGATACCATATATAAGTATATATGTCTGCTGCCAACAAGGTCCCTACTCATTTAATAATTATATGCGAAGTTTTAGGTCGAAGAGTGAGGGCACAGGCGACCCACTGAAACAATTACTACCATCTTGACAGACTGTCCGACTGACGATCTTTTAGTACGAGAACCTTTACTTTCGTTTATATACACACATGTCGATGATTTGAAAGTCTTTATTCATAAAACATATTTGTTACATTCTTTGGGTTTTTTGATTTGTTATGATAAGGGATCGGAATTCTATGCAAATGCATATTTGTTGTTGTTAGTCTAAACGTAACTTTAAGTGAACAACTTTTCAAATCCCATTTATATACCAAATTGTATGACTATTTTTGTTAAAACATTCACAAAGTCATTAGAAATCAATGTACTTATGCAACAAACGGGTATTAACTCAAAATTTAGAAAATATATCTACTCGCTCGGAAATTTAAACGACGCGTCGTTCCATGTGACAGCGAATTTGTTCTCGTTGTGTATTGCTTACTGCAACCGCCAATTTGTGCATTTAATAATTTGACAGCATTTCAATGGTTCATATCAAATAATAAACTTTAATATACTCGTACTTACAAAAAATATTCAATAATTGATTTGTATAACGCATTTATTGACAATAACAAAATTGTAAATTTTAAGAAGTTGGAAACCTATACATCTTTTAGTTTTTAACGCCCATCCATATATGACAACATTCAACCCTTCGTAATATTAAAGCGAAGCCAATTAAGGACTAGTAAATCTACAACTAACCTGATATACACATTGGCCCAAATCTTGAAAAAACACCATCAACACAAATTTGTACATGCCACCTTTTGGCAGACTAAAAAGCCCTTTAAAATTCAGAAGAATAGCTCATGATGCTTTTTCTAGCTGTAGTACTAAAATAGTTCAGTTGTAACAACGATTGACCGCAGTGAGCGCAAATGTTAAACACTGTGCGGTGACAACAGCTCGACTGTGTAGATATGTACACACTTGTATGTATGTGTGTACATAAATACAGACTCCACTTTCGCAGTAAAAGTACAATTCAAATAAATGACAAAAAATCAACATGCAAAGCCATAAAAATACATTCAACAGCAATAAAAGCGAAAATAATTCACAAACAAAAAAGGAAAAGAGACCTAAATGACATTAATTTTCATGAATTACGTTGCAAACGTATTTTAAACTCTCCACCAGCCACTGCGGCGTACGGACTGAGCCGAGCGGTGAGGAGAAAATGGATGAATGAATGAATGGATGGATGGATGGAAATGAACACACAGCTCAGTAGGTTCCCATTCAAATACGCACCGATGCGATGGGAGAGCAGCAGCTACACAAAAGTTAAATAAACAACTCTCACAATAGCCGAACAACTGCAAATACACGCACACACCTACTGTTGCATACACTGGCTGAGCATCTCGCACAAACACAGACACAGTCCCGCACAAATACGAATACATGAGAGCGCAAACAACAATTGCCAAGTGAAAATGAATATTTACTGTACATTGTAAATAACACCCAGGCTCCTTTCTGTACTCGGAATGAGCACGGCCCCCCTAACCGCCCTACTCTGGCCCCAACACAGGGCCCACCAAACATTTTGAGTTATGGACCTTCCCCTTGTGCATTAATCTGTCACCGCATTATGGCTATGGCCCCAGACCGCTGGGTAAATAAGAATAAAAAACGGCTGGCGGGAGGGCAGGCGGGTACAAACAAACAAATAAACGCAAAGTTAATAAAGATTATTTGTGTTCGCCACACTGGCAGATCATGCATGCAAAATATATTAAAGCAATTGCATAAATTAAGCCACAATACAACAAACCTACTCGTCGGGCAACGAGTTAAAAACAGCAACTCCAACAGCTACAACAACAAGAACAATATTCATAATGATTACAGCAAACACATGCATACACACACACATGCACGCGCGTGCAAACACTATCCCATGTGCATTTATCCCCGCATGCACACATGCATTATGCCAGTTGCATAGGTATGTACGCATGTATGTATGCATGCTTGTAAAGTATTCTCGCAAAACCAACAAGGCAAATAATAATTAACGACATAATAATGTGCAAATAAACTGCCACAAAAGTGACAGACGAACCATTGCCTACTGCTCTCCCACGTGGTGGCCATCCACAAGCTCCACTGCAACCAACAAAGAGCCCTGAGCAAACCATTGAAAAGCAAACATCACCAGCTCCAATATCAAAGTCCGTATCCATACATACACACTCACCACTCCACCTTCACCGGCACCGTCACTTGACCCCTCCATCGCTTCCTCTCTCTATCACTCTCAGCTGCATATTTTCGTATTTTTTGCGGGTGCTGTGCCGTGCTCCTAACACCCCACTCGATAAAAGCCATAGTTTCACAACCTTTACACCCGAACTGCCACATGCATATTAAACGGCACAGGAGTTGCTTTAAATGTCCAACAGATATGGAGCATTTTATCATTAGAGGTAGGATTACAATCAGGAACTTCCGGGGAATTCCAGTACATTTTTGAAAGTTTTATTGGCTTCCACTTTTGTACTCGTATGCAATCTACATACACACAGCGAAAAGATTGGCTGTCACATCCGCATTTTCCCCAACCGAAGGATTGTGGTTCTATCTGCACATTTAACCGGTTGGCAATACATACTCGGTTGGTGCAACGAATCTGATCACTGTGTGTACGAAATATGACAATTATCTGATTGGAAATGTCTGCGTGGCAGGGAACTCAAATCTGTAGAGACATTAAAAAAACATGGGCCTATAAAGTCCCACTTCACCATGGATGGGTTCAGCTTTTGTAAGTCACTATTCTTAATTTAAGAAGATTGGAACTTAAGTCGGGAGTGTCGTTTTCACGATAACTGGTTGCACGGAACACATAATGCGATATTTGAGTACAGACGGATTAAATAAGTATGTTCTAGATTGTTATACAGGGCTGCTATATATATATATATATATATATATACTATATATATATATATATATATATATATATATATATATATATATATATATATATATATATATATATATATATATACATATATATATAATAATGAAATAATGAAAATTCGAATATTTATTAACAAAATAGGATTTATTATTTTTCAAAGTATTCTCCAGCATGATTTATACACTTTGCATGCGCTCAATCAAACCAATTGTCCAACCACTTTCTCCACTCCGATTGAGACATGTATGCTGGTGAGAGAAATGCCAAAGGGTGCCTCTTATCTCACGGTATGTCACATGACGATCTTGCATTATCACGCACGGCATCAATGTTCTCTGGCACAACGGCCGTTTTTCGACGACCTTCGTCTTTGAGCGAGCGTCGGCCACGATTGAATTCATTAAACCAGTTTTTCACAGTGCTATAGGATGGTGCTTCACCGCCATACAAAAATTTAAGTTCATCGATGCACTATTGTCGTATCGTAATCCACGTCGAAAGTTGTGAAAAATGATCGCGAGAAAATGTTCACGAGTAAATTCCATTTTTTGGTCGTACGTCAAAACTTTCTGAGTACGTTTATGCTAAAAAATGTCAAACTTTCCAATGGGAATGTCAGATGGCGCCGGGCAACACTTAGTGTTGCCCATGCCAGAAATATATATAGCAACCGTCTTAACTAATATTCGGGAGGGACCTTTGTCTATTAAAACATAGACCGAAATTTAAATTTAATCGTAGATCTCTAACAAAGCTCGGCCTAAATTCAGCGTTGCACCAAGGGCTGTGGAGTTTCGTAAAAATCTATGGACCCCGCTTCGACTATGGCTGCAATCGTTTGGACAACTACGGACTTCGATTCCGAATTTTGATATGTTAGAAAACGAAGAAAGTTTGTATACTTGTATCAAGATATTACAGACTGGCAATCATAAGATGTCGTTTATATTGACTTGGAAGAATTTATAAAGCGATTGACTAAGAATTTATAAAGCGATTGGCAAAATGAGACAGTTAAATGTCTGAAAGTAACTTTATCTTTGTAGTTACTTACCAAATAGTTCATATAATTTTTTGTTTTACATTTGTGTATCTTGGTCGGAAATTTCTTACACTTTGACTGCAATTTCGCCCAAAAACCCGTAAACTAAAAAATTACGATGATGATTTTTGGAATATATGATATCGGTATGGAAGGAAACAAGACATGGTGGATAAGTTAGCAGTTTCACGCCCCCTTTAAAACAATGCTTGGTATAACATTTTAACTATATTATAGTGAAAAATTGTATCCCTGCCCATTTAACTCTGAACTTGAAAGGCCGTATATACCATAAATATATAGTTGGTATGTATATAGGGCGATCAATCAAGAGGATTTTTTTAACCGGTCGACATGCTTGAACTAAAAATTGGACCCTCAGAATTGACACCCTAAGGTATAGTTGCGTCCAACATTTAAAGGAAATTACGAGTATATTAAAAAAATAAATGATATAAAATGTCATTTCGAATGAACAATAAAGATTCGACACTTGATTCGAATTTTTGTACTTATATATTTTATTTTGAAAAAATACCTCTACATTGATCAGAAAATTGAGAAAAAACACACCTCCATTTAGGGTACGCAGTCCTTCTAGAACGGAAGCACTTTAGCAATTTATAGTCCAACATCCTCAGAGTTTGTTGTTAGCCGCTTGAAGCTACATTTAAAAAGTTAAAGAAGTGGACAAAATAAATTCGGACGGGCCGAATCGTATATAGCCGCCATCATGAATTACTTTCAATATGAAAATCTTTTCTATCCTTGCATCCTAAAGCAATTTATTGTCGTATGGAAATTTATTAACGGGACATAGTGTATCAAAGTTCTGGTTTAAAGCGGCGGGCCACGCACTTTTTTATTGGCTTAACAGTGGTCTAAAAAAAGGTTTGTGGCACCGTCTCCTTTCCCCAACACTTTTGTCGCTACCCCCTAAGAGTAGTTAAATTAAACCTCCTTCCTCGTTTTTCTAGGTTTTGGTGTGTGGGCGTGGCACGCCTAGCTTAAGGCATCGAAAAAAAATATGTATTGACGTCAACTTTCATGGGATGTTTACAGATTTTAAATCAAATCAACAGACGGACGTATATATATTTTTTTCAGAATATATATATTTTAATTACACTTGATAGGTGTTGCAAACATAATCACAAATAATTGCCCACTATCTTATGATGCGTGGTATAAAAACTGGTTTTATTTATTTTATCCAATTAATGTAAACATTTTTTTTAAGGACACTTTAATTATGGAAATATCCTTCAAGAAAAGGCCCAAAAGACCACCCTAAAACAAGAGAATTAAATTTTTAGTCTTCGCCATCCCCCACTGAAATTAAAACACTTGTAAATTATTTCAGTACTTATTTTTCTTGTAGATCATTTTTATTCCGATATTTCCGAGGGCCAGTAACTACAATACAATTTAATAAAGTTCAAATGGAAAAACTCAACATTTGGCACCACTTCGAAGTTCTCAGTTTCTTTTATTTTCCAATAGTTATTGGATTTTCTGAGTTACCACGAAATACTTTTAGTATCGTCATCATTTTAAAATCACTTTTACATCCAAACGATTAAAAACAGGTAAAATAGAAGAAATGTTGTAAAAACAATAACCGAGAATGAAATACTACTCGAACATCTAATAAATTTAACTTCGACAACCACTATGCGCTCCAGTGCTGCTCAATTCTATAGTTGATGCCCTCCTTAGAAGTGTTGCATTTTAATATGACCTACCAAAATACACTTGACATCTTTTGTACGGACATGACATAACAAAGAGAATCATCTGAAATGGAGGGTTCATACATAAGTTATTTGGTGTTTGTTAACCGGTGCATTCCATTGATATTTTTATATGTAAATCCGTAGTTTACATTATTAATGCCGTCTCACTTACTTGTTCAAATAAATGGCAAAATAGTTCGTTTCACTGGCATGAAAGCAAATCACCGACATGCCCACCGTTGACCATTTTAGAATGTCAATGATTGTAAATTAATAGACCAATTCATTTAATCAAGAAAGCAAAACCAAAACGTGAAAATAATGAATTCAGTTCGACATCGAAGATATCAATTCAACATTTAAAGTTTACCATTTACCATATTTAAGACAATAATTGGTTCGTTTCCAAGATGCAATTAATCACGATTGTCTGATTGGACACATTGTGTGAGGCTGCTAACAAATTTACATAAATATTTATGAGCTGCCTGCGAGCGTTACAAATAGAGCCTATACTCTGGAAATATTGTAGTCTCCGCCTACTGACGTATCTCCTGCTTGTGATTACAACTGGGTCTTCCCTTAGAACGTGAGCAATTTTAAAAGACTAGTGAAATCATGAGGACTGAATTTGTTCAAAGAATGACATGAAGTAGAGCTGGAGGAAGTATTGCTACGTATGTTTTCGTGTATTATTAAGTATTTGTGGAAGGCGATGTCAAGAAACCCACGTAAGACCATCTGCCATTTTTCCATCGTCCATTGCAGTAAAAAATCCCATCAATTGTATGAGTAAAAACTATAGTCGAGTGTGCCAACCATCCGAAAAAATTGAAATGAGAGAAATTCGGTATTTGTATATTAATGATAAATAATATTGGAAATATTCGTGCATCTAACTTAAAACAGTTGAGAAAGTAAAGTCGTTTACTCAGGAACGTTTCGCAAGAGCGAACTAAGCCTGGTAGTAGAAGACGTAAAATAGTGCTAGTAATGGCTTGGAAGCCGCTTATGCGCGTACTTATCTTTTGTCAACCTATCTAAGCACGGAGTGTGTAATTATTATGAAAGGTAGCAAAAGTGTAATGGTAAGGATTCCGAATTTTCTGTCTGCTAGTATAAGTACATTCTACGACCGTTTTTCCAAATACAAATTGTTAGCATTTCCGCGTGAAGGAAGTGTCAACCACTATCTTTTTTAAGAAATAAGATCGTATGAATATATTCAAAAGGACACATTTATGAGGAAGGTACCAGAAGGTATGTGGCAATATAGCCAATTGTGTATTTCATAGACAATACGGCTGGTTTGCCCGATAACTTTCGAAAGAATTAAGCGATTGCTTATGCTGCATTTTGCAATATTTTACATAAAATGCGACGGGAGATTTACTTAGTTTAAGGTTTAAATTAATGTTTATAGGTTTAGTTTTTAAGCATAAAGTAGATATTAGACAACTGAGCCTAAGTTTGACTTAAGCACTTTTTTTCTAACAATCTTGTCTTATAAGTTTGTCCGTCTGTTGAAATGGGGATACAGCTAAAACAAAAAAAAGGTCCAAAATCACGCCATAAAGTCCTAAAAAAATATTATATTTAGATATAATATTAAGTCATGCTTGTTTTAGTACTCAACTTGCAAAAAATCCAACAAATATTTAAGTTAAAACTTTGCTTGAAATGACATCATGAGGAACTGGAAACGAAATCACCGTTCCACAGACAAGGAATTTTCTCACAAATCCAAGTATGAATTTTTAACGCTCTTGTCAACGGCTCTGCAGTTATACAAAAACAGATTTGCGGATATGCATTTAGACAAAAAATTTTAAAAAAATTAAAAATTACAATTCCTTTAATCTGTTTATACAACGTTTCGCTACATAAGCAACAGTTTCGCAGTTATAAATAAATGTATGAAGAAAAAAATATTTTTTGCCTAAAAAATTAGTTTTATTTTTAATTCATAAGAAATACAAAACGGTAAAAAGTGGCAAGTCCTATTACTTTCACGTAAAGTCACATATTCTACGAACAAAATGAGTCATAGATCTATGGCTACTTTCACAAACAGGAACAGGAACAGCTCTATTTGAAAGAAAGAAGAGGGCGACTGAACCCCACGCCTAAGCAACGCCAATGAAGCTGCCACAACATGTTCCCCTAAAAGGTTTGCGTACAAATATTTCTCTTTTGTGTTCTGCAATTTACCCTACCTTCCTCTATGTAAAGCATAAAGACTAATTTATATGCTCCCGCGCGACAAATAAAACAAATTAGCATTATGTTAATTAATTTTCACAAAATAACTGTTATCATTAAATTATGCTGCCACTGCTGACACTTTCCTCCTTCAATGGTAATCTACTGTGCCACAGAGCAATGGGAGCAGTTCTAGTGCAGAACTTCCAGTGTTCCGCCGTACCGATTTAGTCCACCGACGGAAAACTATGTGCTCCAACTCAAACACACAAGCG
The DNA here is from genome assembly GCA_963513945.1 of Hydrotaea diabolus. Lineage (NCBI taxonomy): Eukaryota > Metazoa > Arthropoda > Insecta > Diptera > Muscidae > Hydrotaea > Hydrotaea diabolus. Next base: position 195,830,976 of record OY740718.1, on the reverse strand, counting down.
CACCGCCGCCACGTACATGTTCTTGGCAAGACAATGAAATGCTTCTGTTGTTATCTTGGGGTAAATAAAAGAAATAATATTTCAGCAATTAATTTACGGGACTACCAACCATCACACCTTAAGTCTCCGCGAGCAGCACCACTCTGCTGTGAAAAATGGAGCCAAGCAAAGGAACTTCGCTTCACCACCACTTCGCGAGGCAGGAGGTGTGCGCTGGCAAAAGGCACAGACGTAGCTTCTATCGGTAGCGGCTGCATACCCTTGGTTGGAGGATCAACTGTCTTCTTTGTGAAACGCCATTCCCTTTTGGTGCGATGCGTGTGAAAATGTTTCTTCGTTTAAATTGCTTGAGTTTACTTTCGCACTTCTTTTGCAATATGATGCGCAACACTAGAGCTCGAAATGTAATTCCTTTGCCGAGATGTTAATTTTTAAACTCACACATAGAGAAAAATGTCTGCTATTCCAAGCTTTTAACATTCGGTTATCAGAAATTTTTCAGCGTCCTTTCCACGCCGAAACTTTTCAGTGAGTAGGGGAATGCTTTAAGAAAACGCAGTGGGGCAAGTGTAAAGTACTGGCGTAAACTGTTTAGTAGTAGTTGTCAGACGATTCAAGGAATAATGCATTGCTAGTATAGGGTGGTCCAACCATAATGCACGATGTTAATTGTGAGTCACACATTAACGTCAAATTCTTGCCCAACTAAATTTCACATTTCATTGTTCCAGTGTTTGACAAATTCCACCATAAAGATGTATGCAATTGAGCAGCACGTTAAGATTGTTGAAGCCTTTTACGAAAATATGCGTTCAAATCAAAAAGCATTTGGAGCAATTCGTAAGCACAGCATAATCAAAAAAAATTGTTAATAAGCAAGATAATTGTGCTCATTTTACAGCAAACCATGTATAAAGGAAATGTGAATAACCTATGCGTGCTTGCCCACTGATGTTGTTTGCGATAGTCTGACAGAAGAGCCCGAACTTCGACTTGTGAATGGTGTTCGCTATCGCGAAATGATAACGGACTTCTTGTGGCCATATATTGAGGATATGGACCTGAAAGATATGTAGTTCCGAGGATGGTGCCACTTGCCACACAGCCACCGAAACAATGGGTATTTTGCGCGATAAATGCAATTGCCGTGTTATTTTGCGTTGTGGCGATGATAATTGGCCGCCTCAGCTCAAGAGCTAAAGGACGAGATAATTCGGCGCAAAAACGACATTGAACCTCCGTTATGACTCAGAGTCATTGCAAATATGGACCAGCTAATAGAGGTATGCCACCAAAAGCTGTGGCAAGCATTTTGACGATATTTTGTTTCACGCATAATTGCCGTAGATCCTTTTAGCACAATAAGTAATATTGAGTTGATTTTCGGAAATGTCTTTGTTTAATTTACAATTGACATCGCGCGTTTCAGTTGCGCCCTTTACTTGAAAATTCAGTTGTGCTGACCTAAACTCTATAGTTCCTGCTACCTGACCTCTTTAAATCTTGGTGACACACCAAGATTTAAAGATGCAAAAAACGTATAGCAACGTATCGGCCAGCAACTTTTGCGGGTTAGGGCTAAATTTCAAAGCAGTGTAAAATCATCCTTGCAAAATTCATAAGCAGTTGGGTTACGGCATTAAACAGTGTGCTTCGATCAGTAAGTATAGGAATTATATCCTACGAGGCTCACTGATTTTGGGAGATATTCCCCGTTTGTTTCCTTAAAAACGTTACAACTTTTTATTTTTGGAATCTACAAACTATGTCAGTGTCACTGGATTTGATTTCGGCACCTTTAGTGCTCCTGTTTCAATCAATTTATTTCTGTGTTTCAAGAAATAACTGTTGAGAAATTGTCGTATAAGTTGAACGAACTCTAACTCCGTTGAAGACGGTGGTTTTGTACAAATCCGGATTTGCAAAAGCCATCGATCCATATTTCTTTGAAATATAAACCTCGCATTTCTAAAATATTTTACGCAATTTTATCCTCCAATATAAACATTCGCCTCGCAGGTTAACTCAGCGTGCAGTAGTACCGCCATTCGGATGTAGAAAAAACAACCCCTTGGGTACAAAACGCTTCACAGCTCTTGCCTAATCTCACTTTAGCCAAAACAGGGAAAACATTTACATTCAATTCGAAAAAAGGTTCGCTGATGGGCTTTAGCTGTACGAGTATTTAGTCTGGACGATTTGCACAGCAAAAAAACTCCAATGTGTTGTTTTGAATAAATTTAAATTCATTTCGGCGTCAGAGCGTTACGTTATCCAAACGAAGAAGGAAAAAGGTTTAAAACAAATCAAAGGAAAACAAAAGACTTTGTCTCGCAATGCAATTAATCTGAATTTTAATCTCTGTGGACGGACCACCAATGCTATTCACCGAGAACTGTGACAACTACTCATTGGACATGTATAGGAGGGGAGAAATACGACACGATGGAAAATCCACTCGCCTAAGCTCCATCTATTTCCAAGGGATTGGAACTTTTTCGAAAGTTTTATCTTAATGCCAGTGTACAAGGACACTTGCTCGCCTGTGAAAATAATGAATCCTTGTGCACTTTTTTCAGGAGACTCAAATCCGCTTTTGCGGAGCTTAAGATTTTCTCCTTGATAGCAGTGCGGAGTTGTAAAAGTCTTGTACATGTTTATGGGCGTAGGCATGTGTGAGTATGCTGGTACATGGCCGTGACATAGGCCTTTCTGACAGACATTTGACATTCGTTCATTGCTCGCACAGAAAGTCAGTCAGTCATTCATACATTCACTCGCTTTCCATCCATTCAATCAACCACCAACCGCATTACCAAAATCTTTCCTCAAATATTTTAAATACGCACTCTTACCACTCTCCGAGCTGCTAGCTAGCTAATCCCGCTCATCTTTGTTGCTATTCGTATCTTCTCCATTCTCGGCGTCTACATGAACTACGAGTGGCGTACACGTACAGTTGGCGTCTTGATAAATACGTTGAACGTTGAATTCCTGGTGATGCCATTTGTCATCGTGGCGTGAGCCCATTAATCATCGACAGAGCGCGTTTAGCCCTCGCTGTCGCCGGTGACTGCATTGGGATATCGACACTAAAAACGTAGCAGACCGGCAGGTCGCTCTCTTGTCTGGCACTCGCAGCAGGATGGATGAATTGAGTATGAGTTTGAACGCAGATTGTAAAGGTTTTCATAGCGAGCAAAGTGTAGCCACTTTATATGGGTAGTTAAATAGTGCGGCATTAAAAGTGTTGTAGGTTGGACGTAATGAACAATGTCGGTCAATCAATGTAAGAAAAAATAAAGCGTTTGTGCTTTATTTAGCGACAATAGAAAGTTTTCTGTGGGTATCTTTCCTTTGTGAACTATAAAAAAATCCGTTGGATGAGAAGATTATCTGTTGCAATTACTAAATGTTTATAGTTATGATTGATTTCTCAGACATTGTTATATATTGTTAGTGATTTAAACCGAAATCCTTGACGCCCTCTTTTTAACCAAAAATTATCTAACTTCATGCCAGTTGTGCATAAAATAGATCTAAAAGGGCCCGGAGTTATAACGATTTTTCTAAAAGTGGGCGTGTAGTCACAGTCTGTTCCAGTTCATGGTAGTGGTGTATACATCAAATTTGGTCAATATAGCTAAAATAGAGCCAGAGAAAGGAAGATTTTTAATTCTGGGTTGTGTGGGTGGTGCCACGCCCCCTTGCTATATCCAAAAATAAAGTAGCCTATAACTCCTTCCAGACAAACAGTAACACCCTGTGAAAATTTCAGAAAGATCGGTGTTGTGGTTTCATCAGCTATAAGGTACAACCATACACATTCATTTTAATACTTATATACATATGTGACGCGCAAAATAGAAAGGGACCTAAGGTTAAAAACCAGTTTTGTTCAGGAGAGCCATTTTAAAGATTAGGTCCCCTTCTATTTACGCTTAGAATCGTCGACTTCACTTTTATAAAACGCGCATATCTCTGGGAGGGAACACTTTTGGGGCATGGGATCGGTCTCATTCGATGCTCAGATGTTGTCCACATTAAAATAAAAAAGTGAAAAGTTGATGAAAAGTTTTGTTCAGGAGAGCCATTTTAAAGATAAGGTCCTTTTCTATTTGCGCTTAGAATCGTCGGCTTCACTTTTATAAAACGCGCATATCTCTGGGAGGGAACACTTTTGGGGCATGGGATCGGTCTCATTCGATGCTCAGATGTTGTCCACATTAAAATAAAAAAGTGAAAAGTTGATGAAAAGTTTTGTTCAGGAGAGCTATTTTAAAGATAAGGTCCTTTTCTATTTGCGCTTAGAATCGTCGGCTTCACTTTCATAAAACGCGCATATCTCTGGGAGGAAACACTTTTGGGGCATGGGATCTGTCTCATTCGATGCTCAGATGTTGTCCACATCAAAAAAAGAAAAAAAATGAAAATTGATTTTTTTACCCTTAGGTCCCTTTCTCTATGCGCTGTCACATATATAGATTTGTTGTTATTACATAAGGGCTCTACGGTCTAAGATTGGTTGTTTGTCCATAGTAACAACTTCTCGTATACCAAATTTGATTGGAAGTTAAATGAATATGCTTGCCTCAGAGCGGTTGTATGTAAAATAGGAAATATCAAACGGTATATGAAGCTTGGACCAAGACAGAGTTTTGTTTGAGCTAATTATTAATCGATCGTAATGTACTGTACCAAAATTAATTAAGATTGGATGAAATATGTGTCTCCAAGAGCTAAAGACGAAAAAATCGGTTGAACTTATGTATGGAAGTCATATTTATACCTACATTATTCCCACAACATCCCATTATGGAACATGGGAAACTTCTCTCAAATCAGTGAGCTGTTCACTACATAATTCTAACACTAACTGACCGGGATCTCCCAACTAATAATGCATTTTATAGATAAGTTTTACATGGCTTAGGGATAAATCTCTTACTTGTAAACTCGCCGGCATATACGATGTGGAAACTCGCCGCCGAAAAATGGTTAGATGTTCTTAACGGGATTTGAACATCGGCTAACTTATAGTATGGTAGTCAGGCATACTTCTATCACAAAACGGCGGACCGTGGTCCGATAAACCGATTCTCTCAAATTCTAATAGAGTTCGTCCTTGTTCAAAGAACTTACTTATGCCAATTTTATCAAGCTACTAGAGCTGAAAACATAAAATCTATGTTTAAAAACCGATTTTATGTTTTTAGCTCTAGTCGGAGCTACATCTAAATCTGAACCAATACTATTGAATCGTTTAACTACAAACATTTAAGATGGGCAGCAGACAGATGGCCAGACAGAAATCATAAAATAAATCTAAACACCTGGTGATTTTGAATCAATCCGTACACTTATACGTGCATCTAGCTCAAATATTCTGTCTAACAGAGTGCTGCAAGGTATAAAAGATGTATTCCGTACGTGCAAAATATGAATTTTCTTTGCTTCTAAAACAAAAAACAGACGGTTAAAACAGGCGATGTTAGTTATTTTTGAGAAACCGACTGTCAGGTTTGGGTATAAAACCCGAAAATTCGGTTTTGGGTATATTTGACCATTTTGGGAATTTGTCTTATAATCTTCACGACGGCCAAAGCCACGCTTAAAGCATAGTCCGACTCTCAATTTACTTCTTTACGCATCACAGTTCTGGCCTGCTCAACAATATAATAAGGTTGCTGTCTCTCGGATAAAAACGAACACCGATCTAATATGAACTGTGTAAAAAAAAATACTCAAGCTGTTGCAACAGATCCGGTACGCAATTTAATGTCACCGTGTCTGTGAAGCGAGTGACTAGATGGAAAACTTGACTATAAGGTGTTTTTTAGTTGTATTAAAACTCTTTGTCAATCTAACTTCATAAATCCGCCATCTTTATTTCAGCTAGCTTTCAGATATACAGTAAGACCTCGTTAATCCGAATAATTGATTGCACATTATAATTCGGTTTATAGAAAATTCGGATTATTGGATACTTTTATCTTCACGTCTTTTTTAAAGGAGTTTTCTATACAAAGTAACTACAGTTTATATGTACTTATAGGTCACAAATTATTGTTCACAGTATAAATAATGTTTAAATAGTATTCATTTAATATTTAAAAACGAATTATAATATTTCTTATTTTTTAAAACCAAAAAAAAATATTTTTTTATTTAAAAGAACGCTTACAGTATTTAGAAACAAAAAGTAATAAACTGTAATTTGATGAGAATTTATTGAAAAATTCTTCAAAACAAAACAAAAAAAACAAAAGTTTCGATTAGTTTTTCTTTGAAAAAAACTGTCTTCTTTTACTGAAAAAGGAGCAAAGGTCAGACTTGCGATTGGCACGTTTTTTTTAACTGGATTGCAGAGGACAACATGTGCGTATGTACACATTTGAGATAATTTGCATCGTATGTATGCGAATAGGATCCTTCCCAACAAACCAGTCCCTAAGCGTAATATAACTAAATTGGAGAATACACTTACTACTAACAAATTTCTACAACTTTTCTTAAACATACATCATTTGAACCCATAGATTTCGTAACAAAGAAAAATAAACACAAAGTCGTCAACTATACGCTGATTGCTTCACACAAGAAACAAAAAAACCCAAAGTCGCTGCGACGTATATGATGTGCCGTTATTTGTACACGTGCATTTTGTTTTCTTTGTTAAAGTTCTCAGTTGTTTTGTTCATGTTGAATTGTAAAGTTGGAGTAACAAAAAAGTGAAAATTAAAGAGAAGTAAAAAAGTGAAAAAGTGAATAAATTAAAGAGAAGTAAAAAAGTGAAGAAATAAAGTTTGTAGAAGTAAAATAAAATATATAGAACTATAAAAAAATGTCTTACAAAGCTGACATTTCCAAGCCTGTTTAAAGCTTATATTTCTAAGCTTGTTCAAAGCTTACATTTGTAAGCTTGTTCAAAGCTTACATTTCTAAGCTTATTGTATATTATAGACTAGCAAGCTTATAACAGGGTTCAATTTTGTTTATTATATAATTGTTACCAAGCGTATTACTATAGTTTTCACTAACGTTTTCTAAGCTTAAGGCTTATGATAGTAAGTTTGTTACAAGTTATTTCTAAATGGTTTTGGTTTGTTGGGTTATGTCGGTACTTTCAGTATTTTGTAATTGGTGTACGTATAGTTGTGTATACCCACACAAACGCACATAGTATGTACATCTGTGAAATGTAGTTTGTAGGGGTTTAGTGCCGATGCCTGCGGTAATTATTTGTCATTTTTCCAAAAAACAAAATAATTTCATGTGTCACAACGGGTTTGCCATGCAGGCAATATTAAGTAAATAACTCCAAAAGGAATGCCACCAAAGGGAGGAAGCCCATTTCGGGTACGAGCTTTCGTCTCCCATGCTCCTGCACCTGGAACGTGTAATTTATGATGTGCTTTTGAACATACAATATCATAAATAATGCATGGGATGGCATGATTTGCATAATTTTCGTCAAAATGAAGCATCGATTCACGGTACCACAAACAAAAATGTACAGCAGACAGCACGTTGCTCGTGCAAAAAAAAGTGAAAATGTTGCATATGCTGTAGAACTACTGGTACTGCCTGCCGTTGGTCGAACCTTCTTGCAACATCATCAAATTGTCTCCGTTACTCCCTTCAGATTACCCGTCGAGCCCGTGCATTGCGGGGCCGCCATACTGGTGTGAGCGATTGTGTGTATGCACCAATTATCCATTTATACGCATGCGTAGAGTTCATCCTCCATTAGCGGCAGCGAGGCAAAAGCATCTTATGGCTGTCCGCTATGTGTGCTGCACCAAATGATGTATACTGGCCGCTGTCTACGTGGCGCGGTAAAGGCCTTTGCTCATCGCACAGCAACACGGCTGTAATTATTGTTGTGTGGACATATTTTCTTGCATAAATAAAATTATTATTTACTACTGCTGAGGACGGCCAAAGATGAGTTTAAATACGTATGTACCTCTACCGGACGATGTTGTTCTAAATTAAGGCTGTTCCAATTTTGCTTTGGCGATGCTCTTCTTTGGCTCGTATACACACAGGCACGTACATTAAATTAATGGCTTATAATTACGATACCTTCCTGATCGATGTAGAAATTGATTCATATCATAACTTATGTAAATTGTTTGAGCCTTTTTCCATACCACGACTCAATTCGTCGTGTTATGTGATGGTGGCCGTAACATCCTTCGATATGGGTCAGTTAAAGCTCTCACATACCACCGAACTACATGTGTATATGTAAAGGACCAGATGCACAGTGATTCCAACGACGTGGTTTTCAAACGTGCAACACAATTTCGTTGCAAGCAACGGAAAACAAATTAGTCGCCATCATTCAACGACTTTAATTCTGGAAATTCCGAAATTATAGTTAACGTAATCCAATTTCCTTATTTGGCTACCGGCAATCAAGCAATGGTAAACAAATTAGTCGCCTTTATTCCACGACTTTAATTCAGTAAATTCCGGAATTATACTCAACGTAATCCAATTTCCTTATTTGGCAACCGGTTTAGTACTAATGTAAGGTATAAGTTTATTTTTATATAATAATACCAGCGTTAGCAAAGGAACCGAACATCATTGGCCCTAAATATTCTACGGAACGACAAAGATTCGTCACATTATTAATCGCTGCAACTCCATCACACACACAGACAATTAAATGAACCTGGCGACATATTCAATTCCTTTTTTTATCGCGGGTACAACATCATCTCGAATTTAAAATTAAAAGTCCCCACAAAATAAATTAATGAACACCATTAGACTGATGAATGTACATTCAGGCTTACAGGCGTATGCTTAAAATGTGCATAACATTATCTAAAGACTTTCTGCTTTATAGACGAAATGTCGGAAAGATGTATAGACAGATGTAGGCCGGAATATTTAACAAAAAGGAACGAAGAGTACGAGTATGTCTTTTTTTGGAAACTTTTCAAATAATCAAGTTGACAAATTGTACTTCAATTGGAGGAAATATTTCGAGGGATGTTAGTTTTGTCGATAGGCAAGAAATAAGTGCTTGTTGAGCGAGCATATAATTCATAAGCTGGAGGGTTGATGGATATGCTGATAACGCTCCAAGAGACGTTACATGGTTCCGCTTGCTTGTGATTAATTGTTTAGATATTTTAGAAGAAGAACCGAAGAAAAAAAATGACAGTGGTAAAATCTTTCAATGTCATTTCTAAATGCGTTGCTGCAACGTGATTTTTGTGTAGGCATTTAATTTGGTTACCTTAGCCCTCTTTTCATACTCGGAAATATCCATTGAAACTCCAAACAATTTTTTTAGATTTTCCAAAGTCAAGAAAAACCACAAATGTTATTATAAGCGTATTTTTCTTATAAGCAATTAAAACATTTTTAGAATGCAATATTTTTGGAGAGCTATTCGTTTTCTCCAGTCGGAAGTGTCGTAAATAAGATATGCAATGGTCTTGATACAGGTTATACCGGAGTAGCAGGAGTTTTTTTTTGATTTAGGTTGTAGTTGAGTAGTTGTAGTAGTAGTTGATCATTCAATCTTAATAAAAAAGTTGGATTTTTACGTTCTTAAATCCTCCGGTATAAAACTTATTGAGAGCTACTTGCACAATAGGCGACAGTATGTTAAAATTGGAAACATTAAAAGTAGTAACAAGC